>CM073000.1:80491915-81691915 GCA_037038555.1 Rhynchonycteris naso
TCTTATGGTCAATTAGTATTTGACTAAGGAAGCAAGAACATACAGAGGGGTAAAGACAGTCTATTCAATAAATGGTGTTGGGAAAAATGGATAGATACATAAAAAAGAAAAATGAAATTAGACCACCTTCTTACACCATGCACAAGATTTAACTCAAAATGGGTTAAAGACTTAACCTGACCAGTGGTGGTGCACTGGATAGAATGTCTACCTGGGAAACTGAGAACCCAGGTTCAAAACCCTGGGGTCACTGGCTTGAGCATGGGCTCATCCAGCTTGAGTGTGGGGGTTGCTGGCTTGAGCATGGGATCATTGACATGATCCCATGGTCACTGGCTTGAAGCCCAAAGTTGCTGGCTTAAGGCCAAGATTGCTGGTTTGACAAGGGGTCACTGGATTGGCTGGAGCCCTCTGCCCCTCCCTGGGTCAAAGCATGTATGAGAAACAATTAATGAACAACTAAAGTGATGCAACTACAAGTTGAGGCTTCTCACCTTTCTCCGTTCCTGTCTGTCTCACACACACAAAAAGCTGTGGTACGGTTACACACTGGAAATTCTACTTGGCCATTAAAAAAGAATGAAATCTTATCTTTTGCAACAGCATGGATGAACCTGGAGAGTATTATGCTAAGTTAGATAAGCCAGTTAGAGAAAGACAAATATGATTTCATTTATATTTGAAATCTAATGAACAAAACAAACAAAATAGAAAGACTCAGAAACGGAGAACAGACTGATCGCTGTCAGAGGAGAGGTGGGTTAGGGGGCTATATGAAAAGGGTAAAAGGATTAAGCAAAAAATATTCATAGACAACAGTATAATGATTATAAGAGAGAAGGGGTGGGGGAGGTAGAAGAGGGTAAAGGCTGGATAAAAGGTGATGAAACAAAAAAAAGGTGATGTCTTGACTTTGGATCGTGAACACAAAATACACTATACAAATACTGTATTATAGAATTGTACGCTTGAAATCTATATAATTTTATTATCCAATATCGCCCCAGTAAATTCAATCAAAACTTTTTAAGGATATCTGGGAAAAAAAAACGACTTTCTTCTAAAACCAAGATAAGCACAGTCTAAGACATTAGAACTCAACAGCCTGTTTAGCAGTTCAGCTTCATTGGTTCATTCTACTGCGACTTACTGAATGCCAGCCATGTGTCAAGAGCAATAAGTTATGACATCCTGCCATCCCAAAGCCCACACAGTTCAAGAAGGAAAGACAGACATGTAAATAAATAATTACAATATGTTGGAAGTACTGTAATAAAAGTGAAAATAAAACCTATAGGAACATAAAAGAGAATATGATCCTTCATTAATGTTCCTGGAGACATTTATATTCATTCCTATGGACTGGGGTGGGGGGGTGTCTTCATTTACTGATATATATATATCAGGCACCTAGAAGAAAATGCCAAGTACCTACAATTAGTAGATGCCTAATAATTATTGGACTTTTGTGTTGGAGGAAAACAAAAGTGAGGTACAGCGTCAATGATAACTTATCCTCACCAGATGGAAGTTGGCACATGAGGCCCCATACGTCAGTTTCTGAGGCCCCGCCCCCGGCCATTTGTGACGTGGGGCCGCCCCTTCTACTGCAAGTCTGCCGGCCAGCACCCACCCGCTCTCTCTGGCTTGGCCCGTTAGAGGCCGCTTTCGTCTTGGAAACGCTGGCGAGTCGTCTGGGGCCATGAGAAAGCTCGCTGCTGGCTTCCTTTTCTCGCTCCTAAAGGGTGAGAGATTCCCACCTACTTGGTCTCTTCCTTCCTGGCTAGGTGCTTTTCTCCCGAGAAGCCTTCCTTGAATTTTTCTGAAACGTTTCTCATGGAGGTCGCCTTGGACGTTCTCCCTGACTTGACCTCTTCTCAGATCTCCCCCAGGCTCACTTTTGTCCTTGTCCTTGGCATCCCCACGGGCCAGACACCCCTCCCCCCGTTCCTAATTTACATAAAGCCCCGCTGGCCAGGATGGGTCCTACCCGACCTGGAATGGTTTTGGAGTTTGGTCCATCCATCCCTCTGTTCCCTGCCCCGCAGTGCTGCTCTTGCCTTCGTCAACTGCCACAGAACAGGATTCAATTTCGGGCTCCACTCCTGGCAGCCCTCTCTCTCCCACCGAATATGAACGCTTCTTCTCACTTCTGACCCCTACCTGGAAGGCAGAGACTACTTGCCGTCTCCGTGCAACCCATGGCTGCAGAAACCCCACCCTCGTCCAGCTGGACCAATATGAGAATCACGGCTTGGTGCCGGATGGTGAGGGCCTGACTGGAGGGGCCGCTTTGTGCTCATTGGAGACGGGGATGGTATGGCTGGCCTCTTACCCTGCACCCATATTCTCCACTCTCCAAATCCAAGGCATTCACTGCCGCCTCCAGGAGGGAGCTCCCCCTTGTGTGTTCACTTTCTCCATCCCTGCCCCCTTCTCAGGTGCTGTTTGCTCCGATCTCCCTTATGCCTCCTGGTTTGAGTCCTTCTGCCAGTTTACTCAGTACCGTTGCTCAAACCACATCTACTATGCCAAGGTGAGACCCAGGATGAAGGTGGATCTGGTGCCGCAGGACAAAGGAGAGGCAGTGCCAGTAAGGAGCTGAGGAAAGGCTCCAGGAGGACCATTCTGAGATCCTCCCTTCCTGCCATTTTGCCAATCATTTACCCAGATTATGTATGAATGCAGTCTGACCTTGGGCATTCAGACTGTCAGAACACTCCTGTTACTGCAAGAAAAGGAGGGAAGAGGCAAAGAGTTCTTCCATTTCTTCTGTCAGTCAGTGATTTCATTAAAATCAAACATTAAAGACCAAAGGCAGACTTGTGGGTGAGACACAGAGTTTTATCTTGCAAGGGAATGCTTTTTGGGTCTAGAGGATTCCACCAGGGACCATGTTCCCTGTCCAAGAACCGTGAGAGAGGAGGCATGATGGAAAAGGGACTGAGAAGTAGGTTGGCAGGGAAGTCCACCCTTTGGGACAGGCATTCCCACATTCCTTCTCTTCTTGCAGAGGGTCCGATGCTCCCAGCCAGCCTCAATTCTCTCATCTAACGCTATCAAGGAGCTAGACTATTCCACTGAAGTCCTATCTACTGCAAT
This sequence comes from Rhynchonycteris naso, assembly GCA_037038555.1. Lineage (NCBI taxonomy): Eukaryota > Metazoa > Chordata > Mammalia > Chiroptera > Emballonuridae > Rhynchonycteris > Rhynchonycteris naso. The sequence continues at coordinate 80,495,018 of CM073000.1, forward strand.
GACCTCACCTGTGTCATCCCCCAACACAGGTGAGACCCTCCCAGCACCTGGGAGACTACCAGCAACTCCTTCCACAAGTTCCAGAGCCCAGGATTTAAGGCATCAGTGATAGGGAAATGGGAAGAATGTTGAGCAAGTGTGGGAGATGGGAACAGCAGCTCTTTATATAAGGAGAGCCTGCTTTATAGGAATACAAGTTAGGACTTTCCTGTCCCAGAATATCTTCTGGCATTAGAAGTCTGCCTTGAATCCATTTTTCCTAGCTCCCCAAGAAAAGCATTCCTGTGTTTGGAAGTCCTTGGGGACTTTTATAAACTAGTATTTTAGTCTGAAAAGGATTAGTTGCTAGCTATTCAGAAGGCATGCTGTTTCCTAATCGAGAGGAACAACAAGTAGTATTTGAGGTGGCAGTTAAGGAAGAAGAGCCCTTGCATGGGAGGTGGAAAGGTGACATACCACCAAGACCACAATCACCATGGTAATATTATTTTGATATTTGTATTCTTTACTGAGTCCTCTATACTTGACTATGTGAATAATTATGATTTAGGCTGCTTTCTTCTGCCTTGGTGTTTATGTGTGTGTCCCTCTGTGAACAAAGACACTCAGGGACCAGAAAGCTGACTGTCCCTTTCCTTATCTTTCTTGGTCCCTCTGAAACCCAGCGACAGCCACGGAACAGCAGGCCTTCCAGTCCTGGCCCGATCTGCTAAACAACAAGGTGGAGGAGCTGCTGCAAACCTCCTTGTCCCTGGGAGGCCCAGAGCAAGTGTCAGATCACAAGCAGGATCAAGGTCATGAGCACGAACAGGAGCAAGAACAAGAACATAAACAGGAGGAAGGGCAGGAACAAGAAGAACAGGAAGAAGAGGAGGAGGAGGAGGAGGAAGAGGGGCAGCAGGAGGAAGAACATGGGACAGAGGAGGAACTGTATAACATGTCTGGGCTTCAGACAGACGCAGACCCCAAGCTCCAAGCTGATTTATCTTCTGTCCCTTTCTCCTTTACTCCCCGCGTGCGGGAAGTGGAATCTACACCTCTGATGATGGAGAACGTCCAGAAACTCATTCACTCTGCCCAGGAAACGGATGAAATGAGTGATACATATGATGAAGACTCTGTTTGGAGAAGCCAAAGTTCCAGCAGGTACAGGAAGTTCTGACTCCCCTACTGGTCCTCCCCTTTGGAAATGAGAAGTCCATTTTCCAACTTCAGCCTCCAGACCCACTCAGACCTGTTTGGGCTTCAGGTACACCTAGCAACTGCCTGCCTCACCTGTTCTGTACCTATCATTGAAGTTCTGCCTTAGACTCCCATTTACTACATGACACAGTGGAATGAGCCCTGTACCTGATGCTGCCAGGCTTGAATTTTGGTCTTATCTCTGGCCTTGATGAGCACTGAATAACTTTGAGGAAGTTACTTCCCCTTTCTGGACCTCAGTTCCTCATTTTTAAAAGGAGGCAGTTGATCCAGAGACCTCTAAGGCCCCACCCAGTATGCTGAATGTGTGTGACCAAAAACAGAGGCTGAGGGGAGGGGAAGAGAGTGGATGTGGCTTTCTGCCCCAGCCCTCTGACCTATCCCCACCAACCAGGAATGTCTCCTTGCAGCCTCTTGCAGCTGCCCCATGTGGAGGCCTTACTGGTGATGTGCTACTCCATTGTAGAGAACACCTGCATCATGACCCCCACAGCCAGGGCCTGGCAGCACTTGGAGGATGAGATCCTTGGTTTCGGGAAGACGGTAAGCCACCATACTATTTAATGGATACATGCTCACTAGAGATCTTCTGAGCCTGTCATGATGCTAAGCCTTGGGAACGGGGTCATGAGCAATGATACAGAAAGCATGAAGCATCGCTGGAGAGTTTCTCTTTAAGTGGGAATCCCTTCTTTGGAAGGACATCTCCAGCTCACCATAAAGAAGGAAGGCTCAAACTAGTCTGGAATCCATTCTAATCCAGAATTCATTCTTCAACTCTCTGAGTTGTTAGGCTTGAGTCATCTCCTGATCCAGTTCAGCATCTTCAATACTTAGCTTTACCTTAATTGCAGCTCCCCTTTCCACAGGGGCCATAGAGACATTCCAGTCTTAATGTGTCCTTTGCACCCAGCAAGTCCTATTTCCAAGAAAATATCCTTTAGGTTTTCAAATAATACAAGTTAGCAAACATTTGTTCAGAGCTGGAATGCCATCCATTCCCCCAGTTCAACAAATACTGTGCACCAACTCTGAACTAAGTATCTGAGATGTTAGCTGTGAGTACAATAGATGGAATCAACATGCAGCTCTTGAAACCTAGTTGGAGAGACAGACAAGGAAGCAGGCAGAATGGTGCGACAGGATAAACTCTGTGTAGGGTAAGTACAAAGTGCAGAGAGCAGAAGGGGAGCATCACTGTCTGCGTTTGGGAGGATCACAAAATGCTTTTTAGAGAAACTGACGTTTACACTAAAATCTGAAAAAAGGACTTAGTTGAAGTTTCCTGCTAAAGGGAATAAGTAGTATGTGCAAAGGCTGTGAGGCAAGAGGCAAGAAAGATTTCATGAGGAACCAAGAGTGAGCATACTGCTCCTGCCCTTAAAGGGCCAGAGCCTAGGAGAGATTCCACAGCATTACAAAAGGAGAAAGGAAAAGGAAGGGGCAGGGAAGGAGAGAGAGAGAGAGAGAGAGAGAGAGAGATGGAAGCATCCATTTGCTTAGTTGAACATTCATTGGTTGCTTCTTGTATGTGCCCTAACTGGCCATCGAACCCACAGCCCTGGCATATCAGGATGATGCTCTAACCAATTGAGCTACTTGGCCAGGGCCTGAACAGAGGTGTTTAAGTGTAGGAAGTTCAGGAGTCATGGAGAGCCCACTGGATTTTGGGGCTTGGTTAAGAGAACAGTAAGGAGCCCATTTTGCCTGGAGCAGAGTAGTAGGAGATTAAAGTCAAAGAGATAGTAAGGGTCATAATGTGAAAAATCCCAAAAGACAGTCTGAAGCACTTGTATCTAATTTGGTAGGAAAAGGAATTTAGTCACCACTGTTGGTCAGAAACATGACGATGTCTCCCTGTGAGCTGTGTGTGGAGTAAACAAGGCAATGTAGGAGATTTTGTGCACTGCATTGTGCTGTTCCTGTGGGTGGAGAAGGAAGAGGATGCAATTGACCAAGATCCTCCCAGGAAGTCTGAGGGCGCTCCGTCAAGGGCAAAGTCCAGCTAGGAGTCTAAAGAATGTCTTATAGGAACTTGCAGGTTTTGAACCTAGGTGCTTGGGCAGAAAATTGGGTTTTTTGTTTTTGTTGTTGTTTTCTTTAACTGATTTTAGAGAGAGAAGAAGGGAGAGAGATATAGAGAAACATCAATTTGTTGTACCACTTTATTTATGCACTTATTGATTGATTCTCGTATGTGCCCTGATAGGGGCTTGAACCCAGAACCTTAGCATATTGAGACAATGCTCTAACCAACTGAGCTACCCAGCCAGGGCCAAGTATAGGTTTTGAAGTTAGAAGGACTGGGTTTGTGTCCCATCTCCACCATCTATCAGACATGTGGTTTTGAGCAAGTTAGCCTCACTGAGTTTGTTTCCTCATCAGACAAATGAAGATATTATTAGTGCCCATGCTAGTATGGGGCTCTTGTGAGGACAGAATGAGATGATAGTGTTTCCAGCCGTAGTGCTTAGCCTTGTGTCCACTCCTTGTAAATATTACATTCTCATTAAGTTAGGGGTGGTTATGGGTCACCCAATGGTACACATCTGTCTGGTACTTGGCAACAGAGGATTTTGAGCTTGGGAAAAAGATGATAAAAATCTGGGTGTCCCTTGTAAAGAAATAAGGATTACCTGGGCATCAATAATTCACCCAGGAAGAGAATAAGGAAATAGAGAGCTAAGGCAAAGCCCTTGAGGAACCCTTGGGGTTGGGGTTGGGGTGGAGGGCAGGGAGAAAAGCCAGAGAAGCTTCTGGAAGGGCCTGAATGCAAAGATATTTGTGGGGATGGCTCTAGAGGGCTGATGTGTGGGACAATCTCAGCCTCTTAACTATACTTCTGCCGTAGGTCTGTGACAGCCTTGGGCGGCACCACATAGCTATCTGTCCCCTCTGTGACTTCTGCTCCCTGAAGCTGGAGCAGTGCCACTCGGAGGCCAACCTGCAGCGGCAGCAGTGTGACAGCTCCCACAAAACACCCTTCCTGAGCCCCTTGCTCTCTGCCCAGAGCATGTCTATTGGCATCCAGGTACCTAGCTAGCAGGGCAGCCTGCAGTGGGGGGCCCCAGGCTCCAGGCAGATCTGGGCATCTGTAAGCAAGGCTAGCAAGGAGAGCAGGGGTACACACCTCTCCCTTGTCCCCTGTGCCACAGATGGGAACCATAAAATCAGGCCGCTATTACGGGTTGGATTTTTACGGCGGGCTCCGCATGGACTTCTGGTGTGTCCGGCTAGCCACAAAGGGCTGTGAAGATAATCGAGTTGCTGCTTGGCTCCAGGCTGAGTTCCTTGGCTTCCAGGATGGGGATTTCCCCACCAAGGTCAGAGCCTTTCCCCAGAGCTCGGCCCTACCCCACTCATCTCAATTCCTTCCAGTGGCTTGCTCTAGACAGCCCTAGGAGGTGAGAGGCGGCATGGGCCCCTGGCTTGATGGGAGAGCACAGGACTGGGAGGAGAGACACACAAGTTCTGGTCCCAGCTCTGCCAGTTACCTGCTGAGGAGCTTTGCTCAGGTCACCTCCCACTCTAGGCCAAAGTTATACTCATCTCTATAACAAATGGCTAGGTGATGCCTGAGGGCCCACCCCTCCCCTGATCCTGTCTGTCCCTGCCTCAGTCTGACAGTCTCCTTCCCTAACTCTTCCAGTGCTTTCACTGCTCAGTGACATCATTGTTCTCTTGCCCCCAAACTTATCTCCTCTGTGGAACTAGCTGTTTTATCTGAGAGCCAGGCCCTTCCTTTCTGTGGTTTAACAGGGGAAATCAAGGCAAGAAAATGTAGGGAAAGCTTAAGAAAGGGCTGGCCACTGAGCTAAGGGGCCCCTATCCAGATTTTACCCTTGGGCCCCTAAATCTGGAGGGGGTCTCAGAGCTCATCGCTGCTATTCCCCTGGACTTACAGGTTGGGAGGTGAGGTCCACAGAGGGAAGTGCGTCCTCCAAGGTCACGCAGTAGACATTGTTCGACCCTCTCTCTCACTTATCCATCACTAGAAGAAGCCTCCCTGAGACTGGAACAGTAATTAGGCCCCCTTCCCATTTTCTGCATCCTTAGTGTCCCCTTCCCCATTCCCCAGCCACCTCTGCCAGCAAGTTGAACAGCAGGGCAGCCATGTCCCACTGTCCAGCTCCTGGCTTCTTCCCAGTAACTAACTGAACTAGGACTGAGGGTGGGGTAGGAAAGGCCTATTCCTCAGAGAGAGGGCACACCAGATGTGGAAAGTCTGGTTCTCAAGCGCCACACCCCTGTCCTTGGTTCTGCCACCTCAGGCACTCCGGTGGGCTGGTGTCTCTTAAGTCTTCTGATATCTCCCTGCCTCCCATCCCTGCCTCCTGGCTTAGATCTGTGACACAGACTATGTGCAGTATCCAAACTACTGCGCCTTCAAAAGCCAACAGTGTCTGATGAGAAACCGGGATCGGAAGGTGAGTTCCTCAGCATGCTCCCTACGCCTCCCATCAGCCCTTCGGTCAGTCATCTTGGTTGGGTGTTCTTCCTGGGCCAAGCCCCTGCTTCAAACAGTAGGAATATGGAAAGCAGTTTCCCATCTGCTTCTCAGGGCAGAGGCCTCCCCCAGAGCACTCACTCTCCTCCACTCCCCCAACCTTTGAGTAAGCATGTTCCCTCCAGGCCGGAGGAGTTGGCAGGGGTGCTGCAGATGAGAGGTGAGGGCCCGGAGGGCACTACAGGAAGAACCCCAGCTGGGTTGGGAATTACATGTTGAGGTTGCAGTCTTGACTTCTCTCTTACTCACCAAGAAGTCTGGGATAAGTCACTTCCTCCCTCAATCTCTGCTTCCGAATTTCTAAAGGGAGGGGTTGGGCTACTAGGTATCTCTTGCAGCTTGAAAAACCCACATCTGAGTTTCCTTCTTCCCTCTACTGCCCTGTGCCCATGCCCGCCTGCCTCTGGTTCTTGTGGGACTACTGATGTTTCTGGCTTCTTCCTCTGTAACTCAGACTATGTGTACCTGATCCCTGTATAGGTGTCCCGTATGCGGTGCATGCAGAACGAGACTTACAGTATATTGTCCCCAGCCCAAAGCGAGGACCTTGTGCTTCGATGGAGCCAGGAGTTTAGCACCTTGACTCTAGGCCAAACTGGATGAGCTGGGGTTCATCCTGTCTCTACCCCAACCCAACTGTTCCACTTTCTCCATTGCTTTTGAATTCCATTTGTCATCTGTTTTCTTCCAGGCTGCCCCTTTTGGGTCTCTTACCTAGTCCCTACTCACTTTTCCTCGGGTGGGGACAGCCATCCCAAACAGGTCCACGATGGGAACTCCACTTGCCTTAAATGACATTTTTGCATAAAGTGTTTATTTTCAACCTGTGTGGCCTATTTTGGTTATGATCCCATTCTCAGCACTGCCACAGTGCTCTACAGGATTCAGCTCACCACCCCTGGGGCTTATAGCTTCCTCTGCCAGTAAAATAATCTCATGGGAGTGGTGCTCAGGAAAGCAGCCATCTGCTGGGAGAAGAAGCCCTAAAAATTTAGGGAGTTGGATTGAAGAATGTCACAGCTGGGGCTGACGGATCCTGTGGGCCAGAAGAGTGTGTGTCCTCATCTCTGAATCCTTTGGCCCTGGAAGCTCAGATGTTAGTATAGAATTGTCCCTCTGGACAGTGAAAGCCAGAGCCTGACTGAGATCAGATCTAGCAGGATCAATCCCAGGGAGAGAGCAGGACTTGCGCTTTATTAAGAGGATAGAAACTACACAGCCTCTCTCTTTATAGGTTCACAGTGATTAACAGCATTAGAAAAAACAAAACAACCTGACCAGGCAGTGGTGCAGTGGATAGAGCGTCGAACTGGGATGTGGAGGACCCAGGTTCGAGATCCCGAGGTCGCCAGCTTGAGTGTGGGAGCATCTGGCTTGAAGCAAAAAGCTGACCAGCTTGGACCCAAGGTCGCTGGCTCGAGCAAAGGGTTACTCGGTCTGCTGAAGGCCCGCGGTCAAGGCACATATGAGAAAGCAATCAATGAACTAAGGTGTTGCAATGAAAAACTAATGATTGATGCTTCTCATCTCTCTCTGTTCCTGTCTGTCTGTCCCTATCTATCCCTCTCTCTGACTCTCTCTCTGTCTCTGTAAAAAAACCAAAAAACAAAAAAACAAAACAAAACCCTTATGGAAAAGTTCAAACACTCACAAAAATATATAGAATAGTATAATGCATTCCCATGCACCCTTCACCCAGCTTCAATTATTAATACATGGCCAATCTTTTTTTAAAAAAATTCATTTTAGAGAAGAGAGAGAGTAGAATAGAGAAAGGGAGAGGGGGAGAGAGAAAAGGGGAGAGGAGCAGGAAGCATCAACTCCCATATGTGCCTCGACCAGGCAAGACCAGGGTTTCGAACTGGTGACCTCAGTGTTTCTAGGTCAACGCTTTATCCACTGCACCACCACAGGTCAGGCTGTGGCCAATCTTTTAATGGCATGTTCAAGGCTCTGAGAAGCCCTGTAACAGAGAAACCTATTTAAGCTAGCATTTTCCAAACTCATTGGATCACAGTATCTTTTTTCACTTACCACTAAAAAACTTGAACTTGTTTTTTTGTATTGAACATGAATAATGTGCCCAGTCCTCTTAATGCCGAAGACAAGGGGCTTGGCTCGAAGGTACAGAAAAATGGCTGTCATCCTAGTTCTCTGCTCCTCAACCCCCAGCTCACAGCCTAGGAGAGACAGAGTGAGGAGGAAGTGCCCAGCCAGTTCACCGCTGTGATGGACTGTGTGTGCTCCACAGTGAGAGTTGGCCCAGCAGCAGCCCTGGCAAGCAGAGGGGCCCTAGGCAGGGTGAGGTACAAAGCCACAAGTGGCAAAGCCAAACCACCTTTAGGGATCCAAGAGAGACACCCAAGGGGAACTGCTGAGAAAATCGAAAGGCTGGTGGGTTAGTCATCACATCAGTGGGTGGGTGTGCCTTTTAGGCTTCCCAGAAATGGTACGGAGTATGTGAGTGTGGTTGGGGGAAATCATTAGTTGGCCAGAGTTGTGGCTGGATTGAGTGCCATTATCTGCTGGGGTTCTTCTCTGGCCAGTCTGTGAAGACCGCTGAGGGCATTGCTTCTTCCTCTGTCTCCCTGCGCATGTGGAGTTGGGTGAGTGCAAGGAGCTGGAATCTGTTGGGATTGGCCCAGGTGGGTGTGTCACCACCCGCCCCAGAAGCAGGTCCTGCTAGCCCAGCCCAGCCCAGAGCAGGCAGCGGAAGCCAGCTTGGGGCAGCAAGCAGAGCTCGACAGGGAGCACAGGTATGGGGGTGTCACAGGTGGGCTTGAACCTCATGGGGGCACAAGGGGCAGCAGCAGTCTTTGGAAATAGGGGATATGAGTGGGAATGAAGGTGACAGTTGGCCATGGGCACTGGAAAATCTTTCTGAATAGAGGAAAAACCTAAAAGGGACTGCCTCAGGCAGAAAGACCTCACCAGACAGAGGACACACCATGGAGTGCTCCCCTGAAGCTTGATGCCTCACACTGGGGCATCTCAGGAGGCTGTGTTCTCCCTTTCACCACGTAGGCCTCACTGTCATTCTGAGCCCTGGGCTTCCTAGGGCCATCGAGGAGGGTCAGCTGGGGATAATTTCCAGCCTTTTCCCACTCTCAGTTAATACTTAACCCCTCATACTCACTCACCTCCCAGGGCCAGGCCCTCTGCTAGATGACAATGAACTTACCTGATTGAACTCGATCAGTGAGTTTACTGTGCACAAATGTGTTTGAAAAATTTTTTAATTGATTTAGACAGTGAAAGGAATGGGCAGAGAGAGATATTCCTGTATGTGCCCTGACCAGGGATTAAGCCCACAACGTTGGTGTATCAGTGCAATGCTCTAACCCAGTGGTCGGCAAACTCATTAGTCAACAGAGCCAAATAACAGTACAACTATTGAAATTTCTTTTGAGAGCCAAATTTTTTAAACTTAAACTATTTAGGTAAGTACATTCCTTATCGAGGCAGTGCCCGCATGTGGTATTTTGTGGAAGAGCCACACTCAAGGGGCCAAAGAGCCACCTGTGGCTCGCGAGCCGCAGTTTGCCGACCAGAGCTCTAACCAACTTAGATAACTGAGATACCCGGCCAAGGCCACAAATGTGTTCTTATGGTTATTCTTCCCAGCTAACCAAGGGGCATTTTATTTTAATAGTCTTTGAAAAACACTGCCTTAACCCAATGTGTTCATGTATATAAGGGGATTAGACAAGATATTTTCCAATGTCCCTATATCCCTGATAGAATGTCTCGTGGGTGACGTTAAAGGGGTGAGATTTCAGACTTCGAGTATTGGTGGGAGAAATATCTGAGGGTGGGCGAGACCTTACGGTACCTTTGTATCATACCAGTGAGGGCAGCTGCCTTCCTCTTACCTGTGTTTAGGGGGCCTCTCTGAAAGAAGGGGATCTCCATCTGATTGTATCTCCAGCTCCATTTAGAGTGAGTTGAAATTGTAACCCTAAGGGAAGATGGAGGCCAGGATTGAGGGGAAAACAAACTTATACCTATAAGGCTCACCTCCTGGCCACTCAGATGCTAGAGCCCAGCTCCATCTGCCTATGCCTGATGCATTCAGCTCTCCCTGCCTGCCTACCCCCAGGGTGCCCCCCACCCACACGTACACAAAAGCCTTGTGTGGCTAGACCCACGGGGGAAGGAGTCAGCAGAAAGGGTGAGGGCAGAAGCCAGTCATGTACACTCAGTGCTCCCAGAGTTCAAGGCGAGGCCAATGAGGCCAAAAGGCTGCAAGAGACTTTCTGAGGCAGGCCTCAGCCAGGCCCCAAGCAAGGTAAGGCACATATAGACCACTCAGAGCACATGGCTGAACAGCTTTGTCTGAGTGATTTCTCTTGGTTTGGATTTCCTTTTCTGTTTTTTCCTGCTCTTGAAAGTAGGGTGGAGGGAGATGTGCAGTTGGGGAGGTGACATCCCCACATTGGGGAAACCAATTATTGAGCGGAGGGCTGATTTTGCTTTTATTTTTTGCCTTTTTCCACAAAAGGGAGAGATGAGCTCAGAATGCCTGGGGCAGGAGGAGACCTGGCAGGGAGAGGCAACGGGAGATGGAGATTGGCTGGGCCAGAGGACTGGGGCTGGAGCAAGAAGAGCAGGCCTGGACCAGGGAGAAGGGAGAATGGAGATGGAACAGGACTACCCCCTCGGGGCTGAATCAAAGAGGCACCTCTACTTGGAAAGAGCATTGTCCCTGGGGCAGGACAAGGCTGTCCACTCACCCTGGTGACCTAGTACTATCTCCACACCACAGAACCCTCAGACTAAGCACAAGCTGATGATCAGGATTCATCTGTGTTCCCAAAGCAGCTCTGGGACAGCTTTTCACAGAGCCTTTAGACCAGGGGTCCCCAAACGTTTTACACAGGGGGCCAGTTCACTGTCCCTCAGACCGTTGGAGGGCCAGACTATAAAAAAAAACTATGAACAAATCCCTATGCACACTGCACATATCTTATTTTAAAGTAAAAAAACAAAACGGGAACAAATACAATATTTAAAACAGTGGTTCTTAACCTGGGTTCTATTGAAACCTAGGGGTTCGATGAATTGGTCTCAGGGGTTCTGAGAAGCCTCTGCCGCGGAGGCCAGAATAAAGTAATACCATAATTTGTTGTGAGTTCATGCACTTTGTTGGTTTTGTTTTTTGAGCAAGGTGATGTTCATGCATGGCTCGTTTTGTGCACCAGTAAAAAAACATATACCTATGTCTTGAATTTGGAAAAAAAATCATATTTTATTTATCACTAAAGAAGGGTTCGGTGAATGCACATATGAAACTGGTGGGTTCGGTACCTCAAAAAAGGTTAAGAACCACTAATTTAAAATAAAGAACAAGTAAATTTAAATCAACAAACTGAGCAGTATTTCAATGGGAACTATGGGTGCGGATGCATCCTGTGCTTCTCTCACTGACCACCAATGAAAGAGGTGCCCCTTCCCAAAGTGCTGCGGCGGGGGTTGGGGGGCATATAAATGGCCTCCGGGGCCGCATGCGGCCCGCGGGCCGTAGTTTGGGGACCCCTGCTTTAGACTGTTAAGCTTCTTCCAAAGGCTCAGCAGAGTTTGGGTCTGTTTGGGGAGTCTGAATCTACAGATACCAAGAGGTCTTTATAATTAAGCCCCTCTGTGCACTTCCTCCCAACGCTGCCGAGGAAGTGGGCTGAGCTCACAAGGCTTGTTAGAGCACACTCTGTAGCGGGTGTGACACGGTGGCTGGGACTCCAGAATCTGAAATGAGATTGATATTATTGTAGAGCGGATCTATGGAGCAAGGAGAAGAAGGGTATCTGAAATTCCTTCTTTTCAAACTTCTAAAATAAGTAAATTACTAAAAAGAGGAGGTGAAGAGAGCAAGTCATCTGATGAATGTGTGGGAAGGAAAGAGGAGCAGTGCCTGGAGAGGGTGGCAGAAAGGAAAAATGGACAAAGAGGAGGTATTTCTCTCCCCTCCCTGCCAACTTTATTGTCCTGAATCACCTGTTCCTTTGTCTTCAGCTCCTGTCTGCACTGCTGGTCAGGTGCCAGAAGGGTGGATACTGCTGGTGGGTTGTGTGGAGCAGAGAGAGGGAATGATCATAATCTAGCCTCCTGCCACTTTTATTCTCTCTCATTTGCTGCCTGTAGCAGAAAATAGCCCTGTCTGTCCGGCTTATCTCAGCCAAGAACGGTGGTGCCCAGCCCAGCTCAGAGGGCAGTGGGACAGGTCTAAGAGTCCCTAAGGACATAAGGAACCTGGACCTGGAAGTGCATGTGGGAGGGTGAAGGACAGGGATGCAGGGAGGAAGCAAGTGGCTGCACGCGCCCTGGTGTCAGTGGTGTGCGGGCAGGTAATGTGGGGTGGCGCAGCCTCTGTGTATTTGGTGCTTTCTTAGCCTTTCAGTGCCTTAGGGCTGGGATCAGTTTCTGCACATCTGCATGGATGTGTGCTCCCGAGCTGCCTGACTCTATGGCTGTGTAAGGACACAGTCCCTAAGGCAGGATTATGCTGTGTCTGTCCTTCCTCCTGGAGCTGGTTGTCCATTCCTCCATGCATACTTGTGTGTTACAAGGTATGTAGCAACACTGATTGACATGTGATTAGGAATCTTGTGTGTGCCTTTCTTTTTTTTATATATATATATATTTTATTATTATTAATTCTAATGGGGTGACACCAATAAATCAGGGTACATATGTACAATGAAAACATCTCCAGGTTATCTTATCATTCAATTGTGTTGCATACCCATCACCAAAAGTCAAATTGTCCTCTGTCACCTTCGATCTGGTTTTCCCTGTGTCCCTCCCCTCCTCCCTATCCCACTCTTCCCTCCCTCCCCCCATCCCATAACCACCACTCTCTTGTCCATGTCTCATATTCTCACTTTTATGTCCCACCTATGTATGGAATCATGCTGTTCTCAGTTTTTCTTTTTTTCTGATTTACTTATTTCACTCCGTATAATGTTATCAGGGTACATCCATTTTGTTATAAATGATCCGATGTCATCGTTTCTTATGGCTGAGTAGTGTTCCATAGTATATATGTACCATAGTTTTTTAATCCACTCGTCTTCTGACGGACACTTGGGCTGGTTCCAGATCTTCGCTATTGTGAACAATGCTGCCACGAACATGGGGGTGCATTTCTTCTTTTCGAACAGTGCTATGGTGTTCTTAGGGTATATTCCTAAAAGTGGGATAGCTGGGTCAAAAGGCAGTTGGATTTTTAATTTTCTGAGGAATCTCCAAACTGTTTCCCATAGTGGCTGCACCAGTCTGCATTCCCACCAGCAGTGCAGAAGGGTTCCCTTTTCTCCACATCCTCGCCAGCACTTATTCTGTGTTGTTTTGCTGATAAGTGCCATTCTGACTGGTGTGAGGTGATATCTCATTGTGGTTTTAATTTGCATTTCTCTAATGATTAGTGATGTTGAGCATTTTTTCATATGCCTATTGGCCATCTGTATGTCCTCTTTGGAGAAATTTCTATTCATTTCTTTTGCCCATTTTTGATTGGGTTGTTTGTCTTCCTGTTGTTGAGTTTTATAAGTTCTTTATAAATTTTAGTTATTAACCCCTTATCAGATGTGCTATCGAATATGTTCTCCCATTGTGTGGTTTGTCTTTTTATTCTGTTCCTATTGTCTTTAGCTGTGCAAAAACTTTTTAGTTTGATATAGTCCCATTTGTTTATCTTGCCTTTTATTTCAGTTGCCCGTGGAGATAAATCGGCAAATATACTGCTGCTACAGATGTCGGAGAGCTTGCTGCCTATGTTTTCTTCTAAGATGCTTATGGTTTCACGGCTTACATTTAAGTCTATTATCCATTTTGAGTTTGTTTTTGTGAATGGTGTAAGTTGATGTTCTAGTTTCATTTTTTTGCAGGTAGATGTCCAATTTTCCCAACACCATTTGTTAAAGAGGCTGTCTTTACTCCATTGTATGTTCTTTCCTCCTTTGTCAAATATCAGTTGTCCATAAAGCTGTGGGTTTATTTCTGGGTCCTCTGTTCTGTTCCATTGATCTATGTGCCTGTTCTTATGCCAGTACCAGGCTGTCTTGAGTATAATGGCCTTATAGTAAACCTTGATATCTGAAAGAGTGATACCTCCTGCTTTATTTTTTCTTTTTAAGATTGCTGAGGCTATTCGTGTTCTTTTTTGGTTCCATATAAATTTTTGGAATATGTGTTCTATATCTTTGAAGTATGTCATTGGTATCTTAATTGGTATTGCATTGAATTTATAAATTGCTTTGGGTAATATAGACATTTTAATGATGTTTATTCTTCCTAACCATGAGCACGGTATATGCTTCCACTTGTTTGTATCTTCCTTGATTTCTTTTATCAATGTTCTATAATTTTCCGAGTACAAGTCCTTAACCTCCTTGGTTAAATTTACTCCTAGGTACTTTATTTTTTTGGCTGCAATAGTGAAGGGGATTGTTTCCTTAATTTCTTTTGCTGATATTTCATTGTTGGTGTATAGAAATGCCTCTGATTTCTGAGTATTAATTTTATATCCTGCCACCTTGCTGAATTCATTTATAAGGTCCAGTATTGTGTGTGCCTTTCTTAGTGTACTATCCCTCTGAGTGTCCTGGCATGGGCACGACATGTGTGGAGCTGGTATGCTTATGTTACCACATCATGTGTGTCGAAGTAACAGAGCCTGTGCAGGCCTTCATGCAATGCCTCTTCTCCCTGGTGAAATGAAATGGTGTCCATTCCTTTCTGAGGTGGCTGCTGTCTCTTCACTTCCTGCATGCCCCTCACAACCTGATTTCTTCTTCGAGGCAGGGCTGGGGAGAAGGCAGGGTCTCCTCTTCTCCACATCTAGAACCCACCTTTCATTACCTGTTTGCCTCCCTTTTTGGCAGTTTTTTCCATCTTGCCATCTGTCCTGGCACTGTGCCCAAGTTTCAGGGAAGCAGGCAGATGGGGTGGGTGGGAACCAGGACGGGCCTGGCAGCTCTTAATGCTCAGCCTGGGTCATTTTGTATAAGTCTTTCAGAAAGGGTTGACTTTTTGACAAATAGGTTCCACTATAAAGAAACTCATGGACTTCTTTCTTTTGGAATGAGAGCATTGCCATACATCTGCTTTACTAAAGGATTCCGAACTTTATCTTTAAGTAGCAGCTCATGTAACACATTCTGGTCAGTCTAGCATTATAACTTTGTCAACAGAAAGACTTGGAAAATAATTATTCATTCACTCATTCAATGTCTAGTATGTGCCTCCTAGTTGTAAGAAGTATTAATTTTTCAAGTAATGGTTAAAAATGATAAAATGTTACTGTAATTACAGTGTGAACTATCACTGAAATTTTAATGGAAGCTTTTCCAAACAGGCCTTTTAAGGGACATGACTTTTTACGAAGTGAGTTATACATGTGGGCAAGATAGTTAAGAATGTGATAAATGGTTAGTAAAAAAAAAAAGTTTAAAAGGCCCTGGCCAGTTGCCTCAGTGGTAGAGTATTGGCCCGGCATGTGGAAGTCCTGGGTTTGATTCCTGGTCCAGCCACACAGAAGAAGAGACCATATGCTTCTCCACCCCTCCCCCTTCCCCTTTCCATTCCTGCAGCCATGGCTTGAATGGTTCCAGCAAAGTTGGCCATGGGCACTGAGGATGGCTCCATGGCCTTGCCTCAGGCACTAATATAGCTCAGTTGCTGAGCAACAGAGAGGTAGGCGGCTTTCCAAGTGGATCTTGGTCAGGGCGCATGCAGGAGTCTGTCTCTGCTTTCCTGCCTCTCACATAAAACAAAACAAAAAATAGTTGTAAAAAAAAAAAGAAGAGGTTAGCTGATTTGATTGATATAAGAGATGTCATAGCAGAATTACAAAGTGAGTAAACATGGGGGGAGAGTGAAGATATCCTGATAGGCAGCCAGTGAATACCACAAGGACGTGCTAAGTAGAGAGATTGAAGTGTGAGTGAGCTTGGGGAGAAAAGCAGTGGAAGATGTGGTCCCCACCCCAGGATCTTACTGTCTAGTTGGGGAAATAGAACAAATAGACAAACAATCTGAGGAGTCCAAAGCTGCAAGCTAAGTGCTTAAGTAGGTAAGTGGGAACTGTAAGGAGGGTCATATTTGTGTGTGTGTATGAAAGAGAGATGAGCCATATTACCAGTGTTTGAAATGAGAGAAAGAAGAAAGTGGATTATTAAAAAGTATATATTTCAGCCTGCCTGGTGGTGGCACAGTGGATTGGGTATTGACCTGGGACTCTGAAGGCCCAGATTCGAAGCCCCAAGGTCACAGGCTTAAGTGTGGGTTCATCCAGCTTGAGCGCAGACCTGCCAGCTTGAGTGTGGGGTTGCTGTCTTGAGTGTGGGATCATCGACATGATCCCATGGTGCTGGCTAGAGCCCCAAGATCTCTGGCTTGAGCAAGGGGTCACTGGCTCAGCTTAAGCCCCCCAGTCAAGGCACGTATGAGAAGCACTAAATGAACAACTAACATGAAACAACTATGACTAGATGCTCCTCATTTCTCTCTCCCTCCTCCACCTCTCCTTCTCCATGTTTCTCTCTCTTTTTAAAAACAAAATGAAATAGCATAAGCCTTAAAAAAAGTATGTATTTCAAGTAAACAAATGAGGAAGTAAAACAGTTTATGGGCACAGATTTCATACAGGCATCTATAAAAGAGCAGGTGCTCTGTGCTGCATCCATCTTCATCTCCAATCATCCACTCTCTTTGGAATTAGCACCAGACAGCTTGGACTTTGGAGGCAGGAAGTCTTGAGTTTAAATACTGACTTCACTCCTCACTGACTGAGTTCTTGAGCTGTTTGTTTCCTTTCCTATAAAGATGAGGATAAGGCCCTGGCCGGTTAGCTCATCGGTAGAGCGTTGGCCTAGTGTGTGGAAGTCCCGGGTTTGATTCCTGGCCAGGGCACACAGGAGAGGCGCCCATCTGCTTCTCCACCCTTCCCCCTCTTCTTTCTCTCTGTCTCTCTCTTCCCCTCCCACAGCCAATGCTCCATTGGAGCAAAGTTGGCCCAGGCGATGAGGATGGCTCCATGGCCTCCGCCTCAGGTGCTAGAATGGCTTCATTTGCAACAGAGCAATGGCCCAATGGGCAGAGCATCGCCCCTTAGTGGTCATGCCAGGTGGATCCTGGTCTGGTGTATGCAGGAGTCTGTCTGCCTCCTGGCTTCTCACTTCAGAAATAAATAAATAAATAAATAAATATGAAGATAAACGCTGACCTCAGAAGTCTGTTGGAAGAAAAAACATTATGCATATAAAATACCCTAGGATAGCCTGACCTGTGGTGGCGCAGTGGATAAAAGCGTCGACCTGGGAACGCTGAGGTCGCCAGTTCAAAACCCTGCACTGGTCTGGTCAAGGCACATATGGGAGTTGATGCTTCCAGCTCCTCCCCCCTTTCTCTCTCTCTCTCTCTCTCTCACTCACTCTGTGTCTCCTCTCTAAAATGAACAAAATAAAAAGAAATTAAAAAGACATTTGTAAAAAAAAAAAAAAAAACCCTAGGATATGGTGAACGCTCAGTAAATGACAGCTATTTTACTCAACATTTATTGAGGTAGTTGCTGGTGATACAAACGTGAATAAGTCACAGTCCACAACCCCTCCCTCAAGGAGCTCACAGTCTAAAGGGAGGTGCAGATGAACAGCTAATTATAGTACAGGTGGGGAAAACTGTGACAAACCTTCACACCAAGTAGAAGTGTCAGTGAGGGGACCATATTTGCCTTGTGGGGAGGGAGGGAATCAGGAAAGGCTTCACAGAGTCCTAGGAGATGATTGAGTGTACCAGTTGGAGAATGGGAAGAAGTTCATTCCAAGTTGAGGAAACAGCACATACAAAGGCAGAGTCCTGAAAACATAAGGTATGTGCAAAATTATTAGTTTGGTGTAACTGGAACAAAGGACCATGGGAGGTGGGGCATGTGTCAGGGAAAAAGCCTGGTTTTATTTGCTTTTTAGCATGTTTAAGCCCCATTTAGTTTTTTTGTTGTTGTTGTTTGTTTGTTATGGATGTTGAAGTTGGTATTTTGCAGAGAAGTGTTTCTTTATTCCCTTTAAGGGTTCTACTATACCTCCTACAAGTCAAACTGCTGGTGGTCGTGGTTGGAGGGAGAACAGATAAAAAACCCACAAGAAAGCATTACAGTCAGGTTTACAAGTTGGTTTCTGTAAGAATTTAAGCATTTCCTTTTGAAAAGAGTAAATCCAATATCTTAGGATAACTGCGCAGGGTCTCTGGACAACTTCATTCTCTAAGATGTCATATGGACACCCATGTTCATAGCATTATTTACAATAGCCAACAGGTAGAAAAACCCAGGTAACCACTGGAAGATGAGTGAATAAACAAAATTATTCAGCCATAAAAATGAATTCAATTCTGATGCACTCTACAACATGGATGGACCTTGAACATTTTATATTAGGGCACGCCTTCCTTGGGGCATGCCCACTCAAATCTCCTTTTCAAGTGAATTTTCTTTCTTCTAAACTCTAAGGGTTCTTATGAGACTTACAACTGGGGGAACAGCATGCAGCAGCAGCTCTTCCCAGGCTAACCCCTTAAACGTGTCTTTAAGGCGCCCTTTTCCATGACTTTTCAGTGAAGCGATAGCAGCCCCACCCTGGCTCACTTCTGTCAGTGTGACTTCTATTTTTCAATGAGTTAAAACAGCCCTGCCTACACTCTCACCTGTTGCTTCTTCTAGCCTAACTCCTTCATTTGTTTCACTTTCCTTGGCTTTAATAAACTTACTGTCAAACTCACGTGGACCTGTGTTGTGAAGTCTTTCTTGCACAAAGTCAAGAACCCACATACTACTGGCTGGCCCAAGGCAGACCTGCTCTGGGACCGGTTCCTGTCCGGTAACACTTATGTTAGAGATACATACTGAAGTATTTATAAGTGAATTGCTATATCTGTGATTCGCTTTAAAATAATCCAGAGAAAAGAAAAAAAAAAGGATATTAGAATAGCATGCAAAATGTTCACAATTAATGAATCTGAAATAATGAAAAATTTTATTTTTTTTCTCATTTTGTATATTTGAAAATTGTCATAATCAAAAAAGATTTTTTAAGCCTGACCTGTGGTGGCGCAGTGGATAAAACGTCGACCTGGGAACACTGAGGTTGCCAGTTCAAAACCCTGCACCGGTCTGGTCAAGGCACATATGGGAGTTGATACTTCCAGCTCCTCCCCCCTTTCTCTCTTTCTCTCTCTCTCTCTCTCTCTTTCTCTCTCTGTGTCTCCTCTCTAAAATGAATAAAATTAAAAAAAAAAAGATTTTTTAAGTTGATTTTTTTTTTTTTTGAGGGAGGCAGGGAGAGAAAGAGACAGGTACATCCAAATGCCCCTGTATGTGCCATGACCAGGGAATTGAACCAGCAACCTCTGTGCTCCGGGATGATGCTTCAACCAGTAGAGCTATCTGGCCAGGATTTAATTTTTATTGATTTTTAGAGCGACAGAGAGAGGAAGGGAGAGAGAGGGGAGGGTGAAGGGAAGCATTCATTTGTTGTTCCACCTAGTTGTGCATTCTTTGGTTGCTTCCCATGTGTGTCCTGACCAGGGATCGAACCCACAACCTTGTCATTTCAGGACTATGCTCTTAACCAGCTGAGCTAATGGGCCAGGGCCTAAGATAAATTCTTAAAACAAAAAATAGGTTAATAAAATTTGAGGTTAAAATTGACTACATTTTAATAACTGAAAGTAGCTGTAAAAAAACACTTTACGTTAAATGAAATAAGCCAGACACAACGGGACAAGTGTTATGTGACTTCACGCATCTTAATAGGAAAATTAACAGAGCCAGAAAGTAAAATAGAGGGGAGTGGTTGGAGGGGAGAGGTGGTGTGGAAGGACAGTTATTGTTTCATGGGTAGAGCGTTGTTTGGAATGGTGAAATAGCTCTGGAAATAGTGATTGTTACACAACATTTGAATGTATTTAATGTCACTAACTTGTACACTTGAAGATGATTATACAGTAATGGTGATTATCACATACACACACACACACACATACACACACACTAGCTGGTGTCTGGGCAGCTTTTGTGGCTTTGTGGCATTAAGAAAGGTGGGGTCCCCTACCTCATAGCCATAACCTTTGTCTGCCAGTTGTTGCCCGTGGGCTGCAGCTGCTGCAGTCTGCTCTCTCCAGCAGCCTCATCAACAGTTGTGGTACTTTCTCACGTCACTACCCTGTTCTCTGGGTTTAGGGTCCCTTGGAGCCCTCACTACCAAACCACCATCTCCCCCCTTTCACAGAACTCCATCTGGGAAGCTCTCTAGTCAGACCCTCCAGGGGAGCACCTGGAAAATAACCCATAGGGCCTTGCCCTGCCTTGCAGGGTGGTGCAGTTATGTGATCAACCTACGAAAGCCCTGTTATATTATTATTCCCACTTTATAGATAAAGAAACTTAGTCAAATAGCCAAGGTGAACTCAGGGTGCTCTGAGCAAAAAACCCAGCCTACACAGGAACAACAGTGAATGTGATTGGGATTTTGTACTGTACTTGGGAGTTTGAACTTTATTCTTTAGATAATGGGGAGCCACCACAGCACCTGTTATAGGAGAGGTGCTCCATAGCATTTGTCATCACCTGACATAATACTTGTTTATTTGCACTTTGTTACCTGTCTCCTTCCAGTGAAATGAAAAGTAGGTGGGGGCAAGGCCTGTGCTTTGTTCACTGCTGTGAACATGCCTTTGAAAGCCTAAACACTTTACATATAGTATCTCATTTAATCTAAAAGCCTCATGAGCCTGACCTGTGGTGGCGCAGTGGATAAAGCGTCGACCTGGGAACACAGAGGTTGCCAGTTCAAAACCCTGCACTGGTCTAGGCAAGGCACATATGGGAGTTGATGCTTCCAGCTCCTCTCCCCTTTCACCTCTTTCTCTCTCTCTCTCACTCTGTGTCTCCTCTCTAAAATGAATAAAATAAAAAATAAAAGCCTCATGAAAGAGCTGCCCCTCCCCCCACCCCAGGTAAGGAAAATGAGGTTCAGAGAGATTAAGTCACTTTTCTGAGGACAAAAGCTAGGCAAATTGGCAAAGCCAGGATTTAAACCCCGACAGTCTGACACTGCACTATACAGCCCTGCTGCAGAAAGCTATTCTGGCCAGATGGAAGGTGAGAAAAAGATTTGAGGCTGAGAAAAGACTCAAGAGGTTTTAGCCAGTTTAGCTAGTTAAAACATCTGTATCTTCTGCCCTGTCTTTGCATAATCTTGATTTTTGGCTTGCCTTCCTATTCCAGGCCCCACATGATGAAGCTGTGACCAAAAGCATCCACCTGCCTGACAGCCATCTGTCCTGCAGCCATAGCCCACATTCAGATGCCCTGCCTCTGCTTGCTTCCGGACTGTCTCTGTGCAGCCTCCAGGCCCTCTTCTTGAGGTGAATGTCATGCCAGGACCCCATGATGCCCAGACCCTAGCTCCTTAGCACACTTTGGCACGATGTTTGCCAACTCCTCTGCCAACACTTCTACCAATAGCCCTGATCTCCCATGCCCTGACTACCGGACCACCCACCACCTGCACATGGTAGTCTACAGCGTGGTGCTGGCAGCAGGGCTCCCACTCAATGCTCTGGCCCTCTGGGTCTTCCTGCGCGCGCTGCGTGTGCACTCCGTGGTGAGCGTGTACATGTGCAACCTGGCTGCCAGTGACCTGCTCTTCACGCTATCTCTGCCCGTGCGCCTCTCCTACTACGCGCTGCACTACTGGCCCTTCTCAGAACTCTTGTGTCAAATGGCGGGCGCTGTCTTCCAGATAAACATGTACGGCAGCTGCATCTTCTTGACTCTCATCAACGTGGACCGTTACATCGCCGTTGTGCACCCGCTGCGGCTACGCCATCTGCGGCGGCCCCGCGTGGCGCGGCTGCTCTGTCTGGGCGTGTGGACACTCATCCTAGTGTTCGCAGTGCCTACTGTGCTGGTGCACAAGCCCTCACCCTGCAGCTCCGCCTTCGGCCGGGTGCATCTGTGCTTCGAGAGCTTCAGCGACAAACTGTGGAAGGGCAGGCTGCTACCGCTCGTGCTGCTGGCTGAGGCCCTGGGCTTCCTGCTGCCGCTGGTGGCCGTGGCTTACTCGTCGGGCCGGGTCTTCTGGACCCTGGCGCGGCCCGACGCCACGCAGAGCCAGCGGCGGCGGAAGACCGTGCGTCTCCTGCTGGTCAACCTGGTCATCTTCCTGCTGTGCTTCGTGCCCTACAACGCCACGCTTGCGGTCTATGGGCTGCTGCGGAGCAACGTAGTGGAGGCGAGCCAGGCGAACCGCGATCAGGTGCGCCGGCTGTTGATGGTGATGGTGCTTTTGGCCGGCGCCAACTGCGTGCTGGACCCGCTGGTCTATTACTTCAGCGCGGAGGGTTTCCGCAACACCCTGCGCGGCCTGGGCTCTCCTCTCCGGCCCAGGACCTCAGCCACCAATGGGGATGGAGGATCTCTCGCCCAACGGCCCGCTGAGACCTCCCATACCACCAGGCCTGCTGACACCAGCCAAGGACTGCTCAGGCATTCCAGTCCTGGGACGCCCTTCACCCAGTGCCCGGAGAATTCTGTCCTCTGAACGCACATTTGGTCCTAGCGCAGTTACACTCACCTCCATCCCCTCGCACCTCTCACACTGGAAGACTTGCAAGGTGTGCAGATTTGCAGGGTGCGTACACGAGGGAGGTGGATCAGACACTTGGATTTCTGGTTGGCAACTTCAGCTTATAAATGCAGAAGTAGCAAAGTGTGAGAACAAGGGACACAGGGAAGGAGGAGTACTGGTGGAAATGTCTTTTTTTGTTGTTGTTTACAGGGACAGAGAGAGTGTCAGAGAGAGGGATAGATAGAGACAGACAGACAGGAACAGAGAGAAATGAGAAGCATCAATTAGTTTTTCGTTGCCGTTGGGACACCATAGTTGTTCATTGATTGCTTTCTCACATGTGCCTTGACCCGGGGCCTTCAGCAGACCGAGCCACCCCTTGCTGGAGCCAGCGACCTTGGGTCCAAGCCCACGAGATTTGCTCAAGCCAGGTGGGCCTGCGCTCAAACTGGCGACCTTGGGGCCTGGAACCGGGGTGTTCGCATCCCAGTCAGATGCTCTATCCACTGCGCCACCGCCTGGTCAGGCTAGAAATGTCTTCTTTAAAGAAAAAAATTGGTGGTGATGGTAAGCATAGGAAAGACCTATGTAGGAAGTGATGCTGTGATCTTGCCAATGCAGAGGCAGGGACTTGAAACACTGCAGAGATATGGTAGATGAAACAGAAAATGGGTGTCCTGGGTTTAGACTGAGCACAGTAGCCTAAGGGCCGAAGATGCCACCACATTTCATTTCCACTTGGGTTTCTTCTCCCCAGAATTGAGGCTTAATACAAGAGTTTGCTGGATACGGACAAAATTGGTTTTCTTATTTAAAAAGAACTTTTTAAATTTATGTGTTAATTTGAGAGAGAGAGAGAGAGAGAGGAAGGGGAAAAAGAGAAAGAAAAATATCAATTTGTTGTTCCATTTATTTATGAATTCACTGGCTGATTCTTGTACATGCTCTGACTGGGGATCAAACCAGTAATCTTTGTGTATCAGGATGATGTTCTAACCAACTGAACCACTCTGCCAGGTCTCTTTCTTTTTTTAAAAATTTTTTAAAATTTTTTATTTTTTTACAGGGACAGAGAGAGTCAGAGAGAGGGATAGATAGGGACAGACAGACAGGAACGGAGAGAGGTGAGAAGCATTATTAGTTTTTCGTTGCCGTCACAACACCTTAGTTGTTCATTGGTTGCTTTCTCACATGTGCCTTGACTGCAGGCCTTCAGCAGACCGAGCAACCCCTTGCTGGAGCCAGCGACCTTGGGTCCAAGCCGACGAGCTTTTGCTCAAGCCAGATGGGCCCGCGCTCAAGCTGGCGAGCTCGGGGTCTCGAACCTGGGTCTTCCGCATCCCAGTCTGATGCTCTATCCACTGCGCCACTGCGCCACTGCCTGGTCAGGCCAGGTCTCTTTCTTATTTAAGGTATTGTAACAATTTAGACTTGACCTCTGACATGGAGTGGTTGGGGGCAGGGCAAAACTGTGTTAGAAGTTTTTTTCCTCCAAAATCTTGGTCCCTGTTCCACTTTCTAGATCTTTTCTTATTCATACACTCCAACTCCCTTTCAAGACTTCCTCCATTCTAGGTCTTAAGTACCCCCCCCCCCCCACACACACACTGCTTCATCTAGAATAAGGAAACAACTCTGTACTAAAATAGCAGTTATCCAACTTTTTGGTCTCAAACCCTAAAGAACTTTTGCTTACTTTGTTCTTTTCATACCGAATTACTATTATTATTATTGAGAGACAGGGAGGCAGGAAGACAGAGAGACAGACTCCCACATGTTCCCCCACCAGGATCCACCTGGCAAACCCCCTACAGGGTGATGCTCTGCCCATCTGGGGATGCTGCTCCATTGATCAGTAGTTGGGCTATTTCAGCGCATGAGGTGAGGCCATAGAGCCATCCTCAGCACCTGCGGCCAAATTGCTCAAACCATTCAAGCCATAGCTGTGGGAGGGGAGGAGAGAGAGAGAGAGAGAGAGAGAAGGATGAAGGGGAGGGGTGGAGAAGCAGGCTTCTCCTATGTGCCCTGACTGGGAATCAAACCTGGGACTTCCACGTGATGGGCCGATGCTCTACCACTGAGCCAACTGGACAGGCCCCAAATAAGAAATGAAAACAAAGTTTTTAAAACATACACAAGTACACATTTCATTAGCTGTGAGAGCAATAATATCATCATACTTTCATGAAGCCTCTGGAAAACCCCTCTATATACTTAGGAGAGAATGATAGTGAAAAGAGCAAATGAACTTGGCCTTTGGTGGCACAGTGGATAGAACATTGACCTGGAATGCTGAGGTTGCTGGTTTGAAACCCTGGGCTTGCTGGTCAAGGCACATATGACAAGCAAGCAAGGAACAACTAAAGTGAAGTGACTATGAGTTGATACTTCTTGCTCTCTCACTCTATAAAATCAATAAAAACTTAAAAAAAGAAAAAGAACAAATGACAGTAGTATTATGAATATAGTTTTGACCTTGTGGACTCCTCAATGAGTCGGTCCCCAGATCACACTTTGATAGCCATACCTATTGGGTTGGCAAGAAAGTAATTTTAGTCTTGTAGTGTGAAATAAAACTCATTTTTATACAAAAAATAAACCTTAATCAATTTATATTTTCCATTTTGTTCAATGACCTTTTGCCATCTTTCTTGCAGCTTCATGATTTCCGTGCTCATAGAAATTTTGGTCCTTATCAGCAAAAAACTGAATCAAGTGTGATTTAAGGTTATCATCATTTGTGAAAGTTTTACCATTTAAAGAGTTTTGCATGCCTGACCAGGCGGTGGCGCGGTTGATAGAGCGTCGAACTGGGATGACAGGAAGATCCAGATTCGAGACCCCGAGCTCGCCAGCTTGAGCGCGGGTCCATCTGGCTTGAGCAAAAACCTTGCCAGCTTGGACTCAAGGTCACTGGCTCCAGCAAGGGGTGGCTCGGTCTGCTGAAGGCCCCCGGTCAAGGAACATGTGAGAAAGCAATCAATGAACAACTATGGTGTCGCAATGGCAATGAGAAACTAATGATTGATGCTTCTCACCTCTCTCCATTCCTGTCTGTCCCTATCTATCCCTCTCTCTCTCTCTCTCTGTCCTTGTAAAATAAATAAATAAATAAATAAATAAAATATAAAAAAGTTTTGCAAACTTCAAAATAAATGGTAATCAGTGCTTGCTTTGGCAGTACATATACTAAAATTGGAACGATACAGAGAAGATTAGCATGGCCCCTGCATGATCCGTCCAGATGGTGCCAGGTCAGGGTTGTATGAGGGATGTGACATCACTTCCCAACCAAGCTCCAATAACTTCCCACGAGTTACTAAAGATGTGTGAGACTTTGCATTATCATGGTGGAACACAATTCCTTGGTGATTTGCCAATTTTGGCAGTTTTTCTTTGATAGCTTCATCCAGTTTCATTAGTTGTTGACAGTAAACATCTGAATTGATTGGTTTATTGGAAGCTGCTCAAAGTACACAACACCTTTGTAATCCCACCAAATTAACAGCATGACCTTTATTTTTTAGATTTTTTAATTTTAATTTTATTTTTTATTACAGGGACAGAGAGAGAGAGTAAGAGAGAGGAATAGATAGGGACAGACAGACAGGAATGGAGAGAGGTGAGAAGCATCAATCATTAGTTTCTCATTGCCATTGCTACACCTTAGTTGTTCATTGATTGCTTTCTCACATGTGCTTTGACTGCGGGCCTTCAGCAGACCGAGCCACCCCTTGCTGGAGCCAGCGACCTTGGGTCCGAGCTGGTGAGCTTTTGCTCAAGCCAGATGGGCCGCGCTCAAGTTAGCGAGCTCAGGGTCTCGAATCTGGGTTTTCCGCATCCCAGTCCAATGCTCTATACACTGCGCCACCGCCTGGTCAGGCAGCATGACCCTTTTTTTGATGCAATTCAGTTTTAGATGTGGTTTGTGTTGGTTCATCACGTTTGGACCATCATCGTTTTCAAACGATGTTACTGTAAATGACCCATTTTTCATCACCAGTGATGATTCTTTTCAAAAAAGGGTCGGTTGCATTGCGCTTGAGATGCATATCGCAAATATTGATTCATTGTGTTAAGTGAATCTCTTTCAATTCATGCAAAACCCAAATATTGAGCTTCTTAGTGAGTCCAAGACATTTTAAGTGATTTTCAATTGTGTGTGATACATTTAACCACTCTGCAATCTCTTGAACAGTTAGTTATATGAGGATTCTCTTCAATTATGTCTTTGATTTGTTCATCAACAAAATTACATACAACTTGCTACTAAAGTAACATAAATGTGACTGATATCAAATGTCAAAAGGAAAAACCATAACACTGACAGAAGTCCTTCAAAACAATTACAATGCTCTCTATGTGTGACAACGGAAAATCTTTCTTGCCAATCCAATATACTAAAGTATTAGAGCTAATATGTAACTTCTTCCCAGTGCAGTGTATACATTGTTTATTATTATTATTATTATTATTATTATTGCTGTGGGAGAGAGCAATGCTCAACAAATCAATTGCTAATTGTAGTCCTTAAGCCTTGGGGTTTGGGGTGAGTGGGGGACAGTAGTAGCTGCTCACCAAATGGAACAGTACCTTGGGGTTCCTGGAGCAGCTCCCCTAAGGTCGGGGTGGCACTGGTCACACAAATACTCAGGCAGAGAGGGTGGGGTTTTTCCAAGGAGGGAAAAGGAACTGTGCCTCAGCCAGGAAAGATGAGTTTGCAGGGAATTTACAGTGCCATGGGGGGATAGGAATAGGCTGGCTGTTCTTAGCAAGGTGGAGCAAGGGAAATGGAAGACTGGTTTATGGGCCACCTACTGCTTTCTTCCACCTTGACCAGCGTCAGGAGCCAGGACGAGTTGTTGCTATACATGTATCTTGTATGTATTTCTGTGCATGCATGCATGCATGTGTGTGTATGTAGTGTAGTGGTTAAGCACGCGCACAGTTTTCCTGTGTGGTCTCAGTGTGTTTTAGTTCGGAATAAACCTTTTGTTTCTTTATGTGATCCGTCCAGACGGTGATTTACAGGGGTAAAATGACCCCTGGTGGCCAAATGGGAGAATCGACCCAAATTCCTCCTCGATAGCCTTGCAGTCCGGGCCCTCCACCACCTGGTGGGAGGTTAGAGTCCTGGACCAGGCCCTTAACTCCTGCTGCTTAGACCTGATGGTTAACAACTAACTGCTCCATCTTGCTTCATCCTTAGGGTTCAGGACCTGTTCCCTTCCGACCCTGGGAACACTAGACACCACCCTAGTCCAAAGTCTCAGCACGTTGCACTATCCAAATGGAACTGTACACAATTTTTAAAAATTATATGACTATTTTTATATGCAGATATGTGAATGAATTCCAAAGTAATTAAAACCCACATAGCAAGTATCTTCTAGATACTATATAATTTACTAATTTATTATCATTTTTATAGTTTATTGTCTGTCTCCTCTCTCTCCCAGTAGAATGTAAGCTCACTGGGGGCAGGGATTTTTGTTTGTTTGATTGTTTGATGCATCCTCAGCATCTAGAATGGTGCTCAGTACAAAAGAAGTGCTTAATAAATATTTATTGAATGATGAATAGTGGGTCTTGCTGTGAAGTAGTTTACTACCTAGTGGGTACCAAGAAACAAATCAACAATAATTACCATTCAAGACAAAAGATGCAAGAATGCAGGGTAAGGTGTTGGCAGTTAATTCAGTGGGCAATGGGGAGCCCCTTGAAGTTTCTTGAGTAAGGTTTTACTCACTCTGATATACTGTATGGGATAAACAGTAGGAAATCAGGTGGAGAGAGTCTAAGGAGAATGGAAGACTACTCAGGAAGCTATTACAATAGTCCAGGAAAAGTGTGGCTGTGGCCTGTGGAAATGGGTTGTCTCCTATACGAAATTTCTGGTGTTTAGGCTCTGGTAGACTGTTTCCCCACATTTAGTATACCTCAAGGGTTTCCATCACAAGAATAGAGAGGCAAGAATAGATTAAGGAGATGAGGCAGGTAGAGGAGGAATGAATGAACAGAACCTGACATGTAACAGGCTGGGGACGGTTAAGAAAACCTGTGGCCAATACTGGTTTCACAGGATTCCCCAATTAGTGAGTGAACTGTATGACGGAGACAAGATGTGGGCAATCCAGAGCCCAGGTCCTGGAGTTACCCTAGCTGAGGTTCAGGAAAATCCAAAGGAGGAAGACAGGAAAATCTTAAATGGAGAGAGAAGAACGTTAACAAGTTTTTCAAATACTTTCTGTATGCCTGGATCTCAATTTAGTATATACTTAAAATGCATTATCTTATATATTACAATAACTCTCTGAGTTAGGGATGATTATTACCCCATTTTATAGCTGAAACACCCTGGATAAGCTAAAGTCTTAAAACTTGATTCCCAAACATCCTACTGTATCTCCCCTTCCTTTTACTTCATGTCTTCTCATTCCTGCCTTGGTGACATCCACCCTTCCCTACTTTCCTTTCTTCTTCCTTCCCCATGTAAATCACCTCTCTCGAATGCCCCTCTCACCTTGGATCTGCTGTACCACCTCTGCCCCCTTTGCCAGTTCTTCCTTCTTGCTTTAACCCACTCAACCTACAGTACACCTGTCTCTTCCTCTCCACTTGCCTAAGGCCACTGTGCAGAACAGTGTGACTGGGGCACACACAAGCAGGATGGCTTAGCCTTTGTGCAGTTGACTGTGGCTCCTCTCCCCCAGTGAGGATGTGCCTAATATCTCCAAAGTAGCACTTTTGATTGTCCATCAACTAAACCAAAGAGGAGAACTCCCCTGGGTTCTCCACAAAGTCTGTTTCCTCTGTAGAATGATCCCACCACATGGTGAGAGTAGTTGGGGAAGTAGCAATCATTGATCTTGAAATAAATTCAGGAGAACCAGGGCAGAAGAAAAGGATCCCAAAGGGCAGAGATGCTTTTCTCTTGGCCCTGAACCATCCTGAGGAAAATTCTTGCAGGTTGCTACCTGGGGTCTTGTAGAAGAAATAAGGAGGAGAGATTAATTCACACCTTCTCCATTCTTTCAGGAGACCCTGGAGACAAGGGAGGCTGGGTAACTCTCAACATGCTATCCTTTCCAGGGGAGCACTGAAAACATTAAGTTCCTTACACAGGTCCTGGAGAATCCCAAAGGCTCTCTGAACTTTAGAATGAGACAAACGTAGGTACTCATTTCAGCTCTGATATTTCTTGGCAATGGGGCTTGAGCAATTATTTAACCTCTGAACCCCTGTTTTCTCCTCTGTGAAATGGGGATCATAATACCTACTTACTGGGTTGTGAGGGTCAATGAGCACACCCTTGAAAGGCACCTGTGAAGCATCCAGAAAGGAGAGTTCTTTCCCACAAGAATGTGGGGAGGAAGTGCCATTGGTCTGTTTGTGATGCCCAAGGGGAGGGTTTCTAGAAGACAGGAAGAACCCCAGGTGAATCCTCACCCATACAGAGCTCTGCCAGCAATCAGAACTAGGGCCAGGGGATGGGTGAGCAATGCAGGCTGGGTAAGTTTCCATGGTGCTAGGTCAAGTAGACAGTTTTCAAGGGTAGTAACTGGCCTGTTGCCCTCTGGGGGCACTCTCTCCCCACTGGACCCAAGTCCACCCACACACAGAGGAGTGGGTGGAAAGTGCCCGAAAGGGAGAGGAGAGGGGGCATGGGATGAAGAACCAAGCAAAGGAGAAAGGGCAAGAGAGGAGGCTGGAGGGGAAGTCAGGGCCCAGGCAGGCACAGGGTGGGGCCGGGAGAGGGGCCCAGGGCAGGAGGGCGGGAGAGAGCCTGGGAGGCTGAGCGCCCGAGAGGGCGGAGGGAGGGACAGGCAGGGAGACTGGCGGCGCTGACACAGCCTCGATGTGTGGAACGGGCTGGGGTTTGGCCCACAGGTCAGGCGTCTGGCAGTATTATGGGATGCAGAGGCCTTAGGAGACAGGGAGAGTATTATGGGCTGGAACAGCCTTAGGAGACTGGTGAGGCCCGGCTCCAACTGGAGGCGGGAGGAAGGGGTGCGGGGCGGGAAGGGGGGGGTAGTGGTGGAAGGGAATATTATGGGCTGGAGGCCTCCTGCGACCAGAGGCAAGAGTATTATGGGCTGGCAAGGCCTTCGGTGGCCAGAGGGGGGAGCAGCGGGGGATGGCACCGGCTGCATGTGACTGGGGGGGGCAAGTTGGGGGGGTGTGACGAGTGGGGGTGGGGGAGCATATTATGGGATAGCTCTTTGTACCTACTGCGGGGACTGCTTCTCCATAAGATATTATGGGATGTCGTGTGTGGGAGGGGGATTGGGGCTGGGGGGATTATTATGGGATGGTGGTGCAGAATGGGGAGGGTCTGAGAGGCTTTTCTCCAACCCCCCGCCCCAGCCTTACTCTCTTGCCATCTTTTTTAAGGTCTGTTTTCTCTCTAAAACGGCCCAAAGGGAACACCTGAAATCCGGCACCCCCCCTCACACACACACACACACACACACACACACACTTTAGCACTTCAATCCATCCTAGGCATCTCCCCTAACTAGCAGCCACCTCCTGGCCCCTGAGGGGAAAAGACAGCCCCTAGGGATGGGGAGAGAGCCCCAAAGCAGGGTGTTGTAGTGGCCAGTGGACCACACCTCCCACCTCCGCGGGGTCCCCGTGTCTCCCTATTCCCTTGGACCACTCTCCTTCTCCTTCCCCAAAGTGAGGGCTCTGGGTCCTCCTCCCCTCCCCCTCCCCTCTATTTCCTCTACAGCTCCTTCCACAGCCGTAACCAGTAAAACAAGCGGCCAGCTATTATGGGATGGCTGCTCCCAGCAGCTCTGCAGGGAGGGGGCGGTCACCGCGGAATGTCTCCTGTGGGTGGCTATTATGGGATGGCCGCCTCTCCTTTTTGGGGGGTGGGGGCTAGCAAGGAGAAGGATTATTATGGGATGTGCCTTGCACAGCTGGGTGGGGCTGTCCTGAGTAGGTGAAGCTCTGGGGAGGGTGGGGAAAGGGGAAGGAAAGGAAGGAAGAGAGCAGGAGCTGGGGAGGGTGGGTGAGCCCTGCAGCCAGACCTGAGGCCTGGCAAGAGTAACTGGCTAGAGAGGTTCTCTGGTGACAGCTGTTTGAAGGGGCCCCTGGGGCAGGCTATAGCTAGCCAACTCTGAACCCTGGACACCTGGGTCTTTGTAGCTCACAGCTTGTGTGAGTTGCAAGTGCTGTCCAGACAGAACACTTAGGTTCCAGCTGTGTGGCACACCAAGGGAGCAGTGCTTCTGGGTGACCACAGTAACTCAATACTCTTTTCCCTCTTTGCTTTCCTGGATTTGATCCTTGGGACCATAGCTAAGGTAGGGGGTTATGGGCTGCGGTGGGTGGTCTTTGCCACCTTGCAGTCACCCCTAAGGAATAGTGACTGGGTTGGGTTCTGAAGGAAAAATGCCTGGCCCATTACAACTCCCTCCTCAACCCTGCATGATCTGCATCCTCTCCAGCCATCAGAATGCATTGTCACCATGGCTTTTCTTCCCTATGTTGTCTTCCCAAATCCCATTTTCTGGCAAAGCAGGATAACACTGTTCCTTTAGATCTAGCAGAGTTTCAGGGCTCACACAGAACAGAGATGTAGAAAGAGGAACTACGTACAGAGCATATGCTGCAAACTCCGTGGACAATCACTCTGTTATTCTATGTTCTGTACCATTGGATGGAAACAGAACTCTAAGGTAACTGACTAGAGAGGCTGTCCCTCTGGATGCATTAATCAGGAGATTATCCCAACCTTATTCCCTGTGGGCCAATCATGCTAGTGGTTTATTTATAATTTATCTGGGAGGGTAGCTTGGAGCCAGGGTAGGGATGGGGAGCATAGATGCATAAAGACCACAAAAGCAACACACAAGCACACACATCCTAGCCCTCTCTGGAACTGAAGAGGAGAGGAAGGGACTTTAACCTTCTCCTTGTGTTATGAGGGAGGGGTGAGAAGTAAGAAGAGCAAGAGAGTAACCAGTTAGAACCTGCAGGGATGGGACAGAGGACTGTGGTGCATAAAAGGTACCAATGTTTTTCATCACAGGCAAGAGGCTGTGACTACTCAGTTATAAAATTCTCTTCCTGGTTTATATTAGGAATCACTGTAGTAATGTGGTATACATATATGAGAAGAAAAGAGGCAGATGGAGATTTACAAAAGGGAATTTGAGGCCCAGAGGCAGGCTAGACACCTGGAGAAATGGGGAAAGAAGACATAATAGGTGTCTGGCAGCTCTATAGAGGAAGGAGAAACTTCTTGAAAGGAGGTATGCTCACATTTGGTATCTTAAGAGAGTTGCCTCCTTTCTCCCAGGTGAGGAGCACAAGGCTCCTTCTTAGTATTCAGAAAAGCATGGGGGAAGGTTTGCACAAATGAATGGGGGGCTAGTCTTTAAGTTAAGAGAATTTAATGAGAAATGGGGGAAATAGCCTGCATGTCACAATGATTGTGGCAAAAAGGTTAGGCAGGAGCTGGTGGAAAGACATCAGCATCACTGGTATTCTGGATAGTGATTTCCAGAAGTAAACTTTGCCTCTCCTGGACTCTTCTCCTTGCCATTTCTGCAGTCCTATCGCTCCCTGAGGAAAGGCAAATAATCCGGCCAGGCCTTTCTCTAGGGAAGTGAGATCAGAAGGGCAATGCAAGATGGTATGAGGCTCATCCCACTCACTTATGGTCAGGAAGGGCTCCTCCTAGGAGGAAGTTCCGGTTTCTCTTCAACCTGTCCCACTGCCTAGGTCTTGGACTTTTTTTTTCTTTTAATTTATTCATTTTAGAGAGGAGACACAGAACAGAGTGAGAGAGAGAGAGAGAGAGAGAGAGAGAGAGAGAGAGAGAGAGAAAGCAGGGAGGAGCTGGAAACATCAACTCCCATATGTGCCTTGACCAGACCAGTGCAGGGTTTTGAACTGGCGACCTCAGTATTCCCAGGTCGACGCTTTATCCACTGTGCCACCACAGGTCAGGCTTGGACTTTTTTTTTTTTTTTTTTACAGGGACAGAGAGAGAGAGAGAGAGAGAGAGAGAGAGTCAGAGAGAGGGATAGATAAGGACAGACAGACAGGAACGGAGAGAGGTGAGAAGCATCAATCATTAGTTTTTCGTTGCCGTTGTGACACCATAGTTGTTCATTGATTGCTTTCTCACATGTGCCTTGACCGCGGGCCTTCAGCAGACTGAGCTTTTGCTCAAGACAGATGGGCCCGTGCTCAAGCTGGAGACCTCGGGGTCTTGAACTGGGGTCTTCCGCATCCCAGTCCGACGCTCTATCCACTGCGCCACTGCCTGGTCAAGCAGGTCTTGGACTTTTGTGAAAAAGACACAAGAGAGCAGAGGAAGACATTACCTCTGGCTAGGGATAGGGATGAGTGTGGGTAGGGCAGCAAGGCAGTGATGCTGGAACACTGGTTTCACTCAGGTCCTGGTTCTTTGGGGGTCAGGAAAAGAGTAAAGTGACAGGTTATCTGAGGGCCAAAGGATTTTACAATTGGGCTTTCCAGCTTTCTCAGGCTGGATTGCCAGGATGGCTGCATGGTAAGGCACAGTTAGGGAAGGGGATGGATATGATGAAAGACTGCCTTGTGGCATAATTGATGAAGAAGGCATCTTGCAGGCCCTGGCCAGGTAGCTCAGTTGGTTGGAGCATCATCCCAATGTGCCAGGGTTGTGGGTTTGATCTCTGGTCAGGACACATACAGGAGCCAACCAGTGGATACATGGGTAGGTGGAGAAACAAACCAATGTTTCTCTATTTTTCTCTCTCTCTCCTTTCCTCTCTTCCTAAAATCAATCAATAAAATTTTTGTTTTAAAAAATGAAGGCATCTTGGAATGTTGACTTGTGCACTTGGGAGGGAAGATGGTGAATCTTATACAACAAAGGGTTTTTTTGGGATGAAGAATGAGTCCTCAATAATATGAGGATGGGGGCGATTGCATGTATGAGACTTCAGGATACAAAATGAGAAAGTGGTTGAAAAACATTAGACATTGAAGGAAAGCAGAATTTGTTGTTCAAGAATGAAGATAGCCTGACCAGGCAGTGGTGCAGTGGATAGAGCATTGGACTGGGATGTGGAAGACCCAGGTTCGAGACCCCAAGGTCGCCAGCTTGAGTGTGGGCACATCTGGCTTGAGCAAAAGCTCGCCAGCTTGGATCCAAGGTTGCTGGCTCCAGAAAGGGGTGGCTCAGTTTGCTGAAGGCTCGCGGTCAAGGCACGTGTGAGAAAGCAATCAATAAACAACTATGGTGTCGCAATGAAAAACTAATGATTGATGTTTCTCATTTCTCTCTGCTTCTGTCTGTCTGTCCCTATCTATCCATCTCTCTGACTCTCTGTCCCTGTAAAAAAAAAAAAGGAAATATATTACTTAAATAAATAATAAAGTATAGCGTGTAAATATATATATATATAAAGAATAAGGATAACGATTCTGGCATATTGACGAGTCACTCAAGAAGGAAGCATGTGATGATATAGAATTTTAGTATTAAAAAAGCTGGAGGCCTGACCTGTGGTGGCGCAGTGGATAAAGTGTCGACCTGGGAACACTGAGGTCGCCAGTTCAAAACCCTGCACTGTTCTGGTCAAGGCACATATGGGAGTTGATGCTTCCAGCTCCTTCCCCCCTTCTCTCTTTCTTTCTCTCTCTCTCTCTCTCACTCTGTGTCTCCTCTCTAAAAATGAATAAAATAAAAAATTTAAAAAAAATGCTGGATGAGTGAATATCACTTTCCAATCAAAATCCCTTAGCATGTAGGGAACAGATTATCTTGACCATCCACCAGTTTTGGAAAAGCTTCTAGCCTCTAGAACGACTAGCAAGAACCTCTACTGAGATGTGATCTCTCCTGAGACCATTTGGAATTTGTTTTATTCTCTGTAACAGGAAACTGGGAACTAGTACTCAATTGTTCTCCCTTGGCACCAGATAGTCTATCTGGTCTCATAGTTTATCTGGTTGTTTATGATTCTTGGAAGGAGGTACCTGTGATCCTTGCATTTTCCATGGTGCCCAGCTCTGTGCCCTGCTAGGTACTCTGTCAACATCGGTTAAATGAACTGAGTAGAAGTCAGTAAAAGGAGATTAGGTCTTGTCTCTTGATGTGTATATACAGTAGTAGGATTCTCAGTTCACATCATGAGGGCATATTCATCCATTGAGTGGCCTAGGGGTGTTGATGAATGGAGTACCTGGCCTGAGGAGGTAGGGTGAGTGGGGAGAAGACTGCTGTAATGTTGAGAAATAGTCTTTAATGCAAGTTTGTACTTATTATGGGGTGCTCTAGGGTGAATTAAGCTATAAATAGCTCACGTGGCCAGCATGGTATTTGGTTGGTCTGTAAATGATGGATGAGGGAAACTAGGGTCTGTCCTAGACATTAAGAGTAGCTTTATTTACAGCAGGATACTGCTTTGGCCCAGAAAGGGATGAAGGTGTGTACAAGTTGAGGTTGGGAGAGGGCAATGTGGGCAGCCTACTTTACCCTGGCTGCTCTAAGTGCTAGCATACACTGACAGCATCTAGAGATAGGGGAGGTATAAATATGAATATTATGGGATGCCTGGCTGGAAAGGTATGGGGTGATGGAGTGGATATGAAGCATTATGGGATGTGCTGGGAGTATTATGGGGTATGTTTGGTTGACCATGGACTCCTTTCAGTTATTATGGGATGTCAGGGTATGGGTGCCAGAGTAAAAATTATTGGATATCTTTTCAGTACTAAAGGCAAGGAGATTAAATATCCACCTGTAGAGTGACAGTAGGGCTGCTGATCATTATGGGATATTTCTTTAATAGGTTAGAGGGCTTATTATGGGCTGTGTAGCTGGAATGAGTGTGCAAAGGCTGAGGGTGGTGGTGTGAAGATCTAGAGCCTAGTCTGCAAGGATTCAGGGCAGCTCCAAGGGGTTGGTTATTATGGGATGTCAGTATAGAAAGTGGGAAACTGATTATTACGGGATATGCGTGGGAGGAGGCCGAAGTGTCCGTTGTTGTAGTGTGGGGGGTGAGTTTCTGACTATTATGGGATATCAAACTGGGGGTGGATGAAAAGTGGTTATTATGGGATGTCTGTGCGGGCTGGGGATGAGTATTATGGGATGTGAGGCTGAAGTGCCGGGCGGGGTGCTTATTATGGGATGGCCATGGGGAGGGAAAGGTGACGAATTATTATGGGATGTTAGCATTAGGGCCAACAGTGAAGAAGTTGGCAAAGCATGGTTATTATGGGATGTGGGGGGGGGAGGGTTAGTTGCAAAAGGTCTGTAATATTATGAGATGTCAACAGCTCTAGTATATCTGTGTATGGAGTATGTGTGTGTTGGGGGGGTGTGGGGGAAGGTGTCCGAGTGTATTATGGGATGGCCAGGAGGTTGGTAGTTGCCCGGGTGACACGCGCGCGCGCTCGAAGGGGGCGTGGCCAGTGGTTGCCTGAGCGACGAGGGGGCGGGGGTTGCCCGGGAGATCTAGGGAGGAAGGTGGCGGTAGTGGAGGGGGGGTTGGAGTTGGTTGAGGTTATTATGGGCTGTCCGGGGGGGGCGGGGCCTGTGCGGTGGGATTTCCCGGCCGGTGTTTCGGGCCCTTTAAGA
Organism: Rhynchonycteris naso; assembly: GCA_037038555.1. Lineage (NCBI taxonomy): Eukaryota > Metazoa > Chordata > Mammalia > Chiroptera > Emballonuridae > Rhynchonycteris > Rhynchonycteris naso. The sequence goes on from CM073000.1 coordinate 80,531,943, forward strand.
GGCGACGCCGGAGCCGGAGCCATTTTCCCCCCTTTGGCCGCGGCGAGGAGGAGTCGGAGCGGGAGTGACTCCGGGCCGGACCCTGTGAGACCTGCGGCGGCTCTGGGGTGAGGAGAGCGCGGGGCTACCGAAAAGACAGCCCTTTCAGCCCGGGCAGCCCCGAGAGTCATCTCTCCACTCGCGGGTACTTCAGGGTTCCCTAGACCTGCAGACCGCCTCTGCCCGGAGGAGCCGACCCTTCCTCCCCCTCCCCTGCAGGGCGCCACACCCCTCCCCCCCCCCCCGCCTTCTCCCCCCCCCCCCCCCCGCTCCAACCCGGCAAGAGTCTGGCTCCCCGCTACTCCCACCTCGGGCATGGTCTCCCACAATGCCCGGCGCCCGCACCCTGGCCCTCTGCTCACTTGCCCCCCGGGACACGTGGCCCGACCCCCTGCCCGGTAGGAGCTTTCAGGCCCCAGGTCCCTGCCTGCAGCCCCCGGAGCGTCCGAGTCTCCACGCCCCCTTGTACCCGCTGCTCCTCTGGAGAACCTGAGTTGTCCCAGAGGACAGTCTTTGGAGAACTGCCCAGTCTAGGGACTGGCCCCTCCCCAGGCGCAGGGAGGCGCCCCCCCACCCCCAAGTGACCTTGTGTCCCCAAGCGCTTCGCCTCCAGTTGCCTCACCCGGCCCCCCCGCGCCGCGGCCACTCGGACCCTCCTCCCCCCGTCACACCCCGCTCGGTCCAGCCCGGTTTCCCCCCCCTCCCCACGCCTGCACCAGTCTGCCCTCGGGGGCGTCGCTGCCTCTTTTCTGGGGGGCTCCTGTGGGGGAGCTGGCTTCCGGGCTGCCCCCAAGGAGTGTGGAACTAAGTTCAGCCTGAGTGGTTCGGGTGCCCTGTTAGGGTGGCTGGGTGGGGGGGCCGGTGGTGGTGGTGGTGGGCGGAAAGAGCGGGTGGGGTGGGGGAGGGGGACAGTGCGCGTCACTGACTGTTCTCTCTCTCTTCCCCCCCTCCCCCGCACAGTGACTCGGGCCAGTGTAGAGGGCCCCAGGCCGCAGGCAGGAGCAGCTGGGCCAATTCCCTGGCCGGGAGCGGAAGGGGATGGCGTCGGGCCTGGGCTCCCCGTCCCCCTGCTCGGCAGGCAGCGAGGAAGAGGATATGGATGCACTTTTGAACAACAGCCTGCCCCCACCCCACCCAGGTAACATCTTTCCTAAGGGCCCAGGGCAGGAAAGGGGCATTAGGGCCCTGCCTAATGATTCCGGTGAGATAGGGCTTAGTTTCTCTCTCTCTGTGCAGAGCTTGAGATAGAGGGCATCCGAAGGGAGTGGTTCCCTTCTGCGGAGCTCTTGTGGGAGGGGGGTGGCAGCCATGTGCCTCCTGGGCTCCGGGGACTGAGATGCAAGCTTGCTGCACTGTCTGTCTTTAGGAATGCTATGCAGTTCCCAGTTGAGGGAGCTCTCTGGGCTGGCATGCATTACCGTGTGTGGGTCTTTGGAGGAATGCAGCTATAGCTGGGACCCCTGGAGGCTGTGTGGTGGTGAGGAGGGGGTTGAGGCTTGCCTTTTGATGAGACCAGCTGGGCATCTATGCTAGTTAAGATGCTGGGGCTGCTGCTGTGAAAAGGAAAGAGGGAGTGCTGGTTACTCTGATTATTTTCAGCTTCTGATCAGTTACCGGTTTTCTGTGCTGTTTCAACTGTGTCAAGTTTGAATTGCGCTCCTTAGCTGGGATCTAGAGCGCTTTTTAGCCAGGCAGATTGCTGGAACATTTTGAGCTGTGGAATGATGGGGACTGGAGAATCGGATGTAATAGCCTAAATGTATATTGGGAGGTGTAAAAGAAGGGAGATGGCACTCTGGCCACTCCTCCTGCCCAGGCAAGTGGACATAATCCTGGCTTTTTTCCCCTAGAGGTTTCTGTCTCTGTGCGGATAGCCTGGAGTTTGGGCTGGTGGTGTGAAGTGTTCGTGTAGGTGTTTTGGGGGTTGTGCTATCTGTTTTGGGGTGGCTCCTTGAACTGGCCAAACCTGTATTGTTATAACTACCCTGCCTTATTGGATTAGCCCTGTCTACCCCCCAAATGATGATTGATGTCATGCTTTTAAGTGGATTTTTCTCTTGTCTGTCTCCTTCAGAGCCCCCAGCTAAGTCACCTACTTGTTTCCTTGACCTTTTTTCCTAGTTTGTTTTCTACACATCATTTCTTCATTCTCTTCACTTGTATTTCCTTTTCATTCTGGAGCCTGCTGGTCCTGTTTCAGTTTCCCATGGAACATCTTTAACTTCTGTATTCTCTCTCTTCAGCTCTAGTGGCAAGTTGAATTGGTCCGGGAGAGAGTTGTTTTCACATTTGGCATTTTCTAAGTTGGAAGTCTTCACTTTAACATGAAGCCACTTAAGAGAGCTCAGTTATTGAGTCTTCAGCTTTTGGGATAAGAAACTTAGCTTGTGTCTCCTTACTGTGCAGGGCTGGGTGGTAGGTTTCTGTTCTGTTGCCCAGGGTGATGGTAGAGTGATTGTTGTGATAAGGTGATCCCATCCTTTCTGTGAGGGGCATGAGAAGTAGTAGTGCCGTACAGCCAGTGTTGGTTGCACATCTTGGCTTTCCACTGCCCCTTGGTCTTGGGCTACCCTCATGTCTGTTGGGAGCTGTGTGGGCTCCCTAGGTGAACTCTGCCCCAAGCTGTAGCATGACCTAGTTTTCCCACTTGCCACACCTTATTCCTGCCCTTTTCCCAAATTCTCCTCTGTATGTCAGTCAGTCTGCTGCTTGCCATGTCAGTACCTTATCTGTCAGAAGTTTGGGGGTCTTAATGTGGATGGGAGGGAATCTCCTCTGTCTCTACGGGTTTGTACTTATCTCTACTTCTAGCATGTATGGAGGTGAACAGGAAAACCCCAGAGATGTAGCTGCTTGAAGTGGGGTTGGGGACATAGTGATTGCTGGGAAGAAGCCCTTAAAGAAAATAATGATTCTTTCTGGTGAGATTCAGACTGGTGTTCCATTCCCAAGGGAATGGGAGGGGCTTTCTTGTGCCTGGCCTGATCCTGGGCTGAGTGGGGGGAGGCTGATGGTGCTTTGTCCAGCCTAATGTCTCATGTTCCCTAGTATTTGCCATGCTCGGGAAGGGTGGAGCCAGAGCATTTTAGGGCTAGTTCTGGGGGGTCAGGAGCTAAGAACATGTGTAGGGTTGAAGGAAGCATATTGTTCACCACCACTCTATAGATGCTATTCCTTTTCCTGGATGTGGACATGACTCCCAAGTGTTGGTAGGTGGCAAGAAGTGGTTTAGGACCTGTGGCCTGGACTCTGGGTGGGGGTGAGGAGGAAACTGAGTTTCAGAGTTCCTCACTGTAAATTACTTTGGTATCAAAAATTTGAGGAGAAAGTTGTATGCTTTTTTTTTTTTTTTTTACATTTTACTCATTTTTAGAGAGAGAGGAGAGAGACAGAGAGAGAAAGAGAGAAGGGGGGAGGAGCAGAGAGCATCAACTCCCATATGTGCCTTGACCAGGCAAGCCCAGGGTTTCGAACTGGTGACCTCAGCATTCCAGGTCGACGCCCTTATCCACTGCGCCACCACAGGTCAGGCTTAAGTTGTATGCTTTGACCACAGCTCCAGTAAGCCTCTGTTAAATCTTAGTTTTGGCCTGACCAGGCGGTGGCGCAGTGGTTAGAGCATCGGACTGGGATGCAGAGGACCCAGGTTCGAAACCCTGAGGTCACCAGCTTGAGCGCGGGCTCATCTGGTTTGAACAAGGCTCACCAGCTTGAGCCAAGATCGCTGGCCTGAGCAAGGGGTCAGTCACTTGGTCTGCTGTAGCTGTCTGGTCAAGGCACATATGAGAGAGCAATCAATGAACAACTAAGGTGCCACAACGAAGAATTGATGCTTCTCATCTCTCTCCCTTTCTATCTGTTCCTCTCTCTGTCTCTGTCACAAAAAAATCTTAGTTCTGAAGATTGGAAAAATAACTATAATTGAGGTAGTAACCTAGTCCTTCTTATAGTATTACCTTCATGTTTGTCTTGGGTTTCCTTGCCTTGTATGTTGGGGTGGCCTCTTGAGAACTGTGTCATCCCAGAGGAGGTATTAGGAGAGGTGGCATTTTGACCTGGGGCCAGGTAATAATTTGGGAAGTCTTCTGTGAGGGTAATCTTTCCTCAGTTACCTCTCTCAACCCCCTCCCCCTCCCCTGCCACTTCCTGTCTGTCCTATGTTGGCAGCTGGGTGCCCTGGGCTGGCTTCTGCGGTCAGGAGCCATTTTCCCTCTCCTCAGTGGGTGAGGCACTCCCTCCTTCTCTCCACTCCCTTCTCCACTACCCCCCCCTCCTTGGGCGGGGGTGGCTTGGGAAGAAGGAGAAAGAGTAGGGAGGGAGGAGGGAGCTGGTGTGCTGGTGTGAATGTCTGTTACAAAGGAAGCTGCCTCCTGGCCTTCTCCTCCCCCTTTGTGCCCCTTCCCACCTATCCCTGCCCAGGAGCTCTCAGTATTACCCTAGGCTTTGTGTGTGCTCCCAGCCAGGGGAGGAGGTGGAGCCAGATGGGAGGAGGATGGGGGGTGGGTGGAGGAGATGGTGACAGCTGGGCTGATTTGGGCCCCTGGGGAGAAGAGGCTACTGACCCAGGAGAAGCTGGGGAGGAACAGTAAAGCTGGAGATGGGAAAAGGAAATTATGTTTGGGATTAGGCTGGCAACAGAACCTGGGACTTGCAGGTTCTGGCTGTATTGAGCTGGGATCACTGAAAAGGGTAGGTGAAGGTTTGGTTTCTGGGACCCCTGAACTGATACTATTCTGAGAATATGGTGAGGTGTATGCCATAGTTTCTGCTATCTGGATGGAATCTTTCATTCTCATTCCCTGATTTATAGAATATTTGGTGGCCGATTACAGGAGGACTGGATCTCTTTCTATTATTTGGTTAACTCTAAGCAGCTTGATTTAGCTGTATTGGAGAGAGCATATAGAAGATTCGTGTTAGGAATGAGGGAGAGGAGGCAGGGGTCTGGACAGCTGCCCGCAGTGGGTCTGGTCTGGCCTGGCAGGCCTATTTTGGGTCTATACAGCTCTCTCTTTGTCTCTTTTTGTCCTGAGTCTCAGCTTCCTTCTGTGGAGAGTATAGCAGTCTCTTCAGTGGAATCTGGGACAAGAGGTGGGGGAATAATGTCTAAAGCTTCTGAGTAAGGCTCTAACCTTTTGCTATTGATCTTTTCCCATCTTTCTCTCTTTGCTAAATACATGTAGAAAACGAGGAGGACCCAGACGAGGATTTGTCGGAAGCAGAGACTCCAAAGCTCAAGAAAAAGAAAAAACCTAAGAAACCTCGGGACCCTAAAATCCCTAAGAGCAAGCGCCAAAAAAAGGAGGTGAGTGGATAACTAGATGCTATGGGGAGTAATTGGAAGAAAGGAGGAGCTCTGAAAAGGTATGAAGGGCTGGGGCATCCTGTGGAGTGGTGGGCCAGGTCCTGGGGACAAGCCTTAGGGCTGTCCTGAGGTCAGCATGTGCGTAGCATGTGTGTGTCTGTCTCCCTCTCCCCCCTTCCCTGCTCCAGCGTATGCTCTTATGCCGGCAGCTGGGGGACAGCTCTGGGGAGGGGCCAGAGTTTGTGGAGGAAGAGGAAGAGGTGGCTCTGCGCTCAGACAGTGAGGGCAGTGACTATACCCCTGGCAAGAAGAAGAAAAAGAAGCTTGGACCTAAGAAAGAAAAGAAGAGCAAATCCAAGCGGAAAGAGGAAGAGGAGGAAGATGATGATGATGATGATTCAAAGGTACCTGGATCTCTATCCTCTTCCCAGTACTGTTTGTTAACATTTGTCCTTTGTTTCTCAGATACTCTACAGCCCGTTAGAACATTTCTCCCCACCTGTTATTCTAATGATTTCCTCTTAGCTCTCTTCTTCTGGTCTTGTAAGCCTTAGTTTCATCTCAATTACCTTAGCAGGTGTAGGCATTAAGGGTCAGGTCTTTGACCTTGCTCTCTCTGCAGGAGCCTAAGTCATCTGCTCAGCTTCTGGAAGACTGGGGCATGGAAGACATTGACCATGTGTTCTCAGAGGAGGATTATCGCACACTTACCAACTACAAGGCCTTCAGCCAGTTTGTTCGGTAAACAGGAGGGTCTTGAGGGCAAGAAGAGGGCTTCTGTAATCTTACTTCACTTCTCTTTCCCTCTCTTATTCTTAAACTCTTTCCTTTTTTCTCACCCATTTCTCCACCAGACCCCTCATTGCTGCCAAAAACCCTAAGATTGCTGTCTCCAAGATGATGATGGTTTTGGGTGCGAAGTGGCGGGAGTTCAGCACCAACAACCCCTTCAAAGGCAGTTCTGGGGCTTCTGTGGCAGCAGCAGCAGCAGCAGCCGTGGCCGTGGTGGAGAGCATGGTGACAGCCACTGAAGTTGCACCACCTCCTCCCGCTGTGGAGGTGCCTATCCGCAAGGCCAAGACCAAGGAGGGCAAAGGTAAAGTGAGACTTGATCGGATGGGTGACTAATGTGGGCTTAGGATGGCGGAGATAAAGCATGGAAATGCTGTTCCGTCAGTCCAAAGATAGAAGTTAGGAGGAAGTAATTAATCTTGGATTTAGGAAGCAAATTTGGGAAAGCCAGCTTAGGTGGAAAAAATTGTATTTTCTTCATCTTCTGCTCTGTGATTTGTAGTTGGATTGTTTGATCTAACTTGCTCTCTCCTGATTTTAGGTCCCAATGCTCGGAGGAAGCCCAAGGGCAGCCCTCGTATACCTGATGCCAAGAAGCCTAAACCCAAGAAAGTGGCCCCTCTGAAAATCAAGCTGGGAGGTTTTGGTTCTAAGCGTAAGAGATCCTCGGTGAGAGCCCAGCCCATTCCTTTGGGGCGGGTGCCATATCTAATAGAAAGGATGCTACCTTGTGTCAGGCTCTAGCTTTTACAGTAGGCGCATAAGATATCAGGAGTGAATAGGAGACTTGGCTCCATGTACAACAGTCCTTGCTGGGATTCTAGTGCTCCTAGTAAGAGAGAGATTCTTTCTCTACCAGAGGATTCTGTTTCTTTCCTCTTGGCTTGAACCTCTAACCATATTTCTTTCCATTCTTCCAGAGTGAGGATGACGACTTAGATGTGGAATCTGACTTCGATGATGCCAGTATCAATAGCTATTCTGTTTCTGATGGTTCCACCAGCCGTAGTAGTCGCAGCCGTAAGAAACTACGAACCACTAAAAAGAAAAAGAAAGGTGTGTTTCTTTTCTGAATCTGTCTGTGATTGGATGGGGTGGGAATGACTGGGAAAGAATTTCCTTAAGGAGATAGGTTATTTTTAGGGTAGGGGGTTGGGGGAGGGGGGAGGTAGTTTTTTTCTAATAACTGGGCTTTCCCTCTTCCTTGCCCAGGCGAGGAGGAGGTGACTGCTATGGATGGTTATGAGACAGACCACCAGGACTATTGCGAGGTGTGCCAGCAAGGCGGTGAGATCATCCTGTGTGATACCTGTCCCCGAGCTTACCACATGGTCTGCCTGGATCCGGATATGGAGAAGGCCCCTGAGGGCAAGTGGAGCTGCCCACATTGTGTGAGTACCTGGCCACTGTGGCCCTTTGGGACCCTTGAGGGAAAGGGTGGGATTATAAAGCTCTTCTGGCCTTGGGTGGGAGTAATGGTGGTACCACTGGTGTGGGCTTTGGGAAGCATTCAGTGGAATGATGGGTGTGGATCATCCTCGGGGTGGGGTGGGGTGGGGTGGTAATAATCTGACTGTGTTTCTTTACTGCAGGAAAAGGAAGGCATTCAGTGGGAGGCTAAAGAGGACAATTCAGAGGGTGAGGAGATCCTGGAAGAGGTTGGGGGAGACCCTGAAGAAGAAGATGACCACCACATGGAATTCTGTCGTGTCTGCAAGGATGGTGGGGAGCTACTCTGCTGTGACACCTGTCCTTCTTCCTACCATATTCACTGCCTGAACCCCCCACTTCCAGAGATCCCCAATGGCGAGTGGCTCTGTCCCCGTTGTACGGTGAGCGACTGACCCCACCCAGGGTAAGGGATGTGGGAAGGATTTATTCCTTTTATGCGTGGGCATTGGAAGGCTGAGAGGTGCAGGAGAGGTCGTTGGAGAACTATAGACCTTTTATCACTGAGAAAGTCATTTTCCTTCTTGATGTAATCTTAGGATACCTTTGTTCTGTGAAAATGTATGACTGACTTTGAACAGAGCAGTTTTATGCTTCACCAGCTCTCGGGATGGAGCAGTGTTCAAGACATGTTCAAGACAACATTCATCCCTGTCTTGCCACGCAGCCTTGGGAGTCTTGGTAGTTCAGAGTGGTTTAAAGGGTTTAACTCCCTAGCTGTATAGCTCAATTGGTTAGAGCATTATTGTTACACACCAAGGTTTTGGGTTCGATACCCCGTTAGGGTACATATAAGAATCAACCAATGAATGCATAAATAAATGAAACAAATCCATATTTCCCTCTCTCTCTCCCTCCTTCCCCCTCCCCACCTTCCACCCTTCCTCCATCTTTCCCCCTCCCTTTCTTGCCCTTCCCTTCCTCTCTCTCTCAAACTAATAAATTCTAAAAAAAATTTAAAGTGTCACTTACTGCTTCGGATTGCTTAAGAGAGGAATTCTGGGCTCTAGGTCTGTGGGTTTTCTATGATTCCTTGTTCTGGGTTATTGTTGAAGTCTAGCTATTAACTCTGTTAAGCAGGTAGGAGTGATCATGTCACACAAGTCCTGGATGAAGTCCAGAAATGGAGAGGGAATTCTATTATTCTCTCCCTAGAAGAGTCCTACGATTAGATCTTACTTACAATGAGGTTTTAATTTTTGAATAAGGTTGAGGCTGTGGGCTGTCCTGTCTTCTCCCCATGGTAATGATTTGGTGTTGGATCATTTCCTTTTGTTTCAGTGTCCCGCTCTTAAGGGCAAAGTTCAGAAGATCCTAATCTGGAAGTGGGGTCAGCCACCATCTCCCACACCAGTGCCTCGGCCTCCAGATGCTGATCCCAATACCCCATCTCCCAAGCCCTTGGAGGGGCGGCCAGAGCGGCAGTTCTTTGTGAAATGGCAAGGCATGTCTTATTGGCACTGCTCCTGGGTGTCTGAACTGCAGGTAAACCTGGATAGGCTCAAGATGTGGGGATTACAGCAAAGAGGGTAGTGAGAACACAGTTTTGTGAATGGATGGAGAGACTGTAGCTCCTTGCCGGCTTATTTCTCTTTCTGCTTGCAGTTGGAGCTGCACTGTCAAGTGATGTTCCGAAACTATCAGCGGAAGAATGATATGGATGAGCCACCTTCTGGGGACTTTGGTGGTGATGAAGAGAAGAGTCGAAAGCGAAAGAACAAGGACCCTAAATTTGCAGAGATGGAGGAGCGTTTCTATCGCTATGGAATAAAACCCGAGTGGATGATGATCCACCGAATTCTCAACCACAGGTACCAGTGGAGCTGGCCCAGATTGTGCTGTATTGGGCATTTGGAGGGATAGGCAGCATATGCACTGGAAGACTACTGCCAAAGGGATTGTGAAAGTAGATGTCACTAGTACTTAAACTTGGAAGACGCACACATTCTGTGTTGTCATTAACTGAGTCCTGGAGTTTGATCCATAGAAGACCGTAGATTAGAGATAAATTTTGGTCAGAGGAGTGGCATAGTAGAGGCTTTGAATATATGCGTCTGGCCTACCTAGAGGTTTGGTTTGAAGTAAATGCTACTGGCAGTTTTGTTTTCTTCTTTTTCTTCTTTTTTCTTTTTTCAGGGACAGAGAGAGAGGGATAGATAGGGACAGACAGACAGGAACGGAGAGAGGTGAGAAGCATCAGTCATTAGTTTTTAGTTGCCATTGCAACACCTTAGTAGTTCATTGATTGCTTTCTCACATATGCCCTGACCGCGGGCTTTCAGCAGACCGAGCAACCCCTTGCTGGAGCCAGCGACCTTCGGTCCAAGCTGGCGAGCTCTTGCTGAAGCCAGATGGCCCTGCACTCAAGCTGGCGAGCTTGGGGTCTCGAACCTAGGTCCTCTGCATCCCAGTCGGATGCTCTATCCACTGCGCCACCGCCTGGTCAGGCACTACTGGCAGTTTTTGAGAGCAAGACTGATTTAGGAGGAGAGGAGGGTAGCTTTCTAACTCTGAGGGTTTTCTCTCCTTAACCTTGCAGTGTGGACAAGAAGGGCCACGTCCACTACTTGATCAAGTGGCGGGACTTGCCCTATGATCAGGCATCCTGGGAGAGTGAGGATGTGGAGATACAGGACTATGACCTGTTTAAGCAGAGCTATTGGAATCACAGGTGAGTGACTTTAGTGAGGAGCAGAGCTACTTCTTATTGAGAAGCACGCTGGATAGCTGTTTGATACCATCTCTTTCAGGGAGTTAATGAGGGGTGAAGAAGGACGACCAGGCAAGAAGCTCAAGAAGGTGAAGCTGAGAAAGTTGGAGAGGCCTCCTGAAACTCCAACAGTTGATGTAAGCTGTGGAAGAAGAGGCAGGACACAAGTTACTGTGTAGAACAGTATATCCTGTATGCTCCAGTCTAGCAGTGGTGCAAGTAATAACTTTGTAGCTGAGAATGCTTCATGAAGTCTGTTTGCTCCCTACATCTCTATAAATCAGAGGAAATGCTAGGATTACTGGTTTCTTTTTTCAGTATCAGAAAAAGAAAGCATAGGAGGTAGTGGGTTTTTTTTGTTGTTTTTTTTTTTTAATTCATTTTAGAGAGGAGACACAGAGTGAGAGAAAGGGGGGAGGAGCTGGAAGCTCAACTCCCATATGTGCCTTGACCAGACCAGTGCAGGGTTTTGAACTGGCGACCTCAGTGTTCCCAGGTCGACGCTTTATCCACTGCGCCACCACAGGTCAGGCAGGAGGTAGTGTTTTATATGATGGAAGAAGTGTTACTAAGGGTGGGGGCAGGTCATACAACCAAAGTTTTATGAAACTTTGAAACCTGGGTCTTACGAAACTTACTTCACGGCTCAATTATTTCCTTTTTTTAAGCGAAATAGAAAATGACGGGAAGGGAGAGATGATGAGAAGCAACTCATAGTTGCATCACTTTAGTTGTTCATTGATGGTTTCTTGTATGTGCCTTGACTGGGAAGCTCCAGCTGAGCCAGTGACCCTTTGCTCAGGCCAGTGACCTTGTACGCAAGCTGGCAACCCTGTGCTCAAGCTGGATGAGCCCATACTCAAACCAGCAATCTCAGGCTTTTGAACTGGGGACCTTAGTGTCCCAGGTCAATGCTCTAGCCACTGTGCCACCGCGAATCAGGCCGTGTGTGTGTGTGTGTGTGTGAGAGAGAGAGAGAGAGAGAGAGAGAGATGTGAGGACAGTTATTGTTAAAAGGATGAATCTTGGGAGTGGCAGAGGGGATGGGGGCATAGGGTTACTTACCTGGATTCACCAGGATTACCTAGCCGAATTTATTTTTTAAGAGTTTATTTATTGGCCTGACCAGGCGGTGGCGCAGTGGATAGAGCGTCGGACTGCGATGCGGAAGACCCAGGTTCGAGACCCCGAGCTCGCCAGCTTGAGCACGGGCCCATCTGGCTTGAGCAAAAGCTCATCAGCTTGGACCCAAGGTCGCTGGCTCCAGCAAGGGGTTGCTCGGTCTGCTGAAGGCCCACGGTCAAGGCACATGTGAGAAAGCAATCAATGAACAACTATGGTGTTACAATGGCAATGAAAAACTAATGATTGCTGCTTCTCACCTCTCTTTGTTCCTGTCTGTCTGTCCCTATCTATCCCTCTCTCTGACTCTCTCTCTGTCCCTGTAAGGAAAAAAAAAAAGAAAGAGTTTATTTATTGATTTTTAGAGGAGGGAGAGAGAGAGAAACTTATAGTTGCTTCTCATATGTGCCTTGACCAGGTAAGCCTGGGGTCTTGAACTATCAACCTCCGCATTCCAGGTCGATGCCTTAACTATCCACTGTGCCACCACAGGCCAGGCTGACTAACAGCTAGGGGAGGCTATGATGTTTCTTTCCTCAGATTTCTGGGACCATAATAGCTTTATCTACCTGATAGGTTGTTAGTTGCCTTGCTTCCTAGAGATGTTAAACACGGTTACAAAAACCAATGAAGAACCTGACCAGGCGGTGGTGCAGTGGATAGAGTTGGACAGGGATGCAGAGGACCCAGGTTTGAGACCCCGAGGTCGCCAGCTTGAGTGCAGACCCATCTGGCTTGAGCAAAAAAAGCTCGCCAGCTTGGACCCACGGTCGCTGGCTCCAGCAAGGGGTGGCTCGGTCTGCTAAAGGCCCACGGTCAAGGCACATGTGAGAAAGCAATCAATGAACAACTAAGGTGTTGTAACGGCAATGAAAAACTAATGATTGACGCTTCTCACCTCTCTCCGTTCTTGTTTGTCTGTCCCTATCTATCCCTCTCTCTGACTCTCTCCCTGTAAAAATAAAAAAATAAAACAGTGAAGACCTTTTTTAAATTTTAAATTTTATTTATTTTTTTGTTTCACTTTTTAGAGAGAGTGAGAGACAGAAACATCAGTTTGTTCCTATATGTGCCCAAACTGGGGATCAAATCACCAACCTCAGTGCTTTGGGACGATGCTCTAACCGAGCCATCTGGCCAGGAAGGTCCAGTGAGAATTTTCTTCCCCATAAGTTTTGTGGCTCTCCCAAGGAGAGTCTAGTGAAAATGTGTGAGGAGGAAGCAACTGCTCTGTTAGGAAGGGAAGGGAATTCCTTGCCAGTTCTTGACTTCTTTATTTCATCCTTCAGCCAACCGTGAAGTATGAACGACAGCCAGAGTACCTGGATGCCACAGGTGGAACCCTGCACCCCTATCAAATGGAGGGCTTGAATTGGTTACGCTTCTCCTGGGCTCAGGGCACAGACACCATCTTGGCTGATGAGATGGGCCTTGGGAAGACTGTCCAGACAGCAGTCTTTCTCTATTCCCTTTACAAGGAGGTAGGAGAGCTAGGGTTGTTAGTTTTTTGTGGGAGTATTTTGTGTTTATGGTCTCTTCTTACACTTTGAGAATAGAGAAAAAGGAGAAAAAACTGATCGATAATCTTGAATGAGATGGACACACAGACACAGAGAAAGATTTGAGAGAATGGAACCATGGTTAGGGTTAGTGGTGGGTACATGCGGCCTCAGTACTAGGGCATGGGCTTGTGTTGAAATCAGCAGAAATGTGGGTGGAATTAGTATGGGAAGACTTGATGGAAGAAGTAAGGTTTGAGATCTCTATAATGGCAGGTGTGGGGTTTTGGAAAGGAGTGGGCAGGGTGTTCTCATACATAGAGAAGGTCAGGATAAGAGTAGCAGTGCACATGTTAGTCCTCTAATAGTTCTTGGTGCAGGGGGTAATGGTAGGTACAGGGGTTGTCGTGGAATGGGCCCTTACTTCTCTGTTTTCTTTTCATCTTCCTCAAAGGGTCATTCCAAAGGCCCCTTTCTAGTGAGTGCCCCTCTTTCTACCATCATCAACTGGGAACGGGAGTTTGAAATGTGGGCTCCAGATATGTATGTGGTGACTTACGTGGGTGACAAAGACAGCCGGGCCATCATCCGAGAGAATGAGTTCTCCTTTGAAGATAACGCCATCCGTGGTGGGAAGAAAGCTTCTCGCATGAAGGTATCTCAGTAGAAGGGAGACCCCTTGTGAGGGGAAGTGGTTGTTACGGGTTTGGTTTGCCTCCTTGTGATTGGGTCCCTAGGGTGAGTGATGACACCTAGAAGGAAAGAAAAGCCCCAGAAGTCCCTTGGCTTTGCTGACACTGGAGAAGTTGAATGTTAGGTGACCAGGTTGCTGTCTTGTGCAGAAAGAGGCATCTGTGAAGTTCCATGTGCTGCTGACATCCTATGAGTTGATCACCATTGACATGGCTATTTTGGGCTCTATTGACTGGGCCTGCCTCATTGTGGATGAAGCCCATCGGCTCAAGAACAATCAGTCTAAGGTAAGGAGGACGGGAGGGAGATTATGGCCTCCAGTTTCAGTTTTTAATACCATCTACTTATTGAGACCTTGAACGAGGGGAAAGGGAAAAATGGTCTTTGCTTTTCTTCCTCACAGATACCCCTTGGTGGCCAGGCCTTAAAAGAGAAATGGAGTTGGGGGTGGGGAACCTAACTGTTGCACAGTAAAATAGCTTGGAGTTCTGGAGTGACAATTGAATTTTACCCCTTTTTATCTGCTTCACCAGTTCTTCCGAGTCTTAAATGGTTACTCACTCCAGCATAAGCTGTTGTTGACTGGGACTCCATTACAAAACAATCTAGAAGAGCTGTTTCATCTGCTCAACTTTCTTACCCCCGAGAGGTTCCAGTAAGTGTATTTATGTATAATTGGCTCATAATTCTTATCTTCCTGTTGTCTGTTTCTTTTTTTTTTTTCTCTTTTTTTTTTCTTTTCTGTCTGTTTCTTATATCAATTTTCTTTCTACTTCTCCAACAATGTTTTCTTTTGTTTTTTCAAAGCAATTTAGAAGGCTTCTTGGAGGAGTTTGCTGACATTGCCAAGGAGGACCAGATTAAAAAACTGCATGACATGCTAGGGCCTCACATGTTGCGACGGCTCAAAGCTGATGTGTTCAAGAATATGCCATCCAAGACAGAGCTGATTGTGCGTGTGGAGCTGAGCCCTATGCAGAAGTGAGTCGAAAGGGACAGACTACTGACTCCATTTTGCAAATACTGTTAGACATTGACCAGTCTGCAAAGTGTTTCTAATTCCTGCCCAAGCTGTTTCAAGACATCCAGTGACAAGAGCAAGCAAGGCCTAAAGACCCCTGAGGCCAGGGAGCTGGAGCTTTGGGTTCTTACGTAGTTTAGTTATACATATTTTACTTAAAATGATGGTGGTGGTAGTGACTGTTGGTTTTCTTAGTCCCAAAGTGAGATATGTTAGGAAGGAAGATCTCAAATCTTAGGATTGCATTTTGAGTTGTGTTTAGACTTTTGAGTCTAAATTATCTTCTTCTCTTGCCCATGCAGGAAATACTACAAGTATATCCTCACTCGAAATTTTGAAGCACTCAATGCTCGAGGTGGTGGCAACCAAGTCTCTCTGCTGAATGTGGTGATGGATCTTAAGAAGTGCTGCAACCACCCATATCTCTTTCCTGTGGCTGCGATGGTATGTTGTGCAACCTCTTGTTTTCCCTGGGTTGGAACTGCACTGTTGGGCGCTCTTTCAATGTTTTTTTCTTCTTTGCTGCTTTCCTCAGGAAGCCCCTAAGATGCCTAATGGCATGTACGATGGCAGTGCCCTAATCAGAGCATCTGGGAAATTATTGCTGCTACAGAAGATGCTCAAGAACCTTAAGGAGGGTGGGCACCGTGTACTCATCTTCTCCCAGGTATTATGTAAACTGGGTTGGAGCTTTAGGGAACAGTAGTAGACAACCCTCAGTGACATGAGGGAAGGGAATATCATCTGACTTTCCCATAATTAAACTTGCTCCTTTTCCAGATGACCAAGATGCTAGACCTGCTAGAGGATTTCTTAGAACATGAAGGCTATAAATATGAACGTATTGATGGTGGAATCACTGGGAACATGCGTCAAGAGGCCATTGACCGCTTTAATGGTATGTGTGAAGGAGCAGCTTACATCCAGGCATCCTCACTCACTTTGTCTTTGGACCAGTACTTGTTCTTGGGCATCTGCTTTTCTGTATAGTTCTTTTGGGTCTTTGTCAGTTGATATGGAAGAGTAAATCTTTTGATGTCTTGATTGGAGGAACGTATTGAACAATTCCTAGGATAGTTTTTTCTTGGAAGTTTTTATTCTTTTTTCTAGAAAGAACATTTTCTTTAACCCCCTCATTGTATCCTGAGGTCCAGGAGGGAACCAAAACCAGGACTTATCCAAGTGCATATTGCAAATTAGTGGCAGATTTGTCTCAGTAACTCTTCTTTTTTTCTTTTTTTTAATTTATTTTATTTTTATTTTATTCATTTTAGAGAGGAGACAGAGTGAGAGAGAGAGAGAGAGAGAAAGAGAGAAAGGGGGGAGGAGCTGGAAGCATCAACTCCCATATGTGCCTTGACCGAACCAGTGCAGGGTTTTGAACTGGCGACCTCAGTGTTCCCAGGTCTACACTTTATCCACTGCGCTACCACAGGTCAGGCTACTCTTCTTTTTTTTGATAGAGACAGTCAGAAAGAGGGATAGATAGGGACAGACAGACAGGAACGGAGATGAGAAGCATCAATCATCAGTTTTTCGTTGCAACACCTTAGTTTTTCATTGATTGCTTTCTCAAATGTGCCTTGACCGCGGGCCTTCAGCAGATCGAGCAACCCCTTGCTGGAGCCGGCGACCTTGGGTCCAAGCTGGTGAGCTTTTGTTCAAACCAGATGGGCCCGCGCTCAAGCTGGCGACCTCGGGGTCTCGAACCTGGGTCTTCGGCATCCAAGTCCGATGCTCTATCCACTGCGACACCGCCTGGTTAGGCGAGAAGTATCAGTTCTTTGTTGGAGCTCCTTAGTTGTTCAGTGATGCTTTCTCATATGTGCCTTGATGGGGAGGGGGTCGCTCTAGCTCCCAGCAGAGCGAGTGACCCCTTGCTCAAGCCAGCGACCTTGGGCTTCAAGCTAGTGAGCATGGGGTCATGTATATAATCTCACACTCAAGCCAGCGACCCCTCACTCAAGCTGGTGAGCCCGCGCTCAAGCTTGCAACCTTGGGATTTTGAATCTGGGTCCTCTGCATCCTATTCCGATGGTCTATCCACTGCGCCACTGCCTAGTCAGGCAGTAGCTCTTTCTTTTTTTTTTTGTAGTTCTTACTTTATTTTTTTATTATTTTTTTAAATTTTTATTTATTCATATTAAAGAGGAGAGAGAGAGAGAAGGGGGGAGGAGCAGGAAGCATCAACTCCCATATGTGCCTTGACCAGGCAGCCCAGGGTTTTGAACTGGAGACCTCAGCATTTCCAGGTTGACGCTGGCTTGATCCACTGCGCCACCACAGGTCAGGCAGTAGTTCTTATTTTAAAAAAAAATAATTTTGGGCCCTAGCTGGGTAGTTTAGTTGGTCAGTGTCATTCTCATACATAAAGGTTGTGGGGTCTGAACAGGTGGTGGCACAGTGGATAGAGCGTTGGACTGGGGCATGGAGGACCCAAGTTTTAGACCCTGAGGTCACTAGCTTGAGTGCGCACTCATCGGGTTTTGAGAGCAAGGCTCATCAGCTTGAGCTCAAGGTCGCTGCCTTGAGCAAGGGGTCACTCAGTCTGCTATAGCCCCCTGGTCAAGGCACATATGAGAAATCAATCAATGGATAACTAAAGAACTGCAACAAAGAATTGATGTTTCTCATATTTTCTCTCTTCCTGTCTGTCTGTTCCTATCAGTCCCTCTCTCTCTGACTCTCTTTGTCTCTTCCACACACACACACACACAAAAAAGTTGTGGGTTCATTGTCTGTTCAGGGCACATACAAGAAGCAGGAATGTACAACTAAGTGGAACAACAAAACAATATTTCTTTTTCTCCCTTACCCTTCCCTTCTCTCTCAAATCAATAAATAAATTTAAAAAACAGTATTTTGGACTTAACAAAAAGTTGCAAAATTAGCACAGAGTTAATGAATACTCTTTACCCAGCTTCTCTTAATAATAATGTCTGTAACCACAGTACAATTCTCAAAATGAGGAAGGTACACTGATGTCATACTGTTAACTAAACTATAGACCTTAATTGAAATGTCACTAGTTTTCCCCCTAATGTCATTTTACTATTTTAAGATCAGCCTGACCAGGTGGTGGCGCAGCGGATAGAGCGTCGGACTGGGATGCAGAGGACCCAGGTTCGAGACCCCGAGCTCGCCAGCTTGAGCGCGGGCCCATCTGGCTTGAGCAAAAAGCTCGTCAGCTTGGACCCAAAGTCGCTGGCTCCAACAAGGGGTTGCTCGGTCTGCTAAAGGCCTGCGGTCAAGGCACATGTGAGAAAGCAACCAATGAACAACTAAGGTGTTGCGACGGCAATGAAAAACTAATGATTTATGCTTCTCATCTCTCTCTCTGCTCCTGTTTGTCTGTCCCTATCTATCCCTGTCTCTGACTCTCTTTCTGTCCCTGTAAAAAAAAAAAAAAAGATCAAACCCAGATCCCACATTAAGTTGTTGAGCCTCTTCTATCTGTGACAGTTCTTTATATTTTCCTTTTCTTTCATAACATTGATACTTTAGATCAGTGGTTCTTAACCTTTTTTGAGGTACCGAACCCACCAGTTTCATATGTGTATTCACTGAACCCTTCTTTAGTGATAAATAAGATTTTTTTTTTTCCAAATTCAAGACATAGCTAAATGTTTTTTTACTGGTGCACAAAATGAGCCGTGCATGAACACCACCTTGCTCAAAGAACAAAACCAACAAAGTGCATGAACTCACAACAAATTATGGTATTGCTTTATTCTGGCCTCTGCGGCAGAGGCTTCTCAGAACCCCTGAGACCGACTCGTCAAACCCCTAGGGTTCGATAGAAGCCAGGTTAAGAACCACTGCTTTAGATGATTACTGGTCAGCCAGCTATTTGTGGAATGTCTCTTAAGTTTGTTTTGTTGGTTTTTTCATGATTATATTAGACAATTTGGGTAAGAATACAAAGTGATGGATTCTGTGTTCTTTACAGTATATCATATTGGAGGGGAGGACTTGATGATGTGAATGTCTCATTGTTGGTGATGTTAACCTTGACCACTTGTTCGGGTGGTGTCTGCTGAGTTTTCCACCTTAAAGTTCCTCTTTTTCCCATTGTAACTGGTAAATATCTTGAGAGGTATTTGAGGCTATGGTGATAGCCTGTTTCTCCTTAAACTTTCACACTGATTCAGTATCCTTTGATTTCCCTAGTATATTGTAATTATTACTGTAGTATTGGCTCATGAGGTTTTGTAGTTCTGATATTCCTTCTCCATTTATTAATTGGAATTCAGGAGACACTTCTAATGGTGTTTTTTGTCCCTTTCTTAGCACCAGGTGCTCAACAGTTCTGCTTCTTGCTTTCCACTCGAGCTGGGGGCCTTGGAATCAATCTGGCCACTGCTGACACAGTTATTATCTATGACTCTGATTGGAACCCCCATAATGACATCCAAGTGAGTAGAGGTAGCATCCTTGGTATATAGTAACTTCCTAGAAGGGAGGACTCCACCATCTCGAATTAATTGTTTTCAGGGAAAAATAATAGATTGTTTTTATGTCTTTCACTATATTTTAAGCCAGAGAGTTTGTGTTATCTGTGGTCCTATTTTGAGTAACATGATATAGAGGGTGGTGTTGGGGGACAGGGGTGCAAAAGGTAGTTTTGTACAAAGGCAAGCTGTAGCTCCTGCCTAGTGCTGTGGATATTGCTTATAATGTGGAAGTCTAGGCAAGAGTGAAAGCAGGGAAATACAATTACTTAAATTTCTGACTTCGTTTTGTGCTCAACTCCAGGCCTTTAGCAGAGCTCACCGTATTGGGCAGAATAAGAAGGTGATGATCTATCGGTTTGTGACCCGTGCGTCAGTGGAGGAGCGTATCACTCAGGTCGCCAAAAAGAAGATGATGCTGACTCATCTAGTGGTTCGGCCTGGCCTGGGCTCCAAGACTGGGTCCATGTCCAAACAGGAGCTTGATGACATCCTCAAGTTTGGCACTGAGGAACTGTTCAAGGATGAAGCCACAGATGGAGGTGAGCTAGTCAGGAACTTGTTTTGGTGTGGGCTTGTCCTTTTTAGAGAAGGTACTTGGAGTAAGGTGCTGTGGAACTTGCTTTTTTTACTGTAGCTGCTGAAGCTGACTTTGGTGATATGGACTCTTGACTCTTTTTAGGAGGAGACAATAAAGAGGGAGAAGATAGCAGTGTTATCCATTATGACGATAAGGCCATTGAACGACTGCTGGATCGTAACCAGGATGAGACTGAAGACACAGAGTTACAGGGCATGAATGAATATTTGAGCTCATTCAAAGTGGCCCAGTATGTGGTGCGGGAAGAAGAAATGGGGGTGAGTATGAGTCCAAGGCAGTACTTTGCTTGATGATTGGTCCAAAAAAAAATTAGATCTGACACCAAGATGGTATTTGAGACAGGAGGAAATATCTGTAGGCAAATTAGTACATTGATGAATGGATATCCATCTTTCCTTGAAAATTAATACTGTGACATATGACTAATGACATTTTCATCTTTGCCGTGCCTGTCAGGAAACCTACAGCCAAATTTCATACTCAAAAACAGTTATATTAGCTCTATCTGATCTCATTTTCTCTTATGTATTTTATTAACCCTACAAATAAAATTTTGTTTGCTATTTCAAGTCTCTTTGGAGAAAAGACAGGAAATACGGTACGTATCTAGACAGCCTGTTTCCCTGTCCTTTTAAAGTTCAAAATATTTTTTAATGATTGATTTTAAAGATTTATTTTTATTGAGTTTAAAGAGAGGAGAGGAGTAATGCGGGGAGGGGATGATCAAGAAGCATCAATTCATAGTTGCTTCTTCTATGTGCCTTGACCAAGCAAGCCCGGGGCTTTAAAGTGGTAACCTCCACCTTCCAGGTCAACACCTTATCCGCTGCACCACCACAGGGTGGGCATATTTATTGATTTTAGGGAAAGAGAGAGAAGGAGAGAAACACCACTTTGTTGTTTCACTTATTTATCTATTCTTTGGTTGATCCTTTTTTCTTTTTTACAGGGACAGAGAGTCAGAGAGAGGGATAGGTAGGGACAGACAGGAACGGAGAGAGGTGAGAAGCATCAATCACTAGTTTTTTGTTGCCAGTTTTTTGTTGCCGTTGCAACACCTTAGTTGTTCATTGATTGCTTTCTCACATATGCCTTGACCACAGGCCTTCAGCAGACCGAGCAACCCCTTGCTGGAGCCAGTGACCTTGGGTCCAAACTGGTGAGCTTTTGCTTAAGTCAGATAGCCTTGCACTCAAGCTGGTGAGCTCAGGGTCTCGAACCTGGGTCTTCTGCATCCCAGTTCGACGCTCTATTCACTGCTCCTCTGCCTGGTCAGGCTCTTTTTTTTTTCTTTCAATTATTAAAATGAGAGGTGGGGAGGCAGAGAGACAGACTCCTGCATGCTCCCTGACCTGGATCCACCTGGCAAGCCCCCTCTGGGGCTGCTGCTCTGTTGGTCGGCAACCGAGCTATTTTAGCATCCTAGGCGAGGCTATGGTACCATCCCTCAGTGCCCCCGGGGCCAACTTGCTTGAATAAGCCATGGCTGTCGAGGGTGGTGGAGAGTGAAAAGGGGATGTTATTGAGAAGCAGAAGCAGATGGTCACTTCTCCTATGTGCCCTGACTGGGAATTGAACCCGGGACTTAACATGCATGATCAACACTCTACAACTGAGCAAACCAGCCAGGGCCAAGTTTATTCTTTTTTTTTTTTAATTTATTTTATTTTTATTCATTTTAGAAAGGAGACACAGAGTGAGAGAGAGAAAGGGGAGAGGAGCTGGAAGCTCAACTCCCATATGTGCCTTGACCAGACCAGTGCAGGGTTTTGAACTGGCGACTTCAGTGTTCCCAGGTCGACGCTTTATCCACTGTGCCACCACAGATCAGGCTCAAGTTTATTCTTATATGTGCCCTGACCAGGGATTAAACCCACAACCTTGGTGTATCAGGATGATGCTACCAACTGGGCTACCCTGCCAGGGCCTCCCTGTGCTTATTTTTTTTAAAGATTTTATTGATTCATTTTAGAGAGGGGAGAGAGAGAGAGAGAGAGAGAGAGAGATGGGGGGAGGAGTAAGAAGCACCAACTCCCATATGTGCCTTGACCAGGCAAACCTGGGCTTTCGAACCAGTGACCTCAGCATTCCAGGTCGATACTTTATTCACTGCACCAACACAGCTCAGGCTCTCCCTGTGCTTTTTAAACATTAGAATTGTTGTTTTCCCTCTTTTTTGACCTTTTCTTGGTCTTTTTAAGTAAAGAATTAGAAAAATAACTAAAACAATGGCTTCTGTAATAACTTTTCCCTAAATGATAAAGTTGGGGTTAAGTGAAAAAATTGCTTTATCCTTTGGTCCTTTTTTTTTTTTTTAAATATTTTTAAAAATTTATTTTATTCATTTTAGAGAGGAGACACAGAGTGAGAGAGAGAGAGAGAGAGAGAAAGGGGGGAGGAGCTGGAAGCATGAACTCCCATATGTGCCTTGACCAGACCATTGTAGGGTTTTGAACTGGCAACCTCAGTGTTTCCAGGTCGACACTTTATCCACTGCGCCACCACAGGTCAGGCTATCCTTTGGTCTTCTTTAAACCACTCAGCTCAGAGTTCTTTGCATTGACATAAGTTATTGGTGCTCTTTATCATCTTTTCTCATCCTTCCAACTCAGAACCAGCCCTCTTGCTGTGTTTTCCTGACATGTATCTATAGTTTTGTTTTGCTATTTGTCTGTTTCTTTTTTGTGACAGAGACAGAGAGGGGAACAGATAGGGACAGACAGGAAGGGAGAGAGATGAGAAGCATCAATTTTTTGTTGTGGCACCTTATTTATTAGTTCATTGATTGCTTTCTCATATGTGCCTTGACTGGGGGACTACAGTAGAGCTAGTCACCCCTTGCTCAAGCCAGTGACCTTGGGCTTTAAGCCAGTGACCTTTGGGCTCAAGCCAGTGACCATGGGGTCATGTCTATGATCCCATGCTCAAGCCAGTGATGCCGTGCTCAAGTTGGATGAGCCCACACTCAAGCTGGTGACCTTGGGGTTTCAAACCTGGATCCTCTGCGTCCCAGTCTGATGCTCTATCTACTGAGCTACTTCCTGGTCAGTCTATAGCTTTGTTTATTTATTTATTTTTATTATTTTTTATTTTTTTATTATTATTAATTTTAATGGGGTGACACCAATAAATCAGGGTACATATGTACAATGAAAACATCTCCAGCCTGACCTGTGGTGGCACAGTGGATAAAGCGTCGACCTGGGAACACTGAGGTTGCCAGTTCAAAACCCTGCACTGGTCTGGTCAAGGCACATATGGGAGTTGATGCTTCCAGCTCCTCCCCCCTTTCTCTCTTTCTCTCTCTCTCTCTCTCATTCTGTGTCTCTTCTCTAAAATGAATAAAATAAAAACAAAAAACAAACAAACAAAAAACATCTCCAGGTTATCTTATCATTCATTTGCGTTGCATACCCCTCACCCAAAGTCAAATTGTCCTCTGTCGCCTTCTATCTGGTTTTCCCTGTGCCCCTCCCCTCCTCCGTATCCCACCCTCCCCTCCCTCCCCCCACCCTCCCCTCCCTCCCCCCACCCCGTAACCACCACTCTCTTGTCCATGTCTCATAGTCTCACTTTTATGTCCCACCTATGTATGAAATCATGCTGTTCTCATTTTTTTTTCCCGATTTACTTATTTCACTCCGTATAATGTTATCAAGGTCCATCCATTTTGTTGTAAATGATCCGATGTCATAATTTCTTTCTTTTCTTTCTTTATTTTTTCCAGGAACAGAGAGAGAGAGAGAGTCAGAGAGAGGGATAGATAGGGACAGACAGACAGGAACAGAGAGAGGTGAGAAGCATCAATCACTAGTTTCTCGTTGCCGTTGCGACACCATAGTTGTTCATAGATTGCTTTCTCACATGTGCCTTGACTGCGGGCCTTCAGCAGACCGAGCCACCCCCTGCTGAAGCCAGCGACCTTGGGTCCAAGCTGACCAGCCTTCGCTCAAGTCAGATGGGTTGCGCTCAATCTGGCGAGCTCGGGGTCTCGAACCTGGGTCTTCCGCATCCCAGTCCAACGCTCTATCCACTACGCCACTGCCTGGTCAGGCTCTTTTTTTTATTTTTATTTTATTCATTTTAGAGAGGAGACACAGAGTGAGAGAGAGAAAGAGGGAAAGGGGGGAGGAGCTGGAAGCTCAACTCCCATATGTGTCTTGACCAGACCAGTGCAGGGTTTTGAACTGGCAACCTCAGTGTTCCCAGGTCGAAGCTTTATCCACTGCGCCACCACAGGTCAGGCCCAATGTCATCATTTCTTATGGCTGAGTAGTATTCCATAGTATATATGTACCATAGCTTTTTTAATCCATTTGTCTTCTGACGGACACTTGGGCTGTTTCCAGATCTTCGCTATTGTGAACAATGCTGCCATGAACATAGGGGCGCATTTCTTCTTTTCGAACAGTGCTATGGTGTTCTTAGGGTATATTCCTATAAGTGGGATAGCTGGGTCAAAAGGCAGTTCGACTTTTAATTTTTTGAGGAATCTCCAAACTAGCTTTGTTTTTGAATGTGATGCTACTAATCTCAGTTATGTGTAACTGGTTGAAAAGTCTGACATAGGTTACTAGACTAGATTTAATCAAATTGCCCTCCTGA
This sequence comes from Rhynchonycteris naso, assembly GCA_037038555.1. Lineage (NCBI taxonomy): Eukaryota > Metazoa > Chordata > Mammalia > Chiroptera > Emballonuridae > Rhynchonycteris > Rhynchonycteris naso. The sequence goes on from CM073000.1 coordinate 80,556,230, forward strand.
AGGTGCTCCACATTCCTGCCAGGGCAGTGACAGAAATGATTGACTGGGCCAGCGCTTGCTAAGTGGTTGGAAAGGGAGGGGTGGTACTCTCCTGCCCTCCTGTTGATCTCCTCTGCTAAGGATTACACAGGTGTACAGATGGCTCTATTACTAGTGGGTGTAATTGCTGTTTATAATATTTAAAATTTTATTTTCTGAAAAGTAGTAATTCACATGGGTCAGGATTCAAAAGATACAGGGTATCTCTTCCACCCCTCTGTGGCTACCTAGTTCCCTCCCTAGGGACAACTGATGTGTTTAGTTCTTTGTCTATCTTTCTTTTCCTTTCTTTTCTTGTGTGACAGAGATAGAGGGACAGATAGGGACAGACAGACAGGAAGAGAGATGAGAAGCATCAGTTCTTCATTGCAGCACCTTAGTTGTTCATTGATTGCTTTCTCATATGTGCCTTGACTGGGGTCCTACAGCAGATTGAGTGACCTCTTGCTCAAATCAGAGACCTTGGGCTGAAGCTGTGAGCCTTGCTCAAACTAGATGAGCTCAAGCCAGCGATCTCGGGGTTTCGAACCTGGGTCCTCTACCTCCCAGTCCAATGCTCTATCTACTGTGCCACCGCCTGGTCAGGCTGTATAATTTTATTTAAAAAAATTTTTTTTAATTAAAGTGAGAGGAGGGTAGATAGACTCCTCTCATGTGCCCAGACCAGAATCCACCTGGCGACCCTTGTCAGGAGCTGATGATGCTCTGCCCATTTGGGGTCCATTCTCACAGCCAGGCTATTTTTAGTACCTGAGGCAGAGGCTCCATGGAGCTATCCTTGGTGTCCAGGGCTAACACACTCAAAATCAGTCGAGCCATGGCTGCATTAAGGCAAGAGAGGGAGATAGAAGGTTGTGGGGAGAAGAAGCAGATGGTCACTTCTTCTGTGTGCCCTGACTAGGAATTGAATCCGGGACTTCTACATGCCGGGTCAATGTTCTACCACTGAGCCAACCGGCCAGGGCCTAAAAATGTTTTATGTACAACTAAGATCTAAGATGGCAGCAGAGTAGGTGGTTGTTACACTCACCTCTTCCCAGCACCAAACTGGAGGTTTTTTTTTTTTTTTTTTTTTTGTTGTTGTTGTTTTTTTTTTACAGGGACAGAGAGAGAGAGTCAGAGAGAGGGATAGATAGGCACAGACAGACAGGAATGGAGAGAGGTGAGAAGCATCAATCATTAGTTTTTCGTTGCCATCGCAACACCTTAGTTCAGTGGTTCTTAACCTTTTTTTGAGGTACTGAACCCACCAGTTTCATATGCGCATTCACCGAACCCTTCTTTAGTGATAAATAAAATATGATTTTTTTTCCCCAAATTTAGTGTTGCTGGTGCGAGACTAGAGTTGCTCAAGTTGGCATTGCATATCATGCAGATAGGATGCTGACTCCAATCCCATTCCGTTATACATGTGAATCCATGTTGTACATATTCGTCCGACCACTTTCTTTTTTTGCTCGATATATTTAGTATGGATTAAAATATTAAGAAATAAACCAAACGACGTACAACTATGACAACTGTTGACTACTGTGTGCACTAAATTCCCCGCAGCACTGGTTGGCCAAGCAATGTAACGTGATCCTCTGCAGCAAGTGATGGCCATGCGGGGCTTGTCATCACAACTTTACACAAGTGTGTCTTTACCTCCGTGGCAGAGGCTTCTCCGAACCGTTGAGACCAACTCATCGAACCCCTAGGGCTCGATAGAACCCAGGTTAAGAACCACTGCCTTGGTTCATTGATTGCTTTCTCACATGTGCCTTGACCGCGGGCCTTCAGCAGACCGAGCCACCCCTTGCTGGAGCCAGCGACCTTGGGTCCAAGCTGGTGAGCTTTGTTCAAGCCAGGTGGGCCCGCGCTCAAGCTGGTGAGCTCGGGGTCTTGAACCTGGGTCTTCTGCATCCCAGTCCGACGCTGTATCCACTGCGCCACTGCCTAGTCAGGCCCAAACTGGAATTTATACATAATGTTCTCTACCACCTTGTTTACTTAATAAATCCTGAAGATACAGTCTAAATCAGTGCATAAGAGCTCCATAACTTTATTTTTTTCTGTTTGGAAGAAGTATTATTTATTTTTAAAATGGAGGTGTAATTGACATATAATGTCAGGTTCAGGTGCACAACAACATCATGATTTGATGATTTGTGTATATATTGTGAAATGATCCAGTAAGTCTAGTTAACATCTATCACCATGTATTTACAATTTATTTTTCCCCTTTTGAGAACTTTTAAGATCCATTCTATTAGCAACTTTTAAATGTGTAATACAGTATAGTCATCACGTAGTACATTACATTCTCATGACTTATGTGTTTTATAATTGGAAGTTTGTACCTTTTGACCCCTTTACCTGTTTCTGCCTGTCCCTAGTCCTCAACATGTATTTAGTTTAATAATGAGGGATATCTAGATTGTCCTTTTTTTTTTTCAGTGAGAGGAGGAGAGATAGTGAGACAGACTCTTACATGCACCCTCACTGGATCCATCCAGCAACCTCTGTCTGGGGTGATACTCAAATCAACTGAGCTATTTTTAGTGCCTAAGGCTGATGCTGGGACCAACTGAGTTTATCCTCAGCACCTGGAGCTGATGCTTGAACCAGTCAAGTCACTGGATGTGAGAGAAGAAGAGGGAGGGAAAGAGAGAAGCAGATGGTTGCTTCTGATTCCTATGTGTGCCTTGACTGGGAATCAAACCCAGAACATCCATACGCTGGGTCAACAATTTATGCACTGAGCCAGTTGGTTGGGGCCTTAAGTTGTCTTTAATATTAATGCTATTAGCAGCAAGGGATTTGGAATGAGGTAGTGGTCCTGAAATGTCTGAAAAAATGTAATAAGAGGAACATAAAGATTGCAGGACAATAAGATGATGTATGTATCTGTTTTATTGTTTGTTTTTTCTACACAGTTTATAATCTTTCATGCAGTTCAGAAGAACAGAATGGGTTATGGCCCTTCTACTTTTATCTGTTAGGAAAATTATTTCAGGATTTCAGAAGTGGCTCCATTCTGCCTTGCTAAGTAAGGCTCTAACCTCTCTTTTATACATTTGCTGTCTCCCAACTGTGTGTCAATAAAAAGGTAGAAGAAAGCATACTATCTTTTCTCTTCCTCTGTCTCTTGTGATAATGGCTCCATCCCATGTTTTCTTTTAGTTATGTTGACTGCTGATGTATATATACTTATGAAGAGCCACATTGTGTCGATTCATTTTCTTTTAAGTCCTCCCTAGGTCCAAGCAGGAACACCAGGAAATTCAGAATTCAGTTATGAAAAGGAGCTAGGAGAAAGGGAACTGTGAGGATCAGGGGTAGCTGACTTCAGCACCCCTGAGTCCTGGCCCTCCATCTGTCCCAGGAGGAAGAGGAGGTAGAACGGGAAATCATAAAACAGGAAGAAAGTGTGGATCCTGACTACTGGGAGAAATTGCTGCGGCACCATTATGAGCAGCAGCAAGAAGATTTGGCCCGAAATCTGGGCAAAGGAAAAAGAATCCGTAAACAGGTCAACTACAATGATGGCTCACAGGAGGACCGAGGTGTGTGTGGCCGGCCCCGCCCCCCACCCATGGGCCGTTCCACTAGAGCAGTGGGCCCCGCTCATCTGCCCTCTCTCCCTCCAGATTGGCAGGACGACCAGTCCGACAACCAGTCCGATTATTCAGTGGCTTCAGAGGAAGGTGATGAAGACTTTGATGAACGTTCAGAAGGTGAGGACTATCCCTTTTTGCTGGTTGTTTAAATATTGCTTTGTCTAATATCCTTAACAGTGTCACTCATGCATTGTTTTCTTCTTACAGCTCCCCGCAGGCCCAGTCGCAAGGGCCTGCGGAATGATAAAGATAAGCCATTGCCTCCTCTGTTGGCCCGTGTTGGTGGGAATATTGAAGTAAGTGCCATATGATTGTAAGGCAGGGTGGGTGAGTGCTGATAATTGGGTCTTTGGTAGAGTAAGACCTGCTCCCTCTCACCTAGGTTTCTTCTCCCATTAGGTACTTGGTTTTAATGCTCGGCAGCGAAAAGCCTTTCTTAATGCAATTATGCGATATGGGATGCCACCTCAGGATGCTTTTACCACCCAGTGGCTTGTGAGAGATCTGCGAGGCAAATCAGAGAAAGAGTTCAAGTAAGTTGAGAGATGGAATAGGACTGATGTAGAGCAGTGGCTTCTAATCTCTGGTCATTCTGTTGCACCAGTCCAGGATGTGCAGGGGAATGGACTGCTTCCTCTGATGAAGTTGCAAGGCCGAGTTCTCAGTGATAGGGTTCTTAGTGTTCCTAGTGTCTCTGGAAGAGAACCTGGGACATGGTGTGGGATCTAGAGACCAGCCATTACTATGATGGTGGGCTTTACCCCATGGTGGAGCTATAGTTGTCTGAGATAATACCTAACTTGGGTAAGGAAAGAATCTGATGTAGGAGTTGGCATAATTGCTGTTTAACTAATTTCTCTACTTCTTCACAACAGGGCTTATGTTTCTCTTTTTATGCGGCATTTATGTGAGCCAGGAGCAGATGGGGCTGAGACCTTTGCTGATGGTGTCCCCCGAGAAGGCCTGTCTCGCCAGCATGTCCTTACTAGGATTGGTGTCATGTCCTTGATTCGCAAGAAGGTGAGCCCTGAGACTCTCCATTCTTCAGGGTTTCTAAGGGAAACTGGAGGACCGTAGGAAAGGAGCCTAGAATTGGAATTGGGTCTTCAACACTTTCTCCCATTGCTCCAGGTTCAGGAATTTGAGCATGTTAATGGACGCTGGAGTATGCCTGAACTTGCTGAAGTAGAGGAAAACAAGAAAATGTCCCAGCCAGGGTCACCTTCTCCAAAGACACCTACACCCTCGACTCCAGGGGACACACAACCTAATACTCCTGCAGCTGTCCCACCTGCTGGTAAGTCTGCCTTTACTGTCATTTCTGTCTCTCCTTGTCCTGGCCTATGCTTTCTCTGCTCCCCTGTGTTCAGTCGTAACAGGGGAGTCTGGCAGGACATACAGCAATCTCCTCTCAGTTTAGGAGGGCCGTCCTCAGTAAGGGCTGGCTCTTAAAGGCACGAGAGGACATTTTAAGATGAGACACTAAGAAAGTATGACCTTCTTTCTGATCTAGGACCTTCTTCCTAATCAGTTGTCTTCTATTGGTTGCAGAGGATGGGATAAAAATAGAGGAAAATAGCCTCAAAGAGGAAGAGAGTACAGAAGGAGAAAAGGAGGTTAAATCTGTAGCCCCTGAGACCACCACTGAGGTGAGAGACAGGTGACTGGATGCCATACTAAAGGCAGATGGGTATACCCACTATTCCTTTTGGGTTTCAGCATGTCTGCTTCAACTTCTGTTCTTTTTCCTTTGCAGTGTACACAGCCCCCTGCCCCTGCTTCAGAGGATGAAAAGGTCCTTGTTGAACCTCCTGAGGGAGAGGAGAAAGTAGAAAAGACAGAGGTGAAGGAGAGGACAGAGGAACCTATGGGAACAGAGTCCAAAGGTATCCACATTTTCAAGGACTACAGATTCCTGTGTAAACCAGCTGCTCTTAGGTTTCCAACCAAGCTATAGAGACATCAGGAAGAAATAACACACTGAAGAATCCTGTACTCTTGATTTAAACTGTGGATGTCCTCCCTCCTTAAGACATCTTTTAAGACATTAACCATAAAAATTTCAGTTTAGGGTTGTTGCAATTGGATGCGGTGTGGAACAGAGAGGTTAGTGTTCTTTAGATACACTCTTACTGCAGTCTGTTTCCTCCAGGTGCTGCTGATGTGGAGAAGGTGGAGGAGAAGTCAGCAATAGATCTGACCCCCATTGTGGTGGAGGACAAAGGTGGGTGTGTGAAGAAGCTTAATGTGATTTAGAAGGACTCTAAAAGTAGAAGCAAGGACTTTATCTCTGGGATACCCCCCATCCCTTCCATCCCCAGCCTTCCTATCCATAGCCATGTAGCCATTATTTCAAGACTTTATTTTGTCCTCACATTTAGCTGTCATTGGGCCAGTAGTACCTTTTCTGGGTTTGAGAAACACCTATGTGGAGAAAGGGTGGAAGTAGACGGTATCTTGTAGTGTCTAGTGCTATGGATAAGGCTGCAGTGTCTGGAGCTAACATTTTCTTCTGTGTATCCTGTAGAAGAGAAGAAAGAAGAAGAAGAGAAAAAAGAGGTGATGCTTCAGAACGGAGAGACCCCCAAGGACCTAAATGATGAGAAGCAGAAAAAAAATATTAAACAGCGTTTCATGTTCAACATTGCAGATGGTGGTTTTACTGGTATGAAAATAAAGGGCCCACTTAGGTTGAAAGATCTGAGGTGAAATTAGAGTTGTTAAAAAACAGGATGCAGAGACTTTACCTCTACTAGATGAGGGAATGCAAGGCTGATTGCATATTCCTCTGGGTTCCATGTAAGAAAGCCACAGGCATACTATTAAAATGGTATCAGGTAGACAGGAATAAATAGCATTTTGAATTCTCACAGGTGTTTGCCTTCCTTTTTCTCTTTAACCTTCCCTAAATTTTTCTTTAGAATTGCACTCCCTTTGGCAGAATGAGGAGCGGGCAGCCACAGTCACCAAGAAGACTTATGAGATCTGGCATCGACGGCATGACTACTGGCTGCTGGCTGGTATCATCAAGTATCCTTTGCTTGAGTCTGGCTTGTGATTCTTGGTGAAAGCTCCTGAAGGTTCCACAGATTGAGGGTCTTGTTTTCCTTGTTTTGTTTTTCCTGAGCAATTTTCCAATAGCCATGGCTATGCTCGATGGCAGGATATCCAGAATGACCCACGCTATGCCATCCTCAATGAACCTTTCAAGGGTGAAATGAACCGTGGCAATTTCTTAGAGATCAAGAATAAGTTTCTAGCACGAAGGTTCAAGGTGAGCAGGATGGGGAGGAATACCGTGTAGAAGTGAAGCCCTTCAAGTACAGAAGGGACTGCAAAGGAAGGAGTCTGTTTATTCAGCCATACTGTTTATTGTGTTCTCTTGTGTAGTTTAACTTTTTCATGTTCTGTAAAAGGCTTTGTTCCCAAGTATCTTCAATATTAAAGAACAAGACAGATAGACTTGAAAATGACCCAGCTGTTCAGGGCCTGAGGATGATTGTGTCTAATGAATGACACAGACTCTAGTACAGTGGGTGTGCTCGGGGAACACTGTAGGTGGGAGTGTTCAGGAAAGATGCAGAGGTGGATTGAATTGGATCTCTGACGACTGTCAGTGGGCTGGCGGCACCTTTTTGTGGGTCTGAGAGTACCTGTATGGATAAGGGGTTGAGTGGATGCAAAAAGGAGATGCAAAGGTAGAACCCTATTTTCAGAAACACTAGGTCTTAGAAGCCCACGACTGAAGGGAGTCTTGCTTAGAAATTCAGCAAGTTTGGCCTGACTAGGTGGTGGTGCAGCAGGTAGAGTATCAACCTGGGATGGCAAGGACCCAGGTTCGGAACCCCAATGTTGCTGGCTTGAGTACGGGCTCATCTGTCTTGAGCGTGGGATCATAGACATGACCCTGTGTCACTGGCTTGAGCCCAAGGTCACTGGCTTGAGCAAGGGGTCACTGGCTCAGCTGTAGCCCCTCTGCTCCCCCTCCCCGGTCAAGGAAATGAGAAAAGCAATCAATGAACAACTAAGGTGCTGCAATGAAGAATTTGATGCTTCTCATTTCTTTCCTTTCCTTTCTGTCTGTATCTGTCCCTCTCTCTGTCTCTCTCGCTTATAAAGAAAAAAAAAAGGAAAGAAAAATTCAGCAAGTATGTATTGAGGGCACCTTGTTGTCAGAACATCAAAATGGGAAAAGGGGATGCTGTGACAATAAGACATGTGGCTCTAAAGCCAAGTACACTGGGGGGGTAAGAGATGTACACTAATAAGCCTTCAAACATTTTGTGTCAAGCAGTGAATAGCATAGGATACACAGATAAATAAGGCATAGTGCCTGTTCTCAAGGAGCCTTCAGTTTAAAGTAGATGCACACGTATGATTAAATGAGTGCCATTCTGAGTATTGGGAGGGAGACTGCTGAATCTATAAGAAAAGTTCTCCGGTGAGAATATAGGGCACAAGGAGAGAGGTCACAAATGACTGCATGGGGAAAGTGGCATTGGAATTAAGTTTTGATGAATGTAATGGAGATTGATGGATAGAAACAAATGGTGGTTTGAACTAAAAGCAATTAGGTTGGGAAAGACATGCAGCAGAGCTTAGGGTGTTTGGAAACAGCAAACCAGCCAGGTGTGTTTATAGAAAACTGGTGGGAGCCAGTTTGGAGACAGAGGTAAGGGCTAGAGGTCAGTAGGTGTCTTTTGGCAGCTGATAAGAGAATATGGACTTTACCCTATAGTTAATGGGTCGCCATTGAAGGTTTGTGAAGAGCTTTGATATGACCAAGGGAGATGGAAATAACATTCATGAAATTAAAGAACTTTCATATACTCATGAGGTAGTTAGGAAGGGCTGGACTGTGATGTGATGCTGGTTGTGGAAAATGAAAAGGATTAGGTAAAGGACATAAAACAAAAACACTAAAGGATTTATGGAATTAACTGATTGTAGGGGTCACAAACCTTATTTGTTAAAGGGCCAGACAGTAACCATTTCAGGCTTTGTGGGACATACTGTTTCTGTTGCAAATATTCATCTGTTGTAGTGTGAAAACAGCCATAGTAGTGTGAAAGAGCCAAATTAAGTATGAATGTGTTTCAGTAGAACTTTATCAACACTCAAATTTGAACTTTATATAATTTTTATGAAGTGCCACAAACTTCTTATTTTGGCTCTTTTTTCAAACCATTTGAAAAATGTAAAAACCACCTAACCTGTGGTGGCACAGTAGAAAAAGTGATGACCTGGAAAGCTTGAGGTCACTGGTTCAAAACTCTGGGCTTGCCCCAGTCAAAACACATACGAGAATCAAGTACAAGTTGATGCTTCCTGCTCCTCCCCTAGCCTTTCTCACTGTCCTCTCTCTTCTCTCTCAAATCAGTAAATACAATCTTAAAAAAAAAAAAAAAGTCAAGCATCATTCTTAGCTCTTGGGCCATACAAAAATAGTCAGCAGGACAGCATTGGCCCCAGGCCAGTTTGCTGACCCCTGACTTACTGAATTTGAGATGCAAAGTAGTAAGACTCCAGAAAGAACTGAAGTTTTGAGCCTGAATCACTGAGAAAATTAAATTATCATTGGCAATCAGGGAAGTGAAAAGAGGGAACAGTTTGTAGAAAAGAGTAAGTGTAGTTTTAGGCAAGTCATTTGGTTTGTCTCACAAATAAATAACCCTCCCACTACCCCCACCACTATAAACAAGTGGGATCAAAGAGTGACCGACCATATATGAGTAGAACAGAATGATCAGTGCTTGAACTACAGGTTTGAAAAGCATCAGAAAATTTGCATGTAGATTCTGGCTGATCTAGGGAAGCTCTCTGGAAAATTCTTTATAAGAACAGCAGCAAGCCAAGGACCGATCCTGGAGAAAGGTCATAGTTTGAGGCAGGAAGAAGGAGTTGATAAAGGAGACACAGTATATGGATTGGAAGTGGCTGCTTGGTCTTGGGGTAAATTAGTAGGCTCCGATGGAACCAGATCTTGTGGAAAAAATAATAGTCCATTATCTTTGTACTGTCCTTTTTCCTGACCTCTAAAGGATTCTCTTTAAGAATCAACGTAGCCTGACCAGGCGGTGGCGTAGTGGATAGAGTGTCGGACTGGGATGCAGAAGACCCAGGTTCGAGACCCCGAGCTCACCAGCTTGAGCGCAGGCCCATCTGCCTTAAGCAAAAGCTCGCCAGCTTGGACCCAAGGTTGCTGGCTCCAGCAAGGGGTTGCTCAGTCTGCTGAAGGCCCGCGGTCAAGGCACATGTGAGAAAGCAATCAATGAACAACTATGCTGTTGCCACGGCAACGAGAAACTAATGATTGATGCTTCTCACCTCTCTCCGTTCCTGTCTGTCTGTTCCTATCTATCCCTCTCTCTGTCTCTCTGTCCCTGTAAAATAAAACAAAACAAAAAAAAGAACCAATGTAGCCTGATCAGGCAGTGGCACAGCAGATAGAGCATCGGACTGGGATGTGGAAGACCCAGGTTCGAGACCCCGAGGTTGCCAGCTTGAGCGCAGGCTCATCTGACTTGAGCAAAAGCTCGCCAGCTTGGACCCAAGGTCGCTGGCTCCAGCAAGGGATTGCTCGGTCTGCTGAAGGCCCGCGGTCAAGACACATGAGAAAGCAATCAATGAACAACTAAGGTGTTGCAACGGCAATGAAAAACTAATGATTGATGCTTCTCACCTCTCTCCGTTCCTGTCTGTCTGTCCCTATCTATCCCTCTCTCCGACTATCTCTCTCTCTCTCTCTCTGTCCCTGTAAAAAAAAAAAAAAAAGACCCAATATATACTTGAGCAAATTAAGTCTCATAACTTCTGAGTCAACAGTCTGTCTCCTGGAATATATTTCAAACAACCTTTAACACAGGTCCATCAGGCGACAGGTACAAAAATTTGTTGGCAGTATGACTTGGTGTTGGGCCTGGAGGAACCTAGATGTTCAGAATTGGGAGTGTGGATAGGTAAAACGTGATTTACATCCTGGAGTGCTAAGCAACATTTAGCATATAACAACATAAATGGACCTTTTGAAAAGATACGTAGTGGGATAAGGAAGAAAAACATTTTATATATACCGAATGTCAAACTAGAAATGTGCACATGAAACAATACTCAGTCTTCAAGAACACTCACAAAAAGACACAATAAGTATATTAGAAGGGTTATTTATTGATGAAGGAAATGGAGGGGGGAGTAAATATGGAGACAAAGGAAACAACAAAAATAATTTTAAAGAGTAAAACAATTTAAATGATATTGATATGGTAGGTATATCCATGGAATGGACTACTATGCAACCATTACAAGTCATCCTTTTTTTTTTTTTTTTTTTTTTGTGGCAGAGAGAAAGGGACAGATAGGGACAGACAGACAGGAAGGGAGAGAGATGAGAAACATCAATTCTTTGTTGGGGCTCCTTAGTTCATTGATTGATTTCTCATATGTGCTTTGACCGGGGGGCTACAGCAGACCGAGTAACCCCCTTGCTCGAGCCAGTGACCTTGGGCTTAAGCTGGTGAGCCTTGCTCAAACCAGATGAGCCTGTGCTCAAGCTGGCGACCTTGGGGGTCTCGAACCTGGGTCCTCCACATCCCAGTCCGATGCTCTCTCCACTGTGCCACCGCCTGGTCAGGCAAGAGTCATCTTTTATAAAGTGCAGTTAATAGAAAAGAAAGATGCTTACTATGTAACTGAGTGAAAACATAAATATATACCTAATTTCAACTTTGTACAAAATATGTAAAGAAAAACCTCAGAATGTTAACAGTATCTCGAGGAGGTAGAATTATTTGTGAATTTAACTCTTCATATATTCTGTATATTCTAAATTGAGTGTATATCACTTTTGTATAACAGTGAATCAATAAAGAGTAATGAATTTTAATAACATATCTAAAAGGAAGTAAAATAATACAGGCGTGACCTGTGGTGGCTCAGTGTATAAAGCGTCTACCTGGAATGCTGTGGTAACCAGTTCAGAACCCTGGACTTGCCTGGTCAAGGCACATATGGGAGTTGATGCTTCCTGCCCCCCCCCCCCACCCCCCGTCTCTCCTCTCTGAAATGAATAAATAAAATAAAATAGAAAATAATAACAGTCTGACCAGGCGGTGGCAGTGAATAGAGCATCAGATTGGGATGCAGAAGACCCAGGTTTGAGTCCCCGAGGTCACCAGCTTGAGTGTGGGCTCATCTGGTTTGAACAAGGTTCACCAGCTTGGACTCAAGGTCTCTGGCTCCAGCAAGGGGTTGGTCTGCTGAAGGCCCGCGGTCAAGGCACATATGAGAAAGCAATCAATGAACAACTAAGGTGTCGCAACGAAAAACTGATGATTGATGCTTCTCATCTCTCTCCATTCCTGTCTGTCTCTATCTATCCCTCTCTCTGACTCTGTCTCTGTAAAAAAAAAAAAAAAAGAATAACAATGATGAATTGCTTGGGGTTAGGTGAGCATAAAATTGTTTATAGGTTCAGAGAGGCCCATCATTTAAATTAAGTATCAATCGAACTCTCATCTTCTCTTTCTCCCTTGTCCAGCTCTTAGAACAAGCCCTGGTGATTGAGGAACAGCTGCGGCGGGCAGCTTACCTGAACATGTCAGAGGACCCCTCTCACCCTTCCATGGCCCTAAACACCCGCTTTGCTGAGGTGGAATGTTTGGCGGAGAGTCATCAGCACCTGTCCAAGGAGTCAATGGCAGGAAACAAGCCTGCCAATGCGGTCCTGCACAAAGGTAGCCAGTGGCTCCCCTGCCTCCTGCTGATTTAAGTCCTTCCTCTTCTCCCCTTCCCCAACATACATTTACTTCTTGTTTCCAAAACCGTTTTCAGAGCCCCTTTGGGAGCTTAGGGTGTGCTGGGGATCTATGTCTTCCTCTTTGGGAAGCTATTATCTTAGAGGCAATCAAATACAGTAAATCTTTGCCTCTTAACTCTAATATATTCAAGTTCTTGGGGGTAGAAAGCAAATCAGAATAAAATACGGTGTCATCTGGGATACTTTAGAGCAGTGGTTCTTAACCTTTTTTGAGGTACCGAACCCACCAGTTTCATATGCGCATTCACCGAACCCTTCTTTAGTGATACGTAAAATATGATTTTTTTTTCCAAATTTAAGACATAGGTATATGTTTTTTTTACTGGTGCACAAAATGAGCCGTGCATGAACACCACCTTGCTCAAAGAACAAAACCAACAAAGTGCATGAACTCACAACAAATTACGGTATTTATTCTGGCCTCCGCGGCAGAGGCTTCTCCAAACCCCTGAGACCAACTCATCGAACCCCTAGGGTTCGATAGAACCAGGTTAAGGACCACTGCTTTAGAGGTAACTTCAGGCAACTTAAGATCCTGTCAGATTCTAGACCCCTTTCAACATTTTGTTTTGAATTAAAGTTAAACATTGTGAGGAGGGTGGGGGCAAAATGAGGAAAGAAAGGCTATTAAAAAGGAGAGGGAGACAGCTCCAAAAGATGGAGAGGAAAGATAATGGAAAAGGGAACAATAGTAATAGAGGAAATGGAGACAACAGAGCAAAGGACAGTGAGGGTTAGGTGATCTTAAAAGGCATGGGGCCTGACCAGGCGGTGGCGCAGTGGATAGAGCATCAGACTGGGATGTGGAAGACCCAGGTTCGAGACCCTGAGCTCACCAGCTTGAGCACGGGCCCATCTGGCTTGAGCAAGGGCTTGTCAGCTTGGACCCAAGGTCGCTGGCTCTAGCAAGGGGTGGCTCGGTCTGCTGAAGGCCCGTGGTCAAGGCACATGTGAGAAAGCAATCAATGAACAACTATGGTGTCACAAAGGCAACGAGAAACTAATGATTGACGCTTCTCACCTCTCTCCGTTCCTGTCTGTCTGTCCCTATCTATCCCTCTCTCTGACTCTCTCTCTGTCCTTGGAAAAAAATAATTAAAAAAGAAAAAAAAGGCATGGATACAAAATAGTCATGAGGACATAAAATAAGCATAGGGAATGTAGTCAACAGTATTGTAATAACTGATATGAGATGGGTACTAGGCTTTACCACTTTATAAAGTATATGATTGTCAAACTACTATGCTACACCCCTGAAACTAATAATTGAATGGCAAGTGTAGTTGAAAAAAATTTAAAAGCATATAATCATGTACCTTTGGAACTGGAATATGAGAAATAGGAATTTGAGCATGGTAGGGGCCGGGTCAAGTGACTCTGATAAAGGACAGTACTCCAATACTTCAGCACATCAGTCACTTGGTCATTGAGAAGTGATGGGCAGGGCACAGGTCCGTCCACTGTGATAAGGATCTCGGTCTTGACCACCACAGCTCATCACTGTTTTATTTCTTCTGTGCAGTTCTGAAACAGTTAGAAGAACTGCTAAGTGACATGAAAGCTGATGTGACTCGACTCCCAGCTACTATTGCCCGAATTCCCCCAGTTGCTGTGAGGCTACAGATGTCAGAGCGTAATATTCTCAGCCGTCTGGCAAACCGAGCACCTGAACCTACTCCTCAACAGGTAAGATCACTTTCTTCTGGCCCCGTTCCAGCAGAGCCATTCTGGAACTTGTAACTTTTGCTCTTTTGTCACTAACGAGGCAGGTGGGGCTGACTTACCAGGGAGTTGTCTTGGGGTCTGGTGAACACCTGTGGTCTGTAACTCTGACTCTTGTGCTCTCTTTTGCTATAGGTAGCCCAGCAGCAGTGAAGATCCAGATTGACCTCCACCGCTGAGCAGTGACCTTCCTCACTTTCCCTTGTCCAGCTTCTCCCCTGGGGGCCTGAGAGACCCTCTTCTTCCTTCTGCCCATCTTCCATGTTGTAAAGGAACAGCCCCAGTGTACTGGGGGAGGGGAGGGAGTGAGGGGCAGTGGTGCCCTTCCTGCTGGAGAGAGACGCAGCAGTAGCGCCGGGCGCCATCTGCAGGGAGCTGGCAGGCTGGCTGGCCTTCTTCTGGGCCCTGGCTTTCCCCACTGTAACGTCTGTTACACACAAACTGTTGTGGGTTCCTGCCAGGCTTGAAGAAAACGATCTGAATTTTTTTGTTCTTTTGGTTTTATTTTGTTGATTAATTTTGTGTTTCCTCCTTTTTTGGGGTATTTGGAGTGGGCTGGGCCCCTGGGTGAGACACAGCTACCTCTGTTGGCATCTTTTTAATACCAGGAACCCAGCGGCTCCAGCCATGGCTAGAATGAAATAAAGTGGGAAAAAAAAAAAAAAAGAACCAAAAGCATTAAAAAAAAACAACAAAATTTCTTGATGAAAATTGAAAATAAAAGTTTCCTTGTATTTTAGTGCTCTGTTTCAGTGTGGGTGTAGGTGCAGGTGGATGAATGTGTATGACCCAGAGCTCTTGGAAAATGTGTAATTGAAAACTAAAGGTTTCCATATGTTGATAGTAGACAAAAAAGCCTTGTCATGTCTATGTGCATGTGCTCTGGACCAAAGAGATGGCTCATTTTCCTCCTTTGTAAAATAAGAGGCTCCAAAACTAATTGGGTTCATAGCCTGTACTACCATTTAATGGCTGTATGACTTTGAGGAAGTTAACTTTTATGGGATATAGATTTCTCATGTATAAAATAGATAGATGCCTTCCTTATAGAGTGGGGAAGATAAGCCAGTCGAGTGCTTGGGACAGTTTTTAACAGCTACCAAGCACTACCATAGTATTTGCTTGAAGGCTAAAATACAGTGTGTCCAGAAAGTCCGACTGGTCACGGTCAAAAGTGCACCATGACTTTACGGACACACTAGTTTTTCCTTATTTACTTGTGTGGTCAGGATGCAAGATGTCCTCTCTATCTCCAGATGTGAACCTCTACTGCTCACAAAAATTAAGGGATACTGCCTGACCTGTGGTGGCGTAGTGGATAAAGTGTCGACCTGGGAACACTGAGGTCGCCAGTTCAAAACCCTGCACTGGTCTGGTCAAGGCACATATGGGAGTTGATGCTTCCAGCTCCTTTTCTCTCTCTCTCTCTCTCTCTCTCTCTCTCTCACACACACACACACACACACACACACACACACTCTGTGTCTCCTCTCTAAAGTGAATTTAAAAAAAAATTAAGGGATACTTGATTGCTTCATGAGCGATGAAATATCCCCTAATTTTTGTGAGTAGTTAGAAACCTTACCTGATTGGCGGAGTAGGGTGGGTTAAGGAAGAGGGTTTCCTAATCAAAGGGTTAGGAGTAGGTGAGGAGTTCCACGATCTTGAGACTGGAGGGAGTGGAGAGAGTTCCAGGAAAGGACCCCCGTTATTTCGCCTTGGTTTGTGGGGATAGGGGCTTGCAGGTACCAGTTTTCCTTACTGAAACCTGCAGTGAGGCAAAACGCCAAGCCTGACCAGGCGGTGATGCAGTGGATAGAGTGTTGGGCTGGGATGCAGAAGACCCAGGTTTGAGACGCAAGGTCGCCAGCTTGAGCGCAGGCCCATCTGGCTTGAGCAAAAGCTCGCTAGCTTGGACCCAAGGTCGCTGGCTCCAGCTAGGGGTTGCTCGGTCTGCTGAAGGCCCCCAGTCAAGGCACATGTGAGAAAGCAATCAATGAACAACTAAGGTGTTGCCATGGCAACAAAAAACTAATAATTGATGCTTCTCGCCTCTCTCCCTTCCTGTCTGTCCCTATCTATCCCTCTCTCTGTAAAAAACAAAAAAACCAAAAAAAACGCCAAAGTCTTGAAAGGGCGGGGAAGCTGAAGACGGTACCACCCCTAGTTACTTAGCCCTCTGCGAGTTTGGATAGAACGGTCCGCTCGGTATTTTCCCCGGCTGCACCATGGACAGCCCAGCGCGCGTTCCCACGGAACCACTACGTTCCGGGTTCTGTGGCGACCGGAAGAGGCGGGGCCACGAGACGAGTGCGTTTGTGCGTCTGCTTAAAGCGTTTCCTGGGAGGGTGGTGTCAGAACGCTGCCCTGGGACTGATTGCACGTGGAGTGCTGCCCCTTATCGAGGGAACCTCTTGGGCTTGGACGTGCTTTCAAGTAAGCCGAGGCTTCAGGGGTTCTGGAGGAAGTCGCGAAAGAGGGCCCTGATCTGGGCTGGGGTATGAGGAGGATGACGCTGTGTAAATGGCGTGGGGTCCGGATCTTATGGAATAGAGTTTGGTCAGGGCTTGAGGGGGTTTTGGGGGTGCTAGTCGAGTTTCTCTGGTTGAGGTGATGCCCTTTTACACTCTAATACCCTAAGTCGGCAGTATGCCTTTTCCTTTCCAACACGAGCGACTCACCTTATGCCATTTTTCTTTTCCCTAGTACCATGGGGCGAAAGTTGGACCCTACGAAGAAGGAGAAACGCGGGCCAGGCCGAAAAGCCCGGAAACAGAAGGGTGCAGAGACTGAACTCGCCAGATTCTTGCCTGCAGGTTAGGGTCGGGCGCATGCCTTGTGATTCTCCACATTTTACTCCTCTTTTTCATCGGTATTCATGACCTCAGTTTTATAGTCTCTGTTCACTTACTGTCGAAGTGGGGTTTTCTCTATAAGTTACTAGGAATAAGTTTGAATGAAACACCGGCATCAGCGTTTAGAATTTAGGGAACATGAGACAAGGACACGAAAACCCATACAAGGAGAGGTGTGGTTTAATAACACTGAAGGAGTTTAAAGGAAGGGGAGGATCCCACACCGAGGATTTAGGTCAGGGGTCCCCAAACTTTTTACAGAGGGGGCCAGTTCACTGTCCCTCAGACCCTTGGAGGGCCGGACTATAAAAAAAACTATGAACAAATTCCTATGCACACTGCACATATCTTATTTTAAAGTAAAAAACCAAAACGGGAACAAATACAATATTTAAAATAAAGAACAAGTAAATATTTTTTTAAAATTATCTTTCAATTTAATAAAGGTTCAAAAATTTTTTTTTCCCCAGGGACAGAGAGAGAGTCAGAGAGAGGGACAGATAGAGACAGACAGACAGGAACGGAGAAAGTTGAGAAGCATCAATCATTAGTTTTTTGTTGCTGTTGCAACACCATAGTCGTTCATTGATTGCTTTCTCACATGTGCCTTGACTGCAGGCCTTCAGCAGACCGAGCAACCCCCTGCTGGAGCCAGGGACCTTGGGTCCAAGATGATGAGCTTTTGCTCAAGCCAGAAGAGCCAGCACTCAAGCTGGCAAGCTCAGGGTCTCGAACCCGGGTCTTCTGCATCCTAGCCCCATGCTCTATCCACTACGCCACCGCCTGGTCAGTCAATTACAAGTAAATTTTAATCGACAAACTGACCAGTATTTCAGTGGGAACTATGGGTGCGGATGCATTCTGTGCTTCTCTCACCATCAATGAAAGAGGTGCCCCTTCCGGAAGTGTGGCAGGGCAGATAAATGGCCTCAGAGGGCTGCATGCGGCTGCGTGCTATAGTTGGGGGACCCCTGATTTAGATTTTAAGAAACTAGATTTTGCCTGACCAGGTGGTGGCGCAGTGGATAGAGCTTCGGACTAGGATGTGGAAGGACCCAAGTTTCAGACTCAGGTCACCAGCTTGAGTGCTGGCTCATCTGGTTTGAGCAAAAGCTCACTAGCTTGAACCCGAGGTTGCTGGCTCGAGCAAGGGGTTACTGCTTCTGCTGAAGGCCCATGGTCAAGGCACATATGAGAAAGCAATCAATGAACAACTAAGGTGTCACAACGAAAAACTGATGATTGACGCTTCTCATCTCTCTCTGTTCCTGTCAGTCCCTATCTATCCCTCTCTCTGACTGTTTAAAAAAAAAAAAGAAACTAGATTTTGAAAAATGGGTGACATTTTAAGCATGTGGAAGTTGAGAAGGGGGACAGCCCAGTCACTGTGAACTGCGTTGTGGAAGGAACAGAGATGGGAATGCATAAATCTGGTTCCCACATGGGGAGTTGTCTACTGTATGGAAGACTGGGTGGGAGAGAAGAGTAGACAGGTAGTTTGCATTACACATTGGATAAAAGATGCTGTTTGTTGAGCTAGACATTATGCTGAACCCTTCTCTTAGTGCATTGTGAGAAAAGCATTGTTAAGGAAATGGATGTATCTGTGTTATTTGAATGGTTATGATGTTATTGATTGAAATCAGAAGTTTAGAGGGAGGCTCAGTTTGGGTTTGATTACTGAACAACTGATGGATATCATCTCCTTTACATTTTTTTTTTTTTTTTTTAAATTTTATTTTATTCATTTTAGAGAGGAGATACAGAGTGAGAGAGAGAGAGAGAGAGAGAAAGAGAGAGAAAGGGGGGAGGAGCTGGAAGCTCAACTCCCATATGTGCCTTGACCAGACCAGTGCAGGGTTTTGAACTGGCGACCTCAGTGTTCCCAGGTCGACACTTTATCCACTGCGCCACCACAGGTCAGGCCTCCTTTACATTTTTTATCCAGTTCCTGGTAAAGCACTGGGGAATAAATTAGAATCAACTCTTTTTTATTAGTGTACTAACTCTTTCCCCACTTTTATTTCCTACCCCCTTGCTCTTTTTCATTTTCTCTGTAACCTCCTATTCTGCCTCTCCCCCAACAGCTGGTGATGAAAATTCCAAAAGGCTGTCTAGTCGTGCTCGAAAGAGGTAAGTATGGACGTTCAGAATTATGTAGATTAAATTAGTGCTGTTCATCTTCAGCCATGTGATCCCAGATGATCATGTTGATGACAAGGGCTCCTTGCAAACTGTCACATTTCCTTGTGATGGGAAGTGGCAGAACCTGGTGGTATGTTACATTTCCTCACTCCTTATATCTTTTCAGGGCAGCCAAGAGGAAGTTGGGGTCAGCTGAAGCCCCTGAGATGAATAAGTGTCCAGGGACCAAACCATTGCTTGGAAAGCTACCAAAAGGTCAGTGAAAATAGGAGCTGGGTGCTACATAAGGAATCATGTGGGTCCTGGTTAGGGAAAGGTTTGCTGATCATTTCTGAAGTGAGGAATAGCCAAAGGACATTTTTGGGGTTAGAAAGTACAGGCTCCATCGGTGTGTGGCTACCCTCAGTCCAGAATTCTTCAAACTCTTAGGGATCTCTGCAAAAGCTCTCCAGGCACCTGGTAAGAAGGGAGGCCAGTCCTTATTTAACACTGCTCGAGGCAAGAAGCGCCCAATACCAACTCTTAGCAGTGAGAAGGAAGAGGAGGAAGACTCCGAAGAGGATGGTGTGGTAAACCAGGGGGACCTCTGGGGCTCAGAAGAAAGTGATGCTGATATGATAGATGACTATGGAGCAGACTCCAATTCAGAGGATGAAGATGAAGAGGTGAGTTTATCTCTCTGGGTGTTCAGGAAGGGATCTTTGCCTTTTAGAGTCTGCAGATCCTTGAGACAGTGATAACCCTGAGTAGAGAAAAGGGATTTTAGTGTTCCGCCACTGTTTTTCCTATTACTTTACATCCTGTAGGGCACATGGAAGTTTGAAAGAGCTATAGGATAGACTAGAGCATTCTAAAACATGAGATGTTCAGTGCTGATGAGGATGTGGTAAAGATGCCCCACCAATGGGAACAGAAATGCACACAGGTTGTTTATAACGTATTTGGTATCTGAGAACCTTAGAAACTTTCTTTACCTAGTAGTTCCATTTAGGAAGATGATCCAAAATGTGGGCAGATTTATTTACTGAGGTGTAAGAAGTTACTTAAGTATTCCACAATCAGCATATGGGTGCATTGTTAGAAAAAATATATTTTTTTGTGACAGAGACTGAGAGAGGGACAAATAGGGACAGACATGGAGAGAGATGAGAAGCACCAGTTCTTTGTTGCAGTACCTTAGTTGTTCACTGATTGCTTTCTTATATGTGCCTTGACGGAGTGGGGTGGGGGCTGCAGCAGAGTGAGTAACCCCATGCTCAAGCCAGCAACCATGAGGTCATGTCTATGATACCATGCTCAAGCCAGCAACCCCACGCACAAGCCAGATGAACCTGTGCTCAAGCTAGCGACCTTAGGGTTTTGAACCCCAGTCCTCCACGTCCCAGTCCAATGCTCTATCCACTGCGCCACCGCCTGGTCGGGAAGGCTTGCTTTTCCCCTCTGAGCCTTTCCCTTCCTCCTTTAATTTCCCTCCAGGCTCGTTACCCTTACCTTTCTCCTGAGCTCCAAGGGCCTGTCTTCTGACTCTGTAACTTGTTTACTGAGCCTGTGCGGTCCAGCAAGCTCTCTTTTATTACCTCTGTAACTTTCTAAATAAAGTTTATCTTATAACTAGATAAAAAAGGAAATTTAAAGTAATATAGACTGAAAAGAAAGTTCCCATTTGTACCCCTTTCCCACAACCCCCCTTCTCTATAGATCTTCTATTATGAGATTTGCGGGCACTGTGTGGACTCTAATGCCAAAAACTCTGGAAAATTCCAAAGTACCCAATAGGCATAAGTAAGTTAGGATTTACTCATATGCTAGATTAACATTTGGCCATTATGTCTGAATGTGTTTGTGATCTGAGAGTGAGAAAAAGTAAGAAGTTTGAAAATGCATTGTAATTTTCACTATGAAAAATAGAGTAAGTCTGGAAGAAAATATGGCAGAGAGGATGCACAAGGGTAGTTTTTGTCCTCCTATGTACATAGGTGTGTGTATTCATGTTTTAAACTTCTTAACGGAAAGGGGAATATAAAAGGAGATAGAACAGCATAGTGAACCCTTTGACTCCATCGCTTACTTTAAACAGTGGTCAATATTGTGCCAATCTTACAGTTTAGGATTTGTGTTACCTTCTGAGAATAAGTGTTAACATTTATATTTAGGAAAAAATAAAATACAGAGGTAGAAAGTGCTAGTGTGTTGGTGGGAGGACTAGCTTTGCATCACCAGCTTCTTGTCTGTTTTTTCAGTTGCTGCCCATTGAAAGAGCTGCTGCCCGGAAGCAGAAGGCCCACGAAGCTGTTGCTGGGTGAGTTTGGGAAACTCTTTAGGATGGAGAAGAGTGGCTGAGATAAAGGAAATGGTGAGGAAGGGAGGAGGAGATATCTATTTTGATCTGTGAATCACCCTGTTTCTGGACCCGTTCCTAGGGGCGAGTGGAGTGAGGAGACCAGTGAGGAGGAGGAAGAGGAAGAAGAAGAAGAGGAAAACGTGTCCCCTGAGTCAGACCTGCAAAAGGAAGAGGAGATAGATGGGGACCTGCAGATCAATGTGGATGAAGAGGAGCCTTTTGTGCTGCCCCCTGCTGGGGAGATGGAGCAGGATATCCTTCCTGTGCAAGATGAGGGATGGGGAAAGGTACTTGCTAGAGGGATTTTCTAGGCCCTGGGACTTTATTAATAGTTCCTTAACAGGTTCACATGGCCAGGCTTCAGACTTGCAGCGAGTTCACAAGCGCATCCAAGATATAATGGGAGTGCTGCGTGACTTTGGGACTCAGCGAGAGGAAGGTCGGTCTCGAGCTGAATATCTGCACCGGCTTCAGCGGGATCTGACCACTTACTACTCCTATGGAGACTTTCTACTTGGCAAGCTCATGGACCTCTTCCCACTGTCTGAGGTACTGAATTGCCTGTCTGATGGCCCTTCTGCTTTGCTTTTATCACCTTTTCACTCTGTATGAGGAAGGCAGTCAGTTCCCTTCTCTTCTGGCTGAGCTCCTTGACCAGCCTGACTTGCTCCTGGACATTTTACTTTTCTAGCTCATGGAGTTCTTAGAAGCTAATGAGGTGCCTCGGCCCATCACCCTCAGGACCAATACCTTGAAGACCCGGCGCCGAGACCTTGCTCAGGTGAGGGCTTTAAAATTTTTTTATTTTTTAGAGAGACATAGAGTTGTTGTTCCATTAATTCATGCTGTCATTGGCTGTTTCTTGTAAGTGCCCTGACCGGGAATTGAACCCGCAACCTTGGCATATTGGGATGACCCTCTAACCAACTGAACCACCCCCAAGGGCCACAAATAATGGTTGGTTTTTTTTTTTATATGTGTGTGTGACAAGGTATTTTTTTTCTTTTTTTTACAGGGACAGAGAGAGTCAGAGAGAGGGATAGATAGGGACAGACAGGAACGGAGAGAGATGAGAAGCATCAATCATTAGTTTTGCGTTGCCATTGCGACACCATAGTTGTTCATTGATTGCTTTCTCACATGTGCCTTGACCGCGGGCCTTCAGCAGACCAAGTAACCCCTTGCTGGGGCCAGCGACTTTGGGTCCAAGCTGATGAGCTTTTGCTCAAGCCAGATAGACCCACGCTCAAGCTGGCGAGCTCGGGGTCTCAAACCTGGGTCTTCTGCATCCCAGTTCGACGCTCTATCCACTGCGCCACCGCCTGGTCAGGCACAAATAATGTTTTAAGCTTGTTGTTTCCAAGGGTTCAGGGACCCCAGGTTAAAGACCCCCGTTTCTCTTTTTTATTATTGAGAAGCTGGGAGGCAGAGACAGACTCCTGCATGCGCTCCAACTGGGATCTACCGGGCAAGCCCCCTATGCAGCGATGCTCTGCCCATCTGGGGCTGCTGCTTCATTGCTCAGCAACCAAGCCATTTTAGCGCCTTAGGCAAGGCCATGGAGCTGTCCTTGGAACCCAGGGCCAACTTGCTGAAACTGTTTGAGCCATAGTTGCAGGGAAGCAGTGGGGGGGGGGAGGGGGAGAGTGGGGAGAGAAAAGGGAGGGGTGGAGAAGCAAATGGTCACTTCTCCTGTGTGCTCTAACCAGGAATGAACCCAGGACTTGTACATGCTGGGCTGATGCTCTACCACTGAGCTAACTGGCCAGGGCAAGACCTTAATTTTTCAAGTCCAATTCACCTGTGTGTTTTTTATCTTCTGGTACAAAAATAATCTAATAATTATTATCTTTTTAATTTTTTTTTTAAATACAATTCTTTTTTTGTTTTTTTTATTTCTTTTTATTCATTTGAGAGAGGAGACACAGAGTGAGAGAGAGAGAGAGAGAAAGGGGGGAGGAGCTAGAAGCATCAACTCCCATATGTGCTTTGACCAGACCAGTGCAGGGTTTTGAACTGGCGACCTCAGTGTTCCCAGGTCGACACGACACTTTATCTACTGCGCCACCACAGGTCAGGCTCTTTTTTAATTTTAAAAAATTTTTATTTATTGACTTGAGAGAGAGGAAGGGAGGAGGGGAGATAGAGACAGGATCTGTTCTTAATGTGCCCTGACCAGGAATCGAACTGGCAGCCTCTGTTCTTAGGGATGATACTCTAACCCAGGGGTCCCCAAACCTTTTACACAGGGAGCCAGTTCACTGTCCCTCAGACCGTTGGAGGGCCAGACTATAAAAAAAATACTATGAACAGCCTGACCAGGCGGTGGCACAGTGGATAAAGCATTGGACTGGGATGCAGAACACCCGGGTTCGAGACCCTGAGGTCGCCAGCTTGAGCGCGGGCCCATCTGGCTTGAGCAAAAGCTCACCAGCTTGGACCCAAGGTCGCTGGCTCCAGCAAGGAGTTGCTCGGTCTGCTGAAGGCCCGCGGTCAAGGCACATGTGAGGAAGCAATCAATGAACAATTAAGGTGTCGCAACGGCAACGAAAAACAAATAATTGATGCTTCTCACCTCTCTCACTTCCTGTCTGTCTGTCCCTACCTATCCCTCTCTCTGACTCTCTCTGTCCCTGTAAAAACAAAAACTATGAACAAATCCCTATACACACTGCACATACCTTATTTTAAAGTAAAAAAACAAAACGGCAACAAATATAATATTTAAAATAAAGAACAAGTAAATTTAAATCAACAAACTGGCCTGACTTGTGGTGGCGCAGTGGATAAAGCGTCGACCTGGTAACACTGAGGTCGCCAGTTCAAAACCCTGCACTGGTCCGGTCAAGGCACATATGGGAGTTGATGCTTCCAGCTCCTTCCCCCTTTCTCTCTTTCTCTCTCTCTCTCACTCTGTGTCTCCTCTCTAAAAAAATGAATAAAATAAAAATAAAATAAATCAACAAACTGACCAGTATTTCAATGGGAACTATGGGTGCGGATGCATCCTGTGCTCCTCTCACTGACCACCAATGAAAGAGGTGCCCCTTCTGGAAGTCCGGCGGGGGCCAGATAAATGGCCTCAGGGGGTCGCATGTGACCCATAGTTTGGGGACCCCTGCTTTAACCATTCCAGCTGTCTGGCCAAGGCTGAAGATAACCTGATAATTATCTTTAGTATGCTTTAACCAATAGAATTAAATTTTAGTATGGTAAGGGGGCTGAGCCTCTTGGAAAATCAGAGTCTATTTCCAGGAAATAATAGGAGTTGGCAGTCTGCTTCATTGAGATGGAGTTCAGTCCTTGAGTTAGAGCTGAAGGCTATGGAAAAGGACACCAGGAGATGGGATGGGACAGGAGAAATTGCATTCTGTGAGTCTATGTTGATTGTGTTCTAAGAACTGCAGGAGTTCTGCCACACACTTCTTGACAGGACCAAGCTTTCACATTTCTGTTTTCTGGGTATAGTCATCTACAAAGTTTAAAAAATTTGCATCCATGGCCCTGGCCGTTTAATTCAATCAGGGCATTGTCCTGAAATGCCAGGGTCACGGATTTGATCCCAGTCAGGGCACATATGGGGAAGCAACCTGTGAGGGCACAGCTAAGTAGAACAACAGACGAATACGTCTTTCTCTTCCTCTCTCTGTCTCTCTAGAATTAATCAGTAAAAATAAAATCTCTACTTATTTTCAGGCACTAATCAATCGTGGAGTTAACCTGGATCCCCTGAGCAAGTGGTCAAAGACTGGACTAGTAGTGTATGATTCCTCAGTGCCCATTGGTGAGTGTTTCCTGCCCAGTAGCCCTTCTGTTCCTGCTCTTGTCCTGGCATGTCACAGATGGGTCCTCCTCCACAGGTGCTACTCCTGAGTACCTGGCTGGGCACTATATGCTGCAGGGAGCCTCCAGCATGTTACCTGTCATGGCCTTGGCACCCCAGGAACATGAGCGGATCCTGGACATGTGTTGTGCCCCTGGAGGGAAGACCAGTTACATAGGTACGAGAAGGGCTGGCAGGGGTAGGATGTATCTGGGTCTCTGCTTTTGAAAGTAGATGATGCCAGTGTCTTGCTAGTGGTCAGGAAACTGCACAGAGGGTTAGCGGAGTGGAAATGAGACAGGCTCTAGAGTCAGCCTGTGTTTCAGTCCTGTGGGTACCACTTAAGATCTTGGGCAAGTCTGATTTTTTTTTTTGTCACCTATAAAATGGGATGGTAATTGTGCTTGGGTTGGGCATTATAATATGCTTGGGTTGTGAGGGTTGAGTTATGCATATATAGATTCTGGGCATAGTAATTAGTCATAACTATTTTTTATTAAGCTGTTATCACTTAAGAGAAGTAACTTTATAGGACCAGAGAGATGTTCAGTAACAGTGGAAAAAACCCATGTTGCTGAGCTTGCTTATCACCAGGGGTCATTGTAGACCAGGGAGATGTGGGCCAGGGGGTAGTGGGGAGCAGGGCTTATTGGGAGTGGAGTTTGCTTTGAGCTGCTGAGATTTCACCTGTGGATTCCTGGGCTGGAGAGTGGCTAGCACGTATAGGGTGGCTGCTGAGCTCTGCACCCTTCCTTCCCTCAGCCCAGCTGATGAAGAACACAGGTGTGATTCTTGCCAATGATGCCAGTGCTGAGCGGCTCAAAAGTGTTGTGGGTAACCTGCACCGGCTGGGAGTCACCAACACCATTATTAGCCACTATGATGGACGTCAGTTCCCCAAGGTGGGACTCCTCCCTGGGCCTCTCTCCTGAGGCATCTTCCAGTTCACTTGCCTCCTTCCTGGCATCACAGTGTTCACATTTGCCCTTAGGGAATAAATGATGCAGTATTGGTGACTAAAATGGTGATTGGCCTGACCAGGCGGTGGCACAGTGGATAGAGTGTTGGACTGGGACGCAGGGGACCCAGGTTTGAAACCCTGAGGTCGCTGGCTTGAGCACGGGCTCATCTGGTTTGAGCAAGGCTCACCAGCTTGAACCCAAGGTTGCTGGCTTGAGCAAGGGGTCACTCGCTCTGCTGTAGCCCCCCCCCCCCCCAGGCAAGGCACATATGAGAAAGCAATCAATGGACAACTAAGGTGCCACAAAAAGAATTGATGCTTCTCATCTATCTCCTTTCCTGCCTCTCTGTCCCTATCTGTCCCTATCTCTGTCACACACACAGAAAAAATAAAATATAAAAAGGTGATTAATCTACCTTTTCGCCAGGTGGTTGGGGGCTTTGACCGAGTTCTGCTGGACGCTCCCTGCAGTGGCACTGGGATCATCTCCAAGGACCCGGCTGTGAAGACCAACAAGGTGAGGCACTGGGATTGAGGCTGAGGGTAGCTGAGAGGTCTTAGGTGGACCTTGCGGAGCTGGAAGGGAGATAGAAGGGTACTCTGGGCAACCAGTAAGTAGCTCGCCTCTCTTCCTGAGGTGCGTTTTGAAATTCTGACACCCTTGGGTCTCCTTCCTGGGACAGGATGAGAAGGACGTCCTACGTTGTGCTCACCTCCAGAAGGAGTTGCTCCTGAGTGCTATTGACTCTGTGAATGCCACCTCCAAGACAGGCGGCTACCTAGTCTACTGTACCTGTTCCATCATGGTGAGGCCTCCGCCATGGCAGTGAGGGGGGCAGGCCTGGGAGACTGTTTGCCCTGAGAGCTCCCTTCAGCTTCAGCTCTGCTTTTTGTTCCATCTTTGCCCCACACACCCAGGTGGAAGAGAACGAGTGGGTGGTAGACTATGCCTTGAAGAAGAGGAATGTGCGGCTGGTGCCCACAGGTCTGGACTTTGGCCAGGAGGGTTTTACCCGCTTTCGAGAGAGGCGCTTCCACCCCACTCTGCGTTCCACCCGCCGCTTCTACCCTCATACCCACAATATGGATGGTTTCTTTATTGCCAAGTTCAAGAAGTTCTCCAATTCTATTCCCCAGACCCAAACAGGTAAGTGATCTGCTCTGAACCCGTCATCACTACATCTGCTTTTTCTGCCTTTCAAAGGGGTTTATTTATGGTGTGACTGCGGGGAAGGGAAGGATTTCTGCCGCCTTACTGCAGCCTATGCCTGCTTGGATGAGAGACCCAGCTAGACTGGTTCCTGAGCTTGGACCCCATTTGAGTATGTTAGAGCATTCCTCTGGATGGGGCCTTTTCCTTTATTTTACCAAATGGTTGTGCTTGTTCTGCACTAAATGTGTTTCCAATGTGAGTTGTGGTTTCTCTTCCTTCTTGGCCCAGGGCTGCCTTAATGGTAATGGACCTCTGCTGGTCCAGCATTGTCAGCACTGGGTTGGCATAAGGCTGTTCAGAATTATCAGCAGTTCTCTGAGCCCATCACAGTAATTGCAGATTGTTTTCTCAGCCATCTTGAGGAGTTGGTTTGTCCTAGATCTCAAGGGGAAGGGTGGAGTTTTCTGAAACAGGCTTGGAGCTCTACCCAAGCTTTGCTAGGTTTAGCTGCCAGAGGGAGAGGTCATCATCTTGAGGCTGCACTCAAGCTGGTGACCTTGGGGTTTTAAACCTGGGACTTCAGTGACCCCGGTTGCCGCTCTGTTCACTGTGATACCACCAGTCAGGCGAGTTGTTTCTTTTTCTTTATAAGTAATTCCCCTTACAAAAGTCACAGCTGAATGTTAAAAAAAAATAAAACTTGCCTGACCAGGCAGTGGTGCAGTGGCTAGAGCTGTGATGGTGAACCTATGACACGCGTGTCAGCACTGACACACGTAGCCATATTCCATGACACGCAGCCACATACCAGAGAAGTATGGGGCCACATGCTGAGAAGGACATTTCAGCCTGGGCTCCTGCACGGCCAGGTACAGTAGCCGAGGATAAAATATTTGCTGTATGGCCTGACCTGTGGTGGCGCAGTGGATAAAGTGTCGTGTCGACCTGGGAACACTGAGGTCGCCAGTTCAAAACCCTGCACTGGTCTGGTCAAGGCAGATATGGGAGTTGATGCTTCCAGCTCCTCCCCCCTTTCTCTCTTTCTCCCTCTCTCTCTCTTACTCTCTCACTCTGTCTCCTCTCTAAAAAGAAAATGAATAAAATAAAAAAACAAACAAAAAAAACATTTGCTGTAGTGTAGACACTCTGTGCCCTGTGCCGGAGGTCTGTAAAAAACATTTTTATTTAAATTATAAATATCGCAAAATTATGGGTTTTTTTCTCGAAGTGACACACGACCTGAGTTATGCTTGGTTTTTTGGCGAATTTTGACACACCAAGCTCAAAAGATTGCCCATCACTGGGCTAGAGCATCAAATTGGGACATGGAAGACCCAGGTACAAAACCCCAACATCGCCAGCTTGAGTGCGGGGTTGCTGGCTTGAGCATGAGATCATGGACATAACCCCATGGTCGCTGACTTGAGCCCAAGGTTGCTGGCTTGAGCAAGGGGTCACTTGCTCTGCTAGAGGGACCAACCCCCTCCTCTTCAAGGCACATATGAGAAAGCAGTCAATGAACAACTAAGGAGCCACAATGAAGAATTGATGCTTCTTATCTCTCCCCTTTCTTGCTGGTCTGTCCCTATCTGTCCCTCTCTGTCTTGCTTAAAAAACAAACAACAAGCAATAGTTAAAATTTGTTGTAACTTTAAACGTACACATTTAATATGTCAGTACTGTGTCTTACTGGCTTGTTTCTAGTTGTGTGTGCCTTCTTATTTTCTTGCATCTTATCAAAATCCACAGGAAATAGAAGCCTTAGATTAAAAAAAAGGTCAAAAACAGTACCTCAGGTTTATTTGGGATTTACCATATTTCCCCATGTATAAGACGCACCAATTTTCAAAAAATTTGGTATCTAAAAACTGGCTGCATCTTATACAGTGGTTGTAGATTTTTTTTTACTTGCATTTCCCACTTTTTCATGCAGATGAGGAGTTGTATAAATTTTATGATAAATAAAACTTAATTAAGTTCAATAACTTCATGTATACATTTTTTTTTTTCAAATTTCAGGCCCCATAATCAAGGTGCATCTTATACACGGGGACATATGGTATGTCCTCCTTAGAGTGTCTTGCTACCTGCTGTCCTCAAGGGGGTGCAGCTCCCTCTAAAAATCTTTTCGGTCAAGGATGGGTAGTGATCCTCTCTCTTTTTACTTGATTTTTTTTTAAGAGAGACATTTATTCATGCCATCATTGGTTGATTTTTTTTTAAGTTTTTAATTATTTTATTCGTTTTAGAGAGGAGACACAGAGTGAGAGAGAGAGAGAGAGAAAGAGAGAAAGGGGGGAGGAGCTGGAAGCATCAACTCCCATATGTGCCTTGACCAGACCAGTGCAGGGTTTTGAACTGGCGACCTCAGTGTTCCCAGGTCGACGCTTTATCCACTGCGCCACCACAGGTCAGGCTTGGTTGATTCTTGTATGTGTCCTGATCAGTGATCAAACCTACTACCTCGGCATGTCAGCTGAACTATCCAGTCAGGGCCATGAGTCCTCTTTAATGCAGAATTCGAACAGGACTTGAGTGAGGGCCAGGTGATATTCAGGAATGTGAAGCCAGGTAATCTGTTCTAAGGCACTGTTCCTGTGTGTGGAACACTTGGCTGAGAGAGTACCCAGGCAGTTTCCTTATTTTAATGCCTTTACTTGTCTCCACCACTAATGATCAGGACCCTGTGATGGGGCCCTTTTCTCAAACAATCCATTTATTTTAACCACAGAAAATTCTGCATCATCCACCCCTACAAACCCAGACTTGCCTGATCTGAAAGGTCAGGTGATCTCCAAGTCTGAGGGCAGCAGCCAGCCTGCCAAGAAGGCCAGAGCAGCTGTGGAAGCAGAGCGGCACTTGCGGAAATGGCAGCATCCCAAGAAGGCCTCCTTCCAGACGCAGAATGGCGTCCCCAAAGGGGCACACTCTGAACTGCCCACCGTACCTTCTATTGCAAAGGCCCAAGTTTCCTTCAAGCTCCAGGATAGCAGTCAGCCAGCTGAAAAGGTCAAAGCGATCAGGAAACCAAAGGTGACTGGGAAAGTAAAGCGACAGTCCCCTAAACCACAGTCTTCCAAGAAAGCTGCCTTGTGGAAGCAGAATGCTCCCCCCAAGAGCAAGGACACAGAGATACCCGCGGGGCTCTCCCTCTATAAGACTCAGGCCACTCGGAGCCCTGAGAACTGTGTAGAGCAGGAGTTTCCACAGCCTGCCAAGAAAGCTGCCTTCCAGAAACAGAGTGGTACCCTCAAGGGACTTAAGACCCCTACCAAGTCCCCCCTTGGTTACAGGGGGCCCCCACCAGCAAAGAGGAGAAGATCTCAGTTCAGAGGCAGCAGCCAGTTACTGCTGTCTTAGATGGATGGTTGAAGTAAGACTGGGGTGGCTCCTTGCTGTTGTTACTGGGTTGGAACTCCTACCTCTGTGAGGATGGCTTTCCCACTGTGCATATGAAATTTAATATACATTTTGCAGTCTGTGGTTACTGTGTGTTTTTTGAGGGGACTGGGTACTGGCTTTGCTCCTTTAAGGGTAGAGGTGGGATGGTAGAACAGGGATCCTGTTAAATAGGAAACTGGCATGTATACTGAGAAATCAGGTCAGTTTTAGATTCCAGGGACCCAGGCAAGGAGAGTGAAGGTGGAGATAGGGTGTTTGGGAAGAGGAGATAGGGGTGTAGGGAAGATGGGCTTCCTGCAACCAGAACCCATGGTGTACTGGAGGACCTGGGTTTTCTGCCACCCTGGCTGGATCCTGGGCACAGGCTGGGGTCTGCTTAGCTGGTTCTGCCTCAGACCCGGAAAAGTACGGGTACCAGCATCAAATTGAGCCTTTCATTGGTTTCTTCTCTGCCCTCCCCCGCCCCCTTGACTTCTGCCCCTTTTGTCGAGCTGTTTGATTGGTTGTTCCACGCTCCCCGAGCGCTTCATTGGTTCTTCTCCCTCGCCCTGCATCACCGCTCCTGCACCGGTCTCCATCATCCAGCAGAAGGCGCAGCCATGAATCCGTTATTCGGCCCCAACCTCTTCCTCCTACAGCAGGAGCAGCAGGGCCTGGCCGGGCCGCTGGGGGACCCACTGGAAGGCGACCACTTCACGGGGGGAGGGGAAGTGTCCCCGTCGCCGCTAGCCCCTCCGGGTCCGGCTCCTTACTCGCCACCTGGGCCGGGCCCGGCAACCCCCGCCGCCATGGCCCTCCGCAATGACCTGGGCTCCAACATCAACGTGCTCAAGACCCTGAACCTCCGTTTCCGCTGCTTCCTGGCCAAGGTGCACGAGCTGGAGCGCCGCAACCGACTGCTGGAGAAGCAGCTGCAGCAGGCACTAGAGGAGGGTAAGCAGGGCCGGCGGGGCCTGGCTCACCGCGATCAGGCGGTGCAAACTGGCTTCATCAGCCCCATCCGGCCCCTGGGGCTATCGCTGGGCGCCCGGCCGGCTGCTGTCTGCAGCCCGTCCGCGCGGGTGCTGGGCTCGCCTGCTCACTCGCCAGCTGGCCCCCTCGCGCCCTCTGCCGCCTGCCACTCATCGCCCTCCACCTCCACCTCCGCTGCCTTCTCCTCGTCGGCCCGTTTCATGCCTGGCACCATCTGGTCCTTCTCTCACGCCCGCCGGCTCGGCCCGGGACTCGAGCCCATGCTAGTGCAGGGGCCTGGCCTGTCATGGGTGCACCCCGATGGGGTGGGCGTCCAGATCGACACAATCACCCCCGAGATCCGCGCACTCTACAATGTGCTGGCCAAGGTGAAGCGTGAGCGGGACGAGTACAAGCGGAGGTAGGGATAGGGACGGGGCAGGTGGGGACATTGGCTCAGTGTCCTGCCACACTCGGCCAGGACGAGGTGTGGAGAGGAGGGTAGCTGGGGCCCAAGAGTCAGGGGGGAAATGAGTCAAGTCCCTGCTGTGGAAGTGGAAGTGGATAGATGGCATTGGAACCCAGGAGACTGAATCCACAGGAAATGCAGAAGTCAGACTCGTGATGGGAAGAGGATTGGGAGCTGGATACTGCGGGGAGTTCATAGTTTTCTTCTGGCTGCTCGTTCTGTCTCATCTAGGCTTCAGTGTTTGCATGACGGTATAACTGGGTTTTGTGAGGTGTGAAAAGGACAAGGATCTCAGAGGTCGCATTGTCCCCACCAGTCTCAGCCCTTGGGCGGTTTTGTGATGTAAGCTCCACATACTGATCAAAAATAAGAGACAAAAATATATAGCTTTTATTTGGGAGTCTTAAGTGAAATTAGAGGGGAGTGGTGAGGGAGGGCTGCTCTGAATGGGAGTTGGATACCTACTCCAGTTTCAAATGAGAGGCTGTGTTCCATGAGACATTGTTTGGAGTAGGGAAAAAAAAAACACAGGAAAGGAAAAAGTATAGGGAAATCCCTGGGGAAAGGAGAAGGGACTGATATTCGTTGGGCTAGTGGAAAGTTGGGGACTCTGTGAAGGTGCACAGAGCCAGGGTGGAGGCATTGTGAACAGAACCAGCAGAGGAGCTGAGCAGGAGAGAGTTGGGGATGTGGACACACCCTGTGAGTATGAGGCAGCTGTGGGGCAGGCCTGGTGCATTTTGAAGATGAAGATTTGGCTTTTTGCAGGGAACCTGGCAGGGTAATACAAAAGGTCAGGTGGAAGGATGCAGAGCTACTAGCGTGCTGTCTGTATACCAGGTGGGTTCCTTAGAAGGTTGATAAGCGATCTGTTAGGACAGGAGCACGAAGGCAGCCAGCCCTCTGGAGGCTATGTGCTGGAATCTGGAATCCATAGTCAAAGAGGAAGATGTCGAGTCAGAGGGAGGCTTTAGTTTGGGAGCCTTCAGGATTAACCTCTTAATGAGCTACTCTGACCCCTTGTGGGCAGGCTTGGGAATTACTCTTGCAGCTCAGTGTAGTGGAGATTTTTCTGGTGGGGATTGGCTGAATGTTCTGAGAAGTTAAGGCTGGGTCTGGGGACAAGCTTCAGGGATCTGTAACCTGCCAGAATCTAGCAGATCACAGACCAGCAGTCTTTCTGAGGTTGAGTTCTGTCCTCATCTGTCTACCTTAGCTGTAGTCTGTGTTATGAGTGTCTTTGGGAATCCCGGTTACCCTAAAATCCTTCAGGTACCACCAGGCCCAGCCTGTCTTTGCTCCAGCCCCAGCCAGAGTTAATTAATACACTTAGCAGTGAAACACGGACAGTTCTGGAATACACCCATAACCACAGAAACAACTGTTGTTCTCAGAGCCCTTTTTTTAAAAAAAAACTGAAAGAGTGTTTGTCCTTGGTCCAGCTGTCCAGGGCAGCAAAGAGTTATTCCTTGGGGACCGATGAGCTCATCACTCTGCAGCACGCTGCTGTGCAGAGGGCCCCGCAGCTAGAGCTGTATGGTACGTGACCCTGGCAGTTACTCATTCTTCTACCCCAGTTCCCCGCCCTCATTCTGTTCTCTTTATAGCAACACTGTAGCTCCTGCCTGCAGCCTGGAAGGCCTGGGCATAGCTTGAGCACTAGACTGGGAAGGAGCTGAGGCCTCCTGGGTTCTGTTTTCAGTTCCCTAAACTAGTGTGACTTTGGGTGGTTCTCTTTCCTGGCCTCAGTTTTTGCCATATTGGAATGGCCCCTGCTTCCTCACTTCACTCTGGGATACCGTTTATTTGGAAGAGATGTAGTTGGCAAATGTAGAAAACCCAAATTATACATGTTAAGGGAACCTCCTCTGTGAAACCAGATTTGAATGGAGGTCAAACTGAACCTCTTTGTGGGAAAGTCTGACTGGAATGCAAATAAAATTCTAGTGAGCTTCCAGATGATTTTTTTCAGTTCTTTTTTTAATCCTGTAAGATTTTATGAATCTTAATCCTTACATAACTTTCATACTTGAGTTTCTACCTGGATTTGTGGAGTTCACTGTCAAACAGTGCTTCCCACTCTTCGTGATGCATTGTGCCAGGGCTATTGTCCCCTTGTTAGGCTTGCATTTTTCCTCCGGGGACTCATGGACTCGGGGGCACAAAGGTACCACATCCCAAGCCTTCATGTTGTAGATGAAGAAAACAAGGCCAGGAAAGGGAAGGATCTTGTATGAGAAAATCTATAACTCGATGCCACTGGGGCTTGCTTGTCACTGGCCCTGAATGTTTGAATGAGAAGGCCAGAGCAGAAGGGAGAAGGACGTGGGGATGCAGGGAAGGGTGGCAGGGAGCCAAGAAGGCTGGGTGCAGGGCTGTGTGATGAGCCAGCAGGGTGATGACCACATTGCATGCCTCCTCCCTGCTCAGCCCGGGTGGGGTGGCAGCCTCGGTGATGAAGATGAGTTATTCTTAGGAATACTGCAGTGCGGATGTGAGTGAGGAACAGAAGAGCTGGGACAGACAAGACTGGAAGGGAGAGCCAGGGAAAAGTACGGAG
Organism: Rhynchonycteris naso; assembly: GCA_037038555.1. NCBI lineage: Eukaryota > Metazoa > Chordata > Mammalia > Chiroptera > Emballonuridae > Rhynchonycteris > Rhynchonycteris naso. The sequence continues at coordinate 80,591,068 of CM073000.1, forward strand.
AGCGAGATGGGAAAAAGGGTGGAGGGAAGGGGAAGAGAATTGAATCCTGTGTCTACAGGATATGTTCTCTTGGGTTTTCATTTTCTTGCTGTCCTCTTTGCTACTTCCTAACCACCTTCCTTATACTGAAGTTTCTCTCTTGGTGCCATTCCCCTCCATTTTCAGATTAGAAGAAGCATTTCCAGAATGTGGCAAGAAGGAATAGGCTATATGAGTGGGGCCTGAGACATCCTGCTATTCCAGCCAAACTCGTAGGGTGCGGTGTTGCCACCACCACGGGTCTGTGATGTAACGGACCAGGCACTAGCTTACCATGGACTGCCTGCGCTGTGTGGGAAGCCTCGGCCCAGGCAGAGACCCTGCCTGTGGCCAAGTGTTTGTTAGCCCACCTGTGGTCTTAGTCTCCGAATCCTGCATCCCAGGAGAAGCCACCTCTGGCTCTCACCCACCATTTCATGAGACATTTTTTCATACTCCAGTTTCCCTTTCCCTCTGGGTTTGGGGGCACAGTCCCAGCGCCTGCCTTCCACTGTTACCTCTCTCCAGCTCATTTAGTGGGGATCTGGGTGGGCAGTTTCTGCAGCTTGTGGGGGTGGACTTTGAGTGTCTCCTCTCGGCTCTTTAGCAAATCTGTTGACACAGTGTGTGTCCTGCAGCTGCTTTTACAGGGTTAAATGGTACCACGCAAGGCAGGGCAGCAGGCTAGAGGAGCTCTGTTCTGGTGCAGGCAGGAGGCGGGAGACCGGATCTGTGCCACTGAAGGTGGGAGACTGCGCTGGGTGGGCCTGGTGGTCTGGTGTGGGCAGGATGAGGGGGATAAGGCCAGCTAGACAGCTGGTTGGGCCAGGGACTGAATGGGATGGGCACTGTGAAGGACCAGAGCAGCTGCTGCTGCTTTTAAATATAGTTGCTGGTGCGTGGCCTGGAGGTTCCGGGAAGGCAGCTGTGAGTGAGCTTGGAGCTGGCCAGAAGCGTGGAGCTGCCCGACAGCTGCAGCTGGCCGCACCACCCGCCAGACATTCCAGTGCACAGCCCCTCCCTGTCTAGGGAGCCAGCCCCGGGGCGGAGGTCTGAGCCAGGCAGGTGGGGAGCAGGAGCGTTAGGGTCAGGGAAGGCCCCTGCACCTATGCTCTTTCCCTCCTTCCTATGTCTGCCAGGTGGGAAGAGGAATACACGGTGCGGATACAGCTACAAGAGCGAGTGAATGAGCTCCAGGAGGTGAGGGCACCCCACTGCCTGGGCTTCCCTCAGTCCTCACCTGCCTCCCCTCGGCCATCCAGCTCCTTGTCCCTCTTCGTCCCGACCTTCCTCCTACCCTGGCCATGCACTAACATCAGGGTTTTCTGCTTGGCTGTAGGAAGCCCAGGAGGCTGATGCCTGCCAGGAGGAGCTGGCGATGAAGGTGGAGCAGTTGAAAGCTGAGCTAGTGGTCTTCAAGGGGCTTATGAGCAATGTGAGTGCAGCCAGAGCATCCCTCACTCTTCCCCTGCAGGCTGGTCACGCGGGCTCGTAGGCTGCCCGCCACCAGGCTGCCCGAAACCAGGCAGAGCAGGCCTTGCTAGGTGTGACCTGTTGACTTCCTGTCCACCATACCCCTCTACTTTGCTATACTTCTGGTTATTTTTCTTTGCCACCCCCTACTTCAGGAGAAAAAGAAGGAAGACAAGTCCCTGTGTTCGAGAGCCAGCCTACCTCCATCATAACTGGAGCTGTTTAGCAGTTAGCTAAGAACGCAGGTGCCTGCCCTACCCCTGGCTAGCAGTGTGTCCTTGGGCAAATTCCTTAACTGCTCTGCCTCCGTGTCCTCACAAGCGATGGCATAATAAAGGCATGTGCTTTTCAGAATGATTATGAAGACTGTAACATCTGTCCTGAGAACAGTGTTAGCACACGCTTAGTGCTAAATAAGTGTTAGCTGTTATCCTTATTACACTACGTTCTCCACTCTTGTAACTCCCAGTAGTCTCTTTCTCTCTGGGAAAATAAATTCCAAGAGGGACCCCACATGTCAAAGGCCAGGCCTCCAGGGGCTCCGCACATGAGCATGAGCACCTGTGGGATGGACACCCAGGAGGGGTGCCTGCTGCTTGGAGGAGTTGGCAATGGGGATGAGTGACCGGAAGGATGAGGAGGATCTTGCCAGGGCCTGTTGGCTCTTGTGTGGAGTGCAGGACGCTTCCTCACTGTTCACATGTTCCTGGACAGAACCTGACAGAACTGGACACGAAGATCCAGGAGAAGGCCATGAAGGTAGACATGGACATCTGCCGGCGCATCGACATCACTGCCAAACTCTGCGATGTGGCTCAGCAGCGCAACTGTGAGGACATGATCCAGATGTTCCAGGTGAGGGCAGAGGGCAGGCATTGGCCTGGCCCCAGCCCACACCTCCCCTGCCCCAGCACCTCAGGGGAGGGTTGGGGCAAGCCAAGAACCTCTGTCATTGCTGGCTGGGAGCCAGACCCCATCCTCCTTCTCGGGGACTCATTTTGGCACCGAAGGGCCCTCAGTGGGACTAGCTGGGGGGCCAGGAGCAGCCTCTGGAGAGAAGTTCTGGAAGCTGTCTCTAACCCATCTCTTCCCTCCCTCTCTCCTCTGTTTGCTTCCTCTCCTCTCTCTTCCTCTCATCTTCTCTGGCTTTCTCCACAGAAGAAGCTGGTTAGTTTTGCTCTCATGCAAGCTTATTAATATCCCTGTCCCTGTTTCTAAACTACCCAGGCCTCAGCCATCAGTTCTGACCCACGGGGCTTTTCAGCACAGACCCGTCCTCTTTTCTGGTTTCCTTGCTCTTTCCCCCCTTCTCTGTCTTTCCCTCTGTGCTTCACTTCTTTCTCTCCCTCCTCCTGGCTTTCCAGATCTGGACACGTGACTCAGGTTCTTCTTTGTGAACACTGTAGCCTCCTTCCTCTTTGCAACCTAAAATTTTCTGGTTTTGTTCAGTCACTTCATTAGAAAGACCTTTTTTGGAAATAAAAAATCCTCTTTAGCCATCGTCCACACCTGAACGTGATCACAGCCAGCCATTTCTCCCCTTATCTCACTGCTCTGTTTTTGTTTCTTCTTTTTCTTCCTCTTGGTCTGCAGCCCTGTCCCCATCTCTGTCTGTCCGCCACTCCCTTGGTAACTCTGGTGTTCTGTTCCTGTCATTGTAACTGTGTCTTCTCTCTCTGTCCACCCCACCCTCCCGCTGGTCCCTGCTTCTTCTCCCTCCCGCCCGCCGCGCACACCTGCCCTTTTTCCTCATGCACCCGGCCTCGTCTCTCTAGTCTCTGCACTTGTCTCCCATTAAGGTCCCATCCATGGGGGGGCGGAAGCGGGAGCGCAAGGCTGCCGTCGAGGAGGACACCTCCATGTCAGAGAGTGACGGGCCCCGCCAGCCCGATGGGGATGAGGAGGAGAGCACAGCCCTCAGCATCAACGAGGAGATGCAGCGTATGCTCAACCAGCTGTGAGTCCTGAGGCCCCCACAGCAGTCCGAGGCCGGAGCTCCTGCCCCCTCAGTCCCCTCCACCAGGAGGAAGACCCCACCCTCCTTGACACATGGGCTCCCTGTCTCTAGGAGGGAATATGATTTTGAGGACGACTGTGACAGCCTGACTTGGGAGGAGACTGAGGAAACCCTGCTGCTTTGGGAGGATTTCTCAGGCTATGCCATGGCAGCTGCAGAGGCCCAGGGAGAGGTAACCACCCCTCCTGGCCTCGGGGCCCCCAGTCCTGCCTCTCACGCTTGCTGCCCAGTCTCCTCCCTGCTTCCCTGCCTTCCTCTTCTTGCTCTGTTTTCCCTCTGTGGCCATCATCCTTTACCTCAGGGGTCCCCAAACTCTTTACACAGGGGGCCAGTTCACTGTCCCTCAGGCCGTTGGAGGGCCGCCACATACAGTACTCCATACACTGACCACCAATGAAAGAGGTGTCCCTTCCGGAAGTGCAGCGGGGGTCAGATAAATGGCCTCAGGTGGCTGCAGTTTGGCCCGCGGGCCGTAGTTTGGGGACCTCTGCTTTACCTGCTTCTCCCCTTCTTCTTATCCTTTTTCTTTTCAATCTTTGGTTTCCTTTAATCTGACTTTCCCTCTCTCTCTCTCTCCTCCTGCTTGCCCTGTGGAATGTCCCCATCCCTTCCCTCCCCCCACCCTTGCTTCCCTTTCTATTCCAGCAGCAGGAGGACAGTTTGGAGAAGGTGATTAAAGATACTGAGTCCTTGTTCAAAACCCGGGAGAAAGAATATCAGGAAACCATTGACCAGATAGAGGTAAGGATGTGGGTGGAAGCTGAGGGGCACAGGTTCCCAGTGGGTGGTGAGAGGGGCTGCAGGTGGAATGGTCCCATCCTGTGGACCCTAGATGCCAGGCCTCCCCGTTTCCTTTGAGGCGAAGGGGTGAGTGATTGCCCAGCTGTTGCATCTCAGGCTCTAGAGCAGTGGTTCTTAACCTTTTTTGAGGTACCGAACCCTTCTTTAGTGATAAATAAAATATGATTTTTTTTCCAAATACAAGATATAGGTATATGTTTTTTTACTGGTGCACAAAATGAGCCGTGCATGAACATCACCTTGCTCAAAGAACAAAACCAACAAAGTGCGTGAACTCACAACAAATTACGGTATTACTTTATTCTGGCCTCCGCAGCAGAGGCTTCTCTGAACCTCTGAGACCAACTCATCGAACCCCTAGGGTTCAGTAGAACCCAGGTTAAGAACTTCTGCTCTAGAGGGAGGCAGACAGACGTGTGTTCAAGTCTCAGCTCTCAATTACTACCACTCTTACCTTTCAACAAGCTGCTTATTCTCTCTGATCCTCCTTCCTTTCCTTTCCTTCCTTCCTTCCTTCCTTCCTTCCTTCCTTCCTTCCTTCCTTCCTTCTTCTCTTTCTCTCTTTCTCTCTCTCTTTCTCTTTGCAAGAGAGAGAGAGAGAGAGAGAAAGACAGACTGACAGGAAAGAAGGAAGAGAGATGAAGAAGCATCGACTCATAGTTGCAGCTGTTTAGTTGTTCACTGACTGCTTTTCATACATGCCTTGACTGGGGTCTCCAGCCAAGCCACTGACTCCTTGCTCAAGTCAGTGACCTTGGGCTTCAAGCCAGCGACCCCATGCTCAAGCTGGTGAGCCTGCGCTCAAGCCAGATGAGCCAGTGCTCAAGCCAGTGACCTTGGGGTTTCAAACGTTGGACCTCAGTGTCCCAGGTTGATGCTCTATCCACTGCACTACCACCTGGTCAGGCTGAATCTGTTTCTTTATTTGTAAAATTGGGAATCTTAATAAAACCTCCCTCATAGGGTTGTTTGAAGATGAAACAAAATGACACACCTGTAGAGTTTAGGGCATGTCTGTCTCAGTAAGATACCATATGGTAGTTGTTTTTATTATTTGTGTCAGTGTTGTAGCAGAGTCCATTCAGAGATGGACTTGAACTTTGCCTTCTCTTCAGCTCAGCCTTTGAGGTAACAGAGGAATTTATATTCTTATTCCTTAGCCTTTGGGAACCTTCTAGAGATGGCAAGTGGAGCTGGTACTTTTTTATTTTATTATTTATTTATATTTTATTTTAGGAGAGGAGGGGAAGCAGAGAGACTCCTGCATGCACCCCAACTGGAATCCACCTGGCAAGCCCACTAGGGGCAATGCTCCATTGCTCAGCAACAGAGCCATATTTTTAATGCCTGAGGCAGAGGCCACTGAGCCATCCTCAGCTCCTGAGGCCAATTTGCTGGAACCAATCAAGCCATGGCTGCAGGAGAGGAAGAGAGAGAGAGAGAGAGAGAGAAAAGGGAGGCAGAGGGGTGGGTCCCTTCTCCTGTGTGCCCTACTGGGAATCGAACCTGGGACATCCACATACTGGCCAGACTCTCTACCATTGAGCCAACTAGCCAGAGCCAAAGTAACTGGTACTTTAACTTAAATGCTAGGGGCTTCAGGAAGGATTTGTGGCACCCCGAAGGGAGGGAACTGTGAAGGGGAAGGTTGGAGGTGATTCCTGTGAGCCATTCTTCCCAATGTGAGGTGTCCTTTCCTGAGCACTCTGGCTTGGGAGTGGGACAGACAGACTTCTGTAACTCTCAATGCCTCTTCAAGCCCACGTGGCATGTTTATGGTCTTACTGCTCCCCCATTTCAAATGGTCCTGCTCCTCTAAGCAAAACCAGTGTTTGGGTTTTGTCCAGACAGACAAATGCTAGGTCTTCCAGGCACAGCTAGATTTATGCTTCTAGATGAGGAGATGGGAAGGCAGAACTGATCTTCATTTTCCCATTTACACCTATCTCACTGGCTCCCTCCCTCTCTGACTTACCTACCTCTTTTGTTTTTAATTTTTCTATTGAGAGAGAGAGAGAAGCATCTACTCATTGTTCCACTTAGTTGTTCCATTTAGTTGTGTACATATTGATTATTTCTCATATGTGCCCTGACCAGGGTCGAACCTGTGACCTTGGCATGCTGGGATGATGATTTAGCCTCCCTCTTTTAAGAATGCTGGATTTAAGGTCTGATGGTTTCACTGTCCCTTCACCAAGCAGGGGCCTTGAAGCAGTGCTCTGGGGCCTCATCTCTGCATGGTTCTTCCCCTGGACAAAAGGGGCTTAGTTTAAAACATGATGTGAAAAGAAAATCTAAATGGAAACATGCTTTCAAAGATTTTTTTAATTATTATTTATAGCTTTTACAGGGGAGGAGGGGGGAGAAGTATCAACTCATAGTTGCTTCACTTTAATTATTCATTGCTTGTTGTATGTGCCTTGACCAGGCAAGCCCAGGGTTTCAACCCGGCAAACTCAGCGTTCCAGGTTGATGCTTTATTGACTATGCCACCTACTAGCCAGGCAAAGATTTTTTTTTTTGGCAAAGATTTAAAAAAAAATTTTTTTTATTTATTGATTTTATAGAGACGGGAGGGAGGGACAGGGAGCAGGAAGTATCAACTCATAGTTGCTTCACTTTTGTTGTTCATTGGTTGATTACTTGTTGTATGTGCCTTGACCGGGCAAGCCCAGGGTTTCGAACCAGTGACCTCAGCATTTCAGGTCAACGCTTTATCCTTTGTGCTACCACAGGTCAGGCCTTAAAGATGTTTTTAAGTCATCCAGTTTCTCTTCTCTCCCAGTAGAATGACTGTAAGAGAATGGTAGGAGAGCTGACAGGGTGCCATTGGTGGCAGTGTTGCTCCTGGTGATCCTTCTGGGCCACTTGAGGTCCCTTTATCTTTGTGACTTTTATTTTTATTTATTTATTTATTTATTTTATTTTTATTTTTAATCTTTTTATTGATTTTAATTTATTGTGCTTATATAGATTCAAGTGTCCCACTGAATATATCTTCCTCCCCCCCCTATCTTTGTGACTTTTAACCTCTCAGTGTCACTGAGATAGAGCCAAGGGCCATGTCCCTTTATTGGATCGTCAAACCCAGGCACAGGGTGGAGGGTGGGAAAGAATTCTTACTCTGCACCCCCTTTCCTCTCTCCATATGTTCCCAGCCTTATGCCATCCCTTTACTTACCCACTGAGTCTGGAGTATTTATATGGGTTGTTGTGGATATCTCCTAACATGTGCTCAACTCGGCTTTAATTGTGTGAATTAAGGGGACATACAAACATGTAGAGACAACAGGTGGCGGTCCTGGCCTTGTATTGTGGTAGAATATATGTTGGTGTGATAGAAGGTAGTACTTTGTGATAGAATATATTCTTCCTTGTCCTGCTGAGTGATGGGCTCCAGAACGCAGCCCCCTCCACTCTGACTCCCCTGAGGTGGAGAAATTGGGGCATTGGCAGCTAATCTAAACAAGAGCTGGTGGCATCGTACTCCCTTCCTAGACTGAAGAGTCAGCACATCCTGCTCCCCTGGCTCGCTGACGTGAGACCGCAGCCAGAATCCCAGCTCTGGAACCAAGGCCGCCACTCCAGCCGTACCCATCTAGACCACCCTCTCATCCCACATGCTGCTGTCCTGATCAGCTGTCTGGTCTGGCCCTGAGGCCCACTTACTTTTTTCTCCAAGTTCCCATCCTGTCTGTGCAGTTCAGATTAGTTCCGGATGGTTTCCTCTGTCCAGTTCAGATTATTCATGGTTAGTTTCCTACCCTTTCTCTTTGCTCTCAGGCGGTCAAGCAAATCACCTCCAAGAGAATTTCACTCTGCCTTGCTTCTGTTCCCCGTCCTTTGTACCCAAAACAAAGAGAGGCAGCAGATTGTCTCTGGCCCAGATCTTTTACAGGCTCTGCGCCACCTCTCAGCTCTGCCTCCAAGCCTGTGGCACAGGATCGGGCTCTGGGAGGGAGACTGTATTTGCTTGATTCTGAACCCATTTTTTCACATGTAGCATTCCTTAAGTCAGGAGACAGCTTAAAACCAGTATGTCAGGCCTGACCAGGCAGTGGCGCAGTGGATAGAGCATCGGACTGGGACGTGGAGGACTCAGGTTTGAGACCCCAAGGTCGCCAGCTTGAGCTCGGGCCCATCTAGCTTGAGCAAAAAGCTCACTAGCTTGGACCCAAGGTTGCTGGCTTCAGCAAGGGGTGGCTCTGTCTGCTGAAGGCCCATGGTCAAGGCACATGTGAGAGAGCAATCAATGAACAACTATGGTGTCACAACGGCAACGAAAAACTAATGATTTATGCTCATCTCTCTCTGTTCCCGTCTTTCTGTCCCTATCTATCCCTCTCTCTGACTCTCTCTGTCCCTGTAAAAAAAACAAAACAAAAAACCAGTATGGCGGGAGGCCTTCCTTTCTGTTAGTCTCTGAAATGGCTTACAAGTGAGAAAATAAAGCAATGAGGGGAAAAAGGATGGTAAGAGATTTGAGTCTCTTTCAACAGTGCCGACAGGTGTCCTCCTTTATGGCATGAGTCTTGTAGATACATCACAAACTTAACAACTCATTTCCATCCAGGTGTGTGGCAAGCATGCACACGTAGAGATGAGGAAGGCCTGTGGCCAGCCCTTTCAGGAGTTCCCAATTTAGTGAGGAGTTGCAGGAGTTCCCACTTAGTGAGGACTGTCAGCGTGGCTGGGAGGTGAGGGATGAGCCCGGCCACGCAGGAACCCCAGGCAGGGAGCAAGGCCATCCTCGGCCAGTACCCTCTGTTCTCAGGCTCACCCTCTCCTTCTCCTGCCTGCCCCGTGAACATTCCTTGCCCCTTGGCTCTCACCAGTCTGTTGAAAGAATGCAGGCCTGGGGCAGATACCTTTGCATTCCTCGGTAGGCAGAGATTGCCAGGAAAACTATAAGGGATGACGGTATATTGGATGTCTTCCTTGATCTGATTGTTTTTAAAATTTGAGCCCTCAGCCACAGCTGCCTGGGCCCCCTGCTCATTGGTGTTCTTGGCATGTTCTCCTCCTGGGGGTTGGGAGCAGGGTCCCTGCTGACCTGACGGCCCTGCCCTGCCCCTGCCACAGCTGGAGCTGGCCACGGCCAAGAACGACATGAACCGGCACCTGCACGAGTACATGGAGATGTGCAGCATGAAACGGGGCCTGGACGTGCAGATGGAGACCTGCCGCCGGCTCATCACCCAGTCTGGAGACCGGTAAGGGCCTCCCCCGCAGTGGAGGGTGCTGCCCACCCTTCTCTGTGCTTCCTCCAAGGGCGCACGCAGGGAGGGAGCAGTGGACCAGAGCCTCTTGGCAGGTAACCCCTGAAGACCCTCCCTAGTGACTCAGTCACAACTGAATGTGGGGCTCTCATTGGAGGTCACCTGGTATGTGTGGCCCAATTGGATGTCCATTTGTGGCTGAGTTGCTGAAATGGCCCAATGCCACCAACTCTGGTGGTTCCCTGGTTAAAAGCAACTAAAAACTGACAAGGAACAGAAGCGGTATGGGGGAAGACTTTTATCTAAAGTCAGGGTTACCATTTGTGCATTTGACCATGTAAGTCAACACCATAACAAAAAAAGTAAATAAAAAAAAAAAGGTCTCAAAAGTACTATCATTAGACAAAGCTGGAGCCATCTAGAACGTGCACTTGGTCTCAGGTGACATATCTTATACTTCACGCTTCAGATAGTCCTAAACTCTGAGCCTCCCAAAACCCTCAGGAGAAAAATGGGATCATCTCCCCCATAAGTGTGGGGAGGGGGAGGTTTCCTTCTCCCCTCCCCATTCCCTCGCCCAGCATCCACCCTCACCTGTGGTCCTGCCTTTGCCTGAAATGTCATTCACCTGCCTGCCAGAGAATAAAGCTAAGGGAGAGAAATGCCAGCCTCATCAGGACTCCTGCCTGCCCCAGAGTGACAGCTGGTGTTTTTTCTCTAGAAAGTCTCCTGCTTTCACTGCGGTCCCGCTTAGCGAGCCGCCACCACCGCCTAGTGAGACTGAAGACTTCGATCAGGACGTCTCATCTGATAGCTCCATGAGATAGGGACCTGGCTCCGGTCTCACCCTGATGGGAACAAACCTCTGCAGAGTGGGGGGTTCACAGGTTTGTCCCGCTCTACCTGGCCCCTGGGGACGGGGCTGCTCCCTCAGCCTTTTTCCCTTATTCCTTGGTCTCTTCAGGGTTCTAGGGTATCTGGGAGCGAGGCTTGGGCTGCTCTTCCCAGGCGACTCCCACCACAGCTGGGGCTCTCCTGCCTTCATGTGTGGGTGTCTGCTACTCCCCATCTTTAAAATGCTGCCAGTGCAATCGTGGCCCTGTGACTTCTCCACTGAACAAGGAATGTGATTGTCAGATCCTCCTTCCACCTGTGGCCTAGAGCCTGTTCGTGTCTGTGACTCTACTGGTGCTAACTGGCCCGGGCACTACTGTGACGTGGATCAGGCTGAATGTTCCGTGACCTGTGCAGCACATACAGTGGGAGAGGAGATGGTTCCTTCTTTGTTGAAGGTGGAGGGAAACAGGACTGGGCAGGGCAGCCTGTCCTCCCTCCAGTATCCAAGTGCTTGGGTCACCTGCCTGTGGACACAAAGTGACTGTGACCCACCCTTGTGGAAGTGCCATGCATTTAAGGGGTCTCTGTGACTTCTAGGTGTGACCGGGTACTGTATTGTGGAGGGAGATCAGAAGCGTTTGTCTCCCGCTCACCCTGAATGACAGAAAAAGGGGAAGCTACTCTTGGTGCACATGGTGTGTGCATGTGTGCTCAGGGTCTCCCTCTCAAGTGGTCAGTTGAAGATGCGCCTCCTCCGCGCCTGTCGTACTGAGAACAGGCGAAGATGTCTGAACTTGGAAAACCTTGGAGAAACTGGGGAGATGTGGTTGAGACCTCAGCCAAAGTGCCTGGGGGTGGCTGTGCTGAACTGACATTTGAATGGAATCTTTAAGAATGAAACTGGCAACTATTTATCGAACATTTTGTGTCACTGAAGCATTCTGGTGGCAGCAACACAATTCTGAGGCATATATACACTAGCTTCATCTCCATCTTACAAACATCAGGTGCACAATGAGGCACAGGCGACTTTAGGTGATTTAGTCCTGAGTAAGGCTCTGGTTCTGCCACTTGAGGCTATCTCAATTCAGGTGGTGGGCACTGAGCCTTTGCCACATACCAGGGACCCCCCACTTTTCCAGATTAAACAATGCTTATTGCATGTTGGGTGAACTTCTAAGTGCTCATACATCTGACCTAATTGGGCTAGAGTAGGGTAAGAAAAAGGCCTGGTCCTCAGAGTAGCCATGTTGGGACATAGCACCTGGAGGCCTTGGAGGGGCAGTGGCCAAACTGGAACATTCTTCACGAGTCATGCCTGGGCACACACTCTGTAAGGGATGTGTTCAGTTATGCCAGCTCTAAATCAATACTGAGGCTGTGTCTGGTTGGTGTGAGAGCAGTTTCATCCTAGTACCAGCCCAGCTTCTTTCCCTTTCACCCCAGACCCTGAAATAAGATAAAGCAAAGAACTGGTTGGGTACAGTGAACTTTATTGATGGTACACGACAAAGCAGGGCTTCCTAAGCCCCTCCCCTTCTCCAAGGGGTCTGGGATGGAAACTGTGCAGGTCAGGTTCTCAGTATGTTGGGGGATGGATCCGGGGCAAGGACTCCCCAGCAGCTGAGGGTTTCTCTTCCTCTTGCTGGGGCTGGTGGTCCAGGAGGCTCTTATTCCTTGGAGGCCATGTGGACCATAAGGTCCACCACCCTGTTGCTATAGCCAAATTCATTGTCATACCTGCAAGGGGATGAGTAGTTAAAGGTTATTTTTCTGAGCCAGACACCAGAGGGTACCAGACTTATAATCAGTTTAAATATTGACCATGTACCCAAGGTAGCAACCCAACCACATACCAGGAAATGAGCTTGACAAAGTGGTCATTGAGGGCAATGCCAGCCCCAGCATCAAAGGTGGAGGAGTGGGTGTCACTGTTAAAGTCACAGGAGACAACCTGAGGAAAGAAGGCGGCCAAGTATGGGAACTCAGTCTTGCTCAGTAGGGCTGTGTGGACACCAAGGTCCCTGTCCTATCAGTACCTGGTCCTCAGTGTAGCCCAGGATGCCCTTGAGAGGGCCCTCTGATGCCTGCTTCACTACCTTCTTGATGTCATCATACTTGGCCTAACAAAGTAAAAATGACATGGTTATTCAGGTTTCAATTCAGTCACCATGCTACCCAGACCAACAAAGCTGTTCCAACCCTTACGTACAGCTTTCTCCAGGCGGCAGGTCAGATCCACAACAGACACATTGGGGGTGGGGACACGAAAGGCCATGCCAGTGAGCTTCCTGTAGACACAGGGAAGTGGGGTCAGTACCAGCGTCTGGTTCCCCTGGTCCCCATGTCTGGAAAAGCAGTAAAAAAGCCTCACCCATTCAGCTCAGGGATGACCTTGCCCACAGCCTTGGCAGCGCCAGTAGAAGCGGGGATGATGTTCTGGGCAGCCCCTCGGCCATCACGCCACAGCTTCCCAGAGGGGCCATCCACGGTCTTTTGGGTGGCAGTGATGGCGTGGACTGTGGTCTGGAAATGGAGGACACAGTGAAGGCCTTGCATAATGCTAACACCCACCCTGCAACCTCCCTCCTCACCTTCGGGAGAAATACAGGGATACAGCTACCTGAGCCAGTCTTTAGGAACCTAAACTGTCCATAGCCACCCCATCCTCCAGCCCCTGGGCTGTATGGTTAGGAAGAACCCATCCTGGGTGAAAAATGGGGTCAGTTTCCCCATCATTCTTACCATGAGTCCCTCCACAATGCCAAAGTTGTCATGGATGACCTTGGCCAGGGGCGCCAAGCAGTTGGTGGTGCAGGAGGCGTTGCTGAAAAGCGGGAGGCAGGTCAGTGCCAACACGGCCCTCTGCTAACCCTGGACTGTCCAACCATTTCTCCATTCCCTTCTGCCATGCTCACCTGACAATCTTGAGGGAATTGTCATACTTGTCTTGGTTCACACCCATCACAAACATAGGGGCATCCGCAGAAGGAGCCGAGATGATGACCCTCTTGGCTCCACCCTTCAAGTGAGCCTGCAGCAAAGGAGGAGTTACAGACCCCAGGCTCTACCTTTCCAGCCTTCTTGCTATACCAAATCCCAGGGTCACCTTCCTTCCTCTGTAACCTCCTCATCACTCACCCCAGCCTTCTCCAAGGTAGTGAAGACTCCAGTGGACTCCACAACATACTCGGCACCAGCATCACCCCATTTGATGTTGGCGGGATCTCGCCTACAAGGGAAGACAGGACAAAGCTCAGGGATATGAGCACCATGTACCCAAGGTAGTAACCCCAGCCTGGTAACTCCCCCAAGGCAAGTTTCTTCCTGTTCTTCCACACTCACTCCTGGAAGATGGAGATGGACTTTCCATTGATGACAAGCTTCCCGTTCTCAGCCTTGACTGTGCCTTTGAACTTGCCATGAGTAGAATCATACTGGAACATGTAGACCTAGAGGGACAAGTGAGGGCATCAAGGAACTGCGTACCAGCCAGCCTCTGCTTCCCACACCAGCCATACAGGCAGCACTCACCATGTAGTTGAGGTCAATGAATGGGTCATTGATGGCAACAATATCCACTTTGCCAGAGTTAAAAGCAGCCCTGGTGACCAGGCGCCCAATACGGCCAAATCTGAGGGATAGAAGAGGCAAGAAGGCGTGAGAAGGAGGAAGGCGAGAATTTTCCTGGGTAGGCAGCCTATATGGCCCACTCACCCTCTGTTAGAGGGAAGACAGCATTTTCTTGCCACCAAAGTCATAAAAGGTCTAATTTATCTTTCTCTAGCAATCCTGCCATACCACCCTTTACAGCATGGCCACAAAGTGAAGGCTCCTATCCTGCCCAAGAAATTATTAGGCTTTTAAGACTTGCCCCAACCCCTTAGTCCTCTGAAATCTTTCAAGTGACAATGCAGGACACTGCTACTGCCATCTAGTCTGGGCACATGGCATTCATCACTCCTACTCTGTGCCCTGGGAAGGCTTGCTCTTTTCCAACTTCAGACCACACCTCCTACGGAGCAAAGGTTTGTACACTCAGCATCACCAAGCTCAAAGGGCAAGAGTAAACGTCAGAAATTAACTGAATGGGGAAAGCCCACCCCTTCTCTGAGTCCCTCCTACAAAAGAGAAATCCATAGGGAAAATAAAGTATTTTCAACCCCCTAATCTCCTGGGGGTCTAACTGCTAAGCTACTTGTCTTTCCCAGCTCTCTTTTACTCAGGCACAGGAGCAAAAGATGTATGTATGGGGAAGGAGATGGGAGAGTAGAAGCCAGGCCCGGCTGCAGAAAGGTCAGGTGCTATATTTAACCCCAGTTTAGGGTACAGTCAGGATCTGGTTTCTGGAAGATGGAATGGGGGAAAGGGCAGGGTTCCTAAGGCTCCCAGACACCCAATCCTCCCTGTGACCTTTACAGCCTGGTCTTTAGGGTAGAACGAGCTCTAGGCATGGATGTAAGGAGTTTCGAGGGGAGCTACTGTGGAGAGAGGCTGCTATTACAGTAGCCATTTTACGGCGGAAAATTTCTAACTACCATGACTCAGCTCCCCTAAGTGGCACTAAGCCGCAGCTACCACACCTCCTCGTAAAAGGGGAAAAAAAGGACACAGAAGGACCACCGTAAAGCCACGTTTTTGATTCATCAGAGAATCAGCTAGGTCCTAAAGCATCCTCTCTGAGAGGAAATCTGGCGGGCAGGTGAAAGAGGGTCTAGGGTAAATACGGTTGGAGTTCTGAGGTCCTCCTCTTTGAAGAGCAGCACGGGGGAAACCTTGCCTCACCAGGTTTACTGGATAAAGGCGACTCCACCCCAATGAAGCAGGAGGAGGAGGGTTAGTCATACTTGAGCAAAGAGGAAAAGACTAGAGAGCTAAGGGAGGTTTCCTAACGGTGGTTCATTCATTTCCTTCCCAGTTGCAACATGGCGACTAGCTTACCGCAAAGGAGCCCTCCCAGCTGCGTGTGCGCGCAGCTGTGCCTCCGGCATCCCCCGACTGTGCGGCCCGGTGGGGGCAAAGGAGGCTGGGGGGGGGGGGGTCCTCGCCACCATGTGACCCCGCAAGGCGCGAAAGTAAAGAAAGACACAACTGGGGACTAAGGGAATGGGGCCAAACCCAGAGTTGGGGGCTCTCTTGCTTATCTGGGGCGGGTGGCGTGGGAAGAGTCTGGGCGACTAGTCCCCGCAGGGGCGGAGTTACAGGAGGCGCAACAGCGGGGGGTAGGGGACAAGAGGTTCTTTGAGGCCGGAGCCTCCGCCAGGTCTGAGCTCTGACCTTGAATTCTCCTTGGCGGAGAAAGGTGTGTGTCCAACTATCTCCCCCACGCCCCGCACCCCCAAGCGCTAGTAGAGGCCCGAGCAGGGCAAGACCCGCCGACCTCTAACTCACCCGTTCACTCCGACCTTCACCATCGTGTCTCAGGGTTGTGGCTGCAGGAAAGGAAGGTGAGCATCAAGGCGCGGGGCTCGAGTGCGGTCCCCTCCTCTCCTTTCCACTCCCCACCCCCTCTCCTGGCCACCATACCTTTCCTGCGCATCTGCACGTACCCCCTCCGCCACTGCACAGCGGCGACCACCCACCCGACCTCACCCCGCCGCTGCGGCTGCGGCCCCAGCACTTCTGGGATGTCCCCGAGCCCCTCGTGGAACCTGCTGTCTTTACTTTTACCTGGCACTGCGTAGGAAGACGCGGCTGTCTACTGAACAGGAGCAGAGAGCGCCGGTGGGGAAGCTGCAGTCGCAATTTATAGAAACCGGGCGTGGCGGGGGTGGGGGCGGCGCGGGCCGCCTCCCGCCCGCTTGCCCAGTCTCAGCCCAAGGGCGCTGAAGCCTGAGCTACGTGCGCCCGTAAAATCTCGAATATCCGGGCCTCTCTTGTTCTTTTGGACCAGCCTGGTCTTTTGAATGTGCACGCCTTGCGCGTGTGGGCCAGGGACGGAAGGGGAGGGCTCTGAGAGTTTGCACCAGGGAGGAGGTAATCGGTTTTGGTGAGGAGGACGTGCCTGTGGCCATGCCGGAGACGGTGGACACGAGGACAGAGGCCCTCGTGGGAACTGAGGAGTTAGGGCGTTACTTGTTGCAGCTGCATGAAACGGGATTAGAGCTGGTGGGATAGGGAATTGGAGCTGAAGCCTGAGGCGGCTGGCGGCTGCACGATGCCACCCCGTCCCCTTTCTTTCAAAGGCTGAGGAACTTCTCGAGGCTTTTCGGTAGTGACACAGGAACAGCCGAGGAAAAGGCCCGGGAGGGGCCAATGCGCCTCCTGCAGGGTTCTTCTCAGCCCCCCTTCCTCCTCCCTATTCCCTGGCTCTGGGCCTCGCTGGGCCGGGGGCCTGGGCTGGGCACTGAGCAGTGTGGCCTGGAAGGGAAGGAGGTTGAGGGGGAGGTATCTGCGCCGAAGGTCACGCTGTCCTGCGGCTCGGACAGCGGAAAACCTGATAATTGGGGCAGACCAAGTGGGCCCTGTATGCTCCAGCGGCTCTCCCCCAGCCCAGGACCGGGCCCTCGAGGGAGGATGGGATCACTGCTGGGGACCACAACCAAGTCGTTCTTGGGAAACTTGAAGGCTGTGCGGCCCACGCTGGGAGACAATGCCCCTTTCAACCCTTCCAGCCCAGAGCCAAGAACAGGACGTCAGGGCGGAAGTCCCTCCCCATCCTGGGACGTGCTGGCCAGCGCGAAAGCTAGGGACTCCTCTTCACTGATTGTGCCGAGGGGATCTTGGGGGCAGGGTGAAGAGCCCAGAAGAGGGAAAAGATTGGGAGGTCTTGGGTACCTGGGGGGAACAGGCCGCGGGCCCCTTCCCACATGCGAGGTAGGGGAAGGAAGCCCAGGCTGTGCCAGGTTTGGGAGCTTAAGATGGAGGGAGGGCTGGTTCTGAGCACTTGAAGGAGGGTTTTGAGGGGTGGGTGAAATGGACATTGCCCATCAGCAGGTGTGGGGGGACAGGATGTGGGTCCTCTCTGCTGGCCCAGCATAACCTGACACCAGCCCCCTTTTCTAGCTGAAAAGGCTGTGGCTAAGTTTAGCTGGTGATAACCTTTGCTTAAAAGGCAGAGTGCATGCTGTTCTGAACCCAGACTTGCCCCAGTCCCATCCCTTTCTGGGACTGCCCTCCCTCCTTGGGGGCCCAAGCCAAAGCTGTGTCTGTGCCCAGTAGCCATCTGCATGATTGCTGCCCAGGTTTTTCATCAACAGCAAAGAGCAGGGCCACAGAGCACCTAACATTGAGAGGAGGTAGGAAGTCCCACACTGCAAAGCAGGCTGGGGAAGTAGAGAAGAGATGCAGCTGCTCCAGTTCCATTTCTGCTCCAGCTCTGCAAGGACCTTGAACCCTTTCCCTGACAGGCTTTAGGGGCCTCTCCATGCCCCTGCACTACCCAAAGCACAATGTCCAAGGTACTGGCTTCTCCTTTGCCTCATGTTTGTCATTTTCCATTACTGTCCTCTGTCAAAAAAAAGGGAGCTCAGTGCATCAATGCCCACTTGTGCAGTCTGCTGTTGTCATGACAGCAAAGACACCAGTGTAGTCATGACAGCAGGATCACTGCCTCCTATTCCAAGTGACTCAGCAGAGGAGTTGGAGGTGGAAGGGGTAACAGGCGTTGGTGGCTGCATTCTAGCAGGGCCCACAACTTAGGGAGTGGACTTCCTGCAGCCCCTATACATGGTGACAAGTCCCTGCTGGATGGACAGTTTCCAGAGACATTTTCTAGAGCTGAAGGGGTACATGGCCTGACCCTCGATCAGCCAGGCCAGTCACCTGCCTCAGAGTTGGGGTTAAGGGAGCACAAGTGGCGGTGGGGAGCAAGGACACAGAGGAAACCAGCCTTTCATTTAGAGTAGGGTTTTTCAAGCTCAGCAACAATTGGCTGACATGTGGGAGTGACTAATTCTTATAAGGTCTGTTCTGTACATTGCAGGATATTTAGCAACATCCCTGGCCTCTGCCCACTAGATGCTGGTAGCACCCCTTCCCTCGGTTATGACAACAAAAAAAGTCTCCCCACGTTGCCAGATGCCTGCTAGAGGGCAAAATCACCTTCAGGTTAAGAAGCACAGGTCTGTAGATTAGACACTGCGTAATTCTCCACAATGGAGCGATCTTGTCATTTGTGTAGGGTCGGAGGTTGAGGGGAAGCGGAGGCACTGAGGAACATGGAATTAATCACATCTTGAGACTGGCCCCCGTAGTCATGGGCTCACCCTCTTTCTGGATCAATAAAACTATCTGCTTCCTGCATGTGGGCTAATGTGAAAGGTGAAATAAAGATGAGCTTAGGAAAAAATGTCTAAAAGTATATTAAGACATTTATTCATTATAAAACAATGAGGCCCTGGCCAGTTGGCTCAGCAGTAGAGCCTCAGCCTGGTGTGTGGAAGTCCCAAGTTCAATTCCCGGTCAGGGCACAAAGGAGAAGCAACCATCTTCTTCTCCACCTCTCTCTCTCCTCCTGTAGCCATGGCTTGAATGGTTTGAGCACGTTGGTCCCAGGTGCTGAGGATGGCTCCGTGGCCTCACCTCAGATGCTAAAGTAGCTTACTTGCAGAAAAATGAAGCAGTGGCCCCAGATGGGCAGAGCATTGCCTGGTAGGGGGCTTGCTGGATGGATCCCAGTTGGGGGCATGCAGGAGTCTGTTTCTGCCTCCACCTCCCTGCCTCTCACTTAACAAAAAAGAAAAGAAAACAAGGAGACTGACAAACATTCTAGTGAAAGCAGCTCAACTCAGGCCAGTTTAAAAGAAATGCCTTTCATTATGAAGCTAACATATTAAAAATCCAAGGAGACAGGTAACAGGTATTTTACAAAGGGAAGAGAATTCAAGGTCACTCTACAAGATACCCTACACAGAGATGGGAACCAAGCCAGCCTCCTAGGACCTGTGCCTGCGAGTAGATGCCCGGCGGATGGGAGTGGTTTTCTTCGGTGTCTCATCTTCCGTCATCTCTGCTGAAAGCTCTATGCCAAGAATTAGAGGAATGAGAAAAAGCTTGAGTCACAAAGATGGTGAACAATAGATCTCAGAGAACAAAAGGGACAAGCCCAGATTGTTGGAGACTGCAAGCTGACAGGGTCCTTGCGGTTTAGATTTTTGGGGGACAGAGGTGTGAGGGACTGACAGTAAACCGACAGGGTCCTTGCTGCCCATCCCCCACCTCGCTTGCTTGCTTAAATTGCCAAAGGCTAAATTCTTCCCCACAACCTCTGACTGTTTAGGCTGGGAAAGGCAATTTACATGCCCTTCTCCACACCTGTGTTAGCTGTGTTTCCACTCATCCCATCCCCCATGTCCCTCAAAGAGACTGGAGGCAGTTTTCTTTTTACCCTTTGTTTTGTGAAGTTAAGATGTTATGCAGGGTGAGGGTTTTCTGCACTTGGGAGAATTGTTGATTAGCCTCAGATATGTGACTCTGTATCTAAGCTTTTTTTTTTTTTAATTTTATTTATTGATTTCAGCGAGAGAGGAAGGGGAGGGAGAGAAAGAGAGACAGAAACATCGAGCTGTTCCTGTATGTGCCCTGACCAGGATTGAACCAGCAACCTCTGTGCTTCAGGATGATGCTCTAACCAACTGAGCTATCGGGCCAGGGCTGTATCTAAGCTTTCTTTGTTTTGCTAATGACTTTGCTCTGCCTTATAAATAAAGCGGTTTGGGGATGGAGACTTGCTCCTGCAAGCTATTAGCTGAGCAGATGGGTCCTCCCAATCCCATCCTTTTTCTTTGAGTTTATTAGAAATCCTCCACCATTCCCACCCGAGACCTGCAAAATTATTTGCTGCGCTGGTTTGCGACACCAGATCACACTGCAGAAATAAAGTCCAAACTATACAGGGAGGAAGATGACCTGGGTGAGGGGGCAGTGGGTAGAGAGAATCTACACAGCAGGACCCCATCAGGTTGTGTTCCTTCTCATTTGCCCATACCTTCCTCACTGGACTCATCACTTGAGAAGACAATTCTGGGTTTCTTTTTTCTGACTTGCTGCTGGGTGTTTGGATGCCGACGAGCAGTGCGACGGAACTCAGGTGTGACAAAATCATTGTCTGAGGCTGCAGAAGCCAGATGCTGGTGCCTAGAGACTAGTAAAGGCAGAGGCATCAGTCCAAAAAGAAAACCAAAAACCTCTATCTGACAGGAAGGCTGGGCTGGTCTCTCCACCTATGGGGCTGCCTCACTTACCAGAGGACTGTTTCTTGGCTGATGGGGTTTTCTGGCTATCCCCTTGGCCAATCTCAAGTTCCTCTACTGCATCCAATCCTCTTGTGTGACAAGCCCGAAGCTTCTGCTCAAATTCATCTATTATAGGCTGGAGAGGAAAAGAGATTTAGACCAGGATTGGGGCCTGACCTGTGGTGGTGTAGTGGATAGAGGGTTGACCTGGAACGCTGAAGTCGCCGGTTAAAAGCCCTGGGTTTGCCTGGTCAAGGCATATATGGGAGTTGATGCTTCCTGCTCCTCCCCTCCTCCAAAATGAATAAATAAAATCTTAAAAAAACAAAAAGACCAGGCTTGGAAATACAGTTATTTCTATGATTAAAAAAAATAATAAGGCCACGAAAAGACATGTTGGAAGATTAACTGCATATTACTAAGTTAAAGGAGCCAATCCGAGAAGGGTATATACTTTACTTTCTGACTATTCTAACTATATGACATTCTGGAAAAGGCAAAACTGTGGACACAGTAAAAAGACTAGTGGTTGCTGTCAGAGGTTGGAGGGAAAATGGGTGAGAAGACAGAATTTTTAGGACAGTATAATTACTCTGTATGAGACACATTTGTCCAAACCCATAGAATGTACAGCAAACCCTAATGTAAACTATGGACTCTGGGTGACAACGGTACATCCACAAGGTTCATCGATTGTGACAAATGAGTCACTCTGGTGGGGGAGGCTGTGCACGTCTGGGGGCAGAGGGCATATGGAGGAACTTTATACTTTCCACTCAGTTTTGCTTTGAACCTAAAACTGCTCTTAAAAAAATAGTCTATTTAAAAAAGAAAAGAAAAAAAAGGAGTAAGAGACAGATCTGGTCTCAGGTCACTCTGGTTACTTGGTTGCAGTCAAGCTGGGGGTAAGTCAGGCAGTGATGTCACTGACCTCAACAGCCTCAGAACAGCAGACCGCATGAACCTGTGAGGGCTGGGAGCTGCTCACCTTGCTCTCGGGCTTGGCTCCTCGCCGCAGTTTGCCCACAACTGACAAAAAAGCACTGAAGACGGACTCATCTGACAGTTTATCTCCAAAGCATTCAAAATTGTCCAGCATCTTGTGGAGGCCTCGCTCTGTGAGGGGCAGCTGTGACAGACAGTAGGCCAGGTCCCGGTACTGCCGCTCAGTTCTGCAAATGGGAAGGGCTCTGTGAGGAGCAGTGGGACATGGGAAGTAAAGGCCCACCCTCCTTCAGTTTCCCCCAACCCTAGCATGCCCCTTCCCCTGCAGGGCCCCTCTCAGCACACAGAACCCTTCTGAAAGGCAGCATACCGGGTTGTGCGGAACCGATGACACAACTTCTCAGCCAGGCTCTCCGTCTGCTTGTCCTTGGTGATGTAGGAGAGCAGCTGCCTGCAGGGAGGCGGTGCTGACACGCCAGGCGGGGTAGCTCCGACCCACCCCTAGCCCCTCCCTTAGCATGGCCTTCTGTCTGACTGCTGCCCAAGAATCTCCTCTGCCGTGGCCCAAGCCTGCCTCACTGTTCCCTGCCTTCTCTCCAACCAAGAGAAGGATCACTCTCTCTCCTGAGGAATTTTCACTGGGAATGGAAATGTGTAACAAAAACAGCTGCCGTCCAGTAAATACTATATATGTGCCTACTATCGTGTCAGAAACTTTATGTCCTCAGGCACTAAGGGGCACATATTGGCCTCATTTTATGTAGGAGAAAAAGGCAGAGAGGTCAAATTATTGCTGAAGGCCATACCTAAGAAGGAGCAGAGCTAAAATTCCAATATAGCAGTGATGTTTCAGTGGAATGCATGTATGGTGGTGGTCCTGTAAGATTATAATGGAGCTGAAAAATTTCTACCACCTAGTGATGTCTTAGCTGTTGTAATGTCAAAGCGCTCCACATTACTCATGTATGTGGGAACAAGCCCGCCACACTCCCTGCCAGTCGTATACAGTATGGCACACAGAATTACATGCAGTATGTAATACTATAATGATAATAAAAACAAACTGGTTTTTTTATGTATTTAGTGTATTATACTTTCTATCACTGTTTTAAAGGGTACTCTCTTTGACCTGTGGCAGTGCAGCAGATAAAACGTTGACCTGGAATGCTGAGTTCAATTTTTCAAAACTCTGGGCATGCCCAGTCAGGGCACATATAAGAAGCAACTACTACATAATGCTTCCTGCTGCCCGTGCCCACCCTTTCTTTCTCTCTAAAAATCAATAAATAAATCTTATTTTTTTTAGAGACAGAGGGGAGGGGGAAGGGAAGCATTCATTTGTTCTACCAGTTGTGCATTCACTGGTTGCTTCACGTGTGCCCCCTGACTGGGGATTTAACCCTCAACCTTGTTGTTTTGGGATGATGCTCTTAACTGACTGAGCCAAGTATACTCTATTTATTAAAAAAGAAAGTTTGCTACAAAATAGTATGCTGTTACCCTAGAAGCAACCTCAACCTCTTGTGTTTACCATGTGTCCTGATTGCATCATTTCTCATGTGTTTGGTTTACCCTCATGTGGTTTTGCACAATAACATGTTGTACAGGCTCATAGCCTAGGAGCAATGGGCAATCCCATACAGCCTAGGTGTGTACTTGGTTTTGCCATCTAGGGTTCTCTTAAGTACACTCTGTGATGTTTGCACAATGATGAAACTGCTTAACAACGCATTTCTCAGAACGTATCCCTGTTAAGCGGTGCATGACTGTACAGGTCTGTTTGATTGCTAAGCCTGTGTAGGTGAAAAATATGCCCCAAGGCCCAAGGAAACATACTTCATGATGGTGTGAAAAGGCTCTTCATCCACCCCTCCCTCAGGGTCTGATAGGCGGCTTATGATATCTGGAAGGAGGGTATAGACTGTGTTGTCCTGTAAGAGAGAATCATGTTAAAGACATGAAGTGACCTACATGTTCTCTTGGCAACAAACCCTAAGCTGCCTGTCTGTCTCTCACCTTGTGGGAAAGCTCATTGAAGAAGTTCTTGGCCAGGGCAGCCATCTGAGGCACAGGGTCAATGAGCAGCACAGCCATGTTGCTAACCTGTCCTTTCACCTTCACCATGTCCTTCAGGATAAGGTGGGTTATCACCAGCCCTGCTGTTTTCCGCACTTGCTGAGCTGGGTCCCGGAGGCTAGAAATAAAATCTCACTTCATTGGGACCAAGACCTGACACTAGTAGGAAAGGCCCTCAGCAGGAAATAGTACCCCTCCCTTTTTTTTTGGTGAAATAGAGACATAGAGAGGGACAGACAGACAGGAAGGAAGAGAGATAAGCTTCACTGCAGCTCCTTAGTTGTTCTTTGATTGCTTTCTCATATGTGCCTTGACCAGGAGGCTGCAGTAGAGTGAGTGACCCCTTGCTTAAGCCAGCAACCTTAACTCACGCCAGCGACACTGGGGTCACATCTATGATCCCACGCTCAAGCTAGCAACCCTGCGCTCAAGCTGGATGAGCTGGCGCTCAAGCCTGTGATCTTGGGGTTTCGAACCTGGGTTCTCTGTGTCCCAGTCTGATGCTCTATCCACCACGCCACCACCTGGTCAGACCTAGTACCCCTTCTTAACGTGCTATTCTAGAAACAGTTAGCTGTCTATAGTTGAAAGCTAGGACTGAGGAAAGAAGCCAAGCTTTAGACAGTTAATTTGTCAATCTCTTTGGAGTCATACCTAGCCAGGGCCTTAAGCATTAAGCAGATGTTCAAGGGTAATCCTATAGACTAGGGAAATACAGCTTTAGTGGTTCTCATGCTGACTGAACTAGACCTTCCTAGATCTGACAGGGACTGCAGAACTGTTGTGAAGTATCTCTTACCGAGCGTACAGATGAGGTGTCCAGGGGTCCACTAGGTTGGGGAAGCGGATAGCCAGATCCCCGACAGCAATCATGATGTTAGACCGAATAATGGGGAGCGAGGACTTTTCCAGCATGGTGAACAGAAGACGAAGCTGGGAGTCACAGAAAGTGGCACTAGGGGTAAGGAGAGGATCATCAGGGAAATCATACCATTGCCATCCTCCCTGAGAAGAAGGTACCAGCCTCAGGGCATACCTGATCATGCAGAACTTGCCAAGGGTAAGTGATGCAGCTGCACACAGCTCTGGATTGCAATAGAGGCCAGGGTTGTTGCAAACTTTAAGCAGAAGTGGAACAAAGGCAGCCAATATCTGTTCCTCTGTTGGAAGAACAACTCTAGGTTTGGGACAGGTTATCTCAGTTGGGGAAAAGGTGACTCAGGAATTCTTCTTACTGTCTAATAGTTCCATCTCACAGATGCTGCGGATTAATTCTGCCTCTGTGTCTTCAGCAGTGGCTCCGACCAGCCCCATCTCTTCCTCCATGGTCTCAGTGCTTGTATTCTAATGAGAAAGAAGCCAGAGATCAAGGAAGATCAGAGACAAGTTTTGGTTCCAGCCCATCCTTCATTCTGCATAAATAGATCAGGGAAAGATGAATTCTGCAAAACCATTCATAGAATTGTCAAACATGTCTGCAGACAGGAAGGACTCCCAAATTAAAGAGTAAAACAGCTAGGTCCCCTATATTTGTTTCTAAGCTGCCAAAGCATATTCCTATATCTCTTAACTCATCCTCACAAAAGTAAACAATTTCCTGTATGCAGTAAATAGATAGGTCATGTCAGACAATGGTTCAAGGTCATAGAGAAGGTTGGACCTTAGCCTACTGCTGTAAGGCTCTGTGTCTTGTATGCAAGACATCACTGCCTCTAGTAGAGAGAACACAGGTACCCATCAGGCAGCAGGCCCAGTCACGAAAGCCGCCAGGTATGTGCATGTCTAACAAACACTGCCTTAGGCAGAGCCTCTATTTTACACTGAGGTCTCAAACCAAAATGCTCTGCATTTACCTAAAACTCTCCTCCTTGGGTGACCATGGACAGACTGTTCCATCTTTGTTCTCACTAATCTTTCCCAGAGTAGTAGTAGCAAAGAGGCAGAGTGTCATCTTCATTTAACAGTAGGAAAGAAGTACAGATCCCCAGAAGGAAATGTGAGTAACCTGAGGTCATGAAACATATCTGGGAAATGCTTGGGACAGGAACCCAAATACCCAGGCACTCCACTCACCTTCCCCTTTGGCTCTTTAGTTTTATGCTCCTGTTCTTCCCGAAGAATTCGGCGCCGACAAAGCTCTCCACTCACTGCCTGTTCCAAGTGTACCAGCTGCTGCAGAGCCACATCCCCAGCCAGGGACAGCAGGTTCATCAAAAGAAACGTGGAGAGCATGGGGGTCTTCTCTGGAGGGGAGGGGAAAGGCAGGGAGAACACATAATCAAGCCTCAAGGACTCTCACCAGTTTTTACCAATCTCTTGGTTTCTTTTTTTTTTGGTGGCAGAGACAGAGAGAGTCAGAGAGAGAGACAGATAAAGACAGACAAACAGGGAGAGAGATGAGAAACATCAATTCTTTGTTGCGCTTCCTTAGTTGTTCATTGGTTAATTTCTCATATGTGCCTTGACCGGAAGGCTACAGCAGACCCAGTGACCCCTTGCTCGAGACAGCAACCTTGGGCTCATGCTGGTGGCCTCGGGTTCTCGAACCTGCATCCTCCACATCCCAGTCTAACGCTCTATCCACTACGCCACTGCCTGGTCAGGTCCCCTGGCTCTTGTACTACATAAACTAGTGAAGGAGCATGAGACGAGGGTGTGGGAATGGTGGTGGTGACCCCACTTGAGTGACAGACGTGTGACAGTGTGGACTGGGGTCAGGGGTTGCTGTAAGAAGTGGCTGTGGCAGTGGCTGCTGGCCTGGCAGGGAAAGCCGCAGAAGCTGGCTACTGCCCTCTGGGCCCACTGACCCTCTCCTTCACTTACTCAGGTCATCCTGGGGGGAGCTCTTCTCCACTAGCTTCTCCAGAGCTTGCTTTGCACACCTCTGCAATATCTGGGCACAGACCACCTCGGGGCCCTCTGCCAGCTGGTAAATGAGGGTCACGGCCACTTCCTTGAAGGGTATCCAGAGTGGGTCTGGGTAGACAAAGCCTGTCCAGGAGAAAAGAGAAGTTGCCCACAGCAGACAAAGGACTTAATTCTGCCCAAGATCCTTCATGATAGCTCACCTTTTGTGACTACCTCCTGTAGTCGCTCAAATAACCTGTGCTCCTGAGGCAGCCGGAAAGGAGGGTGACATGTGCCCAGAGAAGGCTGTCGAGAACAGGAAAGATAGCATGTGGGTGTGTGGCGGGGGAAAAGCGCTCCCACTCCCCGTAGTTTGGATGTAACCAACCCACATACCTTCCTTCTGTCAGAGATGTTGGCAATGGCGTGGCACACCTGCTGGGCCAGCCTGTAGTCCTGTGGAAACTTCTCTTCCAGCCCTATGCTCACCAGTGTGTCTAAGTTGCTTCCCACAATTTCTGGTTTTCCTCTAGGGGAAGAAAACCATAGAGTGAAAGCTGGTCACAGACAGGACTCTGACTCTGTGTGGGGGACAATGCCTAGGCTAGTAGGTAGGTACCTACGCCTAACTCGGGGCCCCAGAGCCTCAGTGTACTACAGAGAAGCTCTGACACTGGGCCGCCCCTGGGACCCTTCTTTCTCTATTGACTCCGCTGTTTCTCTGGGCAGGGGTACTGGTGCTTTCACTTTTTGTTTCCCATTTCGGCAGCCAGCCCAAGCACAGGGCTCAGCGGGGGCTGACTGCTATACTGAAGGGCAGGGAGCCTGCTCAGAAGCCTCCTTTCCCTCTCCTATTCCCCATCGGGATTTGAGTCTCACCGTGCCATTATTCCGAGAAGCATGACGGAGGAGCAGCGCTCCAGAGGGGAGCAGGGGACCTTCTCAGTGGCCCGCTCCCAAAGCAGCTGGGTCACTGCTGGCTTCAGTTCATCCTTCCGCACAAACTCACAGAGCTGAAGAAAAAAGAAAAAGGTCTGAGGCTAAATAATAACAATTGCTCCGATCCTTGGTCCACTTCTCTGAAGAGAATATTGAGAACCTGAGGTGGGTAACAGCAATACTCAGGAAAGGAAAGGGAAGGAGGAGGCTCAAAATGTGAAGTACGGTTTAGGAGGTACTTCTATCTCTGCTCCTATGCTAGCTAGTCTCGTGGCTTCAAAACGAAGTTCATTAAGATAATGTACTGAGCCCAACCAGGCGGTGGCACAGTAGATAGAGCATTTGAACTGGACACAAAGGACCCAGGCTCGAAATCCCAAGGTCACTGGCTTGAGTGTGGGTTCACCAGCTTGAGTGCAAGGTCCCTGGCTTGAAGCCCAAGATTGCTGGCACTCACTGTGCTGGAGCCCCCCAGTGAAGGCACATGTGAGAAAGCAATCCTTGAACAACTAAGGTGCCTCAACAAAGAATTGATGCTTCTCATCTCTCTCCCTGTCTGTCCCTATCTTTCCCTCTCTCTTTCTGTCACTGTCCAAAAAAAGAAAAAGATAATGTACTGAAACTGATGTCATTTAGTCCATACAGCTCTCCAGTTCTTAATATAATCTGCAGGTTCCTAATAGGCTTTCTTGCTATTACCACAAACCCAATATGCCTAAAATGGAAGCCATCAACCAGTCTAGCCCCACCTTGTCACTGCCCACCTATAGCAGACTGCAGGGACCTTCCTGTCCCTAGCCTCTGCTCCAACCAACTTGTATGCTACTGCTGGATCAGTCTCCCAGACGCCTACTTCCTCATGCCAACTGTGGCGGCCAATCAGTTAGAAACCCTCTCCTCAGCCTACCGTAGGGGCTTGGACCAAAAGCTACACTATGGGATCTCATGACTAGCCGCCAGCACCAGGCTCCTTCCTTGCCAGCAGGGAGAAAACGTGGCTGGCAGTATGCTCTTGCCAGTGGGATCTGGTGGTCAGCACAATCTCCACTTTCTGTCCCCATAATCCAAATGCTTCAGGAAAGATTTGCCTAAAATGCTGGGGTCTCTGGCTAACAAGGTTAAAATCCTCGACTCCTGAAAGGAATCCAGAGCCTGACCTGTGGTGGTGCAGTAGATAAGAGTGTTGACCTGGAATGCTGAGGTTGCTAGTTTGAAACCCTGCACTTGCCAGGTCAAGGCATATATGACAAGCAAACAACGAATAACTAGAGAGAAGCAACTATGAGTTGATACTTCTAGTTCTACCTCCCTTCTCTTGTTCCTCTCTGTAAAATCAATAAATAAAATCTTTAAAAATAAACCAGCCTGGCCTGACCTGTGGTGGCGCAGTGGATAAAGCGTCGACCTGGGAACACTGAGGTCGCCAGTTCAAAACCCTGCACTGGTCTGGTCAAGGCACATATGGGAGTTGATGCTTCCAGCTCCTCCTCCCTTTCTCTCTCTCTCTCTCTCTCTCTCTCTCACTCTGTGTCTCCTCTCTAAAATGAATAAAAAACAAAAACAAAAACAAAAACAAAAACCAGCCTGACCTGTGGTGGCGCAGTGGGTAAAGCATCGACCTGGAATGCTGAGGTTGCTGGTTCAAAACCCCATGCTTGCCTGGTCAAGGCACATATGGGAGTTGATGCTTTCTGTTCCTCCCCCTTTCTCTCTCTCTCTCTCTCTCTCTCCTCTCTCTTTAAAATGAATAAATAAAAATCTAAAAAAAAAAAAGAAAGTTGATAAAAACAACATAGCCTGTGCTCTTCCTTGGCTTTTTGTCTGAAAAGCTTTCCCTACTTTCTCAAATTCTCTAAATGCTACTCAGCAAGACCCAACTTAAGCCTTGCCACTTTCAGGAAGCTTCGCTTGCCACATCCCACCTCACACTGCTCTTTCCACCCTATTCATTAGTAAAACATACAAGTTAAGAGTGTTTTCTGCGCCTGACCTGTGGTGGCTCAGTGAATAAAGTATTGATGTGTAACACTGAGGTCGCTGGTTCAAAACCCTGGGCTTGCCTGGTCAAGGTACATATGGGAGTTCATGCTTCCTGCTCCCCCCAAAATGAATGAAAAATAAAAAAGAGTGTTTTCTGGAGCTCTTCTAAGTTCCAATCTCAAACTTTGCTACTAAATGTAACTAGCCATGCCTGACCAGGAGATGGCGAGGTGGATAGAGCGTCGGACTGGGATGCGGAAGACCCGGGTTCGAGACCCCGAGCTCGCCAGCTTGAGCGCGGGCCCATCTGGCTTGAGCAAAAGCTCATTAGCTTGGACCCAAGGTCGCTGGCTCCAGCAAGGGGTTGCTCCGTCTGCTGAACATCCGCGGTCAAGGCACATGTGAGAAAGCAATCAATGAACAACTAAGGTGTTGCAACGGCAATGAAAAATTAATGATTGATGCTTCTCGCCTCTATCCGTTCCTGTCTGTCTGTCCCTATCTATCCCTCTCTCTAACTCTC
This sequence comes from Rhynchonycteris naso, assembly GCA_037038555.1. Lineage (NCBI taxonomy): Eukaryota > Metazoa > Chordata > Mammalia > Chiroptera > Emballonuridae > Rhynchonycteris > Rhynchonycteris naso. The sequence continues at coordinate 80,620,918 of CM073000.1, forward strand.
TCTCTGTCCCTGTAAAAAAATAAATAAATAAAATAAACTTGCTATTAAATGTAACTAGCCAAGTTCTTGAACTTCTCTGAGCCTCAGATTTCTCACTGTAAAATGTAGATTAACAACTCAACAACTCCTTCTAGGGTTGTTGTGAGAATTAAACATGTTAATGTGCGTCAAGTGCTAAGAATAGCGCCTGGCATATACAGTGTTATTCTATTACTATTGCTACTCTAACCATTACCTGGGCCACATATTCTGGCACTTAATTGTCTACGTGCTGCATTATTCGTTGTTTTATGTCTTTTAGCTACCAACTCCACTCTCGGTTCTTTTTAGGTTGGAAATTTGGAAGCAAATATTCTTATCCTTTTTGGGGCTGAGTTAATTGTTGAATACACAGTAATTACTAATACTAGGTGAATGAATAAAGAGGAAGTGAGGAGACTTACAATTTCCTCAAGACACTGAATGGTCCCAACCGAGGCATCCACTAACAGCAAAGACAGATTCTGAATCAAAGCATGGGCTTTGGCTCTGTGGGAAGAGCAAAGGTCAGGGGACATTAGAAGAGCAATAAAGTTGAAGCTGGCAAATAGGTATTTAGGGCTATCCCCCAACACTGTCAGATACTGCCCAGGATGGGTTTCATAGAAGGGCCAGCTCCATTCTGAGCCCCCTTATAGACCTACTGCCTAGAGATTCCAAACTCCTCTAGAAGAATGCCCCCCAATTCCTTCAGGAGACTAGAAACATACTATGAGAAACTGACCACAGAAAAGCCGGCAAAGGCAGAAGTCTCCTTATACCTGGCAGAGTCCCCTTTGGGGCTGAGGTAAAGTTGGCGGTAGGCGTTAAGCACAGCTTCCCGGACACCAGGCTCCTTAGACCAAATGAGAGGCAGCATGCGGCGTACCCCAAACAGGGCCTGAGGTACCCCAAATTGGAATGCCGTCACAAAGAATTCAATCACCTCCTGTACCACTGAGAAGACATATACAAATATCACCCATCTGTTTGGCAAAACTCCCCCACCCTCAAACTCAAAGATATAACCTTGCTTAATGTAGCAACATTCAAGTGGAGGCCTTCCTCATTTTCCATGAGCCTGCTGACTCTTATATGCCCTATCCTGAAATACTATATGCATTAAAATACATAAGCTCTACAGGGCTATACATAGCAAAGGGAAAAAAGAATACCTTCCTTTTAAAGGAGCAGCTAGATATGAATAAAATATAGACAAGACTAGTGTTTCTAACCCCAAGACCTAGTCCTTAAAGAAAGGGACATCGGCACACATACCTGTGGTTGTGTTCTCATACATCATCTTGCTGATGATGCCAATGGCCTCTGTAATCTTCAGTGAGAAGCTATAGGCGTCCTGCAGATACTGCACCAGCATCTCTTGCTTTGCCAGTTCATCTTTTCCCCTGGACTTCTCAGGCTCAGACACACTGGGCTTGTCTTTACAGCCACTCTGTCCTGGGCCCATGTTCTCTGCAGACCCCTGGGAATTATTCTCCTGTGTGGAAGCTGCGGGACCTAGGAGTTAAGAGAATGTTCAAGATGGGAAAATCCAACACCTGGAATATCCTTAGATATTCCTTTCCATTAAAAATAAAAAGTATAGCCTGACCAGGAGGTGGCGCAGTGGATAGAGCGTCGGACTGGGAGGCAGAAGATCCAGGTTCGAGACCCCGAGCTCGCCAGCTTGAGCGCGGGCCCATCTGGCTTAAGCAAAAGCTTGCCAGCTTGGACCCAAGGTCTCTGGCTCCAGCAAGGGGTTGCTTGGTCTGCTGAGGGCCCGCAGTCAAGGCACATGTGAGAAAGCAATCAATGAACAACTAAGGTGTTGCCACGGTAACGAAAAACTAATGATTGATGCTTCTCACCTCTCTCCGTTCCTGTCTGTCTGTCCCTATCTATCCCTCTCTCTAACCCTGTAAAAAAAAAAAAGAAAAAGTAAAAACAAGAAGTATAAATTTAAAACCTGTTCTAAATAACTTCATTTCTCAAAAAAGATTCCTAAAGTTCTCAACAGTTTGGAAATACCCTTTCACATCCTGTGACTGTCAGTCTTGGGCCAGTGGGCTGCCTCCATTCCAGAGCAGAAGCCTTACCAACCCCCCTCTGGCCTCTTTTAGCACCAGGTTCTACTAGCTAGTCCAGTGTCTGGTATAAAGTAAATGGTCCATAAGTATGTACTACCTGAAATGTTTTGTTTTCTGAAGAAGGAAAAGGAATTACCTTTGAAGATAGTTCCTAAGAGATTCAGGAGCCTTGTCTCCTCGGACTCCTCTGGGTCCATATGACTGAAGGGTTCAGACTCCTGGAAGTGGCCCAAGGCTTCTCGAGTGAGAATGATGGCTTGCCTAAAAGAAGATCAAACAGTCACCATGTCAGTACCTATAAAAGTATCACTATAGCCTTTAAAATAAAATTATAATTGACATACAAGAGTGTCACTGTAGATTTAAAGGAGCCTAACTGATAATTCCATCAAGTACCCAGACCTAATGTCCCAGGGAAAGGGAACATTTCTCAGGTGTAAGCACATTTGAAGGGTGGAGCTCAAATACTTTTCCTATTTCTGTAATGATAAGGCTTAACTATAGTCTTCAAAACACTAAATTAAAGCTTTTAAATTTTAAAAATCATAACCCTGTTTCAAACATCTGTTTAAAAACTTTGCCAAGTGAAAGTTTGGAAATAATAAACTTTCAATAACTAGTTAGTTTATGGTACCACCATACAACGTGATTTATGTACAAATAGTAAAACCATGAGGTACATAGCTGAGTGAAGAAACACAAGGTGGTAGATCAATGGGTAGAAAATCACTTGTGTAAAAAGGGGAAGAAAGGAACATATGTCTGGCTGTTATGTCTATACAGTATCTCTAGGACACTCAATAAACTATGAATCTTGCTTCCCTGTGTGACTAAATGGCTGGGAACAGGTTTGGAAAAGACTTTCAATGGCATGTACATTTTGTAATTTCAAAAACAAAATATTTGAGGGGGAGAGGGTAGAGAGGGAGATGGGAAGCATTAACTTGTAGTTATTGTGTCACTTAAGTTGTTGATTGCTTCTCATATGTGCAATGGGATGGGATGGGGGTCTCAAGTCAAACCAGTAACCCCTTGCTCAAGCCAGTGACTATCCATGCTCTCTCTATCCACTATACCACTACTGGTCAGGCTGTCATTTAAAATTTTGTACCATGTGAATGTATTGTCTAATTTTTATTTTATTTAATTTTTTTGAGAAAGAGAGAGGAAGAGGGAAAGAGACAGGAAAGGAGAGAGATGAGAAGCATCAACTTGTACCTGCGGCACTTTACTTATTCATTGATTGCTTCTCTTATGTGCCTTGACCAGGGAGCTCTAGCTGAGCTAGTGACCCCTTGCTCAAGACAATGACCTTGGCTCAAGCCAGTGACAATGGGATCATTTTGATGATCCCACAATGAAGCCAGCAACCCCATGCTCAAGTCAAATGAGACCACACTCAAGCCAATGACCTTGGAGTTTTGAACCTGGAACCTCAGTGTCCCAGGCTGATGCTCTATCCACTGCACCATCACTAGTCAGAAATATTGTCTAATTTTTTAAAAGAAAATTTCTGCTTTAAATTTTTAAAATTTATTTATTTTTAGAGAGAGAAACAAAGAAAGAGAGAAACAGCATTTGTTGTTCCACTTATTTATACATTCACTGGTTGATTCTTGTTATGTGCCCTGACTGGGTACTGAACCCATCTATCAGGCCAATGCCATAACCAGTTGGAAACCTGGTCAGGCAGTATATTTCTGCTTAAAAAAGAAATTATTGAAATTAAACTCTTTTTTAAAAGAATTGATTTTTAGAGAGAGAGAGGAAAGGAGACGGAGGAAGAGAGAGAGAGAGAGAGAGAGAGAGAGAGAGAGAGAAAGAGAAAGAGAGGAACACATTGATCTGTTCCTGTATGTACCCTGACTGGGGATCAAACCAGCAAACTCTGTGCCTTGAGGCGACGTTCTTAACTAACTGAGTTATCTGGCCAGGGCAGTTAAACTCTCAAAACAGTTATTTAAAAACGTTTTGTTGCCTGACCAGGTGGTGGCGCAGTGGATGGAGCGTTGGACTGGGATGCGGAAGACCCAGGTTCGAGACTCTGAGGTCGCCAGCTTGAGCAAAAGCTCGTCAGCTTGGACCCAGGGTCGCTGGCTCCAGCAAGGGGTGGCTTGGTCTGCTGAAGGCCCGCGGTCAAGGCACATGTGAGAAAGCAATCAATGAACAACTATGGTGTCGCAATGGCAATGAAAAACTAATGATTGATGCTTCTCACCTCTCTCTGTTCCTGTCTGTCTGTCCCTATCTATCCCTCTCTCTGTCCCTATAAAAAAATAAATAAGTATATATTAAAAAAAAATAAAGTTTTGTTCTAACCTATGTTTAAATTTTTTTTTTTGTGTGTGTGTGTGACAGAGACAGAGAGAAGGACAGATAGCAACAGACAGACAGGACGGGAGAGAAATGAGAAGCATCAATTCTTTGTTGTGGCAACTTAGTTGTTCATTGATTACTTTCTCATATGTGCCTTGACTGGGGGGCTACAGCAGACTGAGTGTCCCCTTGCTCAAACCAGGTGAGTCTGCGCTCAAGCCGGTGACCTCGAGGTTTCAAACCTGGGTCCTCTGCATCCCAGTCTGATGCTCTATCTATCCACTGTGCTACCGCCTAGTCAGGCTATGTTTCAATTTTAGTTGGAAGCAAACAACTTAGTTATTAAGACCTTAACAGCATCAACTGCTGAAGATTTCTAAGGGATGAAATGACATCTTTTTTTTTTTTTTAAACTTATTTTTTATTTTATTTTATTCATTTTTTTTTTAGAGAGGAGACAGAGAGAGAGAGAGAGAGAGAGAGAGAGAGAGAGAGAGAGAGAGACAAAGAAGGGAGGAGCTGGAAGCATCAACTCCCATATGTGCTTTGACCAGACCAGTGCAGGGTTTTGAACTGGCAACCTCAGTATTCCCAGGTCGACGCTTTATCTACTGCGCCACCACAGGTCAGGCCTGAAATGACATCTTTAACATGAGATGAAACCTTTTACTAATTGATAGGAGAAAATACTAGTATGTTTGGAAACAGAAGAGGCAATCAAAAAACTATAGTATCCCTTTACGCTTTAGCAAAGTAAAGAGAGAACGAAAAGAAGTAAGGAAAAGCAAACCAGTCACATTCTATTCATGTCCAACTTTTCTGAAGTCTAATTAGGTAAGAAATAAGTAAGTATCTGTGGCCGAGGTTTACAAATACCTGATGACAGCTCTAAGGGCTCAAGCTGATCCTGAGTTCCTTGAGTCACAAAAACACTGGGAGAAACTTTTTGCCTAAGGTGAGGTTCATATGAGGGTGATTTAAAGATTAAGGTAGGACTGATATTACTTAGAGGTTTACAGAATTTAGAACTAAAATTAAGCCATTAGAAATCGTATCATCTAATCAACTTCTTTACATATAATAAAACTGAGGCCAAGAAAATTTAAGCAGTTCACCTAAGATTATACAACTAGAATTATACTTATAGGCTTTTTTCTTCAAAGGAGGACTTCCATCCTCTTTAATATAATACAGTGGTTCTTAACCTTTTTTTGAGGTACCGAACCCACCAGTTTCATATGTGCATTCACCGAACCCTTCTTTAGTGATAAATAAAATATTTTTTTTTTCCAAATTCAAGACACAGGTATATATATGTTTTTTTACTGGTGCACAAAATGAGCCGTGCATGAACATCACCTTGCTCAAAGAACAAAACCAACAAAGTGCATGAACTCACAACAAATTAGGGTATTACTTTATTCTGGCTTCTGCGGCAGAGGCTTCTCCGAACCCCTGAGACCAACTTATCGAACCCCTAGGGTTCGATAGAACCCAGGTTAAGGACCACTGATATAATACTACTTATATTTAGTTGTTTTAGGAGTTTCTTTGAAATTTGTAAAAGTAAAAAAGCATGCTTAGGCCTTGGCAGGTTGGTCAGTGGTAGAGCATCAGCCTGGCATGTGGAAGACCCGATTCGATTCCTGGCCAGGGCACATAGAAGTTCCCATCTGCTTCTCCACCCTTCTCCCTCTCATTCCTTTCTATCTCTCTCTTCCCCTCCTGTAGCCAAGGCTCCATTGGAGCAAAGTTGGCCTGGGCGCTGAGGATGGCTCCATGGCCTCCACCTCAGGCACTAGAATGGCTCCTATTGTAACAGAGCAATGCCCCAGATGGGTAGAGCATCACCCCCTGGTGGACTTGCTGGGTGGATCCCAGTCGGGAGCATGTGGGAGTCTATCTCTCTGCCTACCCGCTTCTAACTTCAGAAAAATACAAAAAAAAAGCATGCTGAATTATGGACTATACCTTTGGCATAAATTTGGTTGCAGACCATCAATTACTACAGTGAAAATACCGACTGTTTCCTGGTGGTAGCGTTCATTAAGTATAGTTAATTTTTAATTTTTTTCCATTGATCTAAGAGAGAAGAGAGATGAAGGGAGAGAGAAAGAGAGCAAGAAGGAAGCATCAAGTTGTTTCACTTTGTTGTTCCATTTAGTTATGCACTCATTGATTGTTTGTCCCGACTTGGGTCAAACCCATGATGTCTGGCGTGCTGGGTCAATACTTTATTCACTGAGCCACCAAGCCAGGGCTAAGGACAGTTCATTTTAAAGAAAAATTGTTTCTCAAAGCTTACACTCTAAACCCTAAATGGGTTGCCTGACCAGGCGGTGGCGCAGTGGATACAGCATCGGACTGGGATGTGGAAGACTCAGGTTCGAGACCCCGAGCTCGCTAGCTTGAGCGCGGGCCCATCTGGCTTGAGCGAAAAGCTCATCAGCTTGGACCCAAGGTCGCTGGCTCCAGCAAGGGGTGGCTCGGTCTGCTGAAGGTCCGCGGTCAAGGCACATGTGAGAAAGCAATCAATGAACAACTATGGTGTCGCAACGGCAACGAAAAACTAATGATTGATACTTCTCACATCTCTCCGTTCCTGTCTGTCTGTCCCTATCTATCCCTCTCTCTGTCCCTGTAAAAAAAAAAAAAAAAAAAAAGGCTTTAAACCCTAAATGGGTCAATAGAGAATACCTCATTCGTCCACATACTTGTAACTAGCTTTTGCAAGCAAGCGACGGATGTGGCCTGTCACCTCTTCAGTGGTCTCTGCAGTAGCAATTTCTTTAAGACTCTCTTCTTCCTGGGGAAGTTTTAGCAGCTGCTGCAAGGTAGACTTCAACTCTGGCAGCATGGCTTCCCACTCCTCTTCTGGGTCCAGCACTGAGGCTGAATGAGAAAGTCTCACTTAGACTCTGTCTCTGGAGTTTCTGCCGCAAGAAGATGGACTGGGGTGGGGTTCCCCTGCAAGAACTACTCACAAACAGCTGCAGTTTGCCTCTCGGCCCTCATCTCTTGTAAATTCTGGGTTTCCTTCTGCAGCGGTCCAACAAGATCAGCATCACTAAGCTATCAAGGTAAAATAAGTATTAGGGTCACTAAGTCACATAATTTCACCCGTTTCCATTAAATCCCTTCCCTTTTAGATAGCCCAAGTTTACTTTACCTTGCAGGAGAAAGGATTATTGGCGAGAAAACTGGCCAGCAGCTGAATAGCATTTTTACATACTAGCACCGACTTGTCTGCCAGGCGGCCCACTGCTAAAGCCACCACTGCCTGGAAACGTGTCAGGGGGAGAGCCTATGAGGGACAGAAAGAGAAGAATCAGCTCACAGCCCACATCATCCTTTCTGTTCAATATGATCTTGATGTAAACCCCAAATGAGGTACCTATTCATTCCAAAGAAACTTTTTTTTAGTGAGAGGAGGGGAGGCAGAGACAGACTCCTGCATGTGATCTGACTGGGATCCACCCAGCAAGCCCACTAGGGAGCGATGCTCTGCCCATCTGGGGCCTTTGTTGTTGCAAGCAGAGCAGTTTTTTAGCGCCTAAGGTGGAGGGCATGGACCACCCTCAGCGTCCGGGGTCAACTTGCTGTAATCGAGCCATGGCTACAGGAGAGAAGAGAGAAAAAGAGAGAGAAGCGATAGGCGGAGGGGTGGGGAAAGAGATGGGTGCTTCTCCTGTGTGCCCTGCCCTGACTGGGAATCCAACCTGGGACATCCACAAGCTGGGCTGATGCTCTACCACTGAGCCAACTGGCCAGGGCCCAAAAGAAACTTTCCTATGGGATTTAAAATAGTTAAGGAGTATTCTTTGTAGTGGTTAAGATACCGGACAGTCCTTAAATGAAACCAGACATCTTTGCCCTTTAGTAAACAAAAACCTTTATTACTGGTAGTAACAACCTGAATTCTAGACTCTTCTTTGGGACAGATATTTTTCTTTGTCATTGGATTCCTCTTTTCTTTGGCCTATACATAGAGTGGTACCATTATGTCTTTATCACGTAGAAGGCTGTTCACCTTCTGTTGGACGATTCGGGTAAAGAGTTGCAAAACACGGCTTCGCACAAAGGAGTTGACATCATGGCCATGGGCTTGCAGGGTGTCCAAGAACTGGTCTCTGGTGTTTCGGGCTGCTTCCTCCAGCTGATCACCACTCAGAACCTGCAGTACCATCTCTGCCATGGCTGCGAGCACAGCATTACGCATCATGTAATTCTGGGAGAGAGAAATGAAGTTGCTGTGAGCCTCTGCACTCCAATACTAATGTTTCATTTCCTAAATTCTTATGCCAGTCCAGGCACAAAGAAGGAGCCAAAGCCTTTAGTCAAGGTTAAGCTTGCTTGTCTTAGCTGTAACTTTTCCTGGTCTGCCTTGGCTGCCTAGGCCCTGCTCAGCAAACCTTAGCTTGCGAGCCACATGCGGCTCTTTGGCCAACTTAGGAGTACCCTAATTAAGTTAATAACAATGTACCTATCTATATAGTTTAAGTTTAAAAAATTTGGCTCTCAAAAGAAATTTCAATCATTGTACTGTTGATATTTGCTCTGTTGACTGATGAGTTTGCCTACCATGGGCCTAGGGATTCATCCCTGAGGTCATTGGGAAAAGCTGAGTCCCAGATGGGCCTTGTTTGCTCAGAGGAGAATATGAAGACAAAATAAACAAAAGTCAAAACCATTTCCTGCCTGACCAGGCGGTGGCGCAGTGGATAGAGCGTCGGACTGGGATGCGGAAGACCCGGGTTCGTGTCCCCGAGCTCGCCAGCTTGAGCGCGGGTCCATCTGGCTTGAGCGAAAAGCTCATCAGCTTGGACCCAAGGTCGCTGGCTCCAGCAAGGGGGTGCTCGGTCTGCTGAAGGCCCGGGGTCAAGGCACATGTGAGAAAGCAATCAATGTACAACTAAGGTGTTGCGATGGCAACAAAAAACTAATGATTGATGCTTCTCACCTCTCTCCATTCCTTTCTGTCTGTCCCTATCTATCCCTATCTCTGACTCTCTCTCTGTCCCTGTAAAAAAAAAACAAAACCATTTCCTCCCTAAGATTCACCCAAGTAATCATGGTAGTAGCCGAACATGAAATCATATCTATCCATCAATATACATTTGTAATGACTACATTTCACCTGAGGTCTCAACAACACCTTTGATCCCTACTCATAAACACCCTCTTCCCTTCTACTCCCTATTTTACTAACAGAAAATGAAACAAAGAAATAGAAATCAGTCCTACAGTATGAGCAAGTCCATTACAGAATCTGGTGAAGAGGGTTTGGGATTTTTTCTAGGCTAAGAGCCAAAGAATGGAGTCTTGCATAAGTTAAAGTAAATTAGATGAATGAGTAGACTGTTTCTGTCCTTATATTCACCTAGGAGTGTCCCACATTCATTTGGGAAATGGCCAGGTTAGCATTCAGGGATAAAAGAGAACTGAGATGATAGAGGTTGATTTGAGAAATTTTGTTATATGGAATAGCAAGTCAGATAGTAGGAAGAGGCGTCATCCTAAGAAACAGAGGGGACTCAGAATCATAGCTGAGTCACTTGCACTGGACCTAAGCCGTGGAACTGTCCTCTCCCCTATCAGACCTGGATAAAATCAATGTGACATAGGCTCTTCATTCAATAAATGTCATCTGCTTCTCTATAGGAAGGAACTGCCACAGTGATAAGACCAGATGACTTGACTTCAGGTGAAGCTACCTTTTTGTTTAAAAAAAAAAAAAGCCTTTCAATAATGGACTTAAAATCCCCAGAAAACCTGAGATCCTCAGGGTACCACCTACCTCTCCATCCAGATGATCTATCAAAATGCACATGCTGGACATTAGGATGGCGGGGACACGTTCTGCTAGTTCTGTCAAGAAGGCTGCAAAGCCCTTTGCCCCTGAAGCGTCCCGACTCAGCTCCTGGGGACACTTCTGTCCAATCTCTCTGTGCAGGGAAAAAAACACAGCCATAAAAAGATAATTTAGTTCCCAGTAAAAGAAGGTAACACTGGTATCTAACAGATGAAAGAACCTATTGTTGCACAGAGAATATACTGTATTTCTAACCTTTCTTTCTCTTCTCCCTGAAAGAAATAAGAATTAGAAATTCGAGGCGGAAGTTACCTTACAATCTCTCCCACGATGCTCTTCATTCCATAATCAGTTGCCCATAGACTCACAGCTGCCACCAGTACAGGTGCCAGATGTTCAAAGTGCTGCAGCATCTGGATGATCTTCACAGAGGCGCCTGGGGAAGTACTGAACATGAGACCTCATGGGCGAGAGAAAAAAAGGGGGGGGGCACAGCGAAGCACTAACTTACTGAGCACATGGTTATAACGTGTCAAGGCTACACCAAGCAGGTGTGCTATGGCTTCCCGGGTGGGACGGTTCTTCTGGTGACCAATGGTGGGGTTCTCCAAAAGGCGGTAACAGCAACCAGTAACCAAACTGAGAAAGGAAGAAGGGGAGATGGTGGAATCAGTTGTCAAGTCAATTATACTGGGGCTCTGCCTCGTTCATTCTATCTGTACTGCCCCCAAAGTTCAGGGTACTCTAGTTTCCTTCATTTTATCTACCACCTTCTATATAGCAAATTGCTTTGCTGACTCCAGATAGGCACTTTGTCCTTTAAGAACGCCAACTTTCAACCATTAAGATGCCTGTACAGGACTTGAATACAGGAGTGGGCAAAAGTAGCTTTATAATTGTATGTGAAACAGTTTATTCCTGTATTATTTATTATTTACCATATGAACAACTGTGAACCTACTTTTGCATACCTTCATATGTGATAAGACAGGACAAAGTCACCAACGACTTTTCATTATAAATATAACAGTCAATTCAGTCCTCATCTTAATTGACCTTTCAGCTTCATTTGACAGAGCAGACCACTCCTTTCTACTTGAAACACGCTTTGTTTGGCTTCTAGAATGCCATACTCCTCTGTCAGTTTCTTTGGCTGGTCCCTCATAATCACCTCACCTTCTAATGCTGGAGTGCCCAGGGGATAGTTTTTCGATTTCTGCTCTCTTCTACTTATTGATTCAGTAATCTCTTTCAGTCTCATGGCTACAAACACAAGTATTCCCAAATGAGTGCCTCAAGGCCAGACCTCCCCACGTCATCCTTGACTGCACTCTCCCTTAAACCTCTCACACATCTGTCATCTCATCTGGTAAGCTCCACCTTCAAAAAAAAAGTAGACTACAACCACTTCTCCCCATCTCCCCACTGCCATTTTCTGGTTTAAATTACTGTCATCTCTTGCCCAAGTTACTTCAATAGACTCCTAACTGGTCTGCTGCTTCCTTCCTTTCCCTCCATAGTCTGTTTCAACAGAACAGCCAGGAAAACGCTGTTCAAGAGCAAGTAAGACCACATACTTACTGCCCTGCCTGGAACCTGAGTGGCCCATCTCACTCTGAGAAAGTGCCAGTCATCATGATGGCCTATAAGGATCTGCATAGCATGGCTCCCCACTGCTCCCTGACCTCATCACCTATCCCTCTCTCAGTTGCTGTCTCTGGCCTTATTGCTAGTATAGGTACACACCAGACACATGCCCTCCTTGGGGTCTTTGTACTTGCTGTTCCCTTTCCTTGCCCTTGCTCTTCCTCCAGATAGTCTCATGGCTCTGATGACCTCCTCTGGGTCTTTGCTGAAATGTCACTGATTCAAACAGATCTTGCTAGTATGGCTGATTTAATATCACAACCTTCTTCTATCAAATGTCTTCCCCCCTATATTTTTCCCACAGTAATAAACCATAAAACATACTATATATACTACTTTTTAAAATTGGCTTCTGCTCTATAAAATAAACTCAGTGAGGGAAAAAAACTTTGTTTCTAGTGCTTATTGCTTATAATGATACCAGCTATGCACCTAGAAGATTCTCAGTACACTGTTTCATGAATGAAGACATGGACATTAAAGATGAGAAATTCACAGCAGTTTCTAAGATTCATTATCTACTTCCTAATAACTCAATGTTATGAGTATATGTCTATATAACACAGATAGAACTGAGGTATGAAATTAAGCATTTAAAAGGCAGGCCTAGCAAGAGAGCCCTCATTCCTCACAACTCAGTATTACCATATCTGTAGTCATTTTAACTGCCTACCTGACAAATTCCTCTTCAATTATTGAGTGGTTCCACAGGTGACGAATGTCCAACTGGAGCAGCTGTGTTAAAAGCTGAAGAATTGGTTGCCTCTCCTCTTCCCAGTCAAAGCCATGGGCGGACTTGGCCCGGGATTTCTTGCCCTAAAAAAGATCACGCATACATTCAGGAAAAAAAAGAAAAAGAAAGTCAAGATCTGCTAGTCTGAATGCCTAAACTATCCAGTATCCAGACAAGGCAGAAGGTAATGCAGAAGCAGTATTACGAGTTCCAAAATATAAAAGAGCTGCTTGTCATGGAAGGATATGTTGTGATACTTTTCAGTACCTCTTCATAAACCCTACAGAAGAACAGAAAGGAGTCTCTGAATCATTGGCTTCCCTTATTTCCTACCCATTCCCCCATCCTTGCAGGCCCCATATTAAATGAGCCAAGAATTCGAAGTTACCTTCCCGCCAAGGTCCAGGTCAATGAGACCTGTCTCGCTGATCATGGTCTCAAAGGATTCCAAGAGGTGTATCAGAGCATAGCAGTTCATTTTGAGGGCATTTAGGTGGGCGCTTCTATCTGACACACTCAAAATTGCATCATCAAGGATAGCTGGAAGTTCCTGAGTGTGGCGGGATACCACTGCAAGAGGCAGAAACTGGAGTTGGTTTCATTCTCTTTCTTCATACTCCAACTTCTAAACACCCTACGCTTGCAGCCATCAGATTACCAAAGATCTGTGTTTCATCTCTCAGTGGTTACAATTCAAGCTAAGTTCTTTGGGACCCCAGACCCTCAAACCATGAACATGACCTGTCCCTACTTTCTCACTCCAGTTATCACAATTTTTTCTGACAACTGGGAAGACTCATCTCTATGAAAGAGAGATGGTTCAAAAGCAGGAAGAACTTCTTGTTGGTCTGCCCTTACAGTGAACACACATAACTCTGTATTGTCCACCAAGATTACAGACCTTAATAGGTCAGAGGTCCCCAGGCTTAGCCAAACCAACTGAATCACCACAGCCTTGATATCATCATGTGGCTGATAAAATGCAGTAAACAAACAAACAACAAACACCTTCCATCCCCTACCCCCAATTCATAAACACCTTTAATCAGGAATTCCAGAGTATCTTCCTTGAGGCCAGGATCTATACTTCGAAAGTGACTATGGGGGAAAGAAAAGTGCAGGGGTAAGACAGGAAGCTGCAGCCCATGCTAACAGATCAGCTCTAACTTGAAGAATCTAATGGCAAAAAATACATGTGAAATAGCCCAAGTGAATAAATACAGTGGCAAGTTGGTGTAAATGCTCACCAGTAGAGATATCAGTACCCAGAACCTTTTATTAGTGCACTGTAATTTGAAATTTCAGAACTAACATGCAAAGTTAGGTCAAATAGACACTAGTTCTTTTTAAAGTACCAGTGGGTATTTTACTTACTGCAGAATGCTATAGACAGTATCAAAGTGCTCCAGTATAGCCAGGGGCCCCTGAGCTTGAAAGGCAGTCTGAAATGCTATAAAGATGAAAGAAATTGATCAATACTGAGGAGAGAGGCCTTTTTGGTAAATTCTATTCATGGAAGAACATTGAGTTAATTGCTTTTATTGGTAGAATCACAAAAGAAATGGTTCATGTCAATGGAACATATTATAATACCTTCCATTTGTCCTGTTTTACAATTATAGCCTTGAGCTTCATCATATCTGAGCTAAACAATAAACAAAGCAGACAGTATTATACCTACTTTATGGGAAAAGAAATCATCAGAGTAGCAATATGACTTGTCCAACTTACAGTAGTTAGTAGTGAACACAAACTCAGATTTTTAAAAAAATTTTTGAAATGACAAACGTAGCAAAATCAGCCTGACCAGGCGGTGGTGCAGTGGATAGAGCATCGGACTGGGATGTAGAGGACCCAGGTTCGAGACCCCGAGGTCGCCAACTTGAGGCCAAGGTCGCTGCCTCGAGCAAGGGATCACTCGGTCTGCTGTAGCCCCCTCCCCCGCCCCACCAAGGCACATAAAGCAATCAATGAACAACTAAGGAGCTGCAACAAAGAATTGATGTTTCTCGTCTCTCTCCCTTCCTGTCTGTCTGTCCCTCTCTCTGACTCTGTCTCTGTCACACACACATAAAAAGTAGCAAAACCAGTAGAGTTCCTGTACTCTCCTCCCAAATAATGTTAACATGATATACAACATAGTACAAAGATCTATTCTAAAAAAGCAAATTAACATTAATTAATTCAGTGCTACTAACTAATCCACAGACCTTATTTAAATTTTGCCAGTTGATCTATCTATGCCACTTTTCTGGTTCAAGGTCCAATCTAGCATACCACAATGCATTCAGTCATGGTGTCTCCTCCAATCTTTGTCTTTCATGATCTTGACATTTTTTTTTTAAACTTTTTTTTTCATTTTTAAATGTTTGTCATTTTTAAATTTAATTTCTTTTTATTTTATTCATTTTAGAGAGGAGACACAGAGAGAGAGAGAGCGAGAGAGAAAGGGGGGAGGAGCTGGAAGCATCAACTCCCATATGTGCCTTGACCAGACCAGTGCAGGGTTTTGAACTGGCGACCTCAGTGTTCCCAGGTCGACGCTTTATCCACTGCGCCAACACAGGTCAGGCCGATCTTGACATTTTTTAATTTTTATTTTTTGACAGAGACAGAGAGTCAGAGAAAGGAACAGATAGGGACAGACAGACAGGAAGCGAAAGAGATGAGAAGCATCAATTCTCCATTGTGGCATCTTAGTTGTTCGTTGATTCCTTGCTCATATGTGCCTTGATGGGGCGGAGGGGGTAATAGGGGAGCTACAGTAGAGCGAGTGACCCCTGGCTTAAGCTAGTGAGTGACCTTGGGCTTCAAGCCAGCGACCATGGGGTCATGTCTATGATCCCATGCTCAAGCCAGTGACCCCGGCTAAAGTGAGCCCGTGCTCAAGCTGGTGACCTCAGGGTTTTGAACCTGGGTCCTCCACATCTCAGTCTGATGCTCTGTCCACTGAGTCACTACCTGGTCAGGCTGATCTTGACACTTTTGAAGTGTACTAGCCAGTTATTTTTTTTTCATTCAGTGAGAGGAAGGGAGGCAGAGAGACAGACTCCCGCATGTGCCCTGACCGGGATCTACCTGGCAAGCCCACCAGAGGATGATGCTCTGTTGCTCAACAACCAAGCTCTTCTTAGCACCTGAGGTGAGTGAGGCCATGGAACCATCCTCAGCACTCGGGGCCAACTCACTCCAATTGAGCTATAGCCAGTTATTCTTACAGTATGTCCCTTAGTTTGGGTTTGTCTGATATTTTCCCATGATTAGACTGAGGTTATGAATTTTTGGCACATTACCATGGAAAGGAGGTTGGGTCCTTCAGATGCATCATACAAAGATATAGATGTCAATGTCTATTACTGGTGATGTTAATTTTGATTACTTGGTAGTGTTTGCCAGGTGTTCCCACTGTAAAGTTACTATTTTACCTTTTGCAATTAATAAGTATCTTGTAGGGAGATACTTCAAAACTAGGCAAATATCCTGTTTCTCATCACATTTGCCCACTAAGCATCTTTTAACACATTGTTGACAGGCAATTTTACACAGAAGTTATCTCTTGTCATAATTGAGTATGAGAGTGAAACAATCTAAATAAACATCAGTATACTTTATTTATACATAATGAATTTAAATGAAACTTTGTACATATCTGCTACATATTATATATTTTAGTAATTTTTTTTGGTGTGGTAACTATATAGCAATCACCTACATGTAATGGTACCAGACGGTTTGCAAATGTATCTGGTTTTGCTGCACTTTCCTTTTGAAACCTAAATATCAAGAAAATTCATTTTTATAATAAACTTAACATGATTGAACACGATGAAGAAAGATTTTACAATATCCTTGATATGTATGTTCAAACTGCTAGTGGTTAGAAGATAGTCCAAGTTTAAACAGCTTGACACTGATTGTTTTTGGTTACCGTACCTTTGACTTTGCAGAGTGGGAAGAAAAGGAGTCCACATGAGAATAGACTGGTGTGCTGTTTTTCGAACTTCGACCCTCAGGGCAAAGAGTCACAAATACAATAATACTATATTACCCTGAGTTTCAAAAATTGAAATAGCTAATATAAATGCAAACACAAGTTAACTCGTAAGCAATCAACAATGTGTTAATGATTCTTGCCTGCCATAATTATTGCTGTGGTATTTACTAAATGGTGACTTTCCTATCTCCACCACTCCTACACTTACTAATGGAAATGCCACTATGACAATGAACTGTCCCTTTCATCTCATTTACTTATTCAATTGTTTATTTATATCAGAGTAGATTCATGGGTATTTCTGGGGGAACGTGCTGCTCTTATCCTGCCAACATGCTCACGCCTCCCTTCTTTAAAACAACAAAAAACACTCAATGCCTTTCATTTATATTCCTTTAAAATTTTGTCTAATCTTTCTCTCACTTTCCTGCAATCTAGTTTTTAAAATTAACCAATCCAATGATTTTCTCAAAGATTATCATTTACCTGACTTTATTTTTTATTACAACCAATGATTTGCTTGAACCATATTCCTCCTCTTTACTTCTCTGAAGCATTACCCATTGATCCAGCCTAGGGTCCTACTGCTTTTGGTTTATATTTGGCATGAACATTTACTAGGCCAAGCTACTTAGCTTACAAAGTCTGTTTCTTCTTCTGTAAACTGGCAGTAATAACAGATACCTCATAAGGCTTTTCAAAAAAAAATTTTTTTAACTTTTAAAAAAAATTTTTATATATTCATTTTAGAGAGGAGAGAGAGAGATAGAGAGAAAGACAGAAGGGGGGAGGAGCAGGAAGCATCAACTCCCATATGTGCTTTGACCAGACAGCCCAGGGTTTTGAACTGAGGATCTAGCATTTCCAGGTCAACGCTTGATCCACTGCACCACCACAGGTCAGGCAAAATTTTTTGGTAAAGGTTTAGTGAGGAAATCCATGTGAAGCAATCAGAACAATACTTAGCATATAATTTAACTCAGTATATATAAGTATACTGAGTATACTCAGTATATATAAGTAGCTATTTGCTACTCTTTATAAATCTCCTTCTGTAATCTGAAAAATATAGAAAAATGGAAAAGAAAGAAGCATTGTTAACATTTTTTCAGTCTGTTTTCTATGCACAGTATTTCTATTATTGAGGTCATTACACATTCACTCCTGTTACGGCTTTTAAAACATTTTTTTGTTTCTTTTAGAGAAAGAGAGACGGACAGACAGGAAGGGAGAGAGATGAGAAGCATCAACTCATAGTTGTGGTGCCTTAGTTGTTCATTGATTACTTTCTCATATGTGTCTTGACGCGGGTGGGGGGGATGGCCTCCAGATGAGCCAGTGACCCCTTGTTCAAGCCAGCAACCATGGGGTCATGCCTGTGATCCCATGCTCAAGCTGGTGAGTGCGCGCTCAAGCCAGTGACCTTGGGGTTTCAAATATGGGTCCTTAGTATCCCAGACCAAAACTCTATCCATTGCACCACCACTTGGTCAGGCAGATTATAAAACTTTTGTCTGTAACAATTAAAATTTTAAAACAGTTTGTTGAATTGAGAGAGAGAGGAAAAGGGAGAGAGATGAGAAGCATCAACTTGTACTTGCATCACCTTAGTTCTTCATTGATTGCTTCTTATCCGTGTCTCAACATGGGGTGCTCAAGCTGAGTCAGAGAGCCCTTGCTCAAGCTGTGACCTTGGGTTTCAAGCCAGCAACCACTGGATCATGTTAATGATCCCATGCTCAAGCCAGTGAGCCTGTGCTCAAGCTGGTCACCTTGGGGTTTCAAGCCTGGGACCTCAGCATCCTAGGTAAACACTCTATTGTGTCACCACTGATCAGGCTCCAATCTCATGGTTTTAAATGCCCTATACATGCAGAGTATTAAATCTCAAATCTTGGCCCTGGCCTGCTAGCTCAGATGGTTACAGCATCAACCCTATATATAAGCCAAGGCTGCATGTTTGATCTGCATTGAGGGCATATACCAGAATCAATCAATGAATGCATAACTAAGTGGAACAACAAATCAATGTTTCTCTCTCTTTCCCTCTCAAAAACAAACAAACAAACAAACAAACAAACAAACAAACTCAAATATCTTTAGCTGGGACCTTCTCCCGTGAACTTCACAGTCTAAACCAACAGTCTAAACCTGTCCCCCTTATGTCCCCATCTCAATAAATGACAACTCTATTCTTCTAGTTGCTCAAGTAAAAAAGCCTTGTAATCCCAGATTCTTCTTTCTCTAGCCCTATAAATCCAATCTAATCCAACAATTCTGTTGGCTCTATTTTCAAAAGATATTTAGAATCTAACCTTTTATGATCCACTCCACTGCTATCAACTCAGGCAAGCTACCTGGCATTATTGTATTAGCCTCTCTGCTGCTCAACAGAGTAACATAGAGACCCTTTTAAAAGGTTAAACCAGCCTGACCCATAATGGCGCAATGACTGGAACACTGAGGTCACTGGTTGGAAACCCTGGGCTTGCCTGATTAAGGCACATATGGGAGTTAATGCTCCCCCCTCCTTCTTTCTCTCTCTCCTCTCTAAAATAAATAATAAAATCTTTTAAAAAAAAAAAGGTTAACCATGTCACTCTCATCAGTGGTGGGATTCAAATAATTTAACAACCAGTTCTCTGCCCTAATGACCGTTTTAAGTATAAAAAAATATATACCGGCTTGACCAGGCGGTGGCACTGGGATGCGGAAGGACCCAGGTTTGAGACCTCGAGGTCGCCAGCTTGAGCGTGGGTTCATTTGGTTTGAGCAAAGCTCACCAGCTTAGACCCAAGGTAGCTGGCTCCAGCAAGGGGTTACTCAGTCTGCTGAACGCCCACAGTCAAGGCACATATGAGAAAGCAATCAATGAACAACTAAGGTGTTGCAATGAAAAACTAATGATTGATGCTTTGATGCTTCTCATCTCTCTCTGTTCCTGTCTATCCCCATCTATCCTTCTGTCTCTGCAAAAATAAATAAATAAATAAATAAACCACACACACACACACACACACACACACACACACACACATATATATATACCAAAACAACAATTTCATGCATTTAATACTTAAATAAGAATAAAAGTATACAAAAGTAGATAAAAGTTTTAAAATATTAATGAAATATATTAAATAATACCTGACTAAAAACAACAAAACTATTATTTAAGATATTTTCATATTGCTTCTTGATTGGCGTCCTCACTTGCAATTTTTTCACCTATGGATGGAATGAATATTACTACAGGTGCTTAGAATACTCTGTTGTGCAGATGAATGTGAAAAAAGAGTAAGGAGCCTGACAGGCGGTGGCGCAGTGGATAGAGCGTGGGACTGGGATGCGAAGGACCCAGGTTCAAAACCCCGAGGTCGCCAGCTTGAGCGCAGGCTCATCTGGTTTGAGCAAGGCTCACCAGCTTGAGCTCAAGGTCGCTGGCTTGAGCAAGGGGTTAATCGGTCTGCTGTAGGGCCCCGGTCAAGGCACATATGAGAAAGTGATCAATGAACAACTAAGGTGTCGCAATGAAAAACTGATGATTGATGCTTCTCATCTCTCTCCGTTCCTGTCTGTCTGTCCCTCTCTCTGTCACAAAAAAAATAAAATAAAATAAAAGAGTAAGGAATGTAAATTTATGATTTCCACATTGGCCCAGGTGCCTGCCCACCTTAGAGAGAACCCTGATTACAAGTGCCATTTTAGCAACTGGTTTGCCGAACTCAACAAGATATTAGGTCTCAGTTCTGTCAAACCAGTACAAACCGGCTGAATCCCACCACTGACTCACATGCTAAAAACCCAGTAGCTTCAGACTCACTCACACTGAAACTAAAGTCTTTGCCATAACATGCGAGACTCTTGACCAGTGCTTCTCCAGCTTAAACGTCCTTCTTAATTGCCTGGGGATCCTAAAAAATGAATTTTCCAATTCCATATTTCTGGGATGTGTCTTCACCCAGCATTTCTAATATGCTCCTAAACCTCAATACTAATGCTAGTCTGGAAGACTGCGTTTTAAGGAACAAGACTCTAGAATAATCTGCACTGACCTTTTTTCCTAGCTTATTACTCTCCAACCATATTGGCAGTTTTCCACCTCAGGGCCTTGGCACTGGCTTTTCCATCTCTGATCATCCAACATAAAATGCCAGTCCTGCCTGACCTGTGGTGGCGCAGTGGATAAAGCGTCGACTTGGGAACACTGAGGTCGCCAAGTTCAAAACCCTGCATTGGTCTGGTCAAGGCACATATGGGAGTTGATGCTTCCAGCTCCTCCCACCTTTCTCTCTTTCTCACTCTGTGTCTCCTCTCTAAAATGAATAAAAATAAATAAAAAATGCCAGTCCCTACCCTGGCATACCACTGTTTTTTTCTTTTGAAAGAGAGGGAAGGAGAGAGAAAGAAAGAAGCATCAACTTGTTCCACATAGTTGTGCATTGACTGTTTCTTGTATATGCCTTGACCAAGGACTGGACCAGGTACCTTGGGGTCCATGCTCAAGCTGGGGACTTTGGCGTTCTGGGTCAATGCTCTCTCTATTCACTGTACCACTACCATTCAGACATGGCACACCATATTTTTATCTTGCTTTACTTTTCTTGTTGGCACTTACAACCAATCTGGCATACTCCACATTTATTTATTACTTGTTGAGAGGCTTGGAGAGAACAGTGTCATCTTACCACATTTCTCCATGTATAAGACACATCTTAATTTGGGGGCTGAAGGGCTGTGGGGGGGTGTATTACATAAAGTTATTGAACTCAAGTTTTATTCATCATAAAATTCATACAACTCCTCATCTATGCAAAAAATGGTGAAATGCAAGTAAGAAAAATCTGCAACCACTGTATAAGACACACCCAGTTTTTAGACCCCATATTTTTCGAAAATGTGTGCCTCTTCTATATGGGGACATATGGTATGTTTTGTTTACTGTTGTGTGCAGTGCCTAGAACACAGGATATTTTAGTACATATTTGCTGATTTTGTATATTTATAGTAGAGCTTATAGTTAGGGTTCTAAACATCAAAAGCAATGCAATTGTTATTCAAAAACAGACAAAGAGAGTGGTAATCCATTTAAAAAATAATGTATTGTAATAATGGAAGAACACTGCTATATATAGTGTACAGCATGTACAATTGGTGATACATAAATCCACACAATAAGGAGAGAATAGTCTATCTGTCACACTGTTGGTTGGTCACCCATCAGTTGACCTCCACACTCCATCTTATTCCTTATTTACCATAGCAATCTGGGTAATTCCATTTCCCTTACTAGTCATTAGTTATAGAAATAGCACATGATCCAATTTTAGTTATATCTGTTGAGATGCTTCTAGTGAATTTTTAAAGACAAAAGTGCACAAAATAGAAAATCCCCTTTTCTATCTCTGGACATCAGAGCAAGGAGCTGCCATCTGGCAACCGTGATGGGAAGGCTAAGAGGACATAAGCTGAAGTTAGATGATCAAGCTGCTACATTAACTGACCCTTTAGTTGTAGAAGATAGTAAATGAAGTACCTTATTATTCTTATCTTTACATATGAGGAAACTGAAGCACAGAGAGACTATGTAACTTGTCCAAGGTCAGCCAGAATTCAAATCGAGGCAGCTTGGCTCCAGAGTCTTAATCTCTATTTTGTGTACCTCTCCAAAGCAATCTGACTGTTATAAGACCACTTCCAGTAAGTAGTGACATTATGGGGAGTTGCTTGAGAATGCATAAATTGTTCTTGGTCATATATAGGTTTCAATGGGTAACTGAATTACACATACATTATACAGTGTTGCAGCTGTACATATATATATTTTTCCCATTATTGTACACACTCTTGGAAACAAGAATTCTAGACTCTAAATAAAAGTGTTACTTGAAACAGGTTAGGTGCCCTAGACAGGTAGCTCAGTTGGTTAGAATGTTTCCTGATAAGCCAAGATTGTGGGTTCAATCCCCGGTCAGGGCACATACAAGGATCAACTAATGAATGTATAAATAAGTAGAACAGATCAAAAACATAAAAGAAAAGAAAAAAAAGAAACAGGTCAGTTAAAGTCCCAGACACTCTGAGAAAGCTATCTGCTGTAACTCTTGCTGCAATGCATACCATGCAATGCTAGGGAGAAAACATTAGAGAATATGAAAGACAAGTTCCTTGCCCTCACGGAGTTTAGTGGTGTAGTGGAACAGACAGACAGACAATATAATTACATGTGGAATGGTTAGTTTTGAAGTGCTAGCCACTGTGGCAGCTATGGAGTCTTACCTTTAAGCTGTGATGGTAGATTTTTGATGGACAGTATCTCTTGCACAACATACTGACTCACCCCTCCACTTTTTAATAATTCCTCTGGGGTTAAGGGCAGATGAAACTCATTCAGTTGGAGAGACATCCTTTTCCCACTGGCTCACGGGGCTGGAAACCAAACAGAAAATATATAGGTCAGAATATGTATCTAAGGCCTGCTTTTTGTTTTGGTTCTATCTTATTCCTCACCCTCCTCCAACATATTATGCTTTTTAGTATTACATCAAGCTGATAACATTATCTTAGAGTATGTGAAAGCAACCCTGGAGTACAGTCAAATTTTATTCATGACTGTGCCACTAAGTCATGTCACGGGACTCCTCTGTAAAATAGGGTTTCTAGTTTCTGATTATTTTACGTAATTGGTCTGAGTGCCTAATGAGTTAAGGGCTATTAAACTGTATAAAGACTATGGCCTTGAGGGAGAACTTAGTTGGTCAGAGCATCATCCCGAAGTGCCGAATCGATCCCCTCATCAGGGTATATACCGGTACAGATCTATGTTGCTTTTCTTTATCCTTCCTTTCTAAAGTCAAAAAATAAACATTACAAAAATAGTACTTTTAAAAAAACTGTAAAGTGGCATATCATCGCCTTATGTTTGCATTATTGTTTTTATGGGCAAGGCTTCTTAAGCAGAATGTCTCACCTTAGGCCAGAACAGTGGCCTAGGGGGGATTCCTGGCTCCAGAATGGGAAAGCATTAACATTTACTACCTGTTTACCGTTTGCCGGGTTCTGTAGGCTTTTTGTATGGATCATATCTGATCTTATTCTCCAAATTCCACTCTCATGGAGCGCATAACACAGCCCAATTTACAGATAGGAAAATGAGGTTAAGAAAGCTTAAGCGATTTGCCCATATTCTGAGGATCTATCAGACTTAACTGTTTCTCCCAACCACTTCGTACCCCAAGGATATGTCCATTAGACCTCCCTGCCTCTCCTATGCTACCTAATACTCATATTACCCTGTACCCTATTTTCCCAGCCTCTCATTCTCTGCTCCCCATTAACACCACACCTTACCGGAGAACTTCAACGGGCGATCCTAGGACTTGGGTTACAGAACTAAACTGAAGGAAAAAAAAAACAGGGCGTGCACAATAAGCTCCAAACAACCAGGCAACACTCAAGAGGGGAGAGAAACTGGCCAATCCCCGACTGGCGGAGGCAAAAAATCTGTCTCAAAGCGGCGCAACACGCGGGCAAAGCCACAAATGTGGAGTTCAAATCTTAACGGCCGCAAGGGGGCCAATTACGAATCTCGCTATAGAGACCAGCCAATCACAGCGCAGGATTCGAAAAGCCGCCACACCGCCTAAAGAGGGGCGGCCCCTCTCGTCCCGGGACTGAAGCCTTACCCGGTCCTTCGCCCCTACTGTAGGGGGGAGGACACTCCGACAGTGTCGGTCAGAGATGCCGCGTTTCTAGTTGGGCAGTGACCCATTCACAATCCCAGGACAGAAGGAAAGTCCAGGCTGGGATTTGAAAGGTTTAGGTTCCGCCATTTCCTCTACGTGACGTCCTGCAGGTCACTTCACTCTGAGCCCGATTTCCTCCCCTGTACAATAGGGGTAATAAAAAAAAAGCGACAGCGCCAAACTGCTGTGAAGCATAGAGAAAGAAGCTCTGGACTTTCATCTCCCTCACAGTTGAGGGACGGCCAAGGAAACGAACGAGTGAATTTTCTTGAAATTCAGTACTGGTACGCTAGAAGTTACAGTGAAGCCGCTTAGCTCTTCTGGCGCTCCACGACTTCCGCCTCGCAGCACAGAAGCGCCCAGGCGGGGCGGGGTGTGAGTGACGCACCGGGTCTTTGCGCCGGAACCCGGAAGGCGGGGCTTGTGTCCGGGGAAGCAAAAACCTAGAGGTCCCTGCGCCCAGAGCTCCCGGGGTAAGGCAAGATGGCTTTGTGCATCTGATGTCTATGTGAGGAGAGCGCGGGCGGTTCCTGTCATCTCCTTGAAGGTCACGCCTGGTCAGTACTCTGTGCTACAGCGGTGTGTTTTTGTAGGGCGGAAGACGAGAACAATGTTAGGGAGCCTAACCGGCGGCGCAGGAAGGCGCCTATGGAGCTGGATGCCCCTGGTCTGCAGAACCTTCTCTCTGGGTAAGTGGCAGCTATAGAGAGACGCTCTGAGAACTACTTCTCAGTAAGCGGCCGGAATTCAGTCTCTTTCTTCCTCATCCCTAGGTGTTCCTGGAATGTACTTTGTAAGGCTCACCGTCCCGCCTCGCAAAGCGGTTGATCGTTGGAACGAGAAGAGGGCCATGTTTGGGGTGTATGATAACATTGGGATCCTGGGTGAGTCTCGATTTCATTGTACAAAACTTAAGAATGGCAATTATGTTGCGACAACTATATTTTTTCATCTGTGTAGCAACGGTACCTCTCTAAATAGTAACAGCAAACAATTATGTGGCTTCTTACGTTATGTTGGGCACTGTTCTCAGTGCCCTATAAGTGAGAAGATTGAGACACAAAGAGATTAAGTAATTTTTCCAAAGCTAGTAAATGGCAGTGCCAGATTTTGAACCCCAAGCAGTCTGGCTCCAGAGCCTGTGCTCTTGATACTGTGCAGTGGTAGTCAACCTGGTCCCTACCGCCCACTAGTGGGCGTTCTAGCTTTCATGGTGGGTGGTAGCGGAGCAACCAAAGTATAAATAAAAAGATTTAACTATAGTAAGTTGTTTTATAAAGATTTATTCTGCCAAACCTAGCAAAAATCTGACATAAAGTATGTGGTAAGTAATTATTATATGCTTTAACTTGCTGTAACTCTGCTTTATAACTTTTATAAAGTAAAGTTACTTCCCTACTTTAATAAATCACCATTACTGTGGAATCTGTGGGCGGTTAGAAAATTTTACTAACAGAGATACAAAAGTGGGCGGTAGGTATAAAAAGGTTGACTGCCCCTGCGCAGTGTAATGTGTATCGTCTGTAGGTACTGCTCAGAAAGGTGTAACTGTGTATTGAATTCTTAATTGATCAAGGCTGTGTTGTTTTGGAACTAATATGTTCTCTCACCTAACAGGAAATTTTGAAAAGCACCCCAAAGAACTAATTAAAGGCCCCAGATGGCTTCGAGGCTGGAAGGGAAATGAATTGCAGCGTTGTATCCGAAAGAAGAGAATGGTTGGAAATCGCATGTTCACTGATGACCTGCACAACCTTAACAAACGCATCAGCTATCTCTACAAACACTTTAACCGACATGGAAAGCACCGGTAGAAGAGAAAGCTGGGGACTGTGGAAGAGGCATATCTATCATCCAGGAGAAGGGAAACGGTGCTTTTCCTTATGAGGAAAGGAATTTGTATGCTCTCCATAATAAAATGCCGCTTCTTTAGAATCTTTTATTTCTTTAGATGTTACTTTTACTCATTCGTGTAGACTATGAAGTCTGACTCATCCCTAAATCTTAATAGTATTAGATATGGACTTTACCACTTGTGCTTTGCAATTTAGCCATACTTATGGCCTTTAAAAAAAAATTACTGTTGCCACTTTTTGACATTTGGGTTTCATTTATTGAGATTGGTAATTTTTTTTTTTTTTTTTTTTTTTTTTTTTACAGGGATAGAGAGAGAGTCAGAGAGAGGGATAGATAGGGACAGACAGACAGGAACGGAGAGAGGTGAAAAGCATCAATCATTAGTTTTTCATTGCCGTTGTGACACCATAGTTGTTAATTGATTGCTTTCTCACATGTGCCTTGACCACGGGCCTTCAGCAGACCAAGCCACCCCTTGCTGGAGCCAGCGACCTTGGGTCCAAGCTGGTGAGCTTTTTGCTCAAGCCAGATGGGCCCTCACTCAAGCTGGCGAGCTCGGGGTCTTGAACCTGGGTCTTCCGCATCCCAGTCCGACGCTCTATCTACTGCGCCACCGCCTGGTCAGGCAAGAGATTGGTAATTTTTAATTAACCTGTAGTGCTAAATGTTAAATATATACATATATTTAAAGATTTTTATCCTGGAGCACAGAGGTTACCTGTTCAATTCCCCAGTCGGGACATACAAGAGCAGCTCAATGTTCTGTCTCTTTCTCCCTGTCTCTCAAAAAATAAAAAAGATTATTTATTGATTGATTTTACAGAGAGTGGGGGATGAGAAGTATCAACTTGTAGTTAGTTCGCTTTAGGTGTTGTATTCATTGATTTCTTATTGTATGTGCTGTGACCTGGCAAACCCAGAGTTCTAACCAGCAATCTCTGCATTCCAGGTGGAGGCTCTATCCACTGCGCCACCACAATCCAGGCTAAATACATATTTTAAAAATGCTTCTAGCCTGACCTGTGGTGGCGCAGTGGATAAAGTGTCGACCTGGGAACACTGAGGTCACCAGTTCAAAACCCTGCACTGGTCTGGTCAAGGCACATATGGGAGTTGATGCTTCCAGCTCCTCCCCCCTTTCTCTCTCTCTCTCTCTCTCTCTCTCTGTGTCTCCTCTCTAAAAATGAATAAAATAAAAAAAAAAGAAATTAAAAAAAAAAATGCTTCTAGGCTCTGGTTGGTTGGCTCAGTGGTAGAGTGTTAGTTGGCATGTGGATGTCCGGGGTTCGACTCGTCAGGGCACACAGGAAGTGACCATCTGCTTCTCTCCCTCTTTTTTTTTAGATTTTATTTATTCATTTTTAGAGAGACAGAAGAGGGAGAGAAAGGGGGGAGGAGCAGGAAGCATCAACTCTCATATGTACCTTGACCAGGCAAGCCCAGGGTTTTGAACTGGTGACCTCAGCGTTCCAGGTTGACACTTTATCCACTGTGCCACCACAGGTTAGGCCTGCTTCTCTCCCTCTTCTCCCCTCCCTTCCCCTGCCACCAGTGACTCCATTGGTTTGAGTGTGGCCCCACGTGCTGAAGATGCCTTGGTTGGTCCAAGTGCATCAGCCTCAGGCACTAAAAATAGTTCAATACTTGAGTATCAAACTAAAAAGGAGTTGCTGGGTGGATCCTGGTAGAGGTGCATTTGGGAATCTCTCACTATCTCCCTTCTCACTTTAAAAAAATCTCAGTTTAAAAAAATTTCAGTGATTGCCTGACCAGGTGGTGGCGCAGTGGATAGAACATCGGACTGGGACACTGAGGACACAGATTTGAAACCCCGAGGTCCCGTGCTTGAACAAGGGTTCACCAGCTTGAGTGCAGGGTTGCTGGCTTGAGCATGGGATCATAGACATGACCCCATTGTCACTGGCTTGAAGCCCAAGGTTGCTGACTTGAGCAAGGGGTCACTCGCTCTGCTGCACTGTACCCCCCCCCCCATCAAGGCACATATGAGAAAGCAATCAATGAACAACTAAGGAGATTAAGGAGCCGCAACAAAAAATTCATGCTTCTCATCTCTCTCCCTACCTGTCTGTCCCTATCTGTCCCTCTTTCTGTCTCTCACAAAGAAAATAAATAAAAATTCAGTGATTTTTTTCCCCCCAGAGGAAAGTTGGTAGATACTTAGGTATTTTTGGTGCCAGAAACAATCCCATTATTTTTGTCTTTGAGGGTTTATAATATTTTTAATTCCTACAAATTGTCGTTTGATGTGGTTGTAGGAGATGAATGGGATAAACACATGATCAGTCTATCATTTTAAATTTTTTTTGAAGGAGAAAGATGAGAAACATCAACTCATAGTTGCAGTTGCACTTTAGTTGTTTATTGATGGCTTCTCACATAGACTAGGGGGCTCAAGCCAAGCCAGTGACCTTGGGCTTCAAGCCAATGACCCCACATTCAAGCCAATGAGCCTGTGCTCAAGTCAGTGACCTTGGGGCTTTGAACCTGGGACCTCAGTGTCCCAGATTGAGCTCTATCCTCTGTGCCCCCACAGGTCAGGCTACATTGTTTCTAAGAGCAATTGTTTAACGGTTTTAAGCAGGGTATGACATTTGGATAGATTATCTTGGTTCCTTCGAGGACAGATACAAGGGAGTACATGACTAGAAATAGATAACTATATTTCTTTAATTCAGAGAGACACTTTTTTTCATTTTAACATATAAATTGGGATGTTTCACTATAACTGTTAGCTAAATGAGTGTCTGAGGCATGGAAGAAAATTCCAAAGACAGGAGGAACACCCTCTTAAGAATGTCTCACCAAAGCCCTTGATGGCATGCACAGAGGAGTATATTGTGTGGAAAATCATGAATATTTAAGACTGAATCAAATTAAAAAAGGGAACCATCTCTTTCACTCTTCTAACATGAATAAGTAAAATCTTAAAAAAAAAAAAAGTCCAAAAAAATGAATCATAAGAGTCAACCTCCGAATGTGAAGTTTTAGGCATACTGTTGGCATGTTATTCTTCTCTGTTTTCTTTTCACATATGTACGAAAGTGAAATATAAAAATCTATACATAAATCTACATTTTCAATAAATATACATTTTCTAAGTGGTAAGAAAGCATTTTGCAATTTACTTGCTACCCTTATTTCCTAGCGGGAACTAAAATAATGGCACGTTTTACAACGGATAATAGTATAAAGTAGGACAGTGAGACAAGTGGAGAGAATTCTTGAAATATTAAGAAGGAATAAAGCCTGGGGAATTATTAGAAGGGTAAAGATGAACAGGGAGGAATTCTAATAAGGTTTCCGGTTTGGGCAACCAAGTGGATGTGGTAAACTTCCTGCGAAGGATAGGAGCAGGTTTGGCGCGAAATTCAATTTTGGATATTGCCTGAGAAGCTCGTTGGCAATGTTGAAGGAAACGAATAGACGAAGCCTCGGTATCTGCTTTGGTAAGGCGGAACCCTGCGCCATGTACTAGAGTCGGAGAACCTGCCGCTCAACCTTGATGGATTTTGCCTCCTCAGAGTTGTCAGAGGCGGGCAGGTGGGGTGGAACCCGGGACAGATCTGGGTGTCAGCCTGTGCGCAGACCGACCAACAACCGCCGTCTCTAGGACTGCAGAGTCCTTGCCGCTGCGAACCCCGACTGGCGGACGGCTGTCGGCGGAAGCGGCACGATTGGCTGGAGCAGCTGGCGCTGAGGTCTTGGACGGGTCGGATTTCAGAAACTGTTTATTGATTGGCCTAACTCAAACCTTTGGTGTCCCCCTCCAGAGGGCTGGAGCGTACTCCCCCAATGACCTGTCGCTTACTTAGATAAGCCAACTATGGTTGTTAATGGTCAATGAACGAGTCTCACAACCCCTCTCTTCCTGAGTCAGGATGAAATGAGAGCTTTGATTGGTCAATTTGCTCGGGCTTCGCGTCCGGACTGTCGCTGTCCAGGGCGTGGATTGGGCCGTGGGATTGTCAACCTAATCAGAGAGGCGTGGCCAGCACTAATAAAGACTGAGACCCGCACGGTAACTGCAGTAAGTTCTACGGCAGCTGGAGCTTCGGCTAGTCAACTAGACGAGGAGCGTGGGAGTTCGTAGACTTCAGCCGCAACGTTCTACTTGCCAAGTGTTTCGACGCCGCAGTCTCCGGAGAGGAGACCGACCCTCCCTTTGTCAGAGAAATGTGAGTTGACTCTAGTGTGGGGGTCTCGACATTCCTCGCCAACTCTTACCCCCAGTGCCAGACTGCTGGACGGAAAATGGCGCATTGCAGCAGCTGCAGCGACGCCAGGAACCACCTCCGCGCGCCGCCCCCAGACCTGACCACCCCCAGGGAGGGGGCAGTACCCCCCTCCTGCTCCAGGCAGAGCCAGCACTCCGCGGGCGGGGCGGTGGCCCGGGGGTCCCACCCTCTCTTCTCGCCTGAGGGGCGCCTCATTCAGGACTGCATTTAGTGGATTCCAAGAGAGGGCGAAGGTGGGACATGCAGTCACCGGGTAGGGGGCTCGAGGCTCTTCATTGTCGTCTGATTGAAACTATACTTAGGGCCTCTGGAAATACAGTCATGGGTGTACCTGCCAGTTAGTAACTCGGGTTGCCCTGCAATCTTTAGATTTCTGTGTTCCCTTCACTGCAATGGTGACGTTACCCCCTTCCCATGTTAGCGGTGAACAAAGCTCCAGAAACTTACCTGCCAGTTCTCTGGCGCCAAGTGAGCAGCTCAGAAAAACTCAGGGGGCAGTGCCATGTGATTCCAAGCAGCTATTCATCCCAAGGCCACCCTAAGGTGTTTTCCTGTCATTGAGTCTGAGCCAAATATTGTAAAGAGAAATAGAGCTGGGGATCCCTATCTTCTCCCAACACGTTAAATTTAGTTTCTGACCATCTTTAACATCATCCCTAACCTAAGATTCTGAGGGAGAACCATGGCTAGACAAATTAAGTACTTTTCTGTCAAGACCACAATAATTTTTTTTGTTTTTTTTTTCTTTTTAATTTCTTTTTTTTTTTAATTTATTCATTTTAGAGAGGAGACACAGAGTGAGAGAGAGAGAGAGAAAGGGGGGAGGAGCTGGAAGCATCAACTCCCATATGTGCCTTGACCAGGCCAGTGCAGGGTTTTGAACTGGCGACCTCAGTGTTCCCAGGTCGACGCTTTATCCACTGCGCCACCACAGGTCAGGCAAGACCACAATATTTTTAAGAGATTTTTCTTTCTTATTGGCCGTAGGCCTGGCCTGGTCCTACGTATATTTCTGTTGCTTCTCCTAGAGACACAAAAAGAGAAACGATTTAATTATAATACATAAGGGTTTTAACTGTTCTGTATATTTTACTGCTGAATGTTTCCAATGCCGGACAGATAGTAAGTGGAATGATCCCTTCAGATGCTTTATAACCATTTCACTTTTTCTGTTTGATTTTTGCAGTTTTAAATATGTGGCATTCTATGCATTTTGGCCAAGTCCTAGGAATTCATTTGTTTTCATTTTGGAAAGGAGGATCCTTCTCAGCTGATTGGTTCCCAGTAGCAGCATCCATGTGGGGTGAACCGAAGGAGATGGAGAAAGTGTGACGACTAAAAGGGCATCACGAAGTCTCTGACCTTAATCTTGTCATTGGTACCACTATTCTGGACTGCTTCCAAGACCGAACAGTGACTTCTACCTAATCATTGAATTTTTCATCTTCAGTCAGAGAACTAGATTGCTTAGTTCAGTAGTAGTACCAGAATCTTGGGGCTTCCATGGCTTTATATCTTGCCTTTGTGCCTTAGAAATGAGAAAGTGACTCCTTAAATGGGGATAAGTCAGCGTAATCTGCTAGTATAGACTCTCTGAAGCGTTATTCTCTATCTTTTTAGACTGAAGGAAATTCATGTAGGGAGGAGGAACTTCTGGATATTAGTTCTATTGTGAGTACTCAGGGCCTTTCCTTTGTGCTATTTTTTGTGATGGTTTAATCCCCAGATCATTTATTCTTAGACTGTTCCTATGACGTATGTTATGTGAGATTTGGCTTCTGTTTGAGGAGTTCTTATTGTACTTTCTATTCTCCATCAAATTTGAGAGATCTCCCTCCCGGGGGGTAGGGGCAATTCTTCCTTGGGAGATAAAATCTCATGCTTTAGGTTAGAATTCTGGGAATAGTTTAGGAGGTGATTTTGGCTTCCATATGTTGGGACATAAAAAGGATTTTATCTTGCCTGACCTGTGGTGGCGCGGCAGATAAAGCATTGACTTGGAATGCTGAGGTCGCTGGTTCAAAACCCTGGGCTTGCCTGGTCAAGGCACATACAACAAGCAATCAAGGAACAAATGAAGCAACTATGACTTGCTACTTCTTGTTCTCTCCCCTCCTCTCTCTGTAAAATCAGTAAATAAAATTAAAAAAAAAAAAAAGGATTTTATCTTGAACTCCTCATTCTAAGTTAATCCCTTCTAAGGCTAAGGGAAAGAGAATAGTCATTGTGTGTAGTAGTGCAAACCAAGATTTCTCTTGGGACATGAAGGACTAGGATAGTCTCTTGACATTGTTGCCAAATCTAGAAAAGGAAGGGACAGAATGTCTATGATGCATGTACATTGAGGCCTGTTACCTTTATATTTGGCTCCTGTCCATGGTCTTGGCACAGTTTCATAATTAACATAATTGCTTTAGGCCCCAGTTCTATCTAAGTGAAACCTCCATATTCTCTGCCAAAAACAAAGGGAACAGACTGTCCTCACTCCACCTACAGACACTATGCCTTTGGTGATTCTCCAAGTTGTCCTTACAGCAGCCCCAATTTACCAATTATTTCATGAAACATAACCAGGAAGTGGATTCCCTTAAGCAGAGTCTTTCAGCTTGCTCTTTCTGTTTAGATATAGGCTTTGCCAAAAAGAGCCATTTGGTCTATAGGCTTGTCCTGAGGGTTTAGTCTTTTGTACAAATTTCTTCTAACTTGGATTGGAAGTTCCCAGTTTGACTTCATATGAAAGGCTTCTGACAATAAGGAAAATGCCATGTAGGTCAAAGCTGGCACATTGGTCATTGTAACCATTGTTTCAGAGGATGTGTTTGAGTTTGGGTCCGAGGGTAGCCCAAATAAGATTATACCACCCAAGATCTTTCATCTTTTGCTTCCTGTCACTGTGCTGCATCTTTGTACTTCGTATTGCCAAGGAAATAGAACCCCTTCTAATTGCATATAGTCTGCTTATTGCCATGAATTTGGTGGTATGGGGTGAGAATGTACGTGATTCCTTTCTTGTTGGGTGCTTTGTGTACTCTGTCCACTTCTCTCCTCAGGTCTGCTCCAGCTCAGTCACCCACTGAAGGGGCAGAAGGGACTGCCCCAGGTGGGGGTCCCCTTGCCTCTTCTCCTAATACAAGCAGTAACAGACGACTACAGCAAACCCAGGCACAAGTAGATGAGGTGAGTGGAGAGTTTTTCTCTGAGAGTTTCTAAATTATAGGAACTTCTTTTTTATAGAGGGATAGCTAAAGGCTTTGGGAGGCAAGGCTTTCGTTTACAACACAGGACAAACCCATTATCCCATGGTCATTGTTCTTTCCCCTGTCTCTAGCGGGGAACTTAGCAGCTTTGTTTCTGTGTCCTCTATCAGGTGGTTGACATCATGCGTGTGAATGTGGATAAGGTCCTAAAGAGGGACGAGATACTGTCAGAGCTGGATGACCGAGCCGACGCCTTGCAGTTGGGAGCCTCACGCTTTGAGAGCAGTGCCGCTAAGCTAAAGAATAAGTATTGGTGGAAAAACTGCAAGGTTAATTTTCTTGTTCTTTCCCCCTTCTTTATACTGGGCCACAATTCACAGAAGGCAAGAAAACCCTCAGGTTCTACATTCCTTCCCTTTAGTGGTGCAGTAACTTAGCCCTCCATGACACTTTATGGGAGAAGTCTTGAAAGCCTCCTTGAGCTGCATTACCCAGAATTTGCCACCAGGGTAGGCTAGAGTATTCAGACCCACTAACTGGGAGCCAGGGATACCCTGAGGTGTTTGGAAATGGTTAGTCAAGCAGCTTTCCCCCACAAAAGGACTCCTAGAAATATCCTCACCTGGCCTTTGCTCAGACAGACCCAACACCAACACAATGACTGGACTAGATGTATATATATTGCTCATAAAAATTAAGGGATATTTCAAAATGAATATGAAGCGATAAAATATCCCCTACTTTTTGTGAGCAGTATATTTAAACACCTGTAGCTTTTAGAAGTGAGCTGCACACTTCACAATGACAAATGAACCAATTGACTAAAGATCCAAAGTCTGCACCTCTATTACAGTTTCTTTCAAAGCAACAGGAACTAAGGAAAAAACGGCAAGCTGCAAAAGCTCTGATGTCTCTGAGGAGCTTCTGCTGTGGTGGTGCAGGAGTAATTGTTTGATGAGGAGCAGGAGGCTGGGCTCTTTCTAAGAGGCCTGCTGGCCTCCTGGCTGATGCGTGGTTTCTTGCACTGTCCCAATGCCAGAGGAAGTTCTCATATCTCTAGGCCTGGCTCCTTTCTTCCTTTCCCAAGTCCATGAACCCATTTTTTTGTCAATGTTTCCTCAGATGATGATCATGCTGGGAGTTATCTGTGCCATCGTCGTGGTAATTATTGTAAGTAAGTATCTCTGAGATGACTGGTGGGGTGAAGAGGTGGGAAGGTCCTGAAATCTTCTCCCAGCCCTACCTGCCTGCCTGCCTGCCTGCCTGGGGAGTGGGGCTGCTCTGACTGAGGTACGGAGATCACTGTTGTGGGATCATCACCTGGTTCGGGAGGGGGGAAGGGCAAAGACAGAGGACTTCCTTGATGGACAAGGCTTCCCTCTGCAAGATATTGAGGGAAGATGTCCCTCCTGTTCTGAGGAAGTGGGGCCGTGCTGTTCTATCTTGGGTCAGAGGGAGACATGGGGATGGGATGGACATCTACAACTGAAAGACCTGAATTTTTGGAAACATGATGTAACTTGTCCTCTTATTTTCTCCTGTCTCTCTCTCTTTTCAATCTTGGACTTCCTGATTCCTGTGTCCAGTCTACTTTTTTACTTGAGAATGTGCCACCCCTTCCCTCTTCTCCATTGCCATCCAAACTCATGTTTCTTCCTTGTTTGCTCTCAACAAACTTCCTCATCTCCCTTCCTCAATCCCAGCCCAGGCTTCTCTATCGCCCATTCCCCCTTTTCCATTGCTTTAATTTGCACTGAGTCTCTCAACACTAGGAATGCTGCTCGTGGCGCAGTCTTGAAGTAACTACCTGAAGAGCAACAGCTGGCACCTTCTCCCCAGCTGCTTCTTATATACTCATAAATTCCTCCAAAGCCAAAGAGGGTTGGAGGCCAAGGGAAGGGGACAGGGCACAGCTGAAGTGACATGCCCAAGAAAGTGCCAAGGTTGGGGGAGAAGGGTATCAGTGCCTATGGTGTCTCCGGGAAAAGCCAGTACCCTGGCAGGAGGAAGCCATTAATACCTGCAAAAATGGTGGCTCACTCAGGGCAGCCGTGGTTACTTGGAGCTCTTCTCCTATTCCAGGCCTGAAGAGGATCCTGGGTGGGCCCAAAGTCCAACTTGATCCTGGTGCAATACCATCTTAGATAGTAAAACCGGTTTTTTTGCAGTTATCTCTAATAATGCATTAGTCCAAGATTTTCTATGTCTTCAGGGATCTTAAAGCCTTTTACTTTGTTCTCTAGAGACCTGGAGAACACATATTAATTGTGAAAATACCAGAACTTTCATGGCCATCCTAGGAGCAGTCCCATAGCTCATAACTGGAAAAGGCTGTCTTGTCCACATTTTCTGCAGCATTCTGTACTGTCCGTGAGCACATCAAATAATTTCATGTAGTTTGGGACTCGGTTAGTTTTAATTGTTGGCATAGATAAAAAGAGAATGCTTATTAGATAGAAGCAGTGAGTAAAGGGCCTAATTTGAAGATAACAAGCTCAGAGGAACCCACTTATTGTTCTCTTGTTAAGGAGGGTCCTGCTACTCCCTGTTGATCAGGAGTGTGAGGGTCCTTGGACTTCTAGGGACTTCCTTCCTCCACCACCCCCACATACTTGCCGAAGACAGATGAGGCATGATGTCCTTTCTGAGGCCCGGCTGATTCTGAGTATTTGGGAAGTGCAGGGTACCTACCAACTCAGTCTTGGGGTGGGAGGTGGGACAGTCTATAGACAGTCTGTGCTATCATGGGGCCCTCTCTAGAGCCACCTTCTTGTTCTTGCAGTATACTCCCCTTCTTTTTATTTTTTTATTTTATTCATTTTAGAAAGGAGACACAGAGTGAGAGAAAGAGAGAAAGGGGGGAGGAGCTTGAAGCATCAACTCCCATATGTGCCTTGACCAGACCAGTGCAGGGTTTTGAACTGGCGACCTCAGTGTTCTCAGGTCGATGCTTTATCCACTGCGCCACCACAGGTCAGGCGCAGTATACTCCCCTTCTAAACCACATGTACACATCTGAATTCCACTTTGCTTCCTTTCCTTTTTGCATGGTTTGTGGATACAGGCAGTGGGAGCTCCTCAGCCTATCCTGGACCTCAGGGTGGGGTATTGAGTGTGAGGAGAGGCAAGGAGGCTGGGAACAGCAGGGGAAACACCATGGTCCTGTATTCCTTCTGTCCTCTGGTCCACAAGGAGGAGAGGCTGAGGCCAGGCTGGGCTGGGTCTAGGTGCTCACTTTCCATGCAGCAGCATTTCATTGCTCAAAACCATCCTTCCTGTCCCTTCACCCTCATGTCCCATGTCCCCTTCGTCCTGCCCCAAGGTAGGACTGAAGAGCTGGAGGAAAGCAATGTACCCTCCCAACAATTCCCCTCGGAGGTCCCCACTCTCCTCTGGGCTCCTCTTTGCCTAATGCAGAGGTTCACCGCTGGAGAAGAACCACCACTGTCCTCGACATGTCCCAAGCCTGGAGCAAATTCACCCTCTTAGTCTACCCATCCGTGTCACAGGAATTCTTTCCTGGGTTCTGTCCCTTTGAGGCTCACCAGATATAGTTGGCTTTGTTCTTTTGGAGATGTTAGCCCTTCTACTTTCTTTCTCATCCCGCCCTGTACCCTCTTTAGTGTCTTTGCTGTCCCTGTTCCTTCTTACCACCCATGTGCATGAGCAAGTATACAAGTAAACCCTGGGACTTTGCAGTGAAATGAAGCTGAGCTTCCCACATCCCCTTCAGTTTGCCTTGAGATGATGTGGGGTTTCCACTGTGTGTGTCATCAACTCTTCATCTGTTTTTCCTAGCCCGTCCCACACTTGTATAGAGTAACAGTTGTACTTTAAAGGCATGTGGCACATTTAACAATTACATGTACTCTGAACAAAGGCAAAAAATATACAAATTCCTACCACTAGACTGACTTGGTTGTTGTTTGGGTTGGAGTAACTAAGGAGTGGGGAGGGAGGGAGTGTTGTTTCTTTCTAGTAGTCTGATGTTGCTTTAGGCTGGAAGGGCTGGCTTATATGTATTTATTGTTCTTGAGATTAAAGATCTGTGTGTCGGCGAAGGAAGTGGTTTCAGCTCTCAACTTTTCTGTCAAGCAGCCCGGCTCTTCCAGGTGCTAGTGAGAGGAAGTGACAGCAGGAAGTTGAGTGAGGATCTCACATAGCAAACAACTGCAGGCCCTCTCAGTTCTCCTCTCTACCTCCTTCCCTTGTGCTGAGTTCCACTGTACTGAACAGGCAGATGTTAGAAATGACAAAAAAGAGAAATCTCTCCCTTGCAACTGAGGGAGTGAGGAGTTTGTAGGTACCCTGAAATACCCAGCAGCTGTCCAAAGGAACAGACCCTTAATTACAGCTCCAGGTTACACAGAGGAACTAAGATGGATTCCTAGGGCGGCCTTTGTTTCACACCTTGAACACTTTGCAGCTAGGCTTGGGGACACAACTCAGTTGGGTCCAGCATAAGGAAAGACAAGAAAGCAGAAAAGCGTTGCCTCCAGGGACACAAGAGGTTTTTATTTGGACAGAGTTCAGTAGTTGTGTGTGGTGGCCCAACCCTCATCTTTGCCCCACTGGGCCTCACTTTCCCCTTTCTTAATTTCTTCCCATTTTCTTTTCCTACCACTGCACCTCAAATGTATTTCTTGTGTTAACCTCTATCCAGACACTTTTCTTGCTGTCCTTCTCTACCAAAACTACCTGAGGCCCTCTCACCTCTTCATGCTTTCTCTGGCACAATGACAGAAGGCAGAGTTCTGCGTATAATTCAGAACGAGAGCCAGAGCCTTCGTAATCCGAGATTTCTTCATGCTTTTCTTGCGGTCTTTTTGAGCTCTGGGCCTTGGCTCCAAGTCCTTCTGGGAGAACGTGACTACTCTCTCTTTTTACTCTGAGGCAGGAGAGTGTCTACCCAGAGGGTGTTAGAGTCTTGGCAGACCTTGTGTGAGGTAGCTGGGAGAGAACAAGAGGGAAGAGGTTGGTTTCAGCTGGGGTAACACCAAAAGC
Source organism: Rhynchonycteris naso (assembly GCA_037038555.1). Lineage (NCBI taxonomy): Eukaryota > Metazoa > Chordata > Mammalia > Chiroptera > Emballonuridae > Rhynchonycteris > Rhynchonycteris naso. Next base: position 80,659,584 of record CM073000.1, read on the forward strand.
TGAGGGGCTGGAGTTGGGGGCTAGCTGGAATTCATGATGCTTGGGCTTCATCCCTAGTCTGGGTGGGGAGGTGGTTAGCAGAGGCTGGTCTCTGAGTGGGGTGGGCCAGGGACCAAGCTGAGGGCAGCAGGGCTCTTACCTTGCCATCTCTGAAGCCCCAGGTACAGCAGTGCAAGAAGGAAGAGGCTGCTTGCAAAAAGGACTCCCAAAGCTGTAGTTCTCTGCCCTGTCGGTGAGAAGGGTGTGGGCCAGAGTCAATCGGCTGGAATTAGCTCTGAGCCGCGCCAGCAGCAGGGAAAGGTGTGTGTGTGAGTCCCTGGCTGAGGAGCTCATGTCAAGTGTTCTGTTCTCACCTAGGAACTGGGCACACAGTAGCATTCGTACTTGCTCAGGGTTGTTGGATGCTTGTGTGTTACTTCACACAGAATCCTCTACCTTTTCCACCTCAGGACACCATTTTTTAATTGTTTTGCAAGAGAAATTTAGGTTAGATAGTTGTTGACAGTTAAACTAGAATTTTATAAATAGCTGAGAGGTGATGTGAGCTGAGAAAAAAACCAGTTTTGGGGAAGCTTGCTGCCTAGTGAGGCACTGAATACAAATGCCCAGTGCTCCTGGATGTTTGCATTCTAGGTATTGATTCTTTCCTGTTAAAACCTTTCAATACCGCCTGACCTGTGGTGGCGCAGTGGATAAAGCGTCGACTTGGGAACACTGAGGTCGCCAATTCAAAACCCTGCACTGGTCCGGTCAAGGCACATATGGGAATTGATGCTTCCAGCTTCTCCCCCCTTTCTCTCTTTCTCACTCTGTGTCTCCTCTCTAAAATGAATAAAATAAAAAATAAATAAATTAAAAAAAAAAAACAAAACCTTTCAATACCATTCAGTGGCTTCAGGATGGAATTCCAGCTAGAAGGCCCATTGGTAGCGGTGGAGGGTTTGAGGCAGGGGTCCCCAAACTATAGCCTGCGGGCAGCATGTGGCCCCCTGAGGCCATTTATCTGGCCCCCGCTGCACTTCTGGAAGGGGCACCTCTTTCATTGGTGGTCAGTGAGAGGAGCACAGGATGCATCCGCACCCATAGTTCCCATTGAAATACTGGTCAGTTTGTGATTTAAATTTACTTGTTCTTTATTTTAAATATTGTATTTAAAATATTTTTTTTATTTTATATTAAGATATGTGCAGTGTGCATAGGGATTTGTTCATAGTTTTGTTTTTTCTTTTTAAGTTTTTTTAAAAATTATTTTTATTTATTTATTCATTTTAGAGGAAAGAGAGAGAGAGAGAGAGAAAAGAGAGAGAGAGAGAGAAGGGGGGGAGGAGCAGGAAGCTTCAACTCCCATATGTGCCTTGACCGGGCAAGCCCAGGGTTTTGAACCTGCAACGTCAGCATTCCAGGTCAATGCTTTATCCACTGCGCCACCACAGGTCAGGCCTGTTCATAGTTTTTTTATAGTCTGGCCCTCCAATGGTCTGAGGGACAGTGAACTGGCCCCCTGTGTAAAAAGTTTGGGGACCTCTGCTCTAGGGTGATCAGGCTGCCTGTGTCTCACATCAGGCTACCTGTGTCTCACATTTTGCCTTTTACCATTTACTTGTTAGGTGACCGTGGGCAAAGTACTTAATTAACATCTGTAAGTGCCAGTTCACTCATTTGTACAGTGGGAGTCATAGCAATATACTTGATCTTATATCTAAGTGCTTAGTATAGTGCTTGATTCATGTAAATGCTCTAAATGCTCAATGAGTATAATTACCTCTCAAGCATTAGGTCACTTTTCCCTTTTCCTCACACACCCGTGGCTCCAGCGGTGCGCTTCCCCAAATCCTCTCTAGCTGCTTTATATTTGGCCTTCACACAGCTGTTCTTTCTGTCTTGGTGTTTCCTTTCCCTTAGAGCTAGCTAACTTGGTTTGCATGCACTGTCCTCCCCCTTCCCAGGTCATCTTCCCTGCCTGCCTGGTTGGTCCCTCCCACTGGACTAACCTCCTCAAGGGCAGGATCAGGAATTATTCAACCTTGAGTTCCAGTACATTGCCTGGTACCCTGCCCCTGGGGTGTCCTGAAGTCTCAGGATGTGTGGTGGCAGCTAGAGCGGCTGCTACCATAGAAAAGAAAAAGCTGGGGCTATGAGCAAAGTGTGGTGTGTGGTGGAAGCAGAACAAGACCAAAGATGAGCCCAGGATAGAGGTGGGGAGAGGAGGGCACTGTAGTACCTGGTGGGGCAGCCCAGGCACTGGCCTCAATGGGCTTATCCAAAGAGATGTGGGTGACCTGACAGGTGTAAGTGGCACCTGCAGAGCCAGGTTCTGCTGTCAGGGAGGAGGAGATGCTGTAGGTGCCCTCTGGGCTTTGCCGGAGGCCGGAGTAGGAGGCATCTGAGACTGGGACTGGGGCTCCACCCAGCTCCTCTCGGGTCCATGTCACAGTCACGTCCAGAGGATAATAGCCAGCAATGTTGCAGATGAGGGTGGGTGGCAGAGCTTTATTTGCCAAGCTCAGTCGTACTTTGGGGGCAGCTGGAAGAAAGAATGAGTAAGATTCCAGAGGAATCAATGGAAGCCTAAAGCTTCTTTCTACTAAGAGGGAGCTAGGTTGTGGAGGCTGAAGTTCCATTGTCAGTGGTGTGCCAAGGGGTAGATGAGGAGTCCTTCCTGGATGCAGGTAATTGAAAAACAGTAGTAAAACCAACTAATGGTTGGCTTGCTTCTTATCATGATAAGACAGTGATTTTAAAGGGTAACAGTGATGAAATCCTCTCGCTCAGGACCACTCCTAATTGCCCTTCTTGGTTTGCAGCTGCTCCTTTAGGATGTGGGATTGGAGGCAGCCAGCCAGGGCAGGGCAGGGCAGGGCAGGGCAGCTGGATCCTGAGCTAGGAAGTTTTAATTTTTTTTTTACCGTTTTTTGTTTTTTGGTTTTTTTTTTTACAGGGATAGAGAGAGAGTCAGAGAGAGGGATAGATAGGGACAGACAGACAGGAACGGAGAGAGGTGAGAAGCATCAATCATTAGTTTTTCATTGCCATTACGACACCTTAGTTGTTCATTGATTGCTTTCTCACATCTGCCTTGACCGCGGGCCTTCAGCAAACTGAGCAACCCCTTAATGGAGCCAGTGACCTTGGATCCAAGCTGGCGAGCTTTTTTGCTCAAGCCAGATGGGCCCATGCTCAAGCTGGCGAGCTCAGGGTCTTGAACCTGGGTATTTCGCATCCCAGTCCGACGCTCTTTCCACTGCACCACCGCCTGGTCAGGCTGAGCTGGGAAGTTTCTTGATGGACTTATCTTGGAGTGTGACAGGAGACAATCTGATGCCATTGGTGCTTCTAGGAGGGAGATAGCAGTTAGGCTGTGGGGATGCAGTCTGCCTCTCAGAAAGTGCCTTTGTATCTGGACTCCACTCTGGATAGCACTCCCAGTAAGCCTACCCCTTTCCCTCTCCCCCGGATAAATGAGTTCTGGCCTTACCTTGGATGTGCACTTGGATGATTTGTTGAGCTTGGTACAGAGAGGTGGTGATCTGGCAAATGTAGGCCCCCTCGTCCTTCACTGTGACATTAGGTAGGTTGAGGGAGGCATCCCCAGCCATGAGCTGCTCAGGATCCAGGGTAGCACCCTCTCGCTTGGCTTGCCCCTGCCCCGTGTCCCAGCTGTATACCAGCTGGCCACTGCCCTTGTGCTGCAGCCGCCACTCCACTCTAATGAGGTCCAAGCCTGGCGCCATGGAGAATCTGCAGTATAGGGAGGCTGTGGACCCCAGCTGGAAATTCAGGGATGGGGTATGTGTTGTCACCTGGAACTCCACTGTGGTGAGAGAAAGAAGAATGATGGTAGACAGCTTCCTCTTGAGGCCACCTGACCTCTGAGCTGTGGGCGTATGTCTGCTCTGCCTCCTTTCCTGGTCTGTGAGGCCAGTTGAGCTCATTTCCCATCAGATGGAACCACAAAGACATGGGGCTCTGGAAAGGCAGCATGGTGCATGTGGTAATCTTACCTATTCTGGAGTCACCCCGGATAATCTGATGAAGGCTATGGACCTCTCCCCAGGAAACTACACATGCAAAATTGTGGGTTACTGTTGACTCTTTGCTAAGAACCACTGGAGCAGCAGAAAAAGTTTTGGAACCCTGCCTCTTCCATGTAATAGCTCTGAGACCTTGGACAGGTCACTTAGTGTTGCCAAACTCACCTTCAAAATTCAAGGCTGCTATGAAGACTAAGTAAGAATAAGTGTTTAAAAAGCACACAATAACCTGACCAGGCAGTGGCACAGTGGATAGAGTATCGGACTGGGATGCGGAAGACCAGGGTTTGAGACCCCAAGGTCGCCAGCTTGAGCGAGGGCCCTTCTGGCTTGAGCAAAAGCTCACCAGCTTGGACCCAAGGTCTCTGGCTCCAGCAAAGGGTGGCTCGGTCTGCTGAAGGCCCGTGGTCAAGGCACATGTGAGAAAGCAATCAATGAACAACTAAGGTGTCGCAAGGGCAATGAAAAAACTAATAATTGATGCTTCTCACCTCTCTCCGTTCCTGTCTGTCTGACCCTATCTATCCCTCTCTCTGACTCTCTCTCTGTCCTTGGGAAAAAAAAAAAAGTTTAGAAAGCACACAATAGTAGTATTTGTGCCAGACATGCTGAACCTAAATCTAATGAGGAAAATAATCAGATGAATCCAAATGGTGGGATATGCTGCAAGAGAATGCCCTGGGCTCTTGAAAAATGTCAGGGCTATGAAAGACTATTGTGGAGTGAAGGAGGCCAAAGGCACTTGACTACTAAATGCAATGTATGATCCTTGTTTGAATCCTGGACTTAAACAAAAAAAGGACAAAAACAAAACACAAAGCTATAAAGAACATTATTGGGGCAATTGGAGAAGTTTGAATTTTGGACTTTATACTTGATAATATCATTGGTTCAGTTTTAAAATATTGATACTTAAGTATGAGGCTTAGTGGGGTAGCAAGCAGTTCATAGAGGATGATGGGAACAGACTGCTTTGGCAAATACACTCTTAAGTTCTCTACATGCTGTACCTCCTATTGTCTGTGCTATGATTGTCCCCACCTTGGTTTGCTGAGGTGATAGTTCTGTGATTATAAAGGAGAATATCCTTGTCTTTGGTTATAAACCGAATGCTATAAACCACATGCTCTACATGGCAGTATTTGGGGTGAAGTGTTGAGATTTCTGCAACTTTCATTTAGTTCAGGGTATATTTATAAAGAGAATGTGGCAAATGTTAATTGGTGGATCTAGGTGAATGATACACCAGTGTTCATTATACAGTGTGATCGTAAAGTCATGGTGCACTTTTGTCCTGAGACCGGTCAAAAGTGCACCATGACTTTATGGACACACTGTATTATTCTTTCACCTTTTGTAGGTTTAAAATATCCCCAAATAAAAAGGGAATATCTAACTATACCAGGACTATGTTTTACACTAGATGGACATGAGGACCCCTCTTTTCTGAGGTAGCAGGATACATGTAGGTTGGACCACAGAAAGATCAAGTGTTCTGGGGCTTTCTGAGGATGGTGGGTAGCTCCCTAATCTTTGGACTTGGTTGTCTCTTTCTGGAGGTAAAATACTGGAGTTGAAGACCTCTCAAGAAACCTATCATCATGTTCTCAATTGCCTGTGCCCTCTGGAGTGTGCAGCGTTGGATAGGGCAAGAACTAGGTTTTAATAAGGAATAGTGAACAGGTTCTGGGTCCCTGTTCTTTAGTCCAGCCCCAGACTAGGCTGGCTTTTCCCTGGGCGAACACTGATGCTTGGCCCAGTACAACTACTGTGTACAGCGTACGTGGGTAGAGAGCATCACCTGTCTTATTTCTTCAGGAAACACAGGAGAAAATGATCACTTTGGGTCTTTCGGTAGGAAGGACTGAGGTTGAGGGGACACCCTCAGGTGACCGATGTGGGTGGAGGTGGACTTGTTCCTTTCCTTTTATCTTTCCATCTCTGGCCACTTAAAAAACACAACTTTCTGCCATTCTTCAGTTTCTTACCTGCTGTCAGCACTGTTCCCTGGGAGCTCCAGGGTAGGTTCAGCATGGGGTGCAGGACAGCTCCATTCTCAGCGTCCCCGAGAGTCTTCATCACTATAGAGATACTGGGTCCCCCTCCAGACACCTGCATGTTGGTGATGAACCAAGCTGCTGTCGCAACACTGGCCTGTCTGGCCTGGAGAAAATAGCGGGAGATCTCACAGGTCACCTCCTTCTCACTGCAGTCAGCGTGGAGCAAGGCCTCTGCGTGGGGAATCTGTACCAGATTCACTGGGGAGAAGCACATGGAGGTTGGATTGGGTTGAGAACATGGAAAACAGATGTGGGTGGTGTGCTGGGAACTGCGCTCTCCCAGTGAGGGGAACCCAGAAGGACTGGGAAACGGGTGGAAGCTCTTACCTGAGGCCTCAAAGGTAACAGGTGGGTTGTCTTTAGCCAGTGTGCTCACTTGGAAATCAGTGAAGCCTTCCAAGGAGCCATCATCCAACACTGGCACCTGCTTCAGCACTAGCAAGGCCTTCACCATGTTCTTACTGTTGGCAAAACCCCCATGGTGCTTGCCTTCCTCCACCAAGAAGCAGTCCAAGACCACGTCCACTGCCCGCCACTGCCTTTCTGCTGCAGGGAAAAGATGGCTGAAGCTACACCCTTCTGCCCAGAAAGTTATTTCTGTACTCACTCCCTGTCCCTGACTATGGATTCATCAAGGGTAAAAGTCTCTTAGGGTCCTAGCTATATCTGTCACTCTTGTCATCCCCCAAACCAGCTTTCTGGGAAGCACCTGCCACTGCAGCTACATACTTCCTGGTATGAATTACTTAGATTTGCCTTGCTCAGATGGGTTTTGTTTTTACCTTTATTTCTAACCATCGAAGGAGAAACTAAAAGTAAAGGAATTCTCAGGAAAAGCAAACAAATAAGCAACCTTGCCATTGGAGAGAAGGTAGGACATTTGTGCTGCCCAGGGTTGTTGGCAGCCATCTTCTCAATTACCAAGCCATCCCACAGGCCTGCTCTGCTTTGCACCATAACATGTGGCCTTCCCCTCTCCCACCTCCGGGGTTACCTTCCTAGTGGTTTTCTGGCAGAGGAACCCCTTCCGCTTCTGAAGCAGTCCCCTCCTCCTGTAGGACAGCGAACCTCACCACATTTACTGTGAAGGCCCTTCATTTGGCCTTCCCCTACTGTTTTCAGCCTCTCTCCAACACAAGTAGTTCCTTTGTCAGCCACGGAGCCTTTCTCCTGTTGGGCTTAGAAGGGATTGACTCCTTTCTCCCTTCTAGAATCAGGAAGGGGGGGGGCTATCTGGCCCAACTCTCCCCCCTACACCCCCCACCAATCTGCTCCCCACTTACCAGTATCTGTGGCTCCTGCTCCGGACAGAGCCAAGCACAGCAGCAGGCACCACCCCTCTGTGCCCATGAGGGCTGCTGTCAGGCCCTCCGCTGCCCTTCTCCACGGCTTCCCTGCTTGTAAGGCCCTAGCTGGAGAAGAGGGGTCTCTCTGAACACTCCGTGGTGGCCAACAGCGAGTGGGTTTCTCTTCTGTCCCCTACTTCTCTTTCTCTTTCACTTTGAGAAGCCTCGCTACAGCTGCCTTTACCTCTGGGAGAAGCCATTTCTTGCTGGTGACAGAGTTCTGTTCCCTGTTCTTTCCAAATCCCCTCACTCCCCAGTAATCCTCTGGTAAGTCAACACCTGAGATCACTGCATGCACCCTTTTGCTCCCCAGCAGTCCCAAGAAAGTGGAGATGTAGGGGGAAGAAGGGAGAGACCAAAGCTGGAAGCAGGAACCCCGGTAGTCTGGGACCTTTCAAATTTTTCTGTGGCTACCGCACCTCCTCTCCCTCCTCCCCCACTGGGCGGGCCCCAACACAAGTCTGCAGGAGAGGAAGCTCCTCCCTCGGATTCTGATCCCAGCAGCTGGGCGACTCCTGTGTTAGAGATTGAAATTTCAGACAGTGAGTGGCACTCCGTCACTTTATTTTGATGTTTCCAAATACCGTAGGTAGGGCTTTCATAGTTTTAGGTATTTTACCGCTGGAACCCCAGCCCTCCTGCAGCACAAAGGTGAGCTGCTGGGCCAGGACACGTTCTGTTTCCCACCCTTCACCTCCCAGGTACCCTTGTTACTGCCAGTCTCAAAAGGTACTTTCTCAGGTCTGTATACAGGAAAGGGGCCTGATGAGAGCATGGTACTGAAATTGGGGGTGCCAGGCCTCATTGCCTTTGGATGGTCAATAAGGTGTGGTGGAGGCTTGGCCTTTATTGCTGTGCTGACCCCTTTTGGGGAGTGCTGGCTCAGAGGCAGGAAGCGGGTTCAGGTTTTCTGTAATCCTCCTGAATGGGGATGGTTTCACCTTCTTCCTCCCTGGGACAGCTGTAAGGACAAGGCTCAGCAGGTGCCACTGGACTTTCACCTTTGTCTGCAGAAGCAGAAGCAGATGAATCTTGACCAGTGGTCAGGGGGGAGGGTGAAGGGAGAAGAGATAAGCAAAGGAAGTAAGCTTGGGGGAGGGCTATCAGGAGGGCCTCAGCTAAGAAAAGAGGGGGTCTAGGCAGGAGCTAGGGCTGGTAAAGATGGAGTTAGGGAGTCTTCCATAAGGCCCCAAGCATGGGTGGGAGGGATGAGTAGGTGAGGTGGGGTGGGGTCAGGAACAGGACTGGAGACCTGTATTTTGTCTCTTACTTCGTCCATATTTTCTTTGCTGATGGAGGAACAGAACTCCGACCATAGTGAAAACAGTAAACATTCCAGACAGGATCACAAAGCCACGGATGCAGTCTGAGCTGCACAAGGACCTCTGTGCTGTGATAGGCAGGGGCCACACAAGGGGTTTTAGGAGGGCCTAGCCCTAGACTCCCTCAACCCAGCCTCCCACCATCCCTATTTCTTTCCTCCCCCTCCCCACCTCCTCTCTCCCCGACCATTGTACCAAGTCCTTTCCTCATCCCTAAACTGCTTTTCCTCTTATCCCCACTCTTGGGAGCTTTCTGGCTGGCTTCTGACTTGGACTCGATGCATTCTCTCTTGGGTGGGGATTGTGGAGAAAACTCACGTGGCCAGTGAGTTGAGAGAGCTGGGGCAGGCGGCCTGAAGTCAGCCAAAGTCTGCACATGCCTGGCTGTCCTGGCTTCCAGCATCCCTGGAAAAACAGATAAGAGTGAGCAGCAGCAGGGAGCCCTTCAGGGAAAGATGAGGCTGAGGGCCTAACAGGCTGGAGAAGCACTGGATGAGATGGGAAGGTAGAGACAGGCGGACAAGGCAACTTGTGGGGGTGGGCAGAGAAGGGAGGGTGCTATTTGAGGGTGACCCTTACCCCAAGTGACTGGGAAAAGTTTTCTGGAACTTACTTTTGGTGTAAGGTAAGTGAGTGGGTTGTAGGGGTGTGCCTAAGGCCTGTGATAGATGAAGTGTCCTTGAGGGGTTTGGAGCAGGATCACAATCAGTACACTCCTTGTCCCTGCACTCCCAGCCCTTGGGACAGGCACACACAGCATTGGTGGTGAGGGTGCAGTTGCGAATGAGATGACCTGGGGACAGAGGAGACCAGAGAAACACAAGATGCTCAAGCCTAAGTAGAAACTGCTCACATGATTTACTCACTGCACTGAGACTTTTACAGATGAATTATAACACAGAGAGAGAGGTATACACATCACAACTGTAAAGCTTGAAAAACTGGTACTAGTTGGACTCACAGGTATAACCATCACCATATCAGACAGAAGATGAGCAGTAGTATTCCCTTCTAGTCACTCACAACACCCCCTTTTTATTAACTCTTTTTTTAAAGACTTTATTATTATTAATTTTTTTAGAAAGGAGAGAGAGAGAAGGAGGGAGGGGAAGGAAGCATCAACTCCCATATGTGCCTTGACCAGGCAAGCCCACGGTTTCGAACTGGCAACCTCGGTGTTCCAGGTTGACACCTTATCCACGGCGCCACCAGGGCCAGGTCACAAACCCCTTTCTGTAAGAGCTACTAGCCCAACTTCCTAGGACCACAAGTTTGTTTTGCTGTTTTTGTAATTTATATATGGGATCCTGCATGTGTACTCCTTTGTGTCTGGCTGCTTTTACTCAACTCTTTTTGAGACTATTCCATGCTGTTGAGTATAATTGCAGATCATTCATTCTCATTGTGTAGCATTCCATTATGTGAATATGCCATGTTTATTCATCTGTTCTGTTAATGTGCATTTGTGTTATTCCATTTTTAGCAATTAGAAATAGTACTACTATGGTTTCTGATAGGTTTTCAACTTTACTAGAGAGTTACTTGGTTACTGACATCCTTTGCGTTTAAAATATACATTTTTAGTCAAGTATACAGGTCAGGTGCTGGGTAGCTGCCAATCGGTTATACTGCGGGTGGAGAGTATCTGGGGTGCTGGACTGGGATGGGCTCATACGTAGTTGAGGTTGAGAAGAGGAGGGTGAGCCTGACCTGTGGTGGCGCAGTGGATAAAACATCGACCTGGAACTCTGGGATTACCAGTTCAAAACCCTGGGCTTGCCTAGTCAAGGCACATATATGAGTTGATGTTTCCTGCTCCTCCCATCTTCTCTCTCTCTCTCTCTCTCTCTCTCTATATATATATATATATATATATATATATCCTCTCTGAAATGAATAAATAAAAATTATTAAAAAAAAAAAAAGAAAAGAACCTGACCAGGCGGTTGTGCAGTGAGTGGATAGAGCGTCAGACTGGGATGCAGAAGACCCAGGTTCGAGTCCCCAAGTTTGCCAGCTTGAGCACGGGCCCATCTGGCTTGAGCAAAAGCTCACCAGCTTGGACCCAAGGTCGCTGGCTCCAGCAAGGGGTTGCTCAGTCTGCTGAAGGCCGGTGGTCAAGGCACGTGTGAGAAAGCAATCAATGAACAACTATGGTGTCGCAACGGCAACGAAAAACTAATGATTGATGCTTCTCATCTCTCTCCATTCCTGTCTGTCTGTCCCTATCTATCCCTCTCTCTGAATCTCTCTCAGTCCCTGTAAAAAAATAAAAATTAAAAAAAAAATAACAGTAACACTCCTGATTATAGCCAAATCCTTTGTAAATGTTCATGTCTTTGCATTAAAAAAAAAAAAAAATCCAACCCTGCTGGGATTGCTGTCAAGAAGAGAAAATCATCTATTACATATATATATATATATAGTGTGTGTGTGCGTGTGTGTGACAGAGACAGAGAGAGGGACAGACAGGAAGGGAGTTAGATAAGAAGCATCAACTCTTTGTTGTGGCTCCTCAGTTGTTCATTGATTGCTTTCTCATATGTGCCATGACTGGGGGCTATAGGAGAGCAAGCCAGCGACCACCACTTGCTCAAGCCAGTGACCTTGGACTCAAGCCAGCAATCATGGGGTTTTGAACCTGGGGTCCTCTGTTTCCCAGTCTGACGCTCTATCTACTACTTTACCACCTGGTCAAGCTGTTAACCATATTTTTAAGTTAGGTGGACTAAGGAATACTTCTTGTGTATTTAGGATATTGCTGTTTGATTTACTATGGCAAAACCTTTTAAATTTAGTTTTTAAAGAATGCAGTATTAGCCTGACCAGGCGGTGGCGCAGTGGATAGAGCGTTGGACTGGGATGCAGAAGACCCGGGTTCGAGACCCCGAGGTCACCAGCTTGAGCGCAGGCCCATCTGGCTTGAGCAAAAGCTTGTCAGCTTGGACACAAGATCGCTGGCTCCAGCAAGGGGTGGTTCGGTCTGCTGAAGGCCCGCAGTCAAGGCACATGTGAGAAAGCAATCAATGAACAACTATGGTGTCGCAGGGGCAACGAGAAACTAATGATTGATGCTTCTCACCTCTCTCCGTTCCTGTCTGTCTGTCTCTATCTATCCCCCTCTCTGACTCTCTCTCTCTCTCTGTCCTTGGAAAGAAAAAAAAAGGAATGCAGTATTAAAAGCCTAGAGAGAGCAAACACGTTTCACGGGCAAGCAGTGGAGTAGTTCAATTATGTAGTCCTCACCAGTGTCCTGTTGCAGGACATTTGTCCAAAAGTTCTACTTTAAAATATGCTGTTCTATATATACTGGTACATCCATTCTGAAATTCTAGCTAAAACAGAGAAATAATAAAAATTCATAACACAGCCACAGATATTATACTTCTTAAAAAAATAAAATGAAAAAAAGGCAAGGCACATTCATTTTCCTCAGTTGGCTTTTGTGCAGAGAAAGGTGGTTATCCACTGGCTGGCCCTTAGAAAGATGTATTCCAAGTTCCAAACAGATGTCCACTTCAAACCCAACCAGTTAAAATGTGTATTGGGAAGGTTGCTCAGCCAAAGTCTAGGGTCCTAGAGCCATTTCCCCCTTTTTATTGTCTCGACGCCAGTCATAGACTCATTCTCAGCAGCCCCTCAAGTTTTGCTTACCCCTTCCCTAAACACTAGAGTCTCTCCAATATACATCAACATACCTGTTCCTAGGGTGCCCCGTTTTCCTGCATTGGCTCCACTTGCCATAGCTTGAAGCAACTGAAACTCTGACTCCTTTCACCCCCAACTCTTTGTTCTTCCACACCCAGCTCTGTCACCTTGCTCCCCCAAATGCTTGCCCATCTTACCTGAGTTACAGTGCCGGCAGTTCTCACAGTGGGGCCGGGTGTTGTAGTCTGGTGAGAAGGAGATCCCTAGTATACATGGATCACACTGAGCAGTCCTTCTCTGCTTATCACAGTGCTTCCTGAGGAACGTTCCTGCAAGCAGAGGTCCAGGGTCAAGGCTCAAAGGAAGCTGCTTCTCCACCCTCTCTGCAAGGTGGTGCCTTGGGTAGGCACTGCAGGATTCCTCTCCTTGCTGGAGCTCAGACCCGCTTTCTGCTTCCCTTCCCCAAAACCCAGTCTTCTTCCACACTTGGGCCCCTTGGAAGGCCTCTTCCCTTACCTGGCTCACACTTCTGGCAGCACAGTTTTCCCTGAGCTAAATAGTGCTTCTCTGGGCAGCTTTTGGAGGCCAGGTTAACTGAGAGCCCTGCCAGAGTCCCCAGAACCCACAGCCAGCAGGAAGGTAGCCAAACCATGGCTCCTGCCCAGTGAGCTCTTTCTGTGTTCTGGTCGCTAACTGCGTTGGACACTGTTTTCTCTCTGCACCTGCTGGGTAGCAGCTGCAGGGCTCTGTGTTGTCCTGCTTTAGGTGGCAAGCTAACCTTTGATGACAGTTGAAACTCGACTGTGGCTGGTTTTTGTTTTTTTTCACAGCACCAACCTCATCTCCCTTCCCCCTTTCCGCCTGCTGGGTGCTGGATGCTGGGTGCTGGGGAGAGTTGTTAAAGGGCAAACTCTGTCAGAAGACCTGCTGCTGTTTAAAGTCGTCCCCTCTAACATGCAGCTACTTCATTTCCGTGTCTCTTGTGCTCATGAAGAATTTACCCCTTCTGTGCCTGCCTCTTGTAAAGTGTTGAATAGGCAGTCACCCACCTCTCCTATTCACACACTGGACACAAAAGGTGCCCACATTACCACCCTGTTCACAGTGTACAAGCTAATAGACATGTTCCCTCTCCCATCCTCACAGAGGATAAACTTTTTTCACAGAGATAAGCAGTTTAGAGGAGGAAGGGGGACCAGAACTGGTATCTAAAATGGGGTCGGATAAATTTTAGAATTCAGAAATTTTCAGATTTTGGGAAGAAACTAGCAGCACAAGACACCCTCACAGGGCTGAGGTAGTATGCACAATCAAACACAACATTTATGTAGCAAAACAATGAATTTTTAAATTAAGGTGGGGTGGGGGTGGAGGGGCAATAACCATAAGTAGCTTTGCATCAACTGAGGTCTGGTTTTATGGCCAAAAATGTTTGCTATGGAAGTGTTAGCGTGGCAAACATGGGCCTTGAATTTCTGGCACACTCTGCTGGGAGATCACATATGATCTTATTTGGTCTTCCTGCCAGTCTGACCCACTGCTTATCTGTCTTCTCCTCACCCCTTTTGTATCTTCTTCCCTTTCCCACCTCTGGCTGTGTCAGTCACTGTCCTGGAGTCTCCAGGGCATCTCCCCATAAGCCCTGGGCACTGGGATTAAAGGTCAATGCCTGTGGGTCATCTCTTCCCTATTTCTATGGTTTTGGGAATATTGGAAATAGCTGGACTTTCCCCTCTTTGACTCCTGGGAACACATGGGTCAGATGGCTGCTCCCTCCTCTTTCCTTGAGGATTGAGGTATGGGGTGGCTCATTTCTCTAGGCCATTTTTTAATGCAGGGGCTTTGCATTTGTTTCCACAGTGCTCATAAAATGTCACACCTCTGTGATCTCATTCGTTAGATCTGTTCTCTGTCTTACTTTTCAGTTTCCTTTTTCTTAATTTTTTCCACCCTCCTCCCTTTTCTTGACCTCCTTTAGTCTTCAGGTGGGTCCTCTCGAGTGGGAAGCCACACATGGGTGTGATTTGAATAGTTTCTTATGCAAAAGCATTTATTTCAGGGTGCCTGAGTTCCCACCTCAGACTGTTAACTTTGGGATCTGAGGATTTTGCTGTCACTAACAGTCCCTCCCCATTACCAGATCATGGTCAATATCTCCACTGTTAATCTTTAAAATAAAAAGAAATTATTGATTATTAAAAAAAAAAAGCCTGACCAGGCGGTGGTGCAGTGGATAGAGCGTCGGACTGGGATGCGGAAGGACCCAGGTTCGAGACCCTGAGGTCGCCAGTTTGAGCGCAGGCTCATCTGGTTTGAGCAAGGCTCACCAGCTTGGACCCAAGGTCGCTGGCTCCAGCAAGGGGTTGTTCAGTCTGCTGAAGGCCTGCGGTCAAGGCACATGTGAGAAAGCAATCAATGAACAACTAAGATGTTGCAGTGGCAACAAAAAACTGATGATTGATGCTTCTCATCTCTCTCTGTTCTTGTCTGTCTGTCCCTGTCTATCCCTCTCTCCGACTCTCTGTCTCTGTAAAAAAAAAAAAAAAAAAAGTCTGACCTGTGGTGGCACAGTGGATAAAGCGTTGACCTGAATGCTGAGGTTGCTGGTTCGAAACCCTGGGCTTGCCCGGTCGACACATACGAGAAGCAACTAGTATAAGTTGATAGTTCCAACTCCTCCCTCCCCCCCCGTTCTTTCTCTCTCTCTCTCTCCCCCCCTCTAAAATCTTTTAAAAATTATTGATTATATATAGAGTAGTGGTTCTTAACCTGGGTTCTATGGAACCCTAGGGGTTCGATGAGTCGGTCTCAGGGGTTCAGAGAAGCCTCTGCTGCGGAGGTAAAGACACACTTGTGTAAAGTCGTGATGACATGCACCGCTTGGCCATCACTTGCTGCAGAGGATCATGTTACATTGCTTGGCCACCCAGTGCTGCGGGGAATTTAGTGCGTGCAGTAGTCAACAGCTGTCATAGTTGTACGTCGTGTGGTTTCTTTCTTAATATTTTAATCCATACTAAATATGTCGAGCAAAAAAAGAGAGTGGTCGGACGAATATGTACAACATGGATTCACATGTATCACGGAACGGGATGGGAGTCAGCATCCTATCTGCATGATATGCAATGCCAAGTTGAGCAACTCTAGTCTCACACCGGCGAAACTAAATTTGGAAAAAAAATCATATTTTATTTATCACTAAAGGAAGGTTCGGTGAATGCGCATATGAAACTGGTGGGTTCAGTACCTCAAAAAAGGTTAAGAACCACTGATATAGAGAGAAACATCGATTTCTGTTCCACTTATTTATGTATTCTTTGGTTGATTCTTTTTTTTTTTTTAAGGTTTTATTTTTTTTTTTTTTCCAGGGACAGAGAGAGGGATAGGTAGGGACAGACAGACAGGAACGGAGAGAGGTGAGAAGCATCAATCATTAGTTTTTCATTGCCGTTGCGACACCTTAGTTGTTCATTGATTGCTTTCTCACATGTGCCTTGACGGCGGGCCTTCAGCAGACCAAGCCACCCCTTGCTGGAGCCAGTGACCTTGGGTCCAAGCCGGCGAGCTTTTGCTCAAGCCAGATGGGCCCTCGCTCAAGCTGGCGAGCTTGGGGTCTCGAACCTGGGTGTTCCGCATCCCAGTTCGATGCTCTATCCACTGCACCACCGTCTGGTCAGGCATGGTTGATTCTTGTATATGCCCTGACCAGGAATTGAACTTGCAGCCTTGGTGTATTGGGATGATGCTCTGACCAGCTGAACTGTTTGGCCAGGGCTCTACTGTTAATCTTAAACATCAAGGAGGCTGTGGAAAGGTGGGATCCCATGGGATGGATGTGACCCTGTAGAGGAATGATGAGGAGGTGGGACCTTTAAAGAGATCCTTGCCAAAGGAGGAATTGGAAGACACAGGACTAACAACCTTGACTAGACCCTGTGCTGTTCACCCACACAAGGCCTGTGTTCTCTGTGCCAAGGCCCATGTCCCCTCTTTTACTCAGCAATTCTCCATAGGGGATAGGGCAGGGGCAGGGTCTGCCTGGCTTTCCTGGAGCACCCCTGGTCAAGAAAAGGAAAGCCACTGTTCTGGACCTTACTGTTCTCCCACCCTTGTGCTGTTTGCATCAACTGCTAGTGAGTGTTGACCTATCCTAGGTTGGCTTCCTGGACAGTCCCTTCCTGTTGTCTACAGGTCCTCTGAGTACAACCCGCTGACCTCTTTCTCAGAATCTTCCATCACTTTCTCTGTCGGATTCAGCTTCTCCCCACACCTGTCTGGCACAGATATGTGGTGTTTTCTCAATAGCTCCCTCCTTTTTTGTATCTCCTGAGACAGGCTCACAGAAGCCTCTCTTCTGATTACTTGTGTTACTTTTTCATTTTCAATATTTATTTTATTCACTTTAGAGAGAGGAATGGAGAATGAGAGAGACACAGCAATCTATTCTGCATGTGCCCTGATGGGGAAACAAACCAGCAAGTTCTGTGCTTCGGGACAAAGCTCTAACCAACAGAGCCATCAGCTAGGGCTGACTTGCATTATATTTGAGAGGTGCTGACCAAACTCTCAGTCTGGAGCAGTGACTATGGCCTGATTGTCAGCTGGGGTCACCCTCTGTTCCTTAATATTTAGATAAGATACTCCTCCCCTTCCAATTAGGGCAGGACCTGGGCAGGGTGGGGAGTAGGCGGTGCTGTTAACGACACAAATCCCAGTGGGTTTGTGTTATGATCACCTCTAGTTCTGGTTCCTCTTTCAGATGAAGTCTTGTTTTTCCTTCACTGCTCCTGGCTGTTCTCTTACCTTTGCCCTACATAGGCCCCAAATTTGAGACACAGGGCTTTCTTGAATTTTCCTCCAACCAACTGTAAACAGAAGGCTATTAAATGTGACAAAAATTTTACTGGGGCTTTATATATCACAAGCATAAAACTTAAAGTTGTATTTTGCATATTTTTGTTCTTTTTTCTTTTCTATTTTTAGTGAGCCAGACAAACAGATAAGACAGGAAGGGAGATAGAAGAGAAGTATCAACTTATAGTTGCATCACTTTGTTTCCCTCTCTCTCTTAGAAAAATCAATTAAAATAAAAAGACATAGCCTGACCAGGTGGTGGCGCAGTGGATAGAGCGTCGGACTGGGATGTGAGAGAAACCCAGGTTTGAGACCCCGAGGTCACCAGCTTGAGCGCAGCTCATCTGGTTTGAGCAAGGCTCACCAGCTGGAGCCTATGGTTGCTGGCTTGAGCAAGGGGTCACTTGGTCTGCTGTAGCCCCCTGATCAAGGCACATATGAGAAATCAATCAATGAACAACTAAAAAACTACAACAAATTAATGTTTCTCATGTCTGTCTGTCCCTCTCTCTGACTCTCTCTGTCTCTGCCATAAAAAATAAAAAAATATAGAGAAGTTCTGTTTTCAACATATTCAGCCTTTTCCCTTTTCTTTCCTCCGAACTCTTAACTTGATAAAATTCTTTGCACTGGCTACTGAAAAAGTGAGAAAAGAGCTTTGCTAAGAACCCCAGAATTGAATTAGTCTAAGACAACATTAGAATTACATGTGTACCCTGGCCAGTTTGCTCTGTGGTAGAGCATTGGCCTGGTGTGTGGATGTCCCTGTCCCAGGTTGGAGCAGGTTGGCCCTGGCCGCTGAGGATGGCTCCATGGCCCTGCCACAGGTACTAAAATAGCTTGGTTGCCAAGCAATGGAACAACAACAGCCCTTGATGGGCAGAGCATCACCCCATAGGGGGCTTGCTGGGTAGATCCCAGTTGGGGCGCATGTAGGAGTCTGTCTCCCTGCCTCCCCGCTTCTCACTTAAGAAAAAAATTAAAAATATTATATCTGGATTTACCTTCTTCCACAATATTTATTGGTGTGATCATTGATTAGGTGGCTAAGTTACAGCTTCTTAAAGAGCTTAAGTAGAGCAAATAAATAGCTAGACAATTACAATATTTTTTTATTTTATTCATTTTAGAGAGGAGACACAGAGAGAGAGAGAGAGAGAGAGAGAGAGAGAGAGAGAGAGGAGGAGCTGGAAGCATCAACTCCCATATGTACCTTGACCAGACCAGTGCAGGGTTTTGAACTGGCGACCTCAGTGTTCCCAGGTCAACGCTTTATCCACTGCGCCACCACAGGTCAGGCTAGACAATTACAATTTATAGGCAGCAGTATGTTGAAGAGCAACTGGAAGGAGAGACAATTCTTAATATAGAAGATAGATGGAGAGCAACAAACAGAATGTGAGTATTCAGAATGTACCGCATTTCCCCATGTATAAGATGCACCTTAATTTTGGGGCCCGAAATTTGAAAAAATATATTACATAAAGTTATTGAACTCAAGTTTTATTCATCATAAAATTCATACAACTCCTCATAACTGTCTAAACTCCCACCCATTAGCTTGTCTTCATCTGTGTCTGATGATGAATCACTGTCTTCATATATTGCCTCGTCCTCAGTTCCATCTATGGCATTTGAAATGCCACACTTTAAATGACTTGATAATGATATCAATCTTGATATTGTCCCAGAATCTTTTCACCCAGGTACAAACTTTTCCTATAGTTGGTTTCTTTACTTTTCCTGCTGTTGTCAAATTGTCCCAAGAAGACTTCATTTATTGGTTCCATTCATCTCTCATGGCAGCTTTGAAGGGTTTGTTAATGCTGACATCAAGTGATTGGATCTGGGATGTCAAGTCTCCAGGTATGACGGCAAGTTTTGTTTTTGCTCTGCAGAAATCTTCTTTGTGTTTTTTGTTATATGTGCCCTGAACTGATCAAGTACCAATAGGGCAGGTTTGCATAAGAGCCCACCTAGTCTCCTTCTCCAAACTTTCTCAAACCAGGTCTTCATTCTATTCTGATCCATCCAACCCTTGTCTTAAACATGGACAATCACTCCTCGAGGAATGTCTTCTTTTCTCATTGTTTTGCTTTTGAAAATCAGCACAGGAGGCAGCTTCTTTCCATTGGCACAACAAGCTAAGAACAACTGTATAATGGCTCTTTTCATGTCCACTTGTCTTCACAGTTACAGTTTTCACCCCCTTATCAACAGTTCTGCTAGTTGGGACATCAAATTAAAGGGGAACTTCATCCATATTTGCAATCTATTCCAACTCAAACTGTTGTGTATTCCAACATTGAATGACAAAACGATGAAATTCAAAGACCTTCTGCTCATAGCTTTCAGGCATCTTTTGGACAAGTCTGGTGTGTGTATGCATGCTTAGTCCCTTCCGTTTCATGAACCTGAAGCACCAATTGTGTCCTCTTTTGAAACCAGTAACTTCTTTTTCATCAGCAGTTCTTCTTGCCTCATGCTGAACCATCTTTGTGGACACAGGATTCCAATTGCCCTCTGTTCTTCAATCCATATCTTCAATTCTCTCTCTAAATCAGGCCATTTTGCTGACTTGCCTCTCATGGCCTTCTGCCCTGGCATTTTCAGTAGGGTTTCTTCTTCCCATGCCAGTCTCAGATTGATTTCTCAGTTGGAGGACCAAACTTACATTCAGCAGCATGATTTCCATTCACTTTTGCAAATTGGATCACTTTTAACTTGAATTCAGCATTGTATGAAAATCTTTCCTGAGCCATTTCTGCGCAGAACGTGGCAAAATGTAACCTACCATAATATATGGGTAACAAGTGCAAAACAGTGAGCACAAAGACAACAAGCGTGAAAAAGTGGGAAATGCAATTAAAAAATCTACAACCACTGTATATGATGCACCCAGTTTTTAGACCCCAAATTTTTCAAAAAAATGTACGTCTTATACATGAAGAAATATGATATGTCAGAGCATGACCAGGAGGTGGCACAATGGATAGAGTGTCAACCTGGGATGCTGAGGACCCAGATTTGAAATCCTGAAGTCACCAGCATGAGCGAGGGCTTATCTGGCTTAAGTTCCGGCTCACCAGCTTGAGCATGGGGTCTCTGGCTTGAGCGTGGGATCATAGACATGATCCCATTGTCACTGGCTTGAGCCCAAAGGTTGCTGGCTTGAAGCCCAAGGTCATTGGCTTGAGCAAGGGGTCACTCACTCTGCTGTAGCCCCCAGTCAAGGCACATAAGAGAAAGCAATCAATGAACAATTAAGGTACCACAATGAAGAATTTATGCTTCTCATTTGTCTCCCTTCCTGTCTGTCTCTGTCTCTCTCGCTAAAACAAACAAACAAAAAAAGGAAAAAAGGAATGTATGTCAGCTTGAAATCAAATTGTTTTGTCATGGTCCTGTTAATAATCACAATACCTATCATCTCCCTAAATTTTGTTGTCTTGATAATGTGTGACATACATAAATGGTGGTGGGAGAGACTGTTGCAGCCAACAGACTGTACATCCCCATACTTCTATTCACTTTTAATTATTATTTGCCATTTGCAGTGTTCTGTGCCTTAATATTATCAAGAATGATAATGACAAAATACCCGTGTTCATTATTGTAATTGCAAACAGGCCTCAGTTAAACTGTACATAAGCGATCTTGAGGAAGTCTCCTTGGAAAGAGCCATGTCTATAAGTGTGAAGAGTATTATTGAGTAATATATAAATGTGCACAATAACTATTCTTACAGAGTCTAGAGTGTAAGTCATATAACTTATAAAGCATTGTGATGAATATCCACAAAAAGGTATTAAGTAACATATGAGCTTTTGGAATAAGATATGGGTTGGGTAAGCATTATCTGGTAGCTAAGTAATGTATGGCCTAAAGTCAAGATATACCAAAATGATCACATTGAGAAAGACTTTAAGCTTGTTCTTTGAGAATTCACTAGTATTTTAACTGAGTGGCCTCTCAGACTGCCTGATTTTTCCTGAACTTTTTAGCAGTCTATACTGTGGGAAGCAGAACAGGGGGAAGCACAGAGGGTACAGTTGCTCTTCCTTAGTACGTTTTCCAAAATGCAAAAGATGCTTCCTTTGGAAAATCTAAGAAGTCAACACATTTTAAGAAATGATACCTTTACATGACAATTGTTAAGACTATTTTAGAAAGCCTGACCAGTCGATGGCGCAGTGGATAGAGTGTCAGCCTGGGATGCTGAGGACCCAGGTTTGAAACCCCAAGGTCACTGGCTTGAGCACTGGCTCATCTAGCTTGAGCACAGGATCACTGGCTTGAGTGTGGGATCATAGACATGACCCCAAGGTCTCTGGCTTGAGAAAGGGGTCACTCACTTTGCTGTAGCCCCCCCACCCCTGGTCAAGGCACATATGAGAAAGCAATCAATGAACAAGTAAGGTGCTGCAACAAAGAATTGATGCTTCTCATCTCTCTCCCTTCCAGTCTATCTATCCTTGTCTGTCTCTCGCTTAAAAAAAAGAAAAGAAGACTTTTAGAAAGACATTTAGAAGAAGCACTGAATAAACAAGAGAGGAAACAGAAATTAGAGTGATCCTTTTAAAAATATGTTCATTCACTCCTCTGCTGATCAAGAGCAAAGCTGCTCTCCACCCTACCTACCCCAGCTTCCCACCAAGCTTCCCCTGCTGTATTTAATAGTTACATTTGACTGCTTAAACTAGGAATTATTTTGGTTTTCATTTCAAAATCATAAGATAGTCTACCTCTGTTATTTGTGGGCTTCCTCATGATGCCAACCTTATTATTAGTGAGATATCATATGTCATTGTTTTATTTTAAAAGTTTGTGAAATATCCCAATAATACAGAAATTAAGGACAGAGTCCTCTGACTTTTGGTAGGAATTAGTTAAAAACAGTGAACTTTTTTGCCTGACCTGTGGTGGTGCAGTGGATAAAGCATCGACCTGGGAACACTGAAGTCGCCAGTTCAAAATCCTGCACTGGTCTGGTCAAGGCACATTTGGGAGTTGATGCTTCCAGCTCCTCCCCCCTTTCTCTCTTTCTCTCTCTCTCTCTCACTCTATGTCTCCTCTCTAAAATGAATAAAATAAAAATTAAAAAAAAACAACAGTGAACTTTTTTTTTTTTTTCGCAGAGACAGAGAGAGTCAGAGAGAGGGACAGATAGGGACAGACAGACAGGAAGGGAGGTAAGAAACATCAATTCTTTTTTGTGGTTCCTTAGTTGTTCATTGATTGATTTCTCATATGTACCTTGACCGGGGGGCTACAGCAAACTGAGTGACCCCTTGCTTGAGCCAGCAACCTTGGGTTCAAGCTGGTAAAATCCTTGCTCAAGCCAGATGAGCCCGCGCTCAAGCTGGCGACCTCGGGGTTTCGAACCTGGGTCCTCCGCATCCCAGTCTGATGCTCTATCCACTGCACCACCGCCTGGTCAGGCTGAACTTACTTTTGATGAAGCCATTTTGATATAGCCAGATACAAATGGCTATGAAAATTTGTTCTTTTACATATCTATTAATCAGACACCATACTTAGCTTTTTGTTTTTTATTTATTTATTCATTTATTCATTTTAGAGAAGAGAGAGAATGAGAGAGAGAGAGAGAAAGGGGGAGGAGCAGGAAGCATCAACTTCCATATGTGCCTTGACCACACAAGTCCAAGTCGACCTCAGTGTTCCAGGTCGACGCTTTATCCACTGCGCCACCACAGGTCAGGCCATACTTAGCTTTTTGGATGACATCTATCTTTGCCGATTATTACAATTAAATTAGATAATATATGGGTGGACAAAAGTAGGTTTATAGTTACATATGCAAAACACTTTATTCTTGTATTATTATGTATTAGTTATTGTTTTATTTTCCATACAAACAACTGTATATCTACTTTTGTCCACCTCTGTATTCTAAGCACTTAGCAAAGTATTTGGTGTAAAGGAAAAAAAACATTATTCTTTCCTACGTTGGGGAAAATCCAGTGCTTCCCTACTGTGTTTCTCTCCTGTGAGTCTCCTTTTACTAACACAAAACATATTACTTCTGGTCACCAAAAGTGTGGAGGCTTTTTCCCAAACCAAGCAATTCTCTGTAAATTATCCACCCAGAGATTGTGTCAAATATCATTGCTCAAGGGTTCTGTCCTACAAGACTTCTCCCCACCCACCCCAATTCCCCACTGCATGTGTGTGCTTCACATGCCAGTCACAAGTCCATGTTGTCACCTGTGCTTTTTTTCTGACCAGCTAAAGACTGGAGGTTCTCTTAATTTGTTACAGAGGCTCACAGATCTCAGGGAAACACTATGTTTACCAGTTAATTACAGGATATGATAAAGGGTACAGATGAACAGCCAGATGAAGAGCTACAGAGGGCAAGGCAAGGTCTGGAAGAAGGTTCTGTCCCCATGGAGTTGAGATACTTCACCCTCCCTGTGTGGATTTGTTTACTGGACTGGAAACTATCTGAATCGCATGCTATTGTGATTTTATGGATGCTTCCTCATTAGATAAGATCAATTATTAACTTCACATCCAACCCCTCTTCTCTGGAGGATGGGCTGCAGGGCTAAAAATTCTAAGCTTCTAAACATGTCTTGGCCTTGCTGGTGACCAGCCCACATCTAGGTGCCATCCAGGAGCCCTCCCAGAGTCTCCACAGAAGGTGGTCCTAGTGTTTTCATCATTAGGAATTTACAAGGGTTTTACTCCTAAAAGGAGCTCTATGTCAAGGATGAGGTCAAAGACAAATACTAGAACAATAAATGCTCCTAGTGTTCTTATCATTTAGGAAATTACAAGGTTTTTTTTAGCAGCTCTGAACCAGGAAATTGGGGCAGAGGCTAATATTATCTATTTTCTATTATCAGACATTGGCATGTAGATGTTAAATAATTTGGGATTATTATTTACATACATTGGTTTGTGAGGCAAATATCTGAAGTCAAGGTTTAAGATCTTAAGATGCTATTAAGGTCTGACCAGGCGGTGGCACAGTGGATAGAGCGTTGGACTGGGACGAGGAAGACCCAGGTTTGAAACCCCGAGCTCGCCAGCTTGAGCTCGGGGCCCATCTGGCTTGAGCAAAAAAGCTCGCCAGCTTGGACCCAAGGTCGCTGGCTCCAGCAAGGGGTTGCTCGGTCTGCTGAAGGCCCGCGGTCAAGGCACATGTGAGAAAGCAATCAATGAACAGGAATGGAGAGAGGTGAGAAGCATCAATCATTAGTTTCTGGTGTCGCAAGGGCAACGAGAAACTAATGATTGATGCTTCTCACCTCTCTCCATTCCTGTCTGTCTGTCCCTATCTATCCCTCTCTCTGACTCTCTCTCTGTCCCTGAAAAAAAAAAAAAAAAAAAGATGCTATTAAGGTCACACAACTAGTGAGTGCTAGAGCTGACCTATGACCAATGTTTTTATGCCAGACCTCTTTTTCTTTTTTACTGTTCTACATTGTTTCTCTATTAGACAGTTCAAGAAGTTTAGAACTCACGGGATCAGGAGAAGTTGATTATAGTGTGAAAAAGATAACCTATGTTAGTATCTACCAATTGGATCTCAGTTAAGGTTTTAGAAGAAATCAGAAAGGAATACAGAATTAGAAAATAAATCTAAATACTTTCAATCATTCTTGCTCTCTAGTCCTATGTAACTCCACAGTTTAATATGTTAGGGAATACCACGGAGGTAAATGACACAGAAATATCACTTATACAGATCGTGCTAAGAATCAGACATATTGTTCTTTTATTCAAGTATTCCTCTAATACAATAACTATGGGTAATAAATACAATTATTTTATCTGAAAAGATGTGGTAGTTCTCTATGACACATTTATTCATTCAAATATTTCTTAAGTGCTATTATAAGGCAGCCTCTATAGGCACCACGGAGTACCCTCTGGAAGCTTATAGTCTAATGAAAGAAGTGATAAATTCTATAAGGAAAACTAAAGCAAGGTAAGCATATAATTGATAGAATTTGGGGGATGGTTGATTATTCTAACGAGGTCAGGGAAGACCTATCTAAGGTGATTGTGAGCAGGAACCAGAATGATAATAAAGAACTGAGCCTTGAGAAGATCTAAGGAAAGATCATTTCAGACAGAGGAAACTGTGTGTATAAAGCCCCGTAATATAAAGGTTCATTGGCCTGACCAGGCAGTAGCACCGTGGATAGAGCATTGGACTGAGATGCAGAGGACCCAGGTTCAAGACCCTGAGGTTGCCAGCTTGAGCACGGGCTCATCTGGTTTGAGCAAAACTCACAAGCTTGGAACCAAGGTTGCTGGCTTGAGCAAGAGGTTACTCAGTCTGCTGTAGCCCCGCTATCAAGGCACATATGAGAAGGCAATCAATGAACAACTAAAGTGCCACAACAAGAAATTGATGCTCTCATCTCTTTCCCTTCCTGTCTGTCCCTATCTGTCCATCTCTCTGACTCTATGTCTGTCTCTGTAAGTTAAAAAAAAAAAAGGTTCATCAGATTAGAGTAAATAAGTAGTCAACAAACTCTTCTGTAAAGATCCAAATAGTTAATATTTTAGCCTTTATGTACCATATGGTCTCTGCTACAACTAATCAATTTCCTTTAATAATTTAAGGTAGCCACAGACATTATGTAAACAAATGGACATGGTTGTGTTACAGTGAAACTTTATTTACAAAAGCAGGCAGAGGCTTGCCTAACCAGGCAGTGATGCAGTGGATAGAGCATCAAACTGGAATGTGGAGGACTCAGGTTCTAGACCCCGAGGTTGCCAGCTTGAGCACGGGCTCATCTGGCTTGAGCAAAAAACTCACCAGCTTGGACCAAAGGTCGCTGACTTGAGCAAGGGGTTACTCGGTCTGCTGAAGACCCGCAGTCAAGGCACATATGAGAAAGCAATCAATGAACAACCAAGGTGTCACAACGAAAAACTGATGATTGATGCTTCTCATCACTCTCTCCGTTCCTGTCTGTCCCTATCTATCCCTCTCTCTGACTCTCTCTGTCCTTGTGAAAACAAAACAAAACAAAAAAACAGGCAGAGGCTTAATAACAAAAGCAGAAACCATAAAAAGAAAAACAGATAAATTGGGCCTCACCAAAATGTAAAGATTTTACTTGACAAAAGACCTGGGGAGATGATGAAATGACAGGTTACAAAGGAAGTATTTACAAACCGTATGTTGACAAGGTTAGATATAGGTGAGTTGAATAGAACTGAGAGTCCTGCAGTAAACCCCACATGTCCATGTTCAACTGATTTTCAACAAGAATGCCAAGATAATCCAAAAGAAGTCTTTTCAATAAATGTTACTGAGAAAACTGGATAGCCATATACAAAAGAATGAAGTTTGATCCTTATCACACACCATATACAAAAAATAACAACAACAAAAAACCCCTGCCTGACCTGTGGTGGTGCAGTGGATAAAGTGTCAATCAACCTGGAATGCTGAGATCACTGGTTCAAAACCCTGGGCTTGTTTGGTCAAGGCACATATGGGAGTTGATGCTTTCTACTCCTCCCTTCTCTCTCTCTCTCTCTCTCTCTCTCTCTCTCTATCTCTCTTTCTCCCTCCTCTCTAAAAATTAATAAATAAAATCAAACAACAACAACAACAAAAATCACCCCAAAATTTTTAAAAAGTTAATTCAAAGTGATTAAAGGCCTAAATGAAAGTGCTAAAACTGTAAAACTCTTAGGAGAAAACATAGATGTAAATCTTTGTGATCCTGGGTTACACAGCAATTTTTTAGATATGGTACCAAAAACATGAACAACAAATAAAAAAATAGATATATTCAATTTAAGATTAAAACTTGAAAAAAAGTTTTTTTAAAGATTAAAATCTTACCTGACCAGGTGGTGGTGCAGTGGATAGAGTGTCGGACTGGGATGCGGAGGACCCAGGTTCGAGACCCCGAGCTTGCCAGCTTGGACCCAAGGTCACTGGTTCCAGCAAGGGGTGGCTCAGTCTGCTGAATGCCCGCGGTCAAGGCACGTGTGAGAAAGCAATCAATGAACTATGGTGTCGCAATGGCAACGAAAAACTAATGATTGATGCTTCTCATCTCTCTTTGTTCCTGTCTGTCTGTCCCTATCTATCCCTCTCTCTGACTCTCTGTCCCTGTAAAAAAAGAAAAAAGGATTAAAATCTTGTTTTTCAAAAGACACAATTTAGAAAGTGAAAAGACAGGCCCTTGCCTGTTGACTCAGTGGTAGAACGTCGACCCAGTGTGTAGACGTTCCAGCTTTGATTTCCAGTTAGGGCACACAGGAGAAGCAGCCTTCTGCTTCTCCATCCTTCCCCCTCTCCCTTCTTTCTATCTCTCTCTTCCCCTCCCACAGCCATGGCTCCACTGGAGCAAGTTGACCTGGGTGCTGAGGATGGCACCATGGCCTTGCCTCATGCGCTAAAATGGCTCTGTTGCAAAAGAGCAAGGGCCCTAGATGGGCAGAACATTGCCCCCTAGTGGACTTGCAGGCTGGATCCCAGTTGGGTGCATGTAGGAATGTCTTTCTGCCTCCCTGCTTCTTATTTACAAAAAATCAAAAAAAAAAAAAAGTGAAAAAACAACCCACAAAATAGAAGATAATTTTGGCAAGTTATGTATCTAAGGGACTTGTGTCTAGAATATGTGAAGACTGCCTTGGCTCAGTATCATTGGGTAGAGCATTCTCCTGATACGCCAATGTTGTGGGTTAGATCCCTGGTCAGGACACATACAAGAATCAACCAATGAATGCATAAATAAGTAAAACAACAAATCAATGTCTCTCTCTCCAAAAACCAATAGATAAAAAAAAAAAAGGATATATAGACTATTATTTATAAATTCAGCCTGACCAGGCAGTGGCAAGGCAGTGGCACAGTGGATAGTGTGTCAGCCTGAGATGCTGAGGACCCTGGTTCAAAGCCCCGAGGTTGCTGGCTTGAGCATGGGCTCATCCGGCTTGAGCATGGGATTATAGATATGACCCCATGATCACTGTCTTGAGCCCAAAGGTCATTGGCTTGAAACTGAAGGTCACTGGCTTGAGCCCAAGGTTACTGGCTTGAGCAAGGGGTCACTGGCTCGGTTGGAGTCCCCCCACCCCCATCAAGACACCTATGAGAAAACAATCTAAAGTGCTGCAACTACAAGTTGGTGCTTCTTATCTCTCTACTTTCCTGCCTGTTTGTCCCTGTCTCTCTCCCTCTCTCTCACAAAAATAAAAAAAAAAGACTATTACAAGTCAACAATAAAAGGCAACCCAATTAAAAAATGTGCAAAGGACCTCTGTAGACACTCCCCAGAAGAAGATTTACAAATGACCAATAAGCACATGAAAAGGTGCTCAATATCATAAAATATTAGGGGAATTCAAACCACAATCACAGTGAGATATTATACTCACAAGTTGTCCATAATTAGAAATACAGACAATGGAAAGTGTTGGCAAGGATATGGAGGAGCTGGAACACTATGCACTGTTAGTAGGAATGCAATGGTATGACCACTTTGGAAAATAGTCTGGCAGTTCCCTAAAGGCTAAGCATAGAATTACCATATGACCCAACAATTTCAATCCTAGGTATATACCCAAGAAAATGAAAACATATCTGTCCAAAGACTTGTATTTGAATTCTCATAACATTATTTATAAAGTGGAAACAGCCCAAATGTCAATCATCTGATAATTGCATAGATAAAATGTGGTATATCATACAATGGGATATTACTTAACAATAAAAAGAAGAGTACTGATATATGCTACAACATGGATGAATCTTGAAAACACGTTAAAAGAAGCCAGTAATAAAGGACCACATATTATGTGATTCCATTTATATGAAATGTCTAGAATAGTAAATCCATAAAGATAAAATGTAAATTAGTGGTTGCCTGGGGCTAGGACTTTGGGGAAAATTGGAGAGTGACTGTTAATGGGTATGAATGAAAGCATTCCAAATTTGTGGTGGTGGTTGCACAACTCTGTGAACATACTAAAAAAAACAAGCATTCAATTGTACACTCTTTAAAATTCTACACTTTAAATGAATTGTATAGTGTGTGAGTTATATCCCAATAAAACTATTGCCTAAAAACCTCAATAATTAAAAAATGAGCATAAGACATGAATAGGACTGGTGTAAAGATGGTGATGGAATAGACGGATGTACCAACTTCCACCTCCAAGACCCAAAGTGGATTATGACTTAATTTTAAGAACCATCATCTGGAAAAACCAACTTTGGACTAAACTAAGAGGACTCTTTAACCAAGAAACACTGAAGAAGCCACACTGAGACTGGTAGGAAAAGCAGAAATGCGGAGAGGGCTGCCCAGTTCCTGGGAGCAAACGGCAGCCCAAAGAGACTCGCGTGGTGGGAAGTGAGTTTAGCAGAGAAGGGACGGTCCTGGGCCCCAGGAACGAAGCCCCAGCCTGCAACCCCAGAGCCTAGAAGAAGCGTATGGATAGTATTTAGCTGTGAAACAAGTCAGGATACTGTTTGTGAGAAAGAGACAGATTTCTCAGACCCAGGATTCTTCTTAAAGGGACTGCACAGAAAGCCTCTTTCACAACCACTCACTGGGGGTTCTGGGGGACGGGGAGAGATGAGAGGACCGGAGCAGCAGGAAAAGAGTGTAATCTAGGAGACATAATCAGAAACACTTTGAGGGACAGCCACCCTAACCCCTGGGCTGAATCATTCCCCATATCTGAAGTGAATTATTTCCCCTGGAACCAGCAATATCAAAAAAGGGAAGCAGGACACAAGCCAAACAAGCTCTTCCACGGCACTCAGAGTCGCTTAGAAGGAGGGAGCCTTAAGGAATACAGTATTGAGTGCTAGGGTCTGAGCTGCAGTGACCCCAACCACACTGCTGAGGGCTTGCTGGAGGGTGGGTGGCAGCAGGACGCGGAAGCACGGTCCTGTGGTGGGGGTGGAAGCTGGGCCGACCATGACAGGCCCAGTGTGAGCTCAGTCTCGCCTGGTGGGGGCTGAAGGGGCGCACAAGGGTGGTCTGGCTGGCTGAGGGCGGCGCCTGCAATCTCGACCACGGGGAAAGGGCGAAAGCCTGGGAACAGCAGAGATCCATGTAAGCAGCCCTATGCATGAGCGCAACTCTGCCGGTGGGGGCAGGGCGAAAGCCAGGGAACAGGTGGAGACCCACGGTTGAGCAAAGGTGCTCAACTCTGCCAGCGGTGCCGAGCCTTGCAGCCCCAGGAGTGGAGCATAGCCCCACCATGGGGACGGGATGAAGGCCAAGGCTTGTAGATTCGAGCATGTGAACATAGCCCCTCCTGTGAAGGAGAGGTGGAAATTGAAGCAACAGCTGCAGCCAGCCGGTGATGACAATGCCCATACCCAAACGCCTGAGGCAGTGGCAGAGGGGGTGGCGGACCTGCAGACAGACCACACCTAGGGAACACAGAGGCCACACCCATGGGACTCCAGTGGCCACACCCTTCTTATACACAGACAAAATGGGAAGGAAGAGAAATGCAACCCAATTGAATCAAGAGAAATTCCCAGGAAAGGACTTGAATGAGTCAGATATAACCAAATTACCAGATGCAGAGATTAAAATAACAATTGTTAGGATGCTCAAAGATCTTAGAACAACAATAGATGGTCATAACAAACAACTAAATAAATAGATAGCAAGTATAAAAAAGAACATTAAAATAATTTTAAAAAATCAGAAATGACAAATACAGTATCAGAAATGAAGACCACAATGGAAGGAATTAAAAGCAGGATGGATGAAGCTGAGGATTGAATCAATGAGTTAGAAGACAAGATAAATGAAGGCACGAAAGCAGAGCAGCAAAAAGAAAAGAGACTCAAAAAGTCTGAGGAAACTCTAAGAGAGTTCTGTGACAACATGAAGAGAAATAACATCCACATCATAGGGGTTCCTGACAAGGAAGAGAAAGAACAAGGGATAGAGACCTTGTTCAATAAAATGATAGCTGAAAACTTCCCTAAATTAATGCAGGAAAAAGTCACACAAGTTCAAGAAGCACAGAGAATTCCATTAAAGAGAAACCCAAAGAAATCTACACCAAGACACATAATAATTAAAATACGAAAGGTAAGTGATAAAGAGAAAATATTAAAAGCTGCTAGAGAAAAAAAAGGCTATCACCTACAAAGGAGTCCCCATAAGGATGACATCTGACTTCTCAACAGAAACACTTGAGGCCAGAAGGGAATGGCAAGAAATATCCAAAGTAATGCAGAACAAGAGCCTACAACCAAGACTACTTTATCTAGCAAGGCTATTGTTTAAAATTGAAGGAGAAATAAAAAGCTTCCCAGACAAAAAAAAAACAAAAACCAAAACAACTCAAGGAATTCATTACAACCAAACCAATGCTACAAGAAATGTTAAGGGGCCTGCTGTAAACAGATCAAAGGGGGAAACGAATATAGTAAAAGAGGAATACAGCTTTAAAGAATAAAATGGCAATATAAAACTACATATAAATAATAACCTTAAATGTAAATGGATTAAATGATCCAATCAAAAGACATAGGGTAGCTGTGTGGATAAGAAAACAGGACCCATACATATGCTGTCTACAAGAGACACACCTTAAAACAAAAGATGCACATAGACTGAAGGTAAAAGGATGAATATAAATACTTCATGGAAATGAAAAAAAGTTGAGGTAGCAATACTTATATCAGACAAAATGGACTTTAAAACAAAGGCTATAGTAAGAGATAAAGAAAGTCACTACATAATGATAAAGAGGGCAATTTAACAGGAAGATATAACCATTATAAATATTTATGCACCTAATAATAGGAGCACTTAAATATATAAAGCAGACTTTGATGGATATAAAGGGTGAGATTAACAGCAATACTATAATAGTAGGGGATTTCAATACCCCACTAACATCACTAGATAGATCCTCAAGAAAGAGAATTAAAGAAACAGCAGACTTAAAGGACACACTCAATCAACTTGATTTAATAGATATCTTCAGCCTGACCTGTGGTGGCGCAGTGGATAAAGCGTCGACCTGGGAATACTGAGGTCGCCAGTTCAAAACCCTGCACTGGTCTGGTCAAGGCACATATGGGAGTTGATGCTTCCAGCTCCTCCCCCCTTTCTCTCTTTCTCTCTCTCTCTCTCTCACTCTGTGTCTCCTCTCTAAAATGAATAAAATAATAAAATAAATTTTAAAAGTTTCTAATAGATATCTTCAGAACCTTTTTTTCATTTCCATGAAAAGCAGCAGAATATACATTCTTTTCAAGTGCTCACGGTACATTCTGTAGGATAGACCACATGTTAGGACACAAAAGCAGTCTCAACAAACTTAAGAAGATTGAAATCATATCAAGTATTTTCTATGATCACAATGGCATGAAACTAGAAATCAACCACAACAGAAAAAAAAAATACTCAAACACCTGGAAACTAAATAGCATGTTATTAAATAACAAATGGGTCAACAATGAGATCAAAGAAGAAATAAAAAGATTCCTAGAAATGAATGATGATAATTAGCATGCAACAACTCAAAATTTGTGGGACACAGCAAAAGCAGTACTGAGAGGGAAGTTCATAGCATTACAGGCATACCTTAAGAAGCTGGAAAAATCTCAAATAAACAACTCTGCATCTAAAAGAACTAGAAAAAGAACAGCAAGTAATGCCCAGAGGTAGTAGAAGGAAGGAAATAATAAAGATCAGAGTGGAAATAAATGACATAAAGGCTAAAGAAACAATACAGAGGATCAATGAAACCAGGAGCTGGTTCTTTGAAAAGGTAAACAAGATTGATGAACTTTTAATCAGACTCAACAAGGAAAAGAAAGAGAGAGGACCCAAATAAATAAAGTTATAAATGAGAGTGGAGAAATAACAACTGACACAACAGAAATACAAAGGATTGTAAGAAAATACTCTGAAGAACTGTATGCCAAAAAATTAGACAACCTAGATGAAATGGACAAATTCCTTGAAACATATTTTTTAAAAGTCAATCTGGAAGAATCAAAACACCTAAACAGACTGATTACAACAAATGAGATAGAAACAGTTACCAAATAACTCCCAACAAACAAAAGCCTTGGGCCTGATGGCTTCACAAGTGAATTCTACCAATTATCCAAAGAAGAATTAACTCCTATCCTTCTCAAGCTATTTCAAAAAATTCAAGGGGAAGGAAGACTTCCAAGCTCTTTTTATGAGGCAAGCATAATTCTGGTTCCAAAACCAGGCAAAGACAACACAAAGAAAGAAAATTATAGGCCAATATCCCTGATGAATTTAGATGCTAAAATCCTCAACAAAATATTAGCCAACTGGATCCAGCAATATATGAAAAAAATTATACACCATGATCAAGTGGGATTTATTCAGGGGAGGCAAGGCTGGTACAATATTCACAAATCAATCAATGTGATTCATCACATAAACAAAAGGAAGGAGAAAAACCACATGATAATTTCAATAGATGCAGAAAAAGCATTTGATAAAATCCAGCACCCATTTATGATCACAACTTTCAACAAAGTGGGAATACACGGAACATACCTCAACATGATAAAGGCCATCTATGACAAACCCACAGCCAACATCATACTCAATGGGCAAAAATTAAAAGCAATCCCCTTAAGATCAGGAACAAGGCAGGGGTGCCCTCTTTCACCACTCTTATTCAACATAGTTCTGAATGTTCTAGCCACAGCAATCAGTCAAGAAGAAGAAATAAAAGGTATCCAAATTGGAAAAGATGAAGTAAAACTATCATTATTTGCAGATGATATGATTTTGTATATAGAAAACCCTAGTCTCAGTAAAAAAACTACTGGACCTGATAAATAAATTCAGCAAGGTGGCAGGATATAAAATTAATACTCAGAAATCAGAGTCGTTTTTATACACTAACAATGAACTATCAGAAAGAGAAATTAAGGAAACAATTCCCTTCACTATTGCAACCAAAAAATTAAAGTACCTAGGAGTAAATTTAACGAAGGAGATTAAAGACTTGTACTTGGAAAATGATAAAACATTGATAAAAGAAATCAAGGCAGATACAAACAAGTGGATGCATATACCGTGCTCATGGTTAGGAAGAATAAACATCATTAAAATGTCTATATTACCCAAAGCAATTTATAAATTCAATGCAATACCAGTTAAAATACCAATGACATACTTCAAAGATATAGAACACACATTTCAAAAATTTATATGGAACCAAAAAAAGAACACAAATAGCCTCAGCAATCTTAAAACGGAAGAATAAAGTGGGAGGTATCACACTTTCTGATATCAAGTTATACCACAAGGCCGTTGTACTCAAAACAGCTAGGTACTGGCATAAGAACAGGCATATAGATCAATGGAACAGAACAGAGAACCCAGAAATAAATAAACCCACACCTTTATGGACCACTGATATTTAATAAAGGAGGTAAGAGCATACGATGGAGTAAAGACAGCCTCTTCAACAAATAGTGTTGGTAAAATCGGACAGCTACCTGCAAAATAATAAAACTAGACAACCAACTTACACCATTCACAAAAATAAACTCACAATGGGTAAAAGGCTTAAGTTTAAGCCGTGAAACCATAGGCATCTTAGAAGAAAACATAGGCAGTAAGCTCTCCGACATCTCTTGCAGGAATATATTTGCTGAATTATTTCCACAAGCAAGTGAAATAAAAGACAGGATAAACAAATGGGACTATATCAAACTAAAAAGCTTTTGCACAGCTAAAGACAATAAGAACAGAATAAAAAGACAAACTACACAATGGGAGAACATATTCGACAATACATCTGATAAGGGGTTAATAACCAAAATTTAGCCTGACAGGCGGTGGTGCAGTGGATAGAGCGTCGGACTGGGATGCAGAAGACCCAGGTTCGAGACCCCAAGCTCGCCAGCTTGAGTGAGGGCCCATCTGGCTCGAGCAAAAGCTCACCAGCTTGAACCCAAGGTCGCTGGCTCCAGCAAGGGGTGGCTCAGTCTGCTAAGGCCCTCGGTCA
This sequence comes from Rhynchonycteris naso, assembly GCA_037038555.1. Taxonomy (NCBI): domain Eukaryota; kingdom Metazoa; phylum Chordata; class Mammalia; order Chiroptera; family Emballonuridae; genus Rhynchonycteris; species Rhynchonycteris naso. The sequence continues at coordinate 80,694,848 of CM073000.1, forward strand.
AGGCACATATGAGAAAGTAATCGATGAACAACTAAGGTGTTGCAACGAAAAACTGATGATTGATGCCTCTCATCTCTCTCCGTCCCTGTCTGTCTGTCCCTATCTATCCCTCTCTCTGACTCTCTCCCTGTCCCTTTAAAAAAAAGACAACAAAAAAACCCACACAAAATTTATAAAGAACTTATAAAACTCAACACCAGGAAGATAAACAATCCAATCAAAAAATGGACAAAAGAAATGAATAGATACTTCTCCAAAGAGGACATACAGATGGCCAATAGGCATATGAAAAAATGCTCAACATCACTAATCATTAGAGAAATGCAAATTAAAACCACAATGAGCCTGACCAGGCGGTGGCGCAGTGGATAGAGCGTCAGACTGGGATGCAGAGGACCCAGGTTCGAGACCCCGAGGTCGCCAGCTTGAGCGTGGGTCCATCTGGCTTGAGCAAAAGTTCACCAGCTTGGACCCAAGGTCGCTGGCTCCAGCAAGGGATTGCTTGGTCTGCTGAAGGCCCGCGGTCAAGGCACATGTGAGAAAGCCATCAATGAACAACTATGGTGTCAAGGGCAACGAAAAACTAACGATTGATGCTTCTCATCTCTCTCCGTTCCTGTCTGTCTGTCCCTATCTATTTCTCTCTCTGACTCTCTCTCTCTCTGTCCGTGTAAGAAAATAAATAAATAAAACTTAACTTAAAAAAAAAACACAATGAGATATCACCTCACACCAGTCAGAATGGCACTCATCAGCAAAACAACACAGAATAAGTGCTGGCGAGGATGTGGAGAAAAGGGAACCCTCTTGCACTGCTGGTGGGAATGCAGACTGGTGCAGCCACTGTGGAAAACAATATGGAGATTCCTCAAAAAATTAAAAATGAACTGCCTTTTGACCCAGTCATCCCACTTTTAGGAATATACCCCAAGAACACCATAGCACTGTTTTAAACAGAGAAATGCACCCCCATGTTTATGGCAGCGTTTTTCACAATAGCGAAGATCTGGAAACAGCCCAAGTGTCCATCAGTGGATGAGTGGATTAAAAAGTGGTGGTACATATATACAATGGAATACTATGGGGCCATGTAAAACAAGGAAATCTTAACTTTTGCGACAACATGGACGGACATGGAAACTATTATGTTAAGTGAAATAAGCCAGGCAGCAAAAGAAAAATAGCATGACCTCACACATTTAAGGAATCCAATGAACAATGTGAACTGAGGAACGGAATTGAGACAGAGGAGAGATCAATGGGACCCGAGGGAAAGGGGATGATAGGATGGGATAAACCTGAAGGGAAGGGGGGAGGGCACTATCGGGAGGGAAGAAAGAGATGTTGAGGGCAATATGGGGGAAGGGGATGCATTCAGAGCAACACTAGAATCTACGTAAACACAATAAATTAAAATCAATAATAATAAAAAAAGACATGACAGACATTTCCCTGAAGATGATGTATAGATGACCAAAAAAGCACATGAAAAGATGTTCAATATCATCAGCTGCTATGGAAATGCAAAATAAAACCTTCATAAGATATAACTATTTACCTATCAGAGTGCTTAAAATGAAAAATAATAACATTTGCTGGCAAGGATGCGAAGAAACTGAATCATTCATACAGTAATAATAGTAATAATGAAAAGTAAAATGGTATGGTCACTCTGGTAAAGAATGACAGTTTCTTATAAAACATGCACTTACCATATGACTTAGCAATTGCACCCCCAGAGAACTAAAAACAATCGTATAAAACCCTGTATTTGAGAGTTTATAGCAGCTTTATTGTTGTACTCAAGAACTAACTAGAAACGACCCAAATGTCCTTTAATAGGTGAGTGTTAAAACAAACTATAGTACATTCATACCATAGAATACTACTCAGCAATAAAAAGGAACAATCTATTAATACATACAGCAACTTGGATGGATTTCAAGGGAATTCAGCTGAGTGAAAAAAATCTCAAAGGGTTTTATATATTACATGATCTTGTTATCGACTGAATGTTTGTGTTCCCCAACATTCATATGTTTAAATCTAATCCCCAGTGTGATAGCATTTGACAGTGGGGACTTTGGGAGGTAATTAGGTCCTGAGGATGGAGCCCTTATGAATAAAATTATCCAGAAAGCTAGTTTGCTCTCTCTATCTACCTTATGAAAATACAATGAGAAGATGGCTGTCTGCGAACCAGAAAAAGGACCTTCACCAAACCCAACCATGCTGGCACCCTGATCTTGGACTTGCAGCCTTCAGAACTGTGAGAACTGTTTGCTGTTTAAGTCACTCAGTCCATGCTGTGTTATAGCGGCCCAAAAAAGATAGGTCCCATTTATATAACAATATAACATTTTCTTAATGACAAAATTATAGAGATGGAGAGAAGATTAATGGTTGCCACTGGCTGGGATTGGGGGTGAGATGATTGGATCTAAAAGTGAAACACAATGGGTCCTTTTTTTTTTTCTTGGAAGGATCCTTCTGATAGAACTGTTTTGTATCTTGACTCTGATGGCGGTCATATGAATGAATCTACACATGTGATAAAATTGCCAGAAATAACTACACACACAAATTAATGCATATAAAACTGATAAAATTTAATAGATTTATCAATGACAATTTCCTGGTTGTGATATTGTGCCATGTTGTGCAACATATTGCCATTGGAAAACAAGGTGAAGAGTTTATGGATCACTATTATTTCATAGGTAATATTTCTACATTATTGCTTTTTAAATTATTTTTTAAAAGATTTTATTTATTTTGATTTTTAGAGAGGGAGAGAGAGAAAGGGGGTGGGAAGGAGTGGGAAGTGTCAATCTTGTAATATTTGCTTCCTATATGTGCTTTGACTGGGCAAACCCAGTGTTTCGAACCAGTGACCTCAGCATTCCACGTTGAATGCTTTACCCACTGTGCCACCACAGGTCAACCTCTACATTATTTCTTATAACTACATGTTAATCTGTAATTATCTCAATATAAAAAGTTAAGCCTGACCAGGCGGTGGTGCAGTGGATAGATTGTCAACCTGGAATGTGGAGAAACCAGGTTCAAAACCCTGAGGTCGCCTGCTCAAGCACAGGCTCACCAGCTTGAGTGTGGGGTTGCTGGCTTGAGTGTGGCATCATAGACAGGACTATGGTTGCTGACTTGAGCAAGGGGTCACTTGCTCTGCTGGAGCCCCCGGGTCAAGGCACATATGAGGAAGCAATAATGAACAACTAAGGAGCTGCAACGAAGAATTGATGCTTCTCATCTCTCTCCCTTCCTGTCTGTCTGTCCCTTTCTGTCCTTCTCTCTGACTCTGTCTCAGTCAAAAAAAAAAAAAGGAAAAAAAAAGTTAAAATAGCAACACAAAATAAATGGTAGGCTGCATTTGGCCAACGGGCCATTCAGACAACAGCAGGAGGGACTGACCTGTGGTGGTGCAGTGGATAAAGCATTGACCTGGAATGCTGAGGTTTCTGGTTCAAGACCCAGGGTTTGCTCGGTCAAGGCATATATGGGAATTGATACTTCCTGCTTCTCCCCCCTTCTCTCTCTCTTTCTCTCTTCTCTGAAATGAATAAAATCTTAAGAAAAGAAATAAAAAAGCAAGAGAAGGAGAATGGTACATCAAGAAGAATGAAAGGAAATGAGGTTGGGGAGGCAGCCAGGAGCCAGGTCATGTAAGGCCTGGTTATACCTGATGAGATGTTTACATAGTTTTCTAAATATGGAAGGCCACTGTGAGGGTTTTGTTTTATTTTTATTTTTATTTTTATATATATATTTTATTATTATTAATTCTAATGGGGTGACACCAATAAATCAGGGTACATATGTACAATGAAAACATCTCCAGGTTATCTTATCATTCAATTGTGTTGCATACCCATCACCAAAAGTCAAATTGTCCTCTGTCACCTTCGATCTGATTTTCCCTGTGTCCCTCCCCTCCTCCCTAACCCACTCTTCCCTCCCTCCCCCCATCCCATAACCACCACTCTCATGTCCATGTCTCATATTCTCACTTTTATGTCCCACCTATGTATGGAATCATGCTGTTCTCAGTTTTTCTTTTTTACTGATTTACTTATTTCACTCCGTATAATGTTATCTAGGTACATCCATTTTGTTATAAATGATCCGATGTCATCGTTTCTTATGGCTGAGTAGTATTCCATAGTATATATGTACCATAGCTTTTTAATCCACTCGTCTTCTGATGGACACTTGGGCTGGTTCCAGATCTTCGCTATTGTGAACAATGCTGCCACGAACATGGGGGCGCATTTCTTCTTTTCGAACAGTGCTATGGTGTTCTTAGGGTATATTCCTAAAAGTGGGATAGCTGGGTCAAAAGGCAGTTCAATTTTTAATTTTCTGAGGAATCTCCAAACTGTTTTCCACAGTGGCTGCACCAGTCTGCATTCCCACCAGCAATGCAGAAGGGTTCCCTTTTCTCCACATCCTCGCCAGCACTTATTCTGTGTTGTTTTGCTGATGAGTGCCATTCTGACTGGTGTGAGGTGATATCTCATTGTGGTTTTAATATGCATTTCTCTAATGATTAGTGATGTTGAGCATTTTTTCATATGCCTATTGGCCATCTGTATGTCCTCTTTGGAGAAATTTCTATTCATTTCTTTTGCCCATTTTTTGATTGGGTTGTTTGTCTTCCTGGTGTTGAGTTTTATAAGTTCTTTATAAATTTTAGTTATTAACCCCTTATCAGATGTGCTGTCGAATATGTTCTCCCATTGTGTGGTTTGTCTTTTTATTCTGTTCCTATTGTCTTTAGCTGTGCAAAAACTTTTTAGTTTGATATAGTCCCATTTGTTTATCTTGCCTTTTATTTCATTTGCCCGTGGAGATAAATCGGCAAATATACCACTGCTACAGATGTCGGAGAGCCTGCTGCCTATGTTTTCTTCTAAGATGCTTATGGTTTCACGGCTTACATTTAAGTCTTTTATCCATTTTGAGTTTGTTTTTGTGAATGGTGTAAGTTGATGGTCTAGTTTCATTTTTTTGCAGGTGGATGTCCAATTTTCCCAACACCATTTGTTAAAGAGGCTGTTTTTACTCCATTGTATGTTCTTTCCTCCTTTGTCAAATATCAGTTGTCCATAAAGATGTGGGTTTATTTCTGGGTCCTCTGTTCTGTTCCATTGATCTATGGGCCTGTTCTTATGCCAGTACCAGGTTGTCTTGAGTATAATGGCCTTATAGTAAACCTTGATATCTGGAAGAGTGATACCTCCTGCTTTATTTTTTCTTTTTAAGATTGCTGAGGCTATTCGTGTTCTTTTTTGGTTCCATATAAATTTTTGGAATATGTTTTCTATATCTTTGAAGTATGTCATTGGTATCTTAATTGGTATTGCATTGAATTTATAAATTGTTTTGGGTAATATAGACATTTTAATGATGTTTATTCTTCCTAGCTATGAGCACGGTATATGCTTCCACTTGTTTGTATCTTCCTTGATTTCTTTTATCAGTGTTCTATAATTTTCTGAGTACAAGTCCTTAACCTCCTTGGTTAAATTTACTCCTAGGTACTTTATTTTTTTGCTGCAATAGTGAAGGGGATTGTTTCCTTAAGTTCTTTTGCTGACAGTTCATTGTTGGTATATAGAAATGCCTCTGATTTCTGAGTATTAATTTTATATCCTGCCACCTTGCTGAATTCATTTATAAGGTCCAGTAGTTTTTTGACTGAGACTTTAGGGTTTTCAATATACAATATCATATCATCTGCAAATAGTGACAGTTTTACTTCTTCTTTTCCAATTTGGATGCCTTTTATTTCTTCTTCTTGTCTGATTGCTGTAGCTAGGACTTCCAGAACTATGTTGAATAAGAGTGGTGAAAGGGGGCATCCCTGCCTGGTTCCTGATCTTAAGGGGATTGCTTTTAATCTTTGTCCATTTAGTATGATGTTTGCTGTCGGTTTATCGTAGATGGCCTTTATCATGTTAAGGAATGATCCCTGTATTCCCACTTTACTGAGAGTTTTGAGCATGAATGGGTGCTGGATTTTATCAAATGCCTTTTCTGCATCTATTGAAATTATCATGTGATTTTTGTCCTTCCTTTTGTTTATGTGATGAATCACATTGATTGATTTACGAATATTGAACCAGCCTTGCCTCTCCAGAATAAATCCCACTTGATCGTGGTGTATGATTTTTTTCATATATTGCTGGATCCGGTTGGCTAATATTTTGTTGAGAATTTTAGCGTCTAAATTCATCAGGGATATAGGCCTATAATTTTCTTTCTTTGTGTTGTCTTTGCCCGGTTTTGGAATCAGAATTATGCTCGCCTCATAAAAGGAGTTTGGAAGTCTTCCTTCCTCTTGAATTTTTTGAAATAGCTTGAGGAGGATAGGAGTTAGTTCTTCTTTGAATTTTTGATAGAATTCACTTGTGAAGCCATCAGGCCCAGGACTTTTCTTTTTTGGGAGTTTTTTGATAACTGTTTCGATCTCATTTGCTGTAATTGGTCTGTTTAGGTGTTCTGATTCTTCCAGATTGATTTTTGGAAGGTTATATGATTCAAGAAATTTGTCCATTTCACCAAGATTGTCTAATTTTTTGGCATATAGTTCTTCATAGTATTTTCTTACAATGCTTTGTATTTCTGTTGTGTCAGTTGTTATTTCTCCACTGTCCTTTCTAATTTTATTTATTTGAGTCCTCTCTCTTTTTTTCTTGGTGAGTCTAGTTAAAGGTTCATCAATCTTGTTTACCTTTTCAAAGAACCAGCTTCTGGTTTCATTGATCCTCTGTATTGTTTCCTTCGCCTCTATGTCATTTATTTCTGCTCTGACCTTTATTATTTCCTTCCTTCTACTTGTCTTGGGTTTTATTTGTTGTTGTTTTTCTAGTTCTTTTAGATGCAGGGTCAGGTTGCTTATTTGAGCTTTTTCTAGCTTCTTATGATATGCCTGTAGTGCAATAAACTTCCCTCTCAGGACTGCTTTTGCTGTGTCCCATAAATTTTGAGTTGATGTATGTTCATTATCATTTGTTTCTAGAAACTTTTTTATTTCTTCTTTGATCTCAATGTTATTCCATTCATTATTTAATAACATGCTATTTAGTTTCCAAGTGTTTGAGTATTTTTCAGTTTTTCTTTTGTGGTTAATTTCTAGTTTCATAGCATTGTGATCAGAGAAAATGCTTGATATGATTTCAATCTTCTTAAATTTATTGAGACCATTTTTGTGTCCTAACATGTGGTCTATCCTAGAAAACGTACCATGAGCGCTTGAGAAGAATGTATATTCTACTGCTTTAGGGTGAAAAGTTCTGAAGATATCTATTAAATCAAGTTGATCTAGTGTCTCCTTTAAGTCTGCTGTTTCTTTATTAATTTTCTTTCTTGAGGATCTATCCAGTGTTGTTAGAGGGGTATTGAAATCCCCTACTATGATAGTATTGCTGTTAATCTCGCCCTTTAAATCCATCAAAGTCTGCTTTATGTATGTCGGGGCTCCTATATTTGGTGCATAGATATTTATAATAGTTATATCTTCCTGTTGAATTGTTCCCTTTATCATTATGTAGTGTCCTTCTTTATCTCTTACTACAGCCTTTGTTTTAAAGTCCCTTTTGTCTGATATAAGTATTGCTACCCCTGCTTTTTTTTCATTTCCATTTGCATGAAATATTTTTTTCCATCCTTTTACCTTCAGTCTATGAGCATCTTTTGTTTTAAGGTGTGTCTCTTGTAGACAGCATATGTATGGGTTCTGTTTCTTTATCCATGCAGCTACCCTATGTCTTTTGATTGGATCATTTAATCCATTTACATTTAAGGTTATTATTGATATGTAGTTGTTTATTGCCATTTTATTCTTTAAAGCTGTATTCTTCTTTTGCTCTATTCATTCCTCCCTTTAAACTGTTCACAAGAGGCCTCTTAGTATCTCTTGCAGAATTGGTTTGGTTTTTATGAATTCCTTCAGGCTTTCTTTTTCTGGGAAGCTCTTTATTTCTCCTTCAATTTTAAACGTTAGCCTTGCTGGATAAAGTAATCTTGGTTGTAGGTTCTTGTTCTGCATTACTTTGATTATATCTTGCCATTCCCTTCTGGCCTCAAGGGTTTCTGTTGAGAAGTCCGATGTCATCCTTATGGGGGCTCCTTTGTAGGTGATAGCCTTTTTTTCTCTAGCAGCTTTTAAGATTTTTTCTTTATCCATTAGCTTTGGTATTTTAACTATGATGTGTCTTGGTGTAGATCTTTTTGGGTTTCTCTTTAATGGAGTTCTGTGTGCTTCTTGAATGTGTGGAGTGTTTCCCAGCCTTAATTTAGGGAAGTTTTCTGCTATGATTTGATTGAACAAAGTTTCCATTTCCTGTCCTCTCTCCTCTTCTTCAGGCACCCCTATGATGCGAATGTTGTTTCTCTTCATGTTGTCACAAAGCTCCCTTAGAGTTTCCTCACATTTTTTAAGTCTCTTTTCCTTCTTCTTCTCTGCTTCTGTGCCTTTGTTTATTGTGTCCTCTAACTCGCTTATTCGATCCTCAGCGTGATTCATCCTGCTTTTAATTCCCTCCATTGTGTTCTTCAATTCTGATACTGTATTTGTCATTTCTGTCTGATTCTTTTTTATTATTTCAATTTCGTTTTTTATACTTGTTATCTCTTTATTTAGGTGTTCATAATGACTATCCATTGTTGCTCTAATTTCTTTGAACATCCTAACTATCATTATTCTAAATTCTGCTTCTGGTAATTTGGTTATATCTGGTTCATTCAGGTCCTTCTCTGGGGATTTCTCTTGATTCATTTGGTTTGCATTCCTCTGCCTGCCCATTTTGTCTGTGTATAAGCAAGTTGTGGTGACTGGAGTCCAGTAGGTGTTGCCTTTGTGTTCTCTAGGTGTGGTCTGTCTGCAGGCCCCTCACCCCCTCTGCCTGTGCCTAAGGTGGTTGGGTATGAGCGTTACCAGCGCCGGCCCACTGTGGCTTTTGCTGTGGTTTCTGCCTCTCCTCCATGGGAGGGGCTGTCACTGAAGCCACAAGTCTTAGCACCAAGGGTAGAGGTGAGCACCTTTGCTCAGCTGCGGACCCAGCCCATTTCTGGACTTCCGCCCAGAACCCTCAGTCAGAGCCTGCTCGCCACAGTTTCGCGGGTTGGGCGGGGCTTTTGACGTGCTCTCAGCTGTCAGCGTTTGCCCGTCTGGAGATTTAGCCCCGCCCTTGAGGCCAGGGCCCTCCTGCACAGGGTCGGAAACCAAGGTTTATTGGGCCGGGCGTGTTTGCTGGCTTCCGCTCAGCTGCGGACTTCCGCTCATCCCGGACTCTACCCCGCCCCTGCGTTCGGAGCCCGCTCGTGCACGTGTAAATGCAATCCGCCGTTTCTCCGGCCGGGCGGGGATAGTAGCGTGAGCTCAATTGCGAGCTTCCACTTGTCTCGGGGTCTACCCCGTTCCCGCGCTCAGAGCCCCCTCGTGCACATATACTGGCCAGCCGCGGTTTCTCCGGCCCGGGGAGTGGGGGGCTGGTAGCGTCAGCTCAGCCGCGAGCCCCTGCCCATCCCTGGTCCTAGCCCGGTCCCCGCGGTCAGGGCCGGCCTGCGCAGGGCCTGCCCGTTCCTGGCCTCCCGCTTTGTCCCCGTAAGTGGGGTTAAAGGCGTGCCCGCAGCTGCTGGTCCGCTTTTGCGCGTCCCCTCTGACCCTCTGGGCTAGACTGAGCTCACACCGGCTTGGCCTCTGCCCACGCCGACAGAACCGCGTTTCAGCGTCCTGCCGCCCACCATACCCTTAAGCAGCCCTCAGCAGAGTAGGAAGGGACCTAATACTCCACACTGTAGGCCTGGGAGCTCCCTCACTTGTTTCACAGCTCAAAACTGTCCAAACGCCTCTTCTAGGCTCTGGGACTGCAGGCTGGGGCTTGGTTCCTGGGACCCAGGTCCCTCCCTCTCCGCCAAACTTTCCTCCCGCCCCGCGGTTCTCTCCGGGCTGCCTTTTGCTCCGGGGAGCTGGGCAGCCCTCTTCGCGTTTTCGCTATTCCTACCAGTCTCAATGTGGCTTCTTCTGTGTTCCTTGGTTGAAGAGTCCACTTAGTTTAGTTCATAGTTGGTTTATCCAGATGATGGTTCTTTAAATTGAGTTATAATCCACTTTGCTTCTGGGAGTTGGAAGTTGGTACGTCCGCCTACTCCGTCGCCATCTTGCTTCCCCCCTGATCCTCTCCACTGTGAGGGTTTTAACAGGGAAGAAATAAGAGCAGATTATGATTTTAGGAGACCACCGTTCCTGTTGGTTGAAGAAAGACTGTATATAGATAAATGTAGAAGCAGAGAGATCAGTTACTGGCTATTATATTGGTAGATATAATGGTTACTTGGACACAGGTGAGTAGTAACAAGGGTGGTAGAAGCAGTCAGATTCAGCAGGCAGAACTTATTAATGAATTGGGCATGGGGTTTGAAGGTAATAAAGAAATTTAAACTAGGTCCTTTGTTTTTGGCTTATGCAGTTGAGGAATGGACCAGGAGCCTAGAGTGCCCTTGGGTTCTCATTAATCTCCATGTGAAGGCATCCACATCTGAATCTTAGAGACCAGGTCCAAATTGCAGACTAAGATGGTATTTAAAGCCATGGACCTGGAGAAGAGCCCAAATATGAGTATATATAGAAAAGAGTTTTAAGTATTGATCTTTGGGGACACTCAGCATTTAGACATGCTGAGAAAACACAGAGAAATAAGCAGATTGGTATATCAAAAACCAAGAAATGTGCTCTCCCTTTCTGAGCATGCCAAACCTTCCTGGTCCCTCTCCTCCTCCCCCCAGCTTAGTTTCCTTTACCCTTCTCTCTCTTAAGCTCCAAGGGCCCTTTCCTTTGCCTCTGTAACTCATTTTGAGAGCCCATTTCTTCTATAAGTCACTTCATCTACCTCAGTGACTTTCTAAATTTTTTTTAAAGAAAAAAAAGAAGGGAAGACATTTATTTGTATTAGGAAAGAGTGAACAGTTTTGTTTTTGTTTTGTTTACTGAGACAGAGATAGAGGGACAGACAGGGATAGACAGACAGGAAGGGAGAGGGATGAGAAGCACAATTGTAGTACCTTAGTTCATTGACTGCTTTCTCATATGTGCTTTGACTGGGGGGCTACAGCAGAGCAAGTGACCCCTTGCTCAAGCCAGCTACCCTGGACTCAAGCCAGCAACCTTGGGCTCAAGCCAGTGACCATGGAGTCATGTCTATGATCCCATGCTCAAGCCAGCGACCCTGCGCTCAAGCTGGTGAGCCTGTGCTCAAGCCAGATGAGCCCGCGCTCAAGCCAGCGACATCGGGGTTTTGAACCTGGGTCTTCTGCATCCCAGTCCGATGTTCTATCCACTGTGCCACCACCTGGTCAGGTGAGAGTGATTAGTTTTATCATATGTTTTTGAGTAGTTGAGTAAAAAAGAATAGAAAATTAATCATTGGATTTGGAAAGATGAAGTATGTTGATGACCTTGGCAAGAGTGGTTCAAATAAACCAAGTAGCACAAAGCTTAACTGGAGAAAGTTTAATAAAGAATGGTTTAAGGAATTGGAGGAATTTTACTTTAAAGAGCGTACAGATACAGGGTGCTCATCTTTAGAGGGACTTAAGATCAATAGAAGAATTATTTCTTTCATTTTTATTAAGGTGTGTGAGTGATAAGAATTTTTTTTTTTAGTGAGAGGAGGGAAGGCAGAGACAGACTCCCACATTCGCTCTGACCAGGATCCACCTGGCAAGCTGACTAGGGGGCGATAATCTGCCCATCTGGGGCTGTTGCTTAGTTGCAACCGGAGCCATTTTTTTAGTGCCTGAGGTGGAGGCCATGGAGCCATCCTCAGCAGCTGGGGCCAGCTCGCTCCAATTGATCCCTGGCTGCTGGAGAGGAAGAGAAGAGAGAAAGAGAAAGAGAGAGAGAGAAAAGCGAGAGGAGAGGAGTGGAGAAGCAGATGGTTGCTTCTCCTGTGTGCCTGGCCAGAATTGAACCCGAGACATCCACATACTGGGCCAATGCTTGACTGCTGAGCCAACCAGCCAGGGCCTGTAAGAATTTTTTATGGTGAAAAATTTACATTTAGAATCAATCAGCTGGACTCAGTTTGGAAGATCTCAGTTTTGTTGGCAACATCCAAAACATCATAGTCAGCAGCCAGTTGAACATATACCTTCTCTCCATCAGGCCTGATCGGGGTGTTGATATTGGCCACATCAATGTCATAGAGCTTCTTCACAACCTGTTTGATGTGGTGCTTGTTGGTCTAGACATCCACAACAAACACAAGTGTGTTGTCTTTTGTCTTCTTCATGGCTGACCTGGTGGTCAGGGGGAATTTGATGACGTAGTAGTCAAGCTTGGTTCTCATGGGGAAGTTCTTTCGAGGGTTTTTGGGCTGCCTTCAGAACTGCAGTGTCTGGATGCCTATCAGCACTGCTTTCTTGACTTTCAAAACCTTTGCTTTGGCTTCAACTTTGGGAAAGGCAGGGGGCTTCCTTCTTTGTTTTCAGCACCATTTTCATGAAAAAGGCAAGAATTATTGAAATGAACACCTTGAGCGCTGGCTGGGTAGCTCAGTTGGTTAGAATGTCCTCCCCACATGCTAGGGATGCAGGTTTGATCCTCAGGGCACATACATGACTTACCCAATGAATGCATAAGTAAGTAAAAAACAAATAGATATTTCTCTGTATCTCTCCCTTCCTCTTTCTCTAACAATCAATCAGTCAAAGAAATACCTTGATACCTTTCACTCTACTTAAGAAATAGAATCTTTAAAAAATTTTCCATTGATTGAGAGGGTGGGAAATAAGAGAGGGAGAGAAGCATCAACTCATTGTTCCACTTAGTTGTGCACTCATTGGTTGCTTCTTTGTATATGCCTTGCCCACGGATTGAGCCCACAACTGCAGTGCTCTGGGAGGATGCTTTATTCACGAAGCCAGCCAGCCAGGGCCAAGAAATAGAATCTTATAGGTGTTGTAAGATTCTCTTTTAGAATATTACCATGCCAGAACTATACACTTCTTTGGATTTTATTTTATTATTTATTTATTTATTTTACAGAGACAGAGAGACAGTCAGAGAGAGGGATAGATGGGGAAAAGCTTACTCTTAAAACTAAGCCTTAGGCTATAACGACCAGCCTGCTTACATTACAGCCTTTCCCCCACACCCATCCCAAGCATAAGGGCAAATAATATCACCTGGGTGACGGGCTTCCATGTGGGCAGTGCCATCTTTAACAAAGTGAGCATATTATATTTTATCTGCCCAACAAAGGGTGATGGGCAGTGAAAAATTTATGTGGCTAATCCCTTAGAGCAGGGGTGCTCAATATGTCGATTGCGATCTACTGGTCCATCGCGAAGGAAGTGTGGGTAAATCGCATGACATTAAAAAGATATTTGTCTTGCCTGACCTGTGGTGGCACAGTGGATAAAGCATTGACCTGGGAACACTGAGGTTGCCAGTTCAAAACCCTGTACTGGTCTAGTCAAGGCACATATGGGAGTTCATGCTTCAGCTCCTCCCTTCTTTCTCTCTCTCACTCTGTGTCTCCTCTCTAAAATGAATAAAAAGATATTTGTCTTTTGATTGGCATACAGGGTAGCCAATCTGACGTCTGAACTTTTGACACCCTACGCATGCGCGTTAAACCGCTCTAACTTGTTCAGTTACATTACTGCGTAGTTAGCCTTCAATTTATTTAAACTAAATACAACAAAGGGTATAAAAATGAGTGCCATAGCTGGTCCGAGTAAGAAGCCTAAAACCTACTACTTTCATACAGAATGAGAGGAGATTTATTTCACTATGTCATATTCTAAGTGCGTTTGCCTCATCTGTCTGTGTGCCATTGCTATTCCAAAGAAGGGAAATGTGGAGCTGCTTTTTCGGACTGTTCATAAAAACTATGACATTGACTTTCCTCCAAAAAGAGAGCTGAGAAGGGGAAAGGTGAAAGAAGAATACACAACATTAAATAGTAATAATAGTAACTTAAATAATGATAATATAGAAGAAATAAATTTATGTTTTGTATCTTTATTGTAGGTAGATCATTTTGACTTGGTCATCTTATAAGTAGCTCGCAAGCTGAAAAAGTGTGGGCACCCCTGACTTAGAGAGTCTACTTCTATCAAATTGTTGGAAAGGAGGTGATGATCAGTGTGAGGTGCAAGAAATAGAGGTTTTAGAAGAAGTGCAATTATTATTAATGACCAGAGTAAGGATGTTGCCATGGGTACAAGTTATTGAGGCGGATTGGAGAATTAGATGGTTGGAAATGAGTGGACAAGAAACCGAGAGGCCAGTGTATGGAACAAATTGCTTCCATGGATGAGGAAGTCACCAAGAATGATAGCAGTAGGAGTGGTGTAACTAGGAGAATAAGTCAGGTTTTAAAATTTTCAGGGAGTGAGGAGCAGTGAGTCAGGAGATCAGCAGATGATTACAATATTCTGATGGAATATACCTGAGAGGAGCTGAGCTTTTGAGGAATAGTTTGGGATAGGCAATGAGAAGCTACATCGGAGATACAAATGAAATGCTGAGCCTACACTGTAGTAATTTTATTTTCTTAAAGATTTTATTTCTTGATTTTACAGAGAGGAGGGGAGAGCAAGAAATATAAACTCATAGTTGCTTCCATTTAACTATTCATTTCTTGCTTGCCTTATGTGCCTTGACTGGGTGTAAAGCCAGTAGCCAAGGCGGCCGTCATCACAGCCGCCTGGCCCATGCAGATTCGCATTTGATTCGAACAGACAGTAATGAAACAATGGAGCCAAGAACTGGTGGGCCATTACCTTTTTTTTTTACAGGCACAGAGAGAGTCAGAGAGAGGAATATATAGGGACAGACAGACAGGAACGGAGAGAGATTAGAAGCATCAATCATTAGTTTTTCGTTGCGACACCTTAGTTGTTCATTGATGGCTTTCTCAGATGTGCCTTGACTGCGGGCCTTCAACAGACTGAGCATCCCCTTGCTGGAGCCAGCGACCTTGGGTCCAAGCTGGTGAGCTCTTTGCTCAAAACAGATGAGCCCGCGCTGAAGCTGGCGACCTCAGCGTCTTGAACCTGGGTCCTCCACATCCCAGTCCAATGCTCCATCCACTGTGCCACCGCCTGGTCAGGCTGGGCCATTACCTTTTAATCCTAGCTTGCACTCGGTGGGCAAGAAATATACACAGTGGGAAAACACTTCCCTTTCCATTCAGGGATCCCAAAGCCACTGACTTATCCGAGTTTCCTAGAATCAAAGGTTTCTACCTCACCAGCCTTATTCACCTCTGTTCCCCATCTCCTTCTCTCTGCACAAACTCTGCACAAACTGGCTTCTCCTTCAGCACTCCGCCATCTTGGCTGTTTCTCAGCTCCTCCATGTGACCTTCCTCTGCTCTTCTCCAGCATGGGCTCCTCTGCCCTATTTTATAGTGTAGAAACCAAAACCTTTAATCCAATATACAAACAAGGAAGTCTCTGATACAAAGTCACTTATCTGAGGCATAAGTGGGATTCCTCATAAGAGTGTACCACCCCACATCATGCAATAGTCAAGGGTGTGGGGAAAAGCTTAGTTTTAAAACTAAGCCTTAGGCTATAATGACCCTGCCTGCTTACAGCCTGTCCCCCCATACCCGATGTAAACTATAAGCGAGCAAACATATATATTATATTTACAAACTTATTCGACCAACACTGGGCAAGCTCAGGGTTTTGAACTAGCGACCTCAGCATTCCAGTTCAACACTTTATCCACTGTGCCACAAGTCAAGCCACTGTAGTACTTTCAGAGAAGTGAGACATTCCAACTTGGAAGATCAGAAAGAGGAAAGATATTTTCAGCCAGAAAAAAATGCTGTTACCAAGCATGACCTGTGGTGGTGCAGTGGATAAAGCGTCGACCTGGGAACACTGAGGTCGCCAGTTCAAAACCCTTCACTGTCTGGTCAAGGCACATATGGGAGTTGATGCTTCCAGTTCCTCCCTCCTTTCTCTCTTTCTCTCTCTCTCTCTCACTCTCTGTCTCCTCTCTAAAAATGAATAAAATAAAAAGAAGTTTTAAAAAACAAACAAACAAACAAACAAAAATGCTATTACCGCTATTACCGCCTGACTGATGGTGGCACAGGGGATAGAGCGTCAACCTGGGATGCTGAGGTCCCAGGTTCAAAACCCCGAGGTTGCTTTGAGCGTGGGGCTGCCGGCTTGAGTGTGGGATCATCGAAATGATCCCATGGTTGCTGGCTTGAAGCCCAAGGTGATTGGCTTGAGCAAAGGGTCCCTGGCTGGGTTGGAGTCCCCCTACCCCCCATCCTGGGTCAAGGCAGGTATGAGAAGCAATCAATGAACAACTAAAGTGATACAACTACGAGTTGATGCCTCTCATCTCTCTCCGTTCCTGTCTGTCTCTCTTGCAAAAAGAGAGATAAAAAGGAAGTTAATAAAGAAAGGATGAATGAAAGGAATAAAGGAAAGAAGGGAGGGAGGAAGAAAGAAAGGAAGGGAGGGAGGGAGGAAGGAAGGAAGAGAAAGAAAAAAGAAAGAAAGAGAAGGAAGGAAGGAAAGAAGGAAGGAGGGAAAGAAATGAAAGAAAGAGAGAAAGAAAGAAAGGGAGAGAGAAAGAAAGAAAGAAAACGGTATTACCGTATTACCAAAGGAGGGGAAGCCAACACTGTAGGTTCTGCCCACATCCAGTGAATCCACCTTGAGGCCTGTTGCTGTTGCTAACATCCTGGTGTTGCCGGATCTCTTTAGCAATGGGCCACCAGGTGGCAGTGCATATCTTTGAGGCATCCTTCCTCGCACTGTGGGTTTGTGGTGGTTGTAAAAGAGACTGTCATAGCTCTGGCTGAGGTTAGGCAAGTGAGGTGTGGATTGGTGTATTTAGTTAGGCCTGAAAGTGTTGTCATGGTTCCAGAAATGAACTGGCAAAACCCTCAAGGGCAGAGAATAAGTTTGAGAACATTAGGCAAAAATAAAAAAGAAGATAAAAGGAAAGCTCAGGTTAGGGACATGATGGGGGTATAAGGCCAAAAGAAGACCCTGGCCAGATCGCTCAGTTGGTTGGAGTATCGCCCAGAAGTCCAGAGGCTGCCATTTGATCCCCTGTCTGGGCACAAAGGGAAACATCCTGACTCTCTCTCTCTTTCTTCCTTCCTCTCTCACTAAAATCAATAAACAAAATTAATACAAACAAAAAGAAACTGCTGAAAAAGGAACCACAAAGAAAGGAAGAGATGTTATCTAAATTCTTGTAGGAAGTTTAAGAGGGAAAGGTCAAAGTCTTTTTTTCTGAGTCTTTTGTTTCTTAAAAATAACCAGCTTAAAATAATAAACTCTCACAAAAGTCATACTTTGGGATGGCAAACCCTGTTTCCCCTCAGTACCCTTGTACAGAGAAGAAGGAGCTCCCTCCTCCTGGCTGAGGGGCAGGCCTGCCAAGTGGATTGTGTGTGGGCTGCATTTCAGCCTCTACTTACCTGATGACACTGCACAACTAGGTTTCAGCCTTCACATGGCCCTTAAACAGCACAACCACACACAAAGCTCTTATAGACTCTGTGTGTGTGTGTGTGTAAAAACCTTTGAATACAGATACAGCTTATTCAATTTGCAAAAATATAAATGAAATGACAAAGCCATTGCTCATGGGCAAGGTAGTAAGCTTGAATTAGACTTGCTTTCTCTAAGAAAATGTCTAATTTTTAAAAAATTATTTTTATTTATTTATTCATTTTAGAGGAGAGAGAGAAGTGGGGGGAGGAACAGGAAGCTTCAACTCCCATATGTGCTTTGACCGGGCAAGCCCAGGGTTTTGAACCAATGACCTCAGCATTCCAGGTCGACACTTTTATCCACTGTGCCACCACAGGTCAGGCAGAAAATGTCTAATTTTTTTAAAATTTCAAATAAAAAAGTTAATATATGTTCCTGTGCCAACCATCTTACTTATTTCTAAAATATATAGATGCTATGGAACTTTGCTTAGTGTTTCTTTAGTTGATGCTTTTAAAACTTTAAGAGTTTAGAACAATTAAGAGTCAGTTGGGCCTGACCAGGCAGTGGCACAGTGGATAGAGTGTCGAACTGGGATGCAGAGGACCCAGGTTCGAAACCCTGAGGTTGCCGGCTTGAGAGCGGGCTCATCTGGCTTGAACATGGGCTCACCAGCTTGAGCGTGGGATCATAGACATGATCCCACAGTCACTGGCTTAAGCCCAAAGTCGCTGGCTTGAGCAAAGGGTCACTCACTCTGCAGTAGTACCCTCCCCCCCACCCCCCCACCCCCGTCAAGGCACATATGAGAATGCAATCAGTGAACAACGAAGGTGCCACAACAAAGAATTGATGCTTCTCATCTCTCTCCCTTCCTGTCTGTCTGTCTGTCCCTCTCTCTCTGTCTCTGTCAAAAGAAAAAAAGATTCATTTGGAAACTTTTTTAAAAAATTAAGTGAAAAGTGGGAGGCAGGGAAGCAGAGACAGACTCCTGCATGCACCCTGATGTGCTCCACCCGGCAAGCCCCCTACAGGATAATGCTCTGTTCATCTGAGGCTGCTGCTTCGTTGCTCTGCAACTGAGCTATTTCAGCATCTGTGGTGAGGCCATGGAGCCATCCGCAGCACCCAGGGCCAGATTGCTTGAACCATTTGAGCCACGGCTGTGGGAGGAGAGGGGAGAGAGAGAGAGAAAAATAACGGGGAGCGGGAGGGGTGGAGAAGCAGATGGTCATTTCTCCTGTGTGCCCTGACCAGAAATCAAACCCAGGACTTCCACTTACTGGGCCCACACTTTACTGCTGAGCCAACCAGCCAGGGCATTTGGAAGTTTGTTAATACAGATTTCTTGGTCCCATCCTGCAGAGATTCTGACTCAGCAGATCTGGGGTGGAGCTGATAGTTTGCTTGTCTAACAAGCCCCCAGGAGATGCTGATGTTGCCCATCCACGGATGCTCACACTTTGAGTAGCACTGGATAAACTATGGCGCCCCCCCCCCTTTAATACTGAGCATCAGCACCACATTTATCAGAATAGCACTCTGCCTCGAGCTATGCACTCTCCAATTGTGCTTATTGCACCACAGTAAAAATTTAAGACTGGTTAGAGATTGGCTTTTTTTGCAAAATAGGAGAAAATAGTACAAAGAAAAGTGAGAAAGAAAAAGGAGAAAATCAGGCATATTTATAAGAAAAACAATTATAGGAAAGAAAATACATGAAAGTTTAAGATCTGAAAAATGACCCTGGCTGGATAGCTTGGTTGGTGAAAGCGCCACCTGGATATGCAGAGGTTGCTGGTTCGATCCCTGGTCCAGGTACATGCAGAAACAGATTGATATTTCTGTCTCCCTCTCTACTTCTTCTTCCCTCCTTAAAACTAATACATTAATTTTTAGAAAAGGATCTGAAAAATTACTTCATTACAAATGGATGAAGAGCCTGACCTGTGGTGGTGCAGTGGATAAAGCATCAACCTGGAACACTGAGGTCGCTGGTTCAAAACCATAGGCTTGCCTGGTTAAGATACATATGGGAGTTGATGCTTTCTGTTTCTTCCCCACTTCTCTTTCTCTCTCTCCCTGCTCTCTAAAATGAATAAATAAATAGATGAAGAGAGCAGGAGTGCTGACTAGGTAGAGCATAAAGGATTTTTAGGGCAGTGAAACTACACTCTGTGATACTATAATTGTAGAGATAAGTCATTATACTCTTGTCCAAACCCACAGAATGTACACCACCTGGAGTAACTCCTAGTGAGACTATGGACTTTGGGTGATAATGATTTGCCATGTAGGTTCATCAACTGTAACTATACCACTCTGGTGGGACGTTGGTAGTGAATTTAAAAAGAAATTTAAGCCTGACCAGGCGGTGGCGCAGTGGATAGAGTGTCGGACTTGGGATGCGGAAGACCCAGGTTCGAGACCCCGAGGTCGCCAGCTTGAGCTCAGGCCCATCTGGCTTGAGGAAAAGCTCGCCAGCTTGGACCCAGGGTCACTGGCTCCAGCAAGGGGTTGCTCGGTCTGCTGAAGGCCCGGTCAAGGCACATGTGAGAAAGCAATCAATGAACAACTAAGGTGTCGCAATGGCAATGAAAAACTAATGATCGATGCTTCTCATCTCTCTCCGTTCCTGTCTGTCTGTCCCTATCTATCCCTCTCTCTGACTGTCTCTCTGTCCCTATGAAAAACAAACAAACAAACAGAAAAAGTTTGAAAGCTGGTTTTTAATTAAAAAAACAGTATTAAAAATACATGTAACCAGCCTGACCTGTGGTGGCGCAGTGGATAAAGTGTCAACCTGGGAACACTGAAGTCGCCAGTTCAAAACCCTGCACTGGTCTGGTCAAGGCACATATGGGAGTTGATGCTTCCAGCTCCTACCCCCTTTCTCTCTTTCTCTCTCTCTCACTCTGTGTCTCCTCTCTAAAATGAATAAAATAAAAAAAGAAAAATCAAAAAAAAAAAGAATCTTTAAAAAAAATACATGTAACCAAAATTAGTCAAATTTTATGTTAGATTTTACACTAAAAATGCAAAATTCTGTGCAAAATGGTATGACATATATATGTATATAATATATATATATTTCAAACTTATTTCATGTTATTAGGCTGGTGCATTAAGGAGGAGCATTTTATGGATTTGAAGAAACAATAGTAAATGTTTAGGGGGAGGAAGGCATCATAGCCGGAGGAAGGAGAATATGAAGCTGTTAGTGTATTACATGACTTGTTTAGATTTCTTCTTATGGTCCCAGCATTGCTAATAAAACCATTTGGAGAACAAGGAGCGCCAGGCCTCAGGAATAAAATAGGAACTGAAATTGACCTAACTATCTTAAGAGGATGTAGAGACTGGTTGCCTAATGTCCAGGTTGGGTTTTAAGAGGTTACTCTGGAGAGTGCTGATGTCATTTTTCTGGGCAAATGACTCATTGATTTCTTAAGCTACACACAAAGTGAAGTAAGTGCCTTTGAGGAAAGTCTGCCTATAAGATGAGCATGACCTGTGGTCCTCCCTTTCTACCTATATTGTGTGGAGCTCGGCACAATAATACAGTACCTTAATATTTCACAGTCTCCAAAGAACTTTCACTTTTTTGTTTTTAGCGAGAGAGAGAGAGACAGAGACAGAGACAGGAAGGTAGAGAGATGAGAAGCATCAACTCATAGTTGTAGCACTTTAGTTGTTCATTGATTGCTTCTCATATATGCCTTGATTGGGGGGCTCCAGCCAAGCCAGTGACCCCTTGCTCAAATCAGTGAACTTGGGATCATGTCAGTGATCCTACACTCAAGCCAGAAACCCGGTGCTTAAGCTGGTGAGCCCAGTATAAAGCCAGTTCTTTGTGCTTGCTAATAGAAGTTATTATATACCTAAACAATAATTTATAATTTTTTCAGTATCCTCTAATAGATTTCTAATTGTTTTTCATCCTATATTAACTGGTTTTGTTTGCTTTTGCTTTTCATTTCTATGGCTAAGACATATGGACAGCAGGGAAAATGCACCAGAAATATGCTGGGTTACTGAGATTTAACTTTATAATGGACAATCAACATTTGGATTGAAAACTATCAATATATTTCTTAACCTAGGGAGAAGGCAAAAAGTACTTTTATTAATATCTGATTTAATTCTCCTAACAGTGTATGAGATGGGACAGAAATTGAGCTATCTCTGTTTAAAGTTGCCAACTAAAATAAGTTTTGGTATAGTTATTTCCCAAACATTGCAAATAGCTCCCCCGACTCATGGGGGAGGCATTCCAAGATGCCCAGTGGATACCTGGAACCATAGATAGTACCAAACCCGATGTATACAGTGCTTTTTCCTAAACATATATGCCTATGATAAAGTGTAACTTATAAATTAAGCATAGTAAAAGATGAACAACAATTAATGATAAAATAGAACAAGTACAGTAATATACTGAAGTAGAAGTTATGTGAATGTCTCTCTCTCAAAACGAATCTGATAACTAGACATTTATTAACTAGCTAACAGGCACATAGCATATATAGCATGGATATAGCAAAGGAAAGAATGATTCATACTCTGAGTGGGATAGTGCGAGATTTCATCACACTACTCAGACTGGCAGGGAATTTAAAACTTATGAATTGTCTATTTCTGGAATTTTTAATTTCATTATTTTGGACCTGTTTCCCACAGGCAACTGAAACTTAGGAAAGTGAAACCGTGGATAATAGGGGGCACTCTGTTTATACTAAAATATTGTTTATGGCCTGACCTGTGGTGGCGCAGTGGATTGAGCGTCAACCTGGGAGCACTGAGGTCGCCAGTTCAAAACCCTGCACTGGTTCGGTCAAGGCACATGTGGGAGTTGATGCTTCCAGCTCCTCCCCCCTTTCTCTCTTTCTCTCTCTCTCTCTCTCTCTCTCACTCTGTGTCTTCTCTCTAAAATGAATAAAATAAAAAAATAAAATAAATTTTAAAATATTGTTTATCTAAAATTCAAATTTAATGAATAAAATAATTCATTTTTGCTAAATCTGGCAACTATACTTGTTTCTTTTGTCCCTCATATTAAGAATAAATTTTCTTCAAAACACATTGCACCACTTAAATTCCCTAGCTAATACTTTTTTGTCTTACTGATGATGGTTGAATCATAATAGGAGCCAAAAGTTAGCGGCAAAAGGTTGTTAATGTTTTGGATAACTTTTACAGAAATCTACTGAATGAAGTATAGGAAGTCCCAGAAATTTAACTTTTAGTATTCCCACATTATCTGAGTCTTGAGTCCTCAGTCCTGATTTTAATAAATATACTTAGTTCTCTTTACAAATCAACCTTGTGAATAAACATGTTGGTGAAATCTTACAAGAATTATAAAAATTTAAAACCAGAAGGCTCTTGCCTGACTACCTGGTTTTTGGTGGAGAAACCCCATTCTGGAAGGCCATCAGGCAAGATGGTGGTGGCACAGTGGATAGAGCATCAAACTGGGACGTGGAGGACCCAGGTTCGAAACCCTGAGGTCGCCAGCTTGAGCATGGGCTCATCTGGTTTGAGCAAGGCTCACGAGCTTGAATCTAAGGTCACTAGCTTGAGCAAGGGGTCACATGAGAAAGCAATCAATGAATAACTAAGGAACCACAACAAAGAATTGATGCTTTTCATCTTTATCCTGTCCTGTCTGTCTGTCCCTATCTGTCCCCTCTGTCTCTCTCACCAAAACAAAACAAAAAACCAGAAGGTTCTTTAGAGATTATCTAATTCTTAGAGTTTCCAGGACCTAAATCATTTGTTTTAAAGATTTCTTTTTTTGTGTGTGATTGATTTGGCAGGGGTGGAGCAAGAAACATTTGTATGTGCCTTGACCAGGCAAACCCAAGGTGTCCAACAAGCAACCTCAACATTGCAGATCTTCGCTCTATGCACTGCGCCCCCACAGGCCAGGCTAACTCTGAATCTTAACCAAAAACCAGGGTCTGCAGGCAATAAGAGGACTTTATAGATAGAGATTCCTGTACCTACTGTGGGAGAAAGTTAAGATGAACTTTCCTCACCATTCCCTTCCTTCCTATGCTTCCTCCCAGACACATTTTTTATTTTATTTTTTAGATTTTATTTATTCATTTTTAGAAAGGAAGGGGAGAGAGAGAGAGAGAGAAGGGGGGAGGAGCAGGAAGCATCAACTCCCACATGTGCCTTGACCAGGGAAGCCCAAGGTTTCGAACCAGTAATCTCAGTGTTCCAAGTTGGCGCTTTATCCACTGCGCCACCACAGGTCAGGCAGACACCTCTTCATGTATGATTAACCATCATTTCAAATATCTTTTGTTCTTATGTTATAAAGTGTTATATCTATGGCTCCAAAGTGGTGGTAATAAAAGTCAAGGAGAGAGAAAGTGATAGGAACAAAATTAGAAGGGGAGTTGAACAAGCCCCAAACATGCAGAAAGTCCCTTAGTGAAAATGGTAGTTTTCCAACATGGCAGAAAGAGAGGGAAAGGTCAGTCCACACAGGCTTCTTGCATTGGATAAACATAAGCTTATTCTTGTAAAACCAATAGAATCCAAGGTCAAGAATGTGAAAGAGGAGCAAATGCCAAGTTAGTCAGTACCTGATCCTCTAATGAATATGTAACCTTGCTTTTGTTCTGAAGAAACAAACTGAGATTAGCTGAAATATTTTCTAAATGACTCTCCTACAAAAACGGCCACCAACTGGCAGAAAGGCACGTCTCCATGATCAGATAGCACATATCTAGAAGTTTAGCAGTAAGCCATAACAATACAGTGTGTCCATAAAGTCATGGTGCACTTTTGACTGGTCACAGGAAAGCAACAAAAGATGATAGAAATGTGAAATATGCACCAAATAAAAGGAAAACTGTCCCAGTTTCTGTAGGATGATGTGGCAGCATGTGCGCATGCACAGATGATGACGTAACACCGTGTATACAGCAGAGCAGCCCACGGCCATGCCAGTTGAGATGTGAACGATACAGAGGAAAGTTCAGTGTGTTCTGTGACTCGCTAAATTCGAATCCGTGACCAAAGTGCTATGTGAATATCAGCACGTTTATAATGAAGCGCCACCCCATAGGAATAACATTACTCAGTGGAATAAGCAGTTGAAGGAAACTGGTAGTTTGGTGGAGAAACCCCGTTCTGGTAGGCCGTCAGTCAGTGACGAGTCTGTAGAGGCTATACGGGATAGCAACAAATGGAGCCCACATCGAACTGCACTGAATAATATGAAACTGGGAGAGTTTTCCTTTTATTTGGTGCAGATTTCACATTTCTATCGTCTTTTGTTGCTTTCCTGTGACTGGTCAAAAGTGCACCATGACTTTACGGACACACTGTATAATATCTCTCTGAGTATACGGAGAACTGTGTCAAGAGAGCCCAATAGAGTAGTTGATCAATAAGTGTTTACTGAAAAAACAGGTTAGTTCTGTACTATTTTTCCAGCTTTGTCCCAATTATTTGTTTCATTTTTTCCATCTGTGGTTTAGGATAAGTAAAATCAAGCAAGAAATAATATCTGACCAGGCGCTGGGGCAGTGGATAGAGTGTCGGCCTGGGACACAGAGGACCCAGGTTTGAAATCTCGAGGTTGCTGGCTTGAGCCCGGCTCATCCAGCTTGAGCGTGGGCTCACCAGCTTGAGTGTGGGGTCACTGGATTGAGCGTGGGACCATAGACATGACTCCATGGTTGCTGGCTTGAAGCCCAAGGTTGCTGGCTTGAACCCAAGGTCTCTGGTTTGAGCAAGGGATCACTGGCTTGGCTGCAGCCCCCCAGTCAAGGCACATATGTGAAGCAATTAATGAACAACTAAGGTACGAAGAACTGATGCTTCTCATCTCTCTCCCTTCCTGTCTGTTTGTCTGTATCTGTCTCTCTCTCTCTCTCGCTAAAAAGAAGAAAAAAAAAAAAGAAAAAGAAAATCATATCTGCCTCTCAAGGAAATTTACTTGAAAGCAGAAGTTTATGTTAGATGTATTTTTTTTTTTTAGAGAGGAGACACAGAGTGAGAGAGAGAGAGAGAAAGAGAGAAAAAGGGGGGAGGAGCTGGAAGCTCAACTCCCATATGTGCCTTGACCAGACCAGTGCAGGGTTTTGAACTGGCGACCTCAGTGTTCCCAGGTCGACACTTTATCCACTGCGCCACCACAGGTCAGGCTGTTAGATGTATTTTTTAAGTTCTTTTGATACCTGATGTTCTGAGCCCACTGCCAGTACAATTCAATTGTCACCTGTTAGTATAAAAGCCTCTAACTAGTTTTAGTACAGTCAGTCAATTTCAATTTGCTTATGTTATTTATGTGTTTAACCTACATGTTCTCTGCTGTACTCAGAATAAAGTTCAAACTCCTTAACCTGGTATATTAGGCCATTTGTGATGTGATCCCTGCTTACTTCCTGGCTGCTTCTCACCTGTAAACTTCAGCTATGCTGAAAGTTTTGCAGGATTAAGCCTTTTCTCACACAACCTAGAAGACTCTTATCTCCCTATCTTCACTTTTGTCAGGGCAACTTTGTACTACTAAGCCTTCAGGTCTTTCTCAATTTATCTTCGCAAAGAGGAAGCCTTCCTGGACACTACCACACCCTTTCCTCCTACCTGAATTTTGTTTCTCACCCCCAAGTCCCCGCCCCCACCCAGTGTAAGACAGGAAGTTGTGCAGTGCCAGGTTACCAAGGAGCACTACTATTCACATCAACTCGGATGTGAGTGTTAATCTGAGGTGTGCCAACGCCATCCGCACAATGATATGTGGTGTCCCCTAAGCCTCCTATGCTTCCGCCAATACTCTGTACTGATACTGACCGTTATTCTCCCCCGAATAACTGCAACTTTTATAATTCTAGGCCCTCTACTGAGTGCTGGAAGAAAACAAAGAAAAACTAAAGGAATGAATGTTTGTACTCAACTATAATACATAACAAGTTTATGGTTAGACCATAATAGAATTGTAAAATATGTTACTCTGTAAATATTCAGGGGAACTTGATTGTTTCTAGGGATTGGAAAGAGTGCAAGTAGAAGGACATTTGAGCTGGGCCTTGAAGCTATGGCAATAGGCAGAAAAGGTAAATAACCATATTTCAAGCAGAAGGAATCAATAGTAAAGAGTCTAGAGGTAATCTGTGTGACCAGATTAGATAGGCGTTAATGAGGAGGATGAAAATTAAGGTAAATTGTGTAATACCTTGAGTGTTTTATTAACCAATATAAATTTTACTCTGTAGGCAGCAAATTATTGAAGAGTTTTGAGCATAATGATTATATAATCACATCTGTGTTTTAAAATATTTTTCACTATTATTTTTTACTATAAAACAAAGCATGCTTGGCCTGACCTGTGGTGGCGCAGTGGATAAAGCGTCGACCTGGGAACACTGAGGTCGCCAGTTCAAAACCCTGCACTGGCCTGGTCAAGGCACATATGGGAGTTGATGCTTCCAGCTCCTCCCCCCTTTCTCTCTCTCTCTCACTCTGTGTCTCCTCTCTAAAATGAATAAATAAAAAACAAAGCATGCTTATTCTTTCTTAACAAATTTATTCCAGGCCCTGGCCAGGTTTTTCAGTGGTTAGACTATTGTCATGATAAACCAAGGTTGCAGGTTCAATCCCCAGTCAGGGCACACACACACACACACAAAAAAAAATCCAGAGAAACATGTCATATAAAGTGAAAGGACTCTGTAATCTCACTCACTAGAGTTAACTATTTGGCATAATGCTCCATATTTTTCCCTGTGTACGTGTGCATGTGTTTGTATGTAAATCATTTATTTATAAGAATGGGATCATTCAAACCATACTTTTGGCTATTGCCTTTTTAAAAGTAATGGTGACTATCTTTTGTGAAAAGGAAGATCACACAAACATCAACTACAGCAAAAAGAACATATGTAAATATACTTCATTAATTAATAATCAACTTAGAAATAGTATCCTATTTTTACCTATGATTGGACAAATTAAAAAGAATGATCAAAATTCAGTTTTGGGCCTGAATTTGTGGTGGTACAGTGGATGAAGTATCAACCGGAAACGCTGAAGTTGGAAACCTTGGGCTTGCTTGATCAAGACACAAATGGGAGTTGATGCTTCCTACTTCTCCCCCCACCGCTTTCTCTCTCTCTCTAAAGATGGATAAATAAAATCTAAAAACAATTTTTTTAAAAGATTTAGTTTTTGTAGGGATATAACAACAACAAATAAAGACTCTTTACACAATTGGTAGGAATAAAAATTAATACTTTAGGAGAGAAAAATTTGTCATTTTTTAAAATTTAAAATTATCAAGGAGCACTACTATTTGAAGTAGCAATTCTGTATCTAATTTTTCCCATAACATGCTCTCAGAAGTTCACAAGAATAAATGCAGAACAGTATTTATTTTGACATTATTTGTAATAGCAAAGCAACCTCTGTGGACAATAAGTTATGGTGCCCCTATAATACTGGGGACCAGTGTGCAGCATATGTAAGAGTGCTGATATAAAACAATATCCATGATTTATTGTTGAGTGAAAAATCACAGTGCTAGAATTATGTATATATTTATATGATGCCATTTACAAACTTATACAGGTATACGAGCAGAATGCATGTGTGTGTATTCATACAACAGAAGGCATGTGTATGCACTCATATAACGCATGTGGTCATATATGTGTGTACACCCTCAAAGGTTTTAGCCATGCTTCATCTTGAAATTAAATAGCAATATGGTAACTGTCTTTAACTTTCTGCATTTGTGTATTTTTGCACATTTTGTGATAAACATATATAACTTTTTGAATATATAGTAAAGAAATATATACTTAGACATGCTTTCAAGTCAATATATATAGTTATATTTCATTCTTTTTAATACTCTATAGTATTTCATTATATGGCTACACCACTTATTCTTTTTTTTTTTTACAGGGACAGAGAGAGTCAGAGAGAAGGATAGACAGGGACAGAGAGAAATGAGAAGCATTAATCATCAGTTTTTCATTGTGACACCTTAATTGTTCATTGATTGCTTTCTCATATGTGCCGTGACCGCGGGCCTTCAGCAGATGGAGCAACCCCTTGCTGGAGCCAGCGACCTTGGGTCCAAGCTGGTGAGCTTTTGCCCAAACCAGATGAGTCCGCGCTCAAACTGGCGACCTCGGGGTCTCGAACCTGGGTCCTTCTGCATCCCAGTCCGACGCTCTATCCACTGCGCCACTGCCTGGTCAGACTACACCACTTATTCATGTTACGTTATTGAGAACCCTCTCACTCTACAGCTGGCACTGGGCAAGGCAGTGGAGAAAACACCAGCACTTAAAATAGAAATGAACAGAGAAGGACTTTCTTTAGGAAAGCTGGTTAGGGAAGGCTTTTCTCAGGTGTCACACTGAACCTAGAACAAAGCTAAGGTTGTACAGTACAAAAGAGCTTGGTGTTTCTTGAGGAATTGGAAAAGATATGAACTGGTTGCAACTGGTAAATAAGAGAAAGTAATAATGCAAAAGTGAGATTGTAGATAACATTTTGAAAATCAAATTCCCATAGACATTTATGCTGTTTACGAATTTTTCCTATGACATAATGTTATGATAATCATCTTTATACTTTTATCTGTATATACTGTAGCAGTATTTTGTAGGATCCATGCATAATAGAAATTATGGGTCAAAAAGTATAACTACCCCCTGACCAGGCTGTGGCAGTGGCACAGTGGATAGAGCGTCAAATTGGAATGCAGAAGACCCAGGTTCGAAACCCAAGGCCGCTAGCTTGAGCAAGGGGTCACTCGCTCTGCTGTAGCCCCCAGTCGAGGCACATATGATAAAGCAATCAATGAACAATGAAGGTGCTGCAAAGAAAAATTGATGCTCTCGTCTTTCTCCCTTCCTGTCTGTTCCTCTCTCTGTCTGTCTGTCTCTCTCTCTGTCACAAAAAAGAGTATGACTACTTAAGTTTTAATAGATATTGTCAAGCTACCTTCAAAAAGGTCTACAATTTTACATTCATGTCAAATGTCAATTTTCTAAAACTCGAATGAAGCTTGAGTATTGTCAGTCTTCATAATTTTTACCAATCTCTGTAGGAAGCAAAAAATTTTTTTCTTTTCATTTGTTGTTAATAAGTTTGGATTTCTTCATTTGGGCCATTACTGATTTTTCTTATATGAATGCTTATTTCTACACTTGGTCTATTTTTATCTTTTATTGTTCATTTTTCTACCATGCTAAAAGAGCTCTTTGTATATTATAAAAATTAAGTCTTTGTCATATGAGTTGCACATATTTTGCCATTTTTCAAAATTTTGATGATGTTTCATTATAATAAAAAGTTTTAATTTTATATGATTGTATTTATAAATTTTATCCTTTATAATTCACATGTTCCATGTTTTGCTTAGAACATATCTGTATAAAAGACAACTATTGTGATGTAAAGGTACATCCTAGGGGAAGAGGGCTAGGGAAATCGAAGAAAATAAGAACCAGTTACTCACTATAAATTGAGACAGTAGCTATGAGCATAAGGAATAGAAGACAGATTTGAGAGACTTTTAAAAAATATAACAACTTTGCCTGACCAGGCGGTGGCACAGTGGATATAGCGTCAGACTGGGATGTGGAGGACCCAGGTTCGAGACCCCAAGGTTGCCAGCTTGAGTGCGGGCTCATCTGGCTTGAGCAAAAAAAGAAGCTTGGACTCAAGGTTGCTGGCTCGAGCAAAGGGTTGCTCGGTCTGCTGAAGGCCCGCGGTCAAGGCATGTATGAGAAAGCAATCAATGAACAACTAAGGTGTCCCAACAAAAAACTGATGATTGATGCTTCTAATCTTTTTCCTTTCCTGTCTGTCTGCTGTCTGTCCCTATCTATTCCTCTCTCTGTCCCTGTTAAAAAAAAAAAAGTATATATATACATATATATAAAACAACTTCATTAAAATATAGTTCACATACTATACAAGTCACTTAACTTAAAGTGTTATAATTCAAGGTTTTTAAGTATATCTATAGAGGTGTGCAGCATTAATTAATTTTAGAACATATTGTCACCTCAAAAATCCCTATAACCATTTGCAGTTATTCTGTATTCTTCCTTTAACAGCTTCCCAGCCCTTGGCGAATACTAAACTACTTTCTGTCTCGACAGATTTGCCTATTTTGGACATTTCATAAATACAATCATAAAATATGTGACCTTTTGTTATTGGCCTTTTTCATTTAGTGTCTCAAGATTCATCCATGTTGTTGCATATATTGAGACTTCCTTGCTTTTCATGAATAAATAATATTTTATTGTATGATGATTATACTGCATTGGTTTATCCATTGATCAATTGATGAACATTTGCTTTTTTCAGTTTTTGGCTATTATGAATAATGCTGTTATGAGCATTCTCATTCAAATTTTTGTGTGGACATAGGTTTTCAGTTGTCCTTGGTGTACACATTCGAGTAAAATTGCTTGGTCATATAATAAATCTTATTTGATTTCTAAAGAACTATCAAATTATTTTTCAAAGCACTGCATAATTTCACAACAGCAATGTATGAGGGTTCTTATTTCTCCATATCTTCTCCAACAGCAATTGTTATTATGTATCTTTTTTTTAACTTCTTTTTATTTTATTCATTTTTAGAGAGGAGACACAGAGTGAGAGAGAGAGAAAGAAAGAGAGAAAGGGGGGAGGAGCTGGAAGCATCAACTCCCATATGTGCCTTGACCAGACCAGTGCAGGGTTTTGAACTGGAGACCTCAGTGTTCCCAGGTCGACGCGTTATCCACTGCGCCAGCACAGGCCAGGCTATGTATCTTTTTTGTTATAGTCATTCTAGTGAGTGCAAATTGGTATTGCATTTTATGCCTTCAGTTTGTATTTTCTTAATGATTAATGATACTGAGCATATTTTTTGCTTATTGGTCACTGGCGTATATTTTTTGGAAATGTGGCTATTCAAATCTTTCACCTATGTCTTAATTGGATTGTCTTTTTATGAGTTGTAAATTCTTATGTATTCTGGGTATGTCTTTTATTCAGACATATAAGTTATGTATATTTTCTCACATTGTACAAGTTGTCTTCACTTTCGTGATGGTAGTCTGTGAAATGAAAGTTTTTATCTAATTTTTCTTTTGTTATTTGTACTTTTGATGTCATATCACAAAAGGCTTTGTCTAACTTAAGTCAGAAAAATTTAAATTTAGGTCTGTGAATCATTCTGTGTTAATTTTTATGTACGGTGTGAGGAAAAGGTTTAGCTTTACTCTTATGCTTGAAGATACCCAGTTGTCACACAGCAGCATTTTCAAAACAAGAGTTGATCTTGTCAATAACAAATCTGGTATTGAGAAACATTCTTTTTAACTTCTTTTTTTTTTATTTTTTATTTATTCATTTTAGAGAGGAGAGACAGAGAGAAAGGGGGGAGGAGCAGGAAGCATCAATTCCCATATGCGACTTGACCAGACAAGTGCAGGATTTATTATTTTTTTATCAGATTTTTTTAAAATTTCTTTTTATTTTATTCATTTTAGAGAGGAGACACAGAGTGAGAAAGAGAGAGAGAGAGAGAGAGAGAGAGAGAGAGAGAGAGAAATAGAGAAAGGGGGGAGGAGCTGGAAGCATCAACTCCCATATGTGCCTTGACCAGACCAGTGCAGGGTTTTGAACTGGCGACCTCAGGGTTCCAAGTTGGTGCTTTATCCACTGTACCACCACAGGTTAGGCCCGAGGAACATTTTCTGAATGCAGACTGAAAGGACTTGACAAGCTAGAAGGTGAAGGACATAGAAAAACCAGAAGTTTTAGTTTAGGAACTAGATAATTTTTTTTTTAGCGTGCACTCACTCGAGAGAGAGACAAACAGACAGACACTGACAGGCACAGACAGGCTGGAAAGGACAGAAATAAGAAGCAGCAATTCTTCATTGTGGACTGACCAGGTGGTGGTGCAGTGGATAGAGCATCAGACTGGGATGTGGAGGACCCAGGTTCAAGACCCTGAGGTCACCAGCTTGAGCACGGGCTCACCTGGTTTGAGCAAGGCACACCATCTTGAGCCCAAGGTCACTGGCTCCAGCAAGGGGTCACTCAGTCTGCTCTAGCCCCCCCCCCACCCCCCGTCAAGTCACATATGAGAAATCAATCAATGAACAACTAAGGAGCTGCAACGAAAAACTGATGTTTCTCATCTCTCCTTTCCTGTCTGTCTGTCCCTCTCTCTGACTCTCTCTGTCTCTGCCACAAAAAGAAAACAAAATTCTTTAATGTGGCATCTTAGTTGTTCATTGATTGTTTTCTCATATGTACTTTGACCAGAGGGCTCCAGAAGAACAAGTGACCCCTTGCTCAAGCCAGTGACCATAGGGTCATGTCTATGATCCCACACTCAAGCCACAACCCTGTGCTCAAGGTGGTGAGCCTGTGCTCAAGTCAGTGACCTCAGGTTTTCGAACCTGGGTCCTCAGCATTCCAGGTTGATGTTCTATCCACTGTGCCACACTCCTGGTCAGGGAGGAGCTAGATAATTATTAATGCCTTTAACCAAAGTGGGCAACTCAATTAGAGGAGGAAGAGCTGAAATAGCTTTGGAAGATCAGTTTTGGGCATTTAAGCTTGAGGTACTTACGGAATATCTATGTTGAGATTCATAGCAGACAACTGTAAATTTGATTTGGAATTCAAAAGAATGTTTGGGTTAATCTATACAGAATTAGAAATTTCCTCCCTTGGTGAGAAAGGTTATGACCACTGCGAATCTGGTGAAAGATCAGTTTATCACTTACGAGTCATTTATTGTGCCCTGGCTGGATAGCTCAGTTGGTTAGAGCATCGTCTGGAAGTGCCGAGGTTGCTGGCTTGATCCACGATCAGGGCACATCCAGGAACAGACAGTTGTTCCTGTCTCTCTCCCTTTCTGTCTTGCTAAAATCAAGTAATAAAAATTAATTTTAAAAATTAAATAGTCATTGATTGAGGAGAGAGAACCAATGAAAAAAAGGTAAATTTAGAAGTTAGAAAAGTTGAAGACTATCAGAGAATGGCGTGGAGGCCAAGAAAGATTATCAGGGTTTATTAACAGCTTAAATGATGAACAGAGGATGAGTTGGATAATAGTAAAGAGGTCACTGATTCTGCAATTAGGCCATCCTAATTGCATATCTTTTGCAGCTGATGCTTTACTAGAGAGGTTGCAATGGAATGTGGGAAAAAATAGAAAAGAGCATGAGAAGGGCAGAGTGCTTCTCTTTTTCTTGAATTCTGGCTCAATGCTGAAATATTTAATACAGTTGAGATAAGCCTGAAATGTTGTAGCAAGACTTTCCAAAGACTAGGAAATAAAAGAAGAAAAAGAGAATATTTTAAGAGTTAAGAGGAATAAAGATTTTTCTTTTAGTGAGGTAGTTCACTAAAGAGCTGCCTTCTTTCTTAATTTTTCCATTGATTTGAGAGAGAGAGAGAGAAGCATCAACTGGTTGTTCCACTTAGTTGTTCTATTTAGTTGTGCACTAATTGATTGCTTATCATTTGTTCCCTGACCAGGGATTAAACCCATGACCTCAGCACACCAGAAGGAGGTTCTGTTCACTGAGCAACCCAACCAGGGCCAGAGGTGCCTTCTTAAAAAATTCCTGGCCTAATTCCATTTGTCAAGGCCAACTTCACCTTGTACCTCTTGGGCAGGTCTTCACACACACATCTGTACTCAAAGTCTACGGGTGCCTGACTGGTAGAGGTGCAGTAGATAGAGCATCAGCCTCGGACACTTGAGATTCCAGGTTTGAAACCTTGAGGTCACCAGCTTGAGTGTGGGCTCATCTAGCTTGACCACAGGCTCACCAGCTTGAGTGCAGGGTTGCCGAATTGAGTGTGGGATAGACATGACCCCATGGTCTCTGGCTTGAGCTCAAGGTCACTTGGTTTGAGCAAGGGGTCACTAGCTTGGCTGGAGCATCCCAGTCAAGGCACATATGAGAATTAACCAATGAACAACTAAAGTGATGCAACTATGAGTTAATGTTCTCATCTCTCTCCCTTTCTCTCTCTCTCTCTCTCTCTCTCTCTCTCTCTCTCATTTTTTCTCACACACACAAAATATGTCTAAGGGAGCTGGGTCTAGTTTTCTTATACATATGTGTAGGAATTCTGGTTTCTTTTTGTGGACTCACCTTTCTTTCTACAGACATAGGAATGTCCAATTTTTTTAGGGAAACTATACCCTT
Source organism: Rhynchonycteris naso (assembly GCA_037038555.1). NCBI lineage: Eukaryota > Metazoa > Chordata > Mammalia > Chiroptera > Emballonuridae > Rhynchonycteris > Rhynchonycteris naso. The sequence goes on from CM073000.1 coordinate 80,729,575, forward strand.
TCACTGGGATGTGAGTATATTGGAGAGTAATCATTATTTCAAAAAAAACCGGCCTGACCTGTGGTGGCGCAGTGGATAAAGCATCGACCTGGGAACACTGAGGTTGCCAGTTCAAAACCCTGCACTGGTCTGGTCAAGGCACATATGGGAGTTGATGCTTCTAGCTCCTCCCCCCTTTCTCTCTCTCTCTCTCTCTCTCTCTCTCTCTTTCACTCTCTCTCTCTCACTCTGTGTCTCCTCTCTAAAATAAATAAAGAAAGAAAAAAAGAAAAAATATTTAAAAAAAAAAAAAAACCAAGAATTTCAGTCAGGTTTACTTATGGGATGTATGAATGGTTCAATATATATAAATCAATCATAAACAAAAAGAAGGATAAGAATTGTATGATTATCTCAATAGATATAGGGTTGGCTTTAGCCAGGTGGTTACTTTGTCATGGCAGACAACTAATTAATAGATGCAGAAAAAACATTTGACAAAATTTTATCCATATTTGATAAAATCTTTCAACAAAAAAAAATAGGGAAAATATATCTCAACATTATAAAGGCCATATATGACAAACCTACTACTAACATCATACTCAACAGTGAAAAACTGAAAGTTTTTTTGGGGGGAGGTTATTGATTTGAGAGAGAGGAGAGGAGAGAGAGACACACACAAACATTGATCTATTTCTGTATGTGCTCTGACTGGGGATCGAACCAGTAACCTTTGCATATCAAGACAATGCTCTAATCAACCCAAGCTATATGATCAGAGCTGAAAGCTTTTTTTTTTTTTTTTTTTTTTTTAGATTTTACTTATTGATTTTAGAGAGAGGAGAGAGAGAGAAAGGCAGGGACGTGGGAAGAGCAGGAAGCATCAACTTTCAGTTGCACCTTGTATGTGCCTTGATCAGACAAGCCCGAAGTTTTGAACTGGCACCCTCAGTGCTCCATTTCCACACTCTATCCACTGCACTCCCACAGGTGAGGCTGAAAGCTTTTTTTTTTGAGATCAGGAACAAGTCAAGGATCCTCACTCTCACAACTTTTATTTGGCATTGTATTGGAAGTTCTAACCATAACAATCAGACTTAAAAAAAAAGACAAAAGGGCTTGACTGGTAGTGTAACAGTGGATAGAACTTTGATCTGGGATGTTGAGGTCCCAGGTTTGAAACCCCAAGGTCACCAGCTTGAGTGTGAGCTCATCCAGTTTGAGCACAGGCTCACCGGCTTGAGCGTGGGGTTGCCAGCTTGAGTGTGGCAGCTTCAACACGATCCCATGGTTACTGGCTTGAACCCAGAAGTCGTTGGCTCAAAGCCCAAGGTTGCTGGCTTGAGCAAGGAGTCACTGGCTTGGCTGGAGTCCCCCAGTCAAGGCAAGCATGATAAACAGTCAATGAAAAAATAAAGTACTACAACTACAAGTTGATGCTTTTCATCTCTCTCCCTTCCTGCCTGTCTCTGTCTCTCTGTGTCTCTGTCTCTCTTGTGCTAAAAAAAAAAAAAGAGAGAGAGAGAATAAAATACTTAGGAATAAATGTAACCAAGAAAATGAAAGACCTGTACTCTGAAAACTATAAGACATTGATGAAAGAAATTGAATAAGACACAAAGAAATGTAAAAATATACCATGCTCATGAATAGAAAGAAATAATATTATTGAAATGTTCATATTACTCAAAGTAATTTAGAGATTCAGTGCAATGCCTATCAAAATACCAATAGTGTTTTACACAGAACTAGAACAAATAAGCCTAAAATTTATAGAAACCTGAATGGTTTGTTTTTTTTTAAAGCCAAGCACTTCATTTTTATTTATTTATTCATTTTAGAGAAGAGAGAGAGAGAGAGAGAGAGAGAGAGAGAGAGAGAGAAAGGGTGGGGAGGAGCAGGAAGCATCAACTCCCAAATGTGCCTTGACCAGGCAAGCCCAGGGTTTTGAACCGGCGATCTTAGTGTTCCAGGTCGATGCTTGATCCACTGCACCACCACTGGTCAGGCTAAGCCTAAAATTTATATAGAACTACAAAGACCCCAAATAGCCAAAGCAATCTTGAAATGAAGAACAAAGTTGTAGGTATTATGTGCCCAAATTCAGACTATACTACAAAGCTGTAGTAATCAAAACAATACGGACCATAAGAAAAGATGAAATAATGCCATTTGCAACAATGTGGATGAACCTTGAGAATATTATGCTAAGCAAAATAAGCCAGTCAGAAACCACTAAGAACTATATAATTTCACTCATATGTGGTATATAAAACTGAAACTCAGATACAACAGTATGGTGGTTACCAGAGGAAAGGGGATGGGGAACTAGTAAAGAGTAAAGGGGACCATATATGGTGATAAAAGATGATTTGACTTTGGGTGGTAGGCATACAATGCAATATAGAGATAAAATATCATAGAAATGTACACTTGAAGCCTATATGATCCTATTAACCAATATCACCCACCCCTCTAAGAAAATCAACAAATTTTCCAATAAAGTAAAATAAAAATCCCAGTATGGTACTGGTGCAAAAACAGACACATAGCTTCAATGGAACAGAATAGACAGCCACAAATAAACTCACACTTATATGCTCAATTAATCTATGACAAAGGAGTCAAGAATATACATTGGGGTAAAAACAGTCTCTTCAACAAATGGTGATAGGAAAATCGAACCACTTTCTCAAACAATATACAAAAATAAACTCAAAATTGATTAAAGACTTAAATTTAAGATAAGAAACCGTGTAAGTCCTGGAAGAAGAAACTCTTTGAAGTCATTCTCAGCAACATTTTTTTTGGGTATTGTAGGAATATGCTGTGAAGAGACAGCGAGGCGCCCTAGGGTGAAAGCCCTGAGTGGACGAGGGTCCAGGGGCCTCTCTGACCCGTACTGGAAACAGTACATGCTGGAAACAGCAAAACAGCAGGATAAGATTCAGTAACAGAAAATGTTTAGGCTCTCAGAACAGAGATTAGAAGTCAGCATGTTCCTTGTCCTTTTACTTTAGCCCCTAAAAGCTTCTGTTTTCTTGAGTTATTTGTACTGGCTAATAAATATCTAAGTAAGGCTGGGGGTGGGCTTCAGTTCTTTGGTCTGCTGACCAGGGCTGTTGCCTCCCCTCTACCCCTCAGAGCATTTCATCTGATCTCTGAGTAGTTAATTATTGCCATGACAGGATAAGTCTCCTAGGATAAAGGCAAGAAAAATTTTTAATGGGAATACATCAAACTTAAAAGTTTTTGCACTGCAAAAGAAATCATAATCAAAATGAAAAGCAATCTACTCTAGGAGAATATGTTCTCCAATGATATACCTGATAAAGGGTTACTATCTAAAATATATATAAAAAACTCAAGCAACTTATAGTGACATTGCCTGACCTGTGGTGGCGTAGTGGATAAAGCATCAACCTGGAATGCTAAGGTCACCAGTTTGAAATCCTAAGCTTGCCTGTCAAGGCACATATGGGAGTTGATGTTTCCTGCTCCTCCCCCTTCTCTCTCTCTCCTCTTTCTCTAAAAATAAATAAATAAATAAGAAACTTATAGTGACATTAAATATATGGGACAAATATGTCAGTAGACAAGGTCCCTGTTGTAATAGGAACAGATGATAACCAAAGAAATAATTCCAGATAGTGATAAGAGCTATAAAAAATATTAACATAGGGAAATGTGATAAATGGTGGGAACATAGAAAGGCAACATAGATAGCCTGACAAACGGGCCTCTCTGAGGAAGTGGCTTTGAGCTCAGACCTGAATGACAAGAAGGAATCAGGCATTTGAACATTTCATGTAGACATCTCCAAGCAGACCCTATATCAGGGATGAACTTGATACAATAGAGACAGACAAATACTTGTGTGCTGGAACTTAGTGAAAAAAAAAAAAGAATTGTGGAAGAATAAGAATGAGGTCATTAAGACTAATTAAAAGACTATGGCAATATATCAATTTTGATGGTTTTGTTTGTTTGTTTGTTTGCTTGTTTGTTTAATTTTTATTTTTTATTTTAGAGAGGAGACACAGAGTGAGTGAGAGAGAGAGAGAGGGGAGGAGCTGGAAGCATCAACTCCCATATGTGCCTTGACCAGACTAGTGCAGGGTTTTGAACTGGCAACCTCAGTGTTCCCAGGTCGATGCTTTATCAACTGCGCCACCACAGGTCAGGCATATGATGGTTTTGATTGTGATATTATGATTTATAGTCAAATTCATCTGACAAAAATGTATTTCTCATATATATTTGGTCTTTGTCCATGATTCCTGACTCATAACTCCCTGAACTCTTGGAATTTGGTAAGTGTTGAAAGCAAAAAAAGGGGGGGGGGTCTTTTGATCTCTGAGTAGTTAATTGTTGACTACTGTGAGTAGTCAACAAGTGACTTTTGGAAAGCAGTTAAAGATGAGTTTTGGAGAGCTTCCTGATTGGTAAACATGTGGAGATGCCTTCGGGAGAATGGCACACCTGGTGAAGGAATGGTAGCTCCACACCCCTTCCCACATACCATGTCTTATGCATCTCTTTCATCTGGCTGTTCCTGAGTTATATCCTTTGACAGTAAAGCAGTGATCTAGTAAGTAACATGTTTCTCTGAGTTCTGTGAGCTAATCTAGTGAATTAATCAAACCCAAGGAGGGAGTTGCAGGAAACTCTGATTTATAGCTAGTCGTTCAGAAATACAGGTGACAACCTGGACTCGTGATTGGTATTCTGAGTTGGAGGGGGTCATTGGAATCTCCAATCTGTGGCCAGTTGTTCAGACCTCCAGGTAACCTGGGTTTGCATCTGGCATCTGAAGTATGTGGGTGGGGGAGCAATCTGGTAGGATTGAGCCCTTAACCTGTGGAATCTGATGCTATCTCTGGCTACTGTCAGCGAATTGTTTGTTGATCCTCCCCCACCCAACATGCAGTGGAATTGGTTCTAGGAACTTAAGTTAGCGGGGCAGTGGAAATGGGAGAGTGGAAGGAATCTGGATATACTGTGGAGGTCAAGCTGACAGTACTTGCTATTGGCCTAGATGTGGGAGAGAGAGAAATCCTGAATAGTGCCTACATTTTGGCTTTTGCAAAAATGTGAATAGTGATAATGTTTACTGAGGGGGAGAAGACTAAGAAAGGAAAAACTCTGGGGGATTGAAAGAGAAATTGGGACTTCTATTTTGGCTTTGCTTAGTTTGAGATGCTTTTTGGCCACTCAAATGGAGATATAATAGAGGATAGATAGTACATGACACTGCAAACCAGGAGCTGAGTCAGCAGTGAGAAACTTTCTACCTTACAAGACAGCCTGTTATATTTTGGATGGCTCTACTCTCTAGAAAGTTCTTATAAACTACATTGAGATGTTTATAAATGTTATATAAATGTGATGGCCATTTCCCTCTGGGGTTACTAAAAAATACATCCTTTAGAAAGCACATTAAATATTTGAATAAAGTTCTTATGTTCTCCCCCAATGTCTTTTCTTCATTAAGCTAAATAACCCTAGTTCTCCTAGCTGCCCGACATGACCTTGTTGCCAGGTACATCCTCATCCTAGTCGTATCTTTTTTGAAGTAGGTTGCCAAGGACTAAAGTGATCTGAATAATACACTCAAAATGTAGAATAGTACCCCTCTGATGTATTTTTCTCCCAGAAATATGGCCTTTTTTATCATTTGTGTTTTCTTTCTTGCTGCTTTTAGTGTGTTAGGGTGCCTGCCTATAGCATACAATATCTTTTCTAATTTTTATCGTATCTGTTGTTAGTTTGGAAATCAAACAACCAGCTTATATTCTGTATCAGATATTGAAGTTTTGATTTGCATGTTTGGAATATTTTATAATAAATTAAAAAGAGAGAGTGTGTGAATTTTCTGAGAGGGACCCATAGACCCCTTTTCTGAAAAGCTTTGCACTCTGGTGAGGAAACCTTTTTTTCTTATTTTGTTTTTCTAACGTATATTCAAAAGAAGTAAGTTTGAATTTCAAATAGCTGAGTTCCAGATGGGTGAGATATTTTAGTCTTTTGCACAAGGCTCTCATTAGAGATTTTCTCAGTCTAAGGCAGTTGTTCTCAACCAGCAGTGATATTGTTTCCAGAGACATTTGGCAATTTCTGCAGACATATTTGGTTGCCGTGACTTATGGCAAAGAGAATGCTACTGGCATCTGTGGGTAGAGGCTAGGGATGCTACTAAACATTTTATAATCCATAAGACAAGCCCCAATAACAAAAAATCATCTGATCCAAATGTCAATGAGTACCTACATTTAGAAACTCTGAACTATTGTATTTCCCTGATTTTGTTTTCTACCCTTATTGTAAAAAAAGTAAGCAAAATCTTGTGTGAGAAAATTGATGTGATTTAAACCTAATGAATTAGGGGGGAATAAATGGTAATGGATAGAGCCTTGATTTGGGGGGTTGAATACACAATGCAGTGTACAGAAGGTATGCTGCAGAATTGTACAGCTGAAACCTATATAATTTTGTTAACCAGTGTTCACCCCAATAAATGCAATAAATAATAAATAAACAATGAATTAATTCTGCTTTCAACTAATTACTGCTTTCCAATTTTATTTCATGCCAATCATCTGTTAATAATCTTTCTAGAATTTAATGGGAAAATAATGAAGCACTAATTTTTTTTTCCATAAGAAAATGTTATGGCTCTAATATTTCGTCACATCTCCCAATATCCATAATTTTTAGAATATTAACAATGTTCAGCAGATTTGAACATTATTTCCTTTCTTTTTTAAAAATTTCTATTTATTAATTTTAGTGAGAGAGGAAGGGAGAGGAGAGGGAAGAGAGAGAGAAAAAGGCATCAATCTGTTTCTGCATGTGCCCTGAGCAGGAATATTTTCAAATGCTTTTATTTAAAGCAAAATTATACTCTTTTCTCATTCTTGCTTCTGATATTTGGTTTCTCCTCCCCATAGTTTGTTCATTCTTTCAACTGAAAGGTCATGTTCCTTGAGAAGAAGAAGAATCTGCTTTCCTTCTGTCATCTCTTAATATTAGATAAATACAATACAAGTTGACTAGATGCTTCATTCTTATCATGCAGCTGCCTCGGTGAGACATGCAGCTATTTTGGGATGTGGCCCTCCTAATATGTTCTGTAGTTTGTTATGCGTGAGATAGGTGGAGGCAGAAGTCACTGTCCAATCACTGGTTGTACTTGAAGGTAGAGGTGTGGGGGACAAAGAAGAATGCTGTTGACTGCCCGTCCTTCTTGGTGGGAACATATGAGTCTTTTCCCGGGGCTGTTTCATATCTTTGTCTTGACAGAAACTGTCAAGATCAAAGAGGAAATAATGAGGCAGTAAATAGCTTCATTCTTAGGGTACCTGAAAGGAGCAGGTTCTGATGGGGATTGAAGTGAAAGAGGAAAAAACAAATTCTTTCCTCAGCCATACCCAGAAACAGCACCGAGGTGGGTCTTTTCAGATGCTTCTGATTTTTCACATTCCAACTGTGAATCCACCCAGAATCTGGGGGTAAAAATAATCCTTCCCCAATACCTTTATGTTTAGAGTAAAGAGTCATTAATTCATTCACGTATTTATTTATGTATCAGGCATATGAATAAACCACAGAAAGTCTCGAAAAATTTGGAAATTTCAAGTATGTATTTGCAAGAGGAATGATAAGTGAATATCTAATTAGCACTAATTTTTTTTTTTACAGAGACAGAGAGAGAGTCAGAGAGAGGGATTGATAGGGACAGACAGACAGGAATGGAGAGAGATGAGAAGCATCAATCATCAGTTTTTTGTTGCAACACCTTAGTTGTTCATTGATTGCTTTCTCATGTGTCTTGACCGCAGGCCTTCAGCAGACAGAGTAACTCCTTGCTCGAGCCAGTGACCTTGGGTCCAAGCTTGGTGAGCTTTGCTCAAACCAGATGGGCCTGCGCTCAAGCTGGTGACCTTGGGGTCTCGAACCTGGGTCTTTCGCATCCCAGTCCGACTCTATTCACTGTACCACCACCTGGTCAGGCAGCACTGAAAATTTTATGTAATATTTCACCTTACTTCCATGGAGTAATGATTGCTTTACATGCATGAATTACTAAGTATTTGTATAGACAGAGTATTTGTAGGAACCCTTGAAATTCCAGAGAATAAAACAGCTAGGTTCCAGCCAGACCTGTGGTGGCACAATGGATAAAACATTGACCTAGAAGGCTAAAGTCCCAGGTTTGAAACCCTGTGCTTGTCCATTCTGGGTACATACGAGAAGCAACTATGAGTTGATGCTTCTCACTCCTCCCCAACCTCTGTTTCTCTCTCTAAAATCAATAAATAAAAATCTTAAAAGTAAAACCCAACAGCTCAGTTTCTTCTTTTTCAGCCCTAAAATCACCTTTCAGAACGAGACAATGTCTAACGTAAAATTAGCATAGTGTGCAGCGCAGCAAGTCAGTACCATAGTCTAAGCTGATACCTGAGTTGTTTTTTTTTAAACTTTTAGCCTTGTCTTTGTTTCAAAAATAGAAGTGAGAGAAGATTATTTGCAGGAAACCCTTCCCACCATTGTACCAAGTTGATTTCTACCCAGAAAGCCTTCTGACTGAAGCAACGCATTGGACAGTGAAGTAAAGCAACAGATGTTGGGGTTCAATGTTGAGCTTGAGGGAAGCTATGGAAAGGGGAAGTTAATAAAAGCACAGAAGAGGGAGAACATTTTAGTTAGGGCAAAGCATGTAAGATAAAAGTGATGCATTTGGTTATCTCTGGAGTAAAGGTGGTACATTGGTGCTATAAAAAAAAAAATCTGTAAGATTTTACTCCACTCCCTACCTAAGGGCTCACACTTCAAGTAGCAGATATGGTGTTCAAAGACTTCGGCAGCATAGACTGAACTTGCTTTTCCAGCATTAGCTCTTATTAGACTCCTATGAGTACACCACTCATCAACTAAGCTGGACAAATCACTATTCTTCAACCTTTTGTACAACTTTCCTACCGCCATTTGTTTGCCCAGGCCACTCCATTTCCCTGAAACACCCTTCTCTATTCTCTGCCTCTTATCCTACCCATATTTCAAGATCCATTCCAAATTCTAACTTCATGAAACCTTTCTGGATTGTTCCCACATGAATAAAGTCTCTTCCTTCTTCGGCTTTCCTCAGCACTTTCTGTGAAAGAAAAAAATTTTTTTTTCTGAAGTAAGAAGCAGAGAGGCAGAAAGACAGACTCCAGCATGCACCCGACTGGGATCCACCTGGCATGCCCACTAAAGGTGATGCTCTGCCCATCTAAGGCATTGCTCGGTTGCAACCAGAGCTATTCTAGCACCTGAGGCAGAGGCCATGGAGCCATCCTCAGCACCCGGGCTAACTTTGCTCCAGTGGAGCCTTGGCTGCGGGAAGGGAAGAGAGAGATAGAGAGAAAGGAGAAGGGAAAGGGTAGAGAAGCAAATGGGTGCTTCTCCTGTGTGCCCTAACTGGGAATCAAACCTAGGTCTTCCACATGCTGAGCTGATGTTCTACCACTGAACCAACTGGCCAGGGCCTCTATGCATTTTGTAGGCTCTCTCAATACATTTAAAATTTTCTCAATATTGCCTTTTTAAAAACTCATCAAAATATTTCTGCATTTAAAAAGCTGTAGTTTCGCCTGACCTGTGGTGGCGCAGAGGATAAAGCGTCGACCTGGGAACACTGAGGTCGCAGGTTCAAAACCCTGCACTGGTTCGGTCAAGGCACATATGGGAGTTGATGCTTCCAGCTCCTCCCCCCTTTCTCTCTTTCTCTCTCTCTCTCTCTCACTCTGTGTCTCCTCTCTAAAATGAATAAAATAAAAAAATAAAATAAACTTTAAAAAGCTGTAGTTTCTTGTTGCTTTTATTAGATGTTATCCAAAGATTGAGAGATTTAAGTAAGAGTGCAGCTAATGGGCAAAATAGAATTGTAAGAAACAAAGTTTCTGACTAGGATGTGGGGACAAGTAGAACTTGGGGTAAAGGCAGATATTGGAACAGAGAATGGAGTAGACGAAAAGAGGTATTAAGATGGTGATTTATAACCTGAGGGAAATGGAAAGAAAAGAAAATCCTGATCTGTGGTGGCACAGTGGATAAAACGTCAACTTGGAACACTGAAGTTGCTGGTTTGAAAATCCAGGCTTGCCTGGTCAAGGCCATACGGGAAGTTGATGCTTACTGTTCCCCCGCTTCTCTTTCTTTCTCTCCCCTCTCTAAAAGGAATAAATAAAATATTTTTAGAAAGAAAGAAAGAAAGGAAAAAGGAACAAGAAAGAGAAGGGGTTGTAGAAATTTTGAGGTACAAGTATTGAAGAGTTGGAAGGAGAAACAGTCAAGAGATTAAAAGGGTGGTGTCTAAGGAAGCTTCCTTTGGTTTTCTTTGGAAGGTTCCTTTCCTTGCATTCCAGAAGACCACAGGCAAGAAAAGTAGTGGAAAGCAATACAGAAGTAAGGATCCTCTTTAAAACCTCCCACTGGTCCCTTCCTTAGAAAGAGGAGTGACTCAGGGAAGCATTCGAGGATAAATAAACATTTCCTTCAAACTTTGTTTTTAGCAAGATTCTGTCTGCAAGAGCATTTGAAAGCCTGCTCCCTGGCGTATGTCTTAAGTTTGGCTTAAACAAACTCTTGCAAAAATTCAAAAGATAAAAAATATTGCCCTGGCCAGATAGCTTGGTTGGTTGGAGCATTATCCTGAAGCGCAGAGATTCTGTCTGAAGCTGCTTTCTCCAGAATCCTGTATGATCCAGTTCAACACCTGACTGTACCTCTTCCAGTGTCTCTACATATATTTCAAGTCCCTAGGTTTCTCTCTGTCTGCCACTTTCGTACCTCTTCTACACTGTTCCTCTAACTGGGCAATATGTCTACATCTATTTCTCTGAGGTGTTTATAGCATTTTATCACTTGTGCAGTTCTTTTGACCATGTCAAGTCTCATCTATGTCTGTGCCTTTTCCAAGCTTTAGTCTTTGATTTTTATCTCTGCATTCTCTCCCATCTGCTTCTGTCACTGTTTTTCTTTACCAGCTGGTTTAATATGATTTCATCCCCATGGCAACCACTCTCTGGGGAAGAATGAAGGGAAGTAGAAGGATGAGAGAGCCTAGAATAGATGGACAATGAGACACTGGATTAGAGTTGGAGAGTGACCTTTGGGATTGAGTCCTAAAACAGAGTACAGACAAACTATGTAGATGGATACCAGCCAAGTCACACAAAACCTTAAGGGAGCCCAAATCGGGAGCCCAAATCCAGTCCCTGCTAGCAAAACTCACTCAGCAAATCCCTTCTGTTTTATATCAAGCTGTCATCTGTTTTTCTCTCTTGTGATTCAGATTAACTATTTTTTCTTCTGTTTCTAGACTTCATGATTCTGATATACTTTGAAAAGTGATTTCTTAAAGATTCATGAATAGTCACACTGGGACCACAAGATCTGTCTTTCACTGTACTGTAGTATTCACTAGGATTTGTTCTGGACACCCTAATTTAAGTGATAATAAAGAACACTTTGAATGGTCATAGAAAAGGACAAAAAAATCAACTATGAAAGGATATTGTGCACTCTTTTAGGACCAGAATGATAGATAAGAGAGTCAGTCAGTAAGAAAGATTTTACCAACAATGAGATTTGTTTTACCTAGGGAAAGTTTACTGAGTGAGGTAATGGGATCACTCTGCCCCAGGGTCTTTAAAACCAGCAGGCAACCATATATCTGTAAAGGAATTTGGCTTTAAAGATCGGAGCTTCTCAAACTGTGGCTCTCTTTTCACACTTCAACCTGGAGAGCTTTCAGAGCTTCTGGTTCTTTTGGTCTGGGGTCTGGGGAATGGGTGCTGGTGGAGGCAATATGAATTTGCACCCTTGGGCTTCTGATGTAAATTCCTAGAGTTCTATCCCTTGAAACCAACTTAATAAGCCCTTTACTAAGGAAGTCCTGGAAGACTACCCTGGCCAGGAATCCAGGGATCTTCAGTCTCTCAGAGACAACAGCTATGGCTATAAACTTATAGTTGGGAACTTCCTTAGAGAGTTTGTCCATATTGCTTTGTCAAACAAGACTAGGTTATTGAGCTTGTCCCAACTTTGGCTTTGGGCCACTTTCTTTTGGCCTTGCCCCCAGATTTGTTACTGGATCTTTGTCTTTCTTGGCTGATTTTTCAGCATCTTTCTTCTGTCGTTTTTGGTGACAGTAAAGTTTAGAAATCATCTGCTACCACTGCACCCTCTCTAAAATGTCAGACAAAAAATTAATTAGCATTCCTAACAGGCTCCCTGGAGATGCTCTGCTGCTGGTTCATGGACCACAATTTGAATAGACTAGTTTAGAAAATTTGCAAAGTCAAGGAATATAGTTGACATACATAGGACATAAATATGTGTCTATTCCTTTGTTCTTTGATTAAAAATATCCTTTTCTTTGGGAATGGAAGCATAAATGACCTAAATCAGAAAGGTTTTGTTCTTCTCAAGCCATGATATCCACTGACTCTTCTTTGTTCTGTAGAGTGAACAACTGTTCCAATTTGCCCAGGGCTTTTTAGTGCTAAAACTGGAACAGTCCAGGGCAAACTGGACAATAGGGTGACCTCTCTATTTTCATGAGGCCAGTGGACTAAGAGGAATGTAAAAGAAAAAAATGAACTTGACTAGGAATCAGAAAGTGTGGTTTCTAGTTCTAATTCACAATTTACTAAGTTATGAATTTAACTTGGGCATTAAATCCTCTGTTTCAGTTTCTATACTTGTAAGATGGATATTGTATTATCTACTCTACTTACATCACAACAAATGTTTGAGAATTAACTGAAACAATGGATATAAAAGATTTTTATTAAAACACCACACATATATTAAGACAAAGACATTTGTTTCTATTTATAATTTATTATAGATTGACAAAAAATAGCAACCTTAATCCTAAGTATACACCCAAGAGAAAAGAATTCACACACATGGTAAATGACAAGAATGTTTATAATAGCTCAGAACTGAAAACAATAATATGTGTATCAGCAGGACAATGTGTAAATAAATTTTGGCATATCCATAAGTGGAATGTTACTCAGCAATAACAAAGAATGAACCACTGATACACGTATGTAACATTAATACTTATAGACACTATGTTGAGTAAAAAAATAAAATCCTAGCATAAGAGTACATACTATGATTTCAGTAACATATTGATCAAGAACAATAAAATTAATTGGTAGTGATAGAAGTCAGTATAGTGGTTACTTCTGGGGACAGGTGCCATAACTAGAATAGACATAATTAAACCTTCTGGTGAGCTAGAAGTATTCTAGAATCTAGATCTCTATCTGGTTAATCTATATACAGATGAATACAGATGTTAATATTCATCCAGCTATACACTTAACATTAGTTCATTTTCACTTGCTTTACTGTACTTATACTTCAGTAAAAAAGAGAAAAGAAAAAAAAACTCAAAAAGAATATAGAACTCACCCTCAGTTCTAACACCACTAAAAGACAAATTCTTTTTCTTGAAATGTTTCCATTCTAACAGTCTCAGCACTATTAAAGAGACTCCATTTTGTAATGTGAGCATCTGCGGTTCTCCCCGCACTCAGAGTTGGTGCTCAGATATCTTGGTTTTCTAGACTTGAGCAACATATGACTGTAAGGGAAGTGGAAGCCCTGTGTCACTGGCTCAGGAAGAGGTGCAGGTTTACATCAACATTGCAACAGAATTTTTTTTTTCTTTCTTCCTTTTATTATTTTTCATCGTTGTGCCCCTCTGCCTATTCCTCTTTGATTGATTTTTTACCCTCCCCTTGTATGGCATACCTTTTAGGGAGGGGAGCCTTCAAGTTTTCTTCATCTCTCCTCAGTACCCTACTTTCCCTTCTTTTCTAATGTGACACTTTTCCTCAGGAGTCTTTTCTAGGGTCTCACATCCTGTCCCATGCCCAAGGAGCCTTCCGGTAGCTTTCACAGCTGCATTCTCAGACTTCTATCGACCAGTTTCCGAAATAGCGCCTGTGACATTACCACATGTTAGGGTATGCCCCTTCCCAGGCCTCCAGGAAATCCCTGTTTCAGTCATTTCCCACCAAGCATTCTCCTCAGTGGCTACTCAGTGTCTACTGTGTGTTAATCACCCTTGACCTTCCTAAGGAAAACAAAACAAAACATTTATTTTTCAAGAAGGATTAGTCAGATGACCAAGTAGTCTGAGGGAATCATCAGAAATAAGTGAAAGGAGAACAGAAAGCTTGAGTTGCATTATATACACTTTTACTTTAAACTGAGTGGCTCTGGTTTCTTATTTCTGTAAAGACATCAGTGTTTGTTTCATAGAGGACACTTAGTAAATGCTGCCAATATATAAAAAGAATGACTGCATGAGAACAAAACTATGAGGTGTTATTGAAAAATGACCATAACGTCAGCAAGGATCAGCGTGCTGAGGGAACTTTTTGCAAAGGAGCAAATCTATGGGGCAGTGGTTGCACGGGTGTGTGTATCTAGTTGTCACCTGTACACCTAAAATTCACAAATATATTTTATTGTATATATTTTATTTAAAAAATAAATTAACTTTAAAAAATAGAATCGGGGTGCTGCAGGTGCATATAAAGGGGAAGATTTCATCAAGATCGGAGGTCGTGTGGAAGGGTGAAATGTGGAATGTAACGTGGAAAAGAGAAGAGGAGAGAAAAAAAAGAGGAGGTAAAATCTGTGGCTAACCACACATGGCTGTCAGGGCAGTAGGGGGGTGCTGGCTGACACTGCTGAATGGTGCTTTTAGTGGGGATGTTTGGGGATTACTTGCATAGAACAAAGATATCTGCCCTTAAGGCAACCCTTGTTTAACCTTGTGCATCTCCACAGAGATGCCTCGGATTCCAGGAAATTGCGAGTTTCCCGGTCCAATTAGACGGGCGCTCTAGCTGGCTCTTCTCAGCATCTGGCCCCACCCGAGGCGAGGGGTCGGCGGGGTGGATGACAGGCTATGAGCATGAGCAATGCCTTTCCGTCCCTGTCGGAGGACGTGCAGAGTGGCACGGCGCGCCGCGGCGCGCTTGCATCCTGTCCCCGCCCTAACGTAGGGATCCCCGGCCCAAGCGCTGAGCCTGCGGGCTGCATAGTCTCAGCTCCGTCCAGACCCTGCATTCTCACATGCACACCCTTTTTTCTTTCCTATGGATTCTCAGTCTCTACCTTGGGTCAATTTTAGCCGAGGAGGGAGAGATGCAAAAGAAAAGAATGAAAGTGGAAAGGAATAGAGGGATTATCATAAAAAGACTGAGTGAAGTACGAGGGAGGGGAACGAGACAACGACGTGGAAACTGGATAGAGGGATGGATGTGCGCGAAAAGAAGAGGGAGGACGTTCAGTTACTGGGCAGGGCTGGTGAGGAGAAAAGCGATTATTTTGAACCAGTGAGGAGGACGATAAAGACGCAGCTTGACCGTGAGTGGAGGGGCAGTAAGAAGGAGGCCTTCGAAAAGAGAATAAACTCGTACAGTATAGGGAAATGGAGGAAAAGCCAGTTGCTGGCAAATAGGGAGCTGTCTTGTGTTGCTTGCCCTGGCAGAAGAGGTGTCTGACACAAGAAACCGGCGGAAACCAGGAAGCGGGGCATGTAAACCAAGCACTCTCCCTGCCTCATTTTCCTCACTGTTGAGATGTGAGTGAATTTCTCTGTGGGGTTTATCTTTCTTTTCCGTTTTGCACTAGGGAGAAAAACAAGAGCTACATTTTTTTTTTTTTAAGAGCCACATTTTTAAAACAAGGTGATTTATGTATCATGACATTCTATTTGTGTGTTGTGTTTTTATTGTGCACGTGGTAGTGCCTCTTCCTGCCACTTCGTATAAGCTTTGGAAGACTTTGAGTTGACAGTCAGCATATGTCTTTAAAGCAGCATCTGACATATTGTAGAAAGTCAGTCATTAGAAAATTTAAGCCTGACCTGTGGTGGTGCAATGGATAAAGCGTCCACCTGGAACGCTGAGGTCCCCAGGTTGGAAACCCTGGGCTTCCTGGTCAAGGCACATATAGGAGTTGATGGTTTCTGCTCCTTCCCCTTCTCTCTCTCTCTTTCTCTACCCCTCTCTCTATACAGCTCTCTCTCTCTCCCCTCACTAAAATGAATAAATTTAAAAATATTTAAAGAAAATTCCTAAAGGAGGCCACTTTTTTTCATATTTGGATGTGAAATTTGGACGGTAATGATGGCTTATAGGGGAAAAAAATGACTCATTTGAATATGGCCTCGGAGGAGAGCTTTACAAATACCCTGGACTGCCAGAAAAACAAACAAACAAGTGGGTCCTTGAGCAAATTAAGCCTGAAACATCTCTGGAGGCAAAAATGACAAAACTGAGGTTGTCCTACTTCAGGCACATTATGAGAAGGCAGGGTTCTTTGGAGAAGATGATAATGCTGGGAAAAATAAAAGGCAGCAGGAAAAGAGGAGACCAAATATGAGATGGATTGACTCCATAAAAGAAGCCACAGGCATGTGTCTAGAAGAGCTGAGACGCTGTTGAAGACAGGACATTCCTCACAGAGTCGCCAGGAGTCAGAGCCAACTCAACAGCTTTTATTGATTGATTGATTTTTTTTTTTTAGAGAGAGAGGAAGGGAGGGAGAGAGAGAGAGAGAGGGAGAGAAACATCAATTTGTTGTTCCACTCATTTATGCGTTCATTGGTTGATTCTTTGTGTCCTGACCGGGGATCTGACCTGAAACCTTGACATATGGGTATGACGCTCTATCCAACTGAGCTGCCTGGCCAGGGCGACACACACATTTCTTGCTTACAGTTTAGCACTGGTAAGTAGTTTTTCTTCTCTCATGTAGCCTCCTTCCCTACCATCCTCATCTCCCCTCCACCTAGGAGGGTCTTCTTTCTATAGCCTGAGAATAAGAATCTTTACTGAACAAGTGGGATGACTTTTTCCTACAACTCTTGAATAGCATTTTATCATCTGCCTCTACATTTACTGCTTGCCAATATCCTATTTATGACCACCTGCTTTAAAAGGAAGAGAAAGAAGAGGCTCCATCTCTAGGAAGAAAATCATACGGAGTGGGGATAGTGAAACACTGGCTATCTCAGATAACTTGTTTTTAGCCCACTTTGACTCTATCTTTCTCTTAATCTACAGCACTATAGTGTAATACAGTCAGATAACTAGTTCTACCCCAAACTATGGGTCCTTGAGCAACCTCCTTATAGATTTCTCATGGTTAATTAGGATAAAAATACTAAATTTAAACTGTTGTTAAGTGTAAATGAGATAACATGATAAGAACCTGGCATTTAATTAAAACAGTTTCAACTTATTAAGAACTTATAATTACTGCTACTACAGAAAAGAATATTTCTGTGATGATTTGTTTGAAAACTTCACAGGTAATTGAAGACTTTTTTAAAAGTTTTAAGGGTCTTAAAAAGAATGGGTGAGCTATACTTTAATACAGTAACTTCTTTATCTCTGAGCATATATAGTCAAATATAAAATTAAATAGGTGAGTTTGCTGCTTTCTTTTTTTTTAAATTTGACAAGTACTCTGACCTGTGGTGGCGCAGTGGATAAAGCGTCGACCTGGGAACACTGAGGTCGCCAGTTCAAAACCCTGCACTGGTCTGGTCAAGGCACATATGGGAGTTGGTGCTTCTAGCTCCTCCCCCCTTTCTCTCTCTCTCTCTCTCTCTCCTCTCTAAAAAAATGAATAAATAAAAATAATTTTTTTAAATTTGACAAGTACTTGAATGTCATAATATATACCAGCACTATTTTAAGTACTATGCACATAATAACTGGTTTAGTTTAATCATCATAAGTTTTATGACGTAGATAGACTCTATCTTTACCTTTGTTTTACAGATGAGGAAATGGTAGCATGGTGAGGCTAAAGGACTTTCTCAGGATCACACCTAAGTGGTAAAGCTAAGATTCAAACCCAGATGTCTGGCTCCAGAATATGTGCTTTTAGTTACACTTGCTTAAAATATTTTAAAAATAAAAAGTATAAATGTATGTGTAACCCCAACCCACTTGAATTTAGGTCTTACGCAAGCAGGGAATAGATTTCTCCTACCACCTTTCCCACAGTCTCCTCAGTATCTAAAACTGGGCCTAGCGACATAGTAGACCTATATGAATGTAGGAATGAATAAGCCCAGACCTATCGCCCATCATGGATTTTTCAGGCTATGTGTCTTTCTCCTTCATTGCTGCTGTCAGTGTGATCTGTTGATGCCTTTTCATAGCATTAAGAAGGAGGGGGAGCAGGCCAAAGACTGTCAAGCTGGAAGGGAGGAAAAATAATTTCCCTTCTGTTTTTCTAAAATTCTTCTAGGTGGTCTAATAATCCTATAGCTGTTTAGTGTTCAAATGTCTGGAGGTTGTACACGTGAAACAGAGTAACAGAGAAAATAACCAAGCTTATTACATGCATGTGAGAGTCCCATAAGAATATGGGGCCCATTAAGGAGGATAAGTGGTGATGGAGGGAGACTTGACTTGGGGTGGTGAACACACAATACAGGTGATATGTTGTAGAATTGTGCACCTGAAACCTGTATAATTTTGTTAACCGGTGTCAGCCCATTAAATTCAATAATCAATCAATAAATAAAAACTAAACAGACACTCAAATTAAAAAAAGAATGATTAGTCAAATTGGAGAATGTTCAGATTATAGTGTTACAAAAACAGATCTTAAGCTGTCATTTAAAAAACCCATCTTTTTAATAATGTACACATGTGCATGGGTTTATAGTATACATATATATCCTGCCACTAACACTAAATAAAGCAAAATGTAAATATGATTTAAAAAGAAAAAGAAAAGAAAAGATATAAAAAAAAGAATATGGGCTCCAGCCCAGGACAGATAAAGCAGTTAAGGTTTATATGCCATCTTGAGCTAAGGAGAAGGGGGACAGTAATGGTTTAGGACTTCAAAGTTGGGGGAGAAAAGCAATTCACATGGATAGAAAAGCAAATGTTTGTAGGTAAATGTTTGCTGGGCCATCTTTAACAATGGGACACAGAGAGGACTTTGGTCAAACAGGCCTTGCGAGCTTTCTCCCTATCTCCCACACACTAGTTTATGTTAAACTATAGTTATCTGTGATGATAGCTCCCTTCCTGAGAGGGGTGCAGGAATCTATCTAAAATTTTTTAGGCAGTAAAGGGGGAGATGAAAGATTTTTTTCCTGAGTCTTTCCAAATGACAAGCTTAAAATAATATCCCAAAAGGCATATTTTGGGGTAGCAAACTCTGCTTCTCTTTAAAGCTAAGGCCCAAAACCCTTTTTGTCATTTGTCAAGATTTAATGGATTATCTTTTTCCTCTTAATTTTGTAAAAACATGTGTAAACTTGTTTCTTTCTAATTAGCTTAAAACAGCCGTTTACAAAAAATAAAAGATAAAACAGCTATTTACATGTAATTGAAATTAAATTGGATTAATAAATCCAGCTGGAACCTAATATTTAAAGAATTTAGATTGTGATTGTAATCATGTAATTTCCCAACATTGGAACACTAATCAGTTATAGGATTATAGGGTCAGGCCATCAAAGTCAACACGTGTTGCACACATTTTTGAAATAGGTACGTGGGCATTCAATAAGTTTGCATACAACCATGCAAGAAGCACTCAGGATTTTACACACCCATGAGATTGGAGTCAAATAAGGACCTAAACTAAGGAGCATGAAAAAAAAACCCCACAAGAGAATAAGGGAGACAAAGACATTGCTTGCATCCCTAGGTAGCAGTATAATTAAAACACATTCCGTGGGTGGGGAGGAGGAGGGAGTAGCAGAAGAATGAAGGGACCAGAGCCTTTGAGTCAGCTCTGAGTGATGGAATGAGTCGCTTTGGAGATTTGGCTAACGCTCTACAAAGCACGTCTGCACTTGCCTACGCAGCCCCTTAACAGGCGGGGCTACCCTGCAGTCGACACAAACCAGAAGAGATTCTTTGGTTTCTGGGCCCGCCTCATCCAAATATTTCTGTGACTGCCCCATTTTGAGACTGAAAACAAGAAAGTCAAAGGCTTGGTTGGGTTATTTGCAAGAAAGATGCATAAATTAGGAAAGCTGCTTTTTTTTTTTTTTTTTTCTACAGAGAAAGATGACATGGCACTTGGATGTGAAGCACAAATAGGAGACAGAATTATTACAAGTACAGTGGCAGGAACACTCTGTGGCGCGTGGTGGGCATTCCATAAAATGTGTTGAATGCATGTAGGTGGACA
This sequence comes from Rhynchonycteris naso, assembly GCA_037038555.1. Lineage (NCBI taxonomy): Eukaryota > Metazoa > Chordata > Mammalia > Chiroptera > Emballonuridae > Rhynchonycteris > Rhynchonycteris naso. The sequence goes on from CM073000.1 coordinate 80,749,816, forward strand.
GTTTTGAAAAGAATACATGATTCTTCATTTAGCTTGAGAGAGCTGAGCTCCGCTGCTTAACATTTCTTCCTCTTCTAGTTACTACAAGCAAATGCTAAAATATTACAGTGACCACTTGAATGAGTAAGCGTAAAATATTTTAAGTTTCTCTTAACTATACCCAGTTCTGAGGGTATGTTGTACTTCTTTCTAAATAAAGCACCCTAATAATAAGTGGCTCTATTCCTGCACTTTGAAAGGACTGCTTTCTCTTATCCTCCCCCCTGCTAGGAGGAAATTAGAGCCCTTGGCTTGAAAAAAGCTTGATCTTTGTGATTCCACCTGCAGCACAGACCATCTCTAAAAGTGGGCATAGAAGCAATGTGAAAGCAGACAATGCTTGTTATTTTCCCACTACAGGTCCTCTGATGATGACCAGGGGCTGTCAGATTCTTCGCCCCTTCCCACCACCTCCATGGTTTGGTGGCTCCTTTGGCTGTTTTCTGGGTGCTGTACTCACTCTTGAGACTGTGGTATAAGCTTATGGTTCTCCTCCTTGTAGGAAAAGTACACTGAAATACAACATTTACATCACTTTCAGTGGGTTGTTTATCTGTCTAGTCAATCTTAGAACCCCATGCTAGTAAACACCACCCTAGAGCTCAATAGCCTTTATTTTTCCTAGGGAACTTGATGGATTGTTTTACCCTGAGTTAGCTTTGCTGGTTTGAAGGGTCACCAAAGTTAGGGATGAGTCCTACTAAAAGGATATAGACCTTTAATGTGAAACACTGACCTCAGTCCAGAGATTGACAATTGCTTATGGTTTTTTGAAAGGCTGTATGTGAGTCAGTGTGAACACTTCAGTTATCAGTATTCCACAGCTATCTTCCTGGAAATGAGCCAGGAGTGAGTATCCTGGTGATAAAGTCCCATTAATAGCTACACAGAAAAGGAAGGACAATACAGTTTTACAGCATTGTTAGAGTAAACTTAACGAACTGAAAGGAAGCTATTTGCTTCCTGAAAGCAATAATCTGTGTTCCCTATTGGCACTTGTATAGAAGTTGCCATTTAAAATACTTGTTTGTGTTCTGGCCGAATAGCTTGGTTGGTTGGAACATTATCCCAAAGTGCAGAGGTTGCCAGTTCAATCCCTGGTTAGGGCACATACAGGAACAGATTGATGTTCCTATCACTCTTTTCCTCCCTTCCTCTCTCACTAAAATCAATAAAAATAAAAATAAATAAATAAATAAATAAATAAAATACTTGTTTGTGATCTAGCAATTACACTCCTTGGTACCTACCCAAATGAGATGAAAACCTATGTCTGCATAAAACCTGGACACAAATGTTTACAGCAGCTTTATACTTAATTGCCAAAACTGAGAAGCAACCAAGATGTCCTTCAAAGGTGAATAATAAACTCTGGTACATTCAGACAATGGAATATCATTCAGTGCTAAAAAGACATTAGCTATAAAGCCATGAAAAGACTAGAGGACCCTTAAATGCAATTACTAAGTGAAAGAAGCCAATTTGGTAAGGATACATACTAGATGATTCTAACTATAGGACATTCTGTAAAAGCAAAACTAAACAAACAAACTAAAAAACTATGCAAACAACAAAAACACTGGTTGCCAGGGAATGGAGGTTGGGTGTGACATGAGGAGGAGAGATGAATGGGTAGAGCATAGAGGGTTTTTAGGACAATGAAACCATTCTATGAGATACTATAATGATGGATACATTCATTATACATTTGTCCAAACCTATAAAATATACAAGACCAAGAGTGAACCCTAATGTAAACTATGGAGTTTGGGTAACTATGATGTGTCAATGTAGGTTCATCAGTTGTCACAAATGTACTACACTAATACAAGATGTTAATATTAGGGCAGTTGAGGGGATTTATGGGAACTGTATGTACTTTCTGCTTATTTTTTCAGCAAACTTAGAACTGCTCCCCCAAAATAAAATCTGTTTTGTTTTTTTTAAAAATGAGAGGAAGGGACAGACAGACTCCCACATGCACTGGGACTGGGTCTACCCGGCAAGCCCCCCTACTCGCAATGCTCTGCCTATATAAAGCCGTTGCTCAGCAACCAAACAATTTTTAGCACCCGAGGTGGAAGCTCCACAGCCACCCTCAGTGCTGGAGGCCAACTTGCTGGAACCAACCAGCCATGGCTGCAGGAAGGGAAGACAGAGAAGGGGGAGGGACCGGAGTAGAGACACAGGTGGTCATTTCTCCTGTGTGCCCTGACCGGGAATTGAACCCAGGACAACCATATGCTGGGCTAATGCTCTACCACTGAACCAACCAACCAGGGCCAAAATAGAGTATTTTAATTTAAAAAAAACTGGTTTATATGTCTCTCTCCATCCCATTCCATAATACCTTAAAGACAAGAACCATATCTTTTGTATTTTTTGATTCCCAGAATCTAGGGTTGAAATAGAAGTTGTGTTCTCTGTGCCTAGCTTAATATTATCTCAGACTTAACATGTCTAAAACAAAACTTTTGATCTGAGGGAAGAGAGAGAGTCAGAAAGAGGGACAGATAAGGACAGACAAACAGGAAGGGAGAGAGATGAGAAGCATCAATTCTTCATTGCAGCACCTTAGTTGTTCATTGATTGTTTTCTCATATGTGCCTTGATGTGAGGGAGTGGCTACAGCAGAAGCCAGTGACCTTGGGCTCAAGCAAGTGACCGTGGGGTCATGTCTATGATCCCACGCTCAAGCCAGTGACTCCACGCTCAAGCTGGTGAGCCCGTGCTCAGGCTGAATGAGCTCACACTCAAGCCAGCAACCTCAGGGTTTCGAATCTGGGTCCCCCATGTCCCAGTCCTATGCTCTATCCACTGTGCCACCACCTGGTCAGGTCTGACTGGTTTTTTTCTTTCACACCCAACATCTAGACTTTCAGTTAACCCTGTTGGTTCTATCTTGAAAATATATTTTAAATACAATGACTCACTGCTTCCACTATTACTACTTTTATCTAAGCTCTCAGCATGTCTCACCTGAACTGTTAGCCTCCAAATTGGTCCCTGTGTTTACACTCTTGCTCTCCTCCTGCAAGAGTGTCCTCACAAATGCTCCCAAAATATTTTCCTCTTGTCATTCAGATTTCTGTCCAAATGTCATCTATACTGAGATCAACCCTAACCACCTTACCTTAAATAATTCTCATTCCTCCAGTGCTTTACTACTTTACTTTGCTGTAGTGTTCTTCAAAGTGTTTCCTTATTGTTAATTGACATTATACATTTATTTGCTTGTTGTCTGTTGTATTGGTCTGCTAGGGCTGCTATAACAAAGTACCATAGACTGACTGGCTTAAATGGCAAAAATTTATTTTCTTACAGTTCTGGTAGCTGGAAGTTGAAATCCAGGTGCCAACAAGGCTGGTTTCTCCTGAGACCTCTTTCCTTGCAGATGGCTACCTTGTTGCTGTGTCCTCCCATGACCTTTTCTCTGTGCACACATCCCTGGTGTCTCTTTCTTTACTTATAAGGACACTAGTCATTTTGGATTAAGACTCCATTCTTATGACCTCATTTAAACTGAATAACTTTAATTTTTTTTTTTATTCAGTGACAGAAGGGGAGGAAGAGACAGACTCCTTCATATGCCCCAACCAGAATCCATAGGGCAAGCTCACTAGGGGGCGATGCTCTGCCCATCTGGGCCATTGCTCCATTGCTCAGCAACTGAGCTCTTCTTAGTGACTGAGGCAAGACCATGGAACCATCCTCAGGGCCCAGGATGAACTTGCTCCAATCAAGCCATGGCTGCAGGGGTGGGGGGGAGAGGGAGAAAGAGAAAGGGAGAGAGAAGTGAGAGGGGGAGGGGTGGAGAAGCAGATGGGCGCTTCTCCTGTGTGCCCTGACTGGGAATTGAACTTGGGACATCCACACGCTGGGCTGACGCTCTACCACTGAGCCAACCCTCCAGGGCCTTAAATTTTTATTGATTGATTGATTTTAGAGAGGAAGGGAGAGAGAGAGAGAAACATTGATTTGTTGTTCCACTTATGTATGCATCCATTTGTTGATTCATGTATGTGCCCTGACTGGGGATTGAACCCTCAACCTTGGTGTATCAGGATAATGCTCTGACCAACTGAGCTACCCGAACAGAGTCTAAACTTAATAACCTTTTAAGGCTCTGTTTCCAAATACAGTAACATTCTAAGGTACTGGAAGTCAGGACTTCAGCATATGAATTGTAGGAGGACACAATTTGGCCCATAACACCCCTCAAAACTCATGTTCTTCTCACAAGCAAAATATATTCATCTCCATCCCAACAACCCCAGAAGTTTTATTCCATTCCAACATCAATTCCAAGCCTAGTCTCTGAACATTATCAGATGTACCTGAAAACTCTTCCAGCTTCTAACCATTTCTCTGTTCCAAAGCCACTTCCACATGTTTATGTATCTATTATAGCAGAATGCCACTTCTTGGTACCAAAATCTGTATTAGTCAGTGTCCTTTAGAGAAACAGAACCAATAGGATGTATGTATATACAGTGTGTCCGTAAAGTCATGGTGCACTTTTGACCGGTCACAGGAAAGCAACAAAAGACAATAGAAATGTGAAATCTGAACCAAATAAAAGGAAAACCCTCCCAGTTTCTATAGGATGACGTGGCAGCGTGTGCGCATGCGCAGATGATGAAGTAACAGCATGTATACAGCTGAGCAGCCCACAGTCATGCCAGTCGAGATGTGGATGGTACAAGGAAAGTTCAGTGTGTTCTGTGGCTCGCTAAATTCGAATCCGTGACCAAAGTGCAACGTGAATATCGGCGCGTTTATAACAAAGCGCCACCACATAGGAATAACATTACTTGGTGGGATAAGCAGTTGAAGGAAACCGGCAGTTTTGTGGAGAAACCCCGTCCTGGTAGGCCATCAGTCAGTGACGAGTCTGTAGAGGCTATACGGGATAGCTACCTAAGGAGCCCTAAAAAATCTGTGCGTGCATGTGCTCGACAATTACACCTAAGCAAGACTACAGTTCATAAGGTGTTAAAGAAACATCTCTGTTTTACGGGGTACAAATTGCGGCTGTTGCATGCTATCAAACCGGGGCATAAACCCACACGATGCGCGTTTGCTACAGATATGCTTCATGAGATCGACAATGATGCAAGATTTTTGCAGAAGATTGTGTTTAGCGATGAGGCGACCTTCCATATCTGTGGACATGTTCATCGCCATAACGTCTGAATATGGGCTGCTGCTGAGCCAACTGGCTAGGGTGATTTTGTTTTTTAAAGCAGGTTTAAGTTTATAGCAAAATTAAGAAAAAGAAACAGAGTTGCCCCCACATAGGCATAATCTCTGCATTATAAACATCTCCCCCGATTTATTATTTGATTTTGGAGAGAGAAGAAGAGAGAGAAAGAAAGAGAGAAAGAAGCATTGATTTGTTGTTCTACTTATTTATACATTCATTTTGATGAACCTACATTGACACATCATAATCCCCTAAAGCCCATAGACATTACATTAGGGTTCACTGTTGGTCTTGCACATTCTGTGGATTTGGAGAAATGTATAATGACACGTATCCAACATTACAGCATTATATAGAATAGTTTTACTGCCTTAAAAACTCTTGGGTGTTTTGCCTATTGATCTTTCCTCCTATCCCCACCCACATCCCTAACAATCAGAGATGTTTTTAGTGTCCATAGTTTTGCCTTTTGCAGAATGTTGTGTAGCTGAAACCATACAGTATCCTTTTCAGATTGTCTTTCACTTACTAGTATATATTAAAGGGTCTTCCATGTGTTTTTGTGGCTTTGTAGCTCATTTCCTTTTAACATTAAATAATATTCCATTGTCTGGACAGTTTATACATTCATCTGTTTAAAGATCTCTTGGTTGTATCTCAATTTTGGTAATCATAAATAAAACTGCTATAAACATCTGTGTGTGAGTCTTTGAGTGGATGTTAGTTTTCAACTCCTTTGGGTAAATACCAAGAAGTATGATTGCTGGATTTTATTAAAGAGATGACAATATAGTAATATATATAGTAAGAGTAAATTTAGTTTTGTAAGAAACTACCAAACTGGTCTGACTGTGGTGGCACAGTGGATAAAGCATCGATCTGGAATGCTGAGGTTGCTGGTTTGAAAACCTAGGCTTACCCAGTCAAGGCAGTGCAGAAGCAACTACAAGCTAATGTTTCCCGCTCTTCCCTCCTGCTTTTCTCTTTCTCTCTCTAAAATCAATAAACTTTTTAAAAAAAATTTTAAAAATGGGAACTACCAAACTGTCTTCCAAAGTGGCTATACAATTTTGCATTCTCATTAGCCATACATATATGAGAGTTCCTGTTACACCACATCCTCATCAGCTGGTTCTGTCAGTGTGCTATTTTGGCCATTCTAATAACTGATTAGTGCTTTTCTGGATGGTGCTTTTGTCAAGTCATGGATGGTGCTTTTGTCAAGTCATCATCATACCCACGGTCATCTGTTTTCTCCTGTCCTAGGAAGTTTTTTGATTTTCCGTTTGACATTTGGATCAATGATCCACTGTGAGTTAATTTTTGAGAATGGTATAAGGTTTTTGTCTAGATTATATATATATTTATGTTTGAATGTCCCATTGTTCCAGCTTCATTTGTGAAGAAGACTATCTGCTCCATTGTGTTGTCTTTGTTTCTGTGTCAAAAATCAATAGACAATAGCCTGACTAGTGGTGGTGCAGTGGATAGAGCTTGGACCTGGGATAATGAGGTCCAAGGTTCGAAACCCTGTGAGCTCATCCAACTTGAGTGTGAGTTCACCAGTTTGAGGCCCAAGGTCACTGGCTTGAGCCAGGGGTCACTGGTTTGGTTGCAGCCCCCCAGACAAGGCACGTCTGAGGAATAGTCAGTGAATAACTGAAGTACCACAACTACACATTGGTGCTTCTCATCTCTCTCCCTTACTGTATTTCTGTCTCTTAAAAAATAAAATCTATAGACTATATTTATATCAGTCTTTCTGAGCTCTCTATTCTGTTTTATTAATCTATTTGTCTATTTTTTCACCAAATCCACAATATTTTGATTACTGACACTCTATAGTAAGTCTTGAAGTTGGGCTAAGTAGTGTCAGTCCTCCAACTTTGTTTTTCAATATTTTTTAAATTTCTGGGTATTTTGACTCTTTATATAACTTTAGAATCAGTTTTTTATATCCACAAAAATAACTTGCTGGGATATCAATTGGGATTGCTTTGAATCTATAAATCAAGTTAGGAAGACCTGACATGCTGATAATATTGAGTCTTCCTATCAGTGAACATGGACTACCTCTTGAAATATTTAACTCTTCTATAATTTCATTCATCAGTTTTGTAGTTTTCCTCATATAGATCTTGTATATATTTTGTTACATTTGTATCTAAACATTTCCTTTTTTTGGAGGCTAATATAAATTGTATTGTGTTTTTAATTTTAAATTTCATGGTTTATTGCTGGTATGTAGGAACATGATTGACTTTTATATACTAACCTTGTATCTTGCAACCTTGCTATATTTATTCAACTAACATGTATTAGAATGCTATTCTATTCTGAGCCAGACAAAACAACCGAACCAGATCATGCATCCATGGAGTTCCAGCCTAAATATCTAAAAATCAAGATAGAGTAGTGTATTATAAGGCGTGTATAATCTTCAAATGAATTTTTTTTGGCTGAAATAATTTTAATTTACCCTTGAGCCTGATCAGGCAGTGGCGCTGTGGATAGAGTGTCGGACTGGGATGTAAAGGACCCAGGTTTGAGACCCTGAGGTTGCCAGCTTGAGAGCAGGCTCATCTGGTTTGAGCAAAAGCTCACCAGCTTGAGCCCAAGGTCACTGGCTCGAGCAAGGGTATGCTGAAGCCCTTGCTCGAGGCACATATGAGAAATCAATCAATGAACAACTAAAGGAATCACAACAAAGAACTGATGTTTCTCATCTCTCTCCCTTCCTGTCTGTCTGTCCTTATCTGTCCCTCTCTCTGTCTCTGCCACACACACACAAAAATTTACCCTTGAATGATGGGATTAGTCTTTACAAGTAAGAATGAAGAGATTTGTAAGAGAGACAATAGAAAAGTAAAAACTGTAAGAGAGGAAACAAGGCCTGTTTGAAAATCAACAAATAGTTCAGTTTTACTTTGGCCAAGGCAGATATACTTCTTGGGTGTTTAATCTATATTCCAGATCATACTAAGGAGTCTAGATCGTTACTGTTCAATAGGTTAGTCACAGGCCACATGTGGCTATTGAACACTTGAAATGTGCTAGTGTGACTAAGGAACTGTTAATTTCACCCCATTTTAACTTTTTAAAAAATATTGTTTTGAGAGAGAGAAAAAGAAAGGAAATAAAGAGAAACATGGATTTGTTGTTCTACTTATTTATGCATTCATTGGTTGATTTTTGTATGTTTCCTGACCTGGGATTGAACCTGCACCTGCAGCATATCAGGACAACGCTCTAACCAGCCAGGGCTAATTTCATCCTATTTTAATTCATTTGAGTTTGTATTTAAGAATTGAAGTAGTGGCCCTGCTGGATAGCTCGGTTGGTTAGAGCATCATTCCAAAGCACAGAGGTTACCAGTTTGATTTCTAGTCAGGGCATATACAGGAACGGTTCATGTTCCTGTCTCTCCCTTCCTCTCTCTCTAAAGTTAATAAAATAGACATCTTTTAAACAATCTTTAAGAATTGAAGTAGTGTAAAGAAATTTGAAGCATTGTAAATATTTTTGTTAAACACAACTTTATTGTTTTAATAAGACAACATTTCACCTCTATCATTGACACTTTAGTGTCCTGTTGAACCAGGGAGCGGTGGCGCAGTGGATGGAGCATGGGCCTGAGATGCGGAGGACCTAGGTGTGAAACCCTGAGATCACTGGCTTGGGCGTGGGAATCATAGAAATGACCCCATGGTCACTGGCTTGAAATCAATGGTTGTTGGCTTGAAGTCAAGTCCAAGGTTAATAGCTTGAACAAGAGGTCATTGGCTTGGCTGTAGCCCCCCCTTCGCACCCCGCATCAAGGCACATATGAGAAAGCAATAAGTGAACAACTAAAGTGCTGCATGTAAGAGTTGATGCTTCTCATCTCTTTCCCTTCCTGTCTGTCCCTCTCTCTCTCTCTCTCTCTCACTAAAGAAAAAAAAAGAAAATTTAGTATTCCAATTAAAATGTGCTATTGAGTGTAAAATACAGATTGATTTTGAAGGTCTAATACCAAAAGAGAGAGAAAAATATCTGATTAATAATTTTTATATTAATTACATGTTGAAACGAGAATATTTGGGGTATAGTAAGTTAAATAAAATATATTAAAATTAACAGCTTGGTTGTTTTCATTATTTTTTAATATGGCTACTGGAAATTTTTAAATTTCATATATGACTTACATATTTTTATTGAGCAGGACTGATCTAAACTTTATTCAATAACCATGGAAGATATTTGTATAAGAGATTGATATGATTACAGTTTTAAATTAGGCCCTGGCCTGGTAGCTTGGTTGGTTAGAACATTTGCACGGAGATTGTGGGTGTGATCCCTGGTCAGGGCACATACAGGAACAGATTGATGTTCCTCTCTCTCCCTTCCTTTCTTTCTAAAATCAATCAATAAAAAAAGTTTAATTTTAATTTAGGATAATTCATCTAGCACTGGCATATGATGCATTAACTTTTAAAGGGAAATTGAAGGAAAGAAGACCCCTTAGAAAGTGATAAGGATCTGGGAGCTGAGATTAGGTTCTTCAGGGTTAATTGGAATGATGAATAGTTGAAACCCATTTTAGACAGGAAAATCATCACTTCTCTTTCTTTTTTTTTTCCTTCTCTGTAAGGCTGTATTTTCAAAAGTGTTTTCAGGTTCCAAATGAATGCTGCTTAAACTTAAACTAATAAAGATGAAAAAGAATATGTTGAATAAAACAAAAGCCCTTTATGAGGAACATTGCACATATAAGCAATGAGTGGAATTAACCTTGGCAGACTTTTATTTTTAATGTTTATTTTATTGATTTTAGAGAGAGAAAGGGAGAGAGCAGAAGAGAGACAGGATTATTTGTTCCTCTATGTGTCCTGACCCAGTAATCAAACCAGCAACCTCCGCACTTCAGGACAAAGCTCTAACCAGCTGTGCTAACTGGCCAGCACAACCTTAGCAGACTTTAGAACAGTCACTAGCTTTTTGTGTGCCTTGACATGTCATTTATTTTTGTTTTGTTTTGTTTTTACAGGGACAGAGAGTCAGAGAGAGGGATAGATAGGAACAGACAGACAGGAACGGAGAGAGATAAGAAGCATCAATCATTAGATTCTCGTTGTCGTTGCGACACCATAGTTGTTCATTGATTGCTTTCTCACATGTGCCTTGACCACAGGCCTTCAGCAGACTAAGCCACCCCTTGCTGGAGCCAGTGATCTTGGGTCCAAGCTGGCGAGCTTTTGCTCAAGTCAGATGGGCCCGCGCTCAAGCTGGCGAGCTCGGGGTCTCGAACCTGGGTCTTCCGCATCCCAGCCCAACGCTCTATCCACTGCACCACCGCCTGGTCAGGCCTTGACATGTCATTTAAATGTCATTATTGTCCTGTGATAGAGGCAGTTTTCCCTGTCGTTATCTTTAATTGGTTAAGCCCTGATCTGAGGGGTTTTGTGGGAGACTGCAAGTTGGCAAAGCCCTCCCAGTTTAAGGCTTAGCTGAATACGTGCTGTCTTTACCAGGAACTAATGCTGCGACTGAACGTGTTTTTTCTACGCTAAATAAAGTGTGGACATCAGAAAAATCACAATTAAGTCTTGAGACTTTGAAAGCCATTTTATGTGTGAAATATAATTTAACAAATTCTTGTGAAAAATTTTATGACCTTTTAAACAATGACAGCAATCTACTAAAAAAAATTCACTCAAATGAGACATATGCCAAAGAATAAAATAATACTATACATAATTTTTAATGTATTATATTTGTAAATTGTACTTACGTTGAAATTTTAAAAAATATATTACAATGCTATTTTTGCATTCTATGAAAATTTTTTTTGCTCCATATAGACCAAATTTTTAATCAAGAGCCCCCTCCTGCCCCCGCCCACCATGAAAGCTGGAACACCCACTAGTGGGCGGTAGGGACCAGGTTGACTACCACTGTCTAGATCAATCACCAGAGCTGTGACTCCTGAGTGGAGCTTGAAATCTAGTGGGTCCTACTTCAAAGTGCACCAAAGATCCCAAACAACCAATCTCCCCCAAACACATCATCAAACAAAGTTGTATTGAGCAAGTATTATCTGTTGTTGTCCCAGTAGAGCCCGAGCTCTACATTCATCAATCAGGTGTCCCTGATTTGACTTCCTAGTGCAGTGGGACACTCGTGCTTATCAGCAGGGCTGGCGGCCTCTTTGAGACTACTCTTGAGGCGGCTATGAGGATGCTACTTATCAGTGCCAACACCAACTGCCACTGGAGGAAAGACATGATCGACACACAAGTTAGTTGCAAGAATCACACAGATAGTTTATTACTCACAAATCCTTTTGGTGTGTACAGTTTAAGGGGGCCCCATTGGCGTGCTCCTCTCAGCTGTCTTTAGTTAGAGGAGTGTGGAGACAGTCCAGGTTCACGTTGGAGTCTGGGCGACTACTGTAGCAGGGAGACCCCTTAGTTGTAGTACCTTTTCTGGCCAACGCCTTCTAACAGGTGTCAATCTACAAGATTATCATCTCACACCACCTTTTTGGGAGTTCCTTGCAGGGAGCCCTTTTTATGTTAATCTACTGAAATGTTACATCAAGCCAATTTTAAGATGTTCCTAGGGAGCCTCCTGTCTACGTCAACCCACAGAGTTATGACATCAAGCCACTTCTTATCTATATGTAACCACACACACACAAACACACTAACTGAGCTCTGCATGAAAGGCAGAGTCTGTTTATCACATCTGTACACACTATATGAATTCCTATCCAGACAGCATAACTTTAATTTCCTTAATTGCTTTTAAAATTATATCCTAATTATTTTTATATATCTTCCATATTTTTCTATATATTTAACTACTAACCCTTATATTGCTGCTACATTCCACCCCTTGATTCCAATGAACTATATGCTTGCAGGGATCATTACAAAACTATTTTTTATTCCTTTTTAAACATATATTCCAAGTGGGATTACACACCTTTAATCCTAATACAATCAAAACAAACAGGCATATAAGTATTATTATTCAATATTTCCTTAATTCCAGTCCATATTGATGTAAAGGTATGAATACCTTGTTCAATGTAATATACTGGATTTGATAAATTCCATGTTGGTTTACAACTCAGTGTTGAAAATATAGATCCTATAGTCTCTATAAAATTACATGGTTTACCAAGTCTTTTTGCATCTTGATCTAAAATGATGTTTATACTGTTAGATATTAGTCTCAGTTCCTTTAAAATAAATATTCTGTTCTTGTCCAGCTTTTGAGATAAGTATTTTAGTCTTACTATGGAGTACTTCAAGCTTTTTGAAGGTTTCTCCATAATCTCTTTTCCTGTTAATATGTTCTTCCTGTAGTTCACTGAACGTGGTTGTTGGTAAATATTTCAATGTGCTGTGAATTGCATATGATGAGTATATGGTTTTTCCATTGATTGTCACGTTCATGGTGTCAGTGATTAGTTTGCAGGTATCCATTGAGTCATCTGTGATGTTATCCATTGTCCAATTCCCTGTGTTCGCAGTGTGGTCCCAGTAGGTCAGGTTGGTGTTGCAGTGTATGACGGTGAAGTTTCCTAAATTATAAAATGCTTCCCTCAGGGTGGTTTCTACCACAGGTAGGTCAAAAAAGTTTATGTCTAGCTGCTATGTGATTAGTACATTAGGAAATTTAAAGGTAGTCACAATATCAGTAGCAGTAATAGCATTGTTATATTGTTAGCATTATTAGCATTACATCCTAATATTACATTGATTGACAACCAGGATGAACAAACTCATGATCACATTGTATGATTTCATTCTGGTTTGGCCAGTTTCTGGGTTGTCTCTAGGCACTCTATATAGGTGCTCTACTATTTCACTTTCCTACTGTTTTCTCCAGAATGTCCTATGGTCTAAAATGCAGAGAGTATTATTATTAATTTGAGAGCAGCGGAACATCTGTGTTCCATTGCTCAGGCAATTTCTATTGGCACACCAGGTTATATGTAGAATTATAATTGTATAAGGTACGACCATAAGGAGTACCAGGATCCAAATTAACAATTTTACTAAATTACACATTCTCAGTCATTTGATGTAAGGTTATTTACTTTGATCTGTTGTATTTGTCCCTGTTTATTTACTGTCCACACGGGGTTGTATCCTGCATTGCAGATTATTTCCTGTTGGGAGAGAGATGCATCCTTAGGGGATTTTACTATTATTTTATAGGGTGGATTTTTCTTAATTTTAAGTATGCTTCCCATTTTAATTTCTGCTTGCTTTTAATGGGTTTAATCAGTTCTTCCAGGGGAGAACTTCTGTTTACTCTTGGTCTACTATTTAGGGCAAAACATGCTTCATTAAGAAGTGCTTGTAAATTGTTAAATTTTTTATCTATTAATAGCGTATGACAGTTGGCTTTTAATAGCTCATTATGTCTCTCTATTTTTCCTGATGCTGTTGGGTTATATGGCATATGAAATTCCAATCTATATTATTTATAGCAGCAAAAGATTGTACTCGGCTGGCTGTAAAATGGGTTCCTTGATCTGAATCTATGATTTTAGGAGTTCCTAAGAATGTTTTCCATATATTTAATGTCTTAATTGTAGTGGCTGCCTATGGCTGTTTTGCTGTCAAGACAAATTTTATTCCTGTATGTATGTCGAAAAATATCATACATGCATATTTTTGTTGGACATGCCATGGCAAGGGTCCAATAAAAACAATTTGGACTTGAAAATTTGGTATCTGGGGTCTATCTAGCCCTGGTGGCTCTGTTGTCTGGAATGTATACACATTTTTACAGGCCGTACATCTATTAATGCCTCTCTTTATGTCTTCTATTTATGCCTTTAAATTTCTGGTTCTAAACCATTCTATCATTGCTGTTTGTCCTGGATGTTCTAATTGAATATGAATTTCCTTTATAAACCTTGACGAGAAATCTAAGTATTCCTCTTATATTTTATATTTATCCTCCCCCCCTTTTTTTAGTGACAGAGACAGAGAAAGACAGAGAGAAGGACAGATAGGGACAGACAGATAGGGAGGGAGAGAGATGAAAAGCATCAATTCTTTGTTGCGGCACTTTAGTTGTTCATTGATTGCTTTCTCATATGTGACTTGACGGGGGGTGAGGGGGTGGCTACAGCAGACCGAGTGACCCTTTGCTCAAGCCAGCAACCTTGGGCTTAAGCAGGTGAGCCTTGCTCAAACCAGATGAGCTCACGCTTAAGCTGGCGACCTTGGAGTCTCATATCTGGGTCCTCCGTGTCCCAGTCCTATGCTCTATCCACTGCACCACTGCCTGGTCAGGTCATTTTTCTTCTTAATACTAATTCCTGTATTTTTCAAATGGGTAAAACTTTTTTGGGGTTAGTATGTGGATATCTGAAACTAGTTTCTACTCTATACTTCCTCTAGCACTCTCTTAGACCTTTAAGTTAGTTTTAGCTTTAAGCAATATAATATTTTCATGAATTTGTTCCAGAGCTTATTTTGTAGATCCTCTTTATAATATTTTTTATAATTTGTGGGCTTTAGAACAGTTTTCTCAGAGTTGCCTTTCAAGAGTGACAACCATCTGCTGAGTCCACCGTGGGATATTCACTCTCCTTACGTCCAGCAGACGGCCTTAAAACTATATGAAGTCAAAAGATTTATTCAGCTTTCTGCAGATGGCCACTAAACCATATGGAGTTTACGAATTTCCCTTCACTTCTGCCCTCTGGTTTTAAGCCAGAAATTTCCAATTGAAATTGCCTTTTGAAGGCCTAGTGCTGACTACACCAGTTGTCCCAGTAGAACCCGAGCTCTACATCAATCAGGCATCCCTGATTCGACTTCCCCGTGTGGTGGGACACTCCTGCTTATCAGCAGGGCTGGCAGCCTCTTCAAGACTACTCTTGAGGCGGCTATGAGGATTCTACTTATCAGTGCTGACACCAACTGCCATGGGAGGAAAAATACAACCGACACACAAGTTAGTTGCAAGAATCACACAGGCAATTTATTACTCACAAATCCTTTTGGCATGCCTGGGTACAGCTTAAGGGGGCCCTGTTGGCATGCTCCTCTCGGCTGTCTTTGTTCAGAGCAGCGTGAAGACAGTCCAAGTTCACGTAGGAGTCTGGGCAACTACCTCAGCAGGGGGGTCCCTTAGCTTTAGTACCTTTTCTGGCCAATGCCTTCTAATGGTGTTAATCTACAACAGGGGTGCCCACACTTTTTCAACTTGCGAGCTACTTATAAGATGACCAAGTCAAAATGATCTATCTACAATAAAAATGCAAAACATAAATTTATTTCTTCTATATTATTATTATTTAAGTTACTATTATTACTATTTTATATTGTGTATTCTTCTTCACCTTTCTCCTTCTCAGCTCTCTTTTCGGAGGAAAGTCAATGTCATAGTTTTTATGAACAGTCCGAAAAAGCAGCTCCACATTTCCCTTCTTTGGAATAGCAATGGCATACAGACAGATGAGGCAAACGCACTTAGAATATGACATAGTGAAAAAAATCCCCTCCCATTCTGTATGAAAGTGGTAGGTTTTAGGCTTCTTACTCAGACCAGCTATGGCACTCATTTTTATACCCTTTGTTGTATTTAGTTTAAATAAATTGAAGGCTAACTACGCAGCAATGTAACTGAACAAGTTAGAGCGGTTTAACGCGCATGCGTAGGGTGTAAAAAGTTCAGACGTCAGATTGGCTACCCTGTATGCCAATCAAAAGACAAATGTCTTTTTAATGTCATGCGATCTATCCACACTTCCTTCATGATGGACTAGTAGGTCACGATTGACGTATTGAGCACCCCTGATCTACAAGATTATCATCTCGCCTGACCAGGCAGTGGCACAGTAGATAGAGTGCCGGACTGGGATGAGGAAGACCCAGGTGCGAGACCCTGAGGTCGCCAGCTTGAGCACAGACCCATCTGGCTTGAGCAAAAGCTCACCAGCTTGGACCCAAGGTCGCTGGCTCCAGCAAGTGGTGGCTTGGTCTGCTGAAGGCCCGCGGTCAAGGCACGTGTGAGAAAGCAATCAATGAACAACTATGGTGTCGCAACAGCAACGAAAAACTAATGATTGATGCTTCTCATTTCTCTCTGTTCCTGTCTGTCTGTCCCTATCTATCCCTCTCTCTGTCCCTGTAAAAAATAAATAAATAAATAAAACATTAAAAAAAAAAAAGATTATCATCTCAAACTACCTTTTTGGGAGTTCCTTGCAGGAGCTACTTTTAAGATGTTCCTAGGGAAGCTTCCTGTCTACGTCAACCCACAGAGTTATGACATCAAGCCACTTCTTATCTATATGTAACCACACACACACACACTAACTGAGCCCTGCATGAAAGGCAGAGTATATTTATCATACCTGTACACACTATGTTAATTCCTATCCAGACGCCATAAATTTAATTACCTTAATTGCTTTTCATATTATATCCTAATTATTTTTATATGTCTTACATATTTTTCTGTATTTCTATATATTTAATTACTATAACCTTACATTACTGTAACAGTTGTCCACAGTGAGGATTGCCTAACTTGGACCCCTCTGTACTGAACTCTGTACTGAACTGGCTTCTGAGCATCAGAAGATTAGATCCCACTTGTTTAAGAAAGACTTTCTCTCATCCCACTTGTTTAACAAGACTTTGCCTCAGTATGTTTAGCACAGTTTTAGATTCTTGAGATTTCAGTTGCATTCCAGTTGTAACCTTTCAAATATACATTGTTAAAAAGTAGTCTTTCTCCCTATTAAAAATAGTACCTCGCCTGACCTGTGGTGGCACAGTGGATAAAGCGTCGACCTGGGAACACTGAGGTCGCCAGTTCAACTATGCACTGGTCTGGTCAAGGCACATATGGGAGTTGATGCTTCTAGCTCCTCCCCCTCCCCTCTCTGTGTCTCCTCTCTAAAATGAATAAAATAAAAAGAAATTAAAAAAAAAATAGTACCTCGCCAGCATTTTTGAAGGTAATTTTCTTAGATTGAGTTTTGCCAGAAAAACAGGTTTCAGATCTCTTTCCCTTTCACCCTGTCTGCTTTTTACCAAGAAAAAAAATATTCTGCAGATGTCATAGTGGTTTCACACAACTGATTTCTGGACCTTCACCATTATTTTGTTGATTCTTTCAATAAATTCCGGGCAAATAATTAATGGGGCAAACACTGTGTTCTGAATTACCTTGAAGCCTGCTCTGAGGAAGTAAAAAGGGTATAATAGACCCACTGTTTTATAAAATTTTATTTATTGATTTTAATGAGATAGAAAGGAAGAGAGAGAGAGAGAGAAGAACAACGATCTGCTCCTGTATGTGCCCTGACTGAGGACTGAACAGGCAACCTCTGTGCTTCCAGATGATGCTCTAACCAACTGAGCTATCCTGCCAGGGCCAGATCCACTTTTAATTTCCCTGGTGCCATTTGCTCTTGAAAACATTGAAGAATCATTATTCTAAGGCTAGGGAGAGGGAGAAAGAAAAGACAAAGTGATTTAGAGCCAAGAATGACATTGTGAGATATATAATACATATAATAAAGCCAAAGATAAAAAAGAATGGAGAGTCCTGGTTGGGCAGCTTGGTTGGTTAGAGCACCATTCCAAAGTGCAAAAGTTATGGGTTGGATGCCCAGTGAGGACACATACGAACAGATCCACACTTTTTTTCTCTCTTTCTCTTTCTGCCTTTCTCTCTCTCTAAAATAAATTTTTTTTTTTAAAGAATGGAGAAAAGACTAGAAGACATCCTGGTTGTCTTACTGTTAGCTGCAAGGTCCAGTCATGAACCTCATGTAGCTATTGAGTACTTACACATACGTGGCCAGTACCACTAAAGACGTGAATTGCTAATTTAATTAGTTTAAAATTGAAACAATTTAAAATATTTTCCCATTAAACACAACTTTATTGTTTTGATAAAACAACATATTAGTTTAACTGTAGAAAGCTTAGGGACCAATTGTAAATGTAAAATATACACCAAATTTTGAAGACTCGGCAAGAAAAAGAATGGACAAGTGTAATTTTTATATTAATTACATGCTGAAGTATTCTTTTGAATATATTAGGTCAAATAAAATATTAAGCCTGATCAGGCGGTGGTGCAGTGGATAGAGCATTGGACCGGATGCAGATAATCCAGGTTTGAAACCCTGAGGTCACCAGCCTGAGTGCGAACTCATCCGGCTTGAGTGTGGGCTGATTAGCTTGAGCGTGGGGTCACTGGCTTGAGCGTACATCATAGACACGACCCCATGGTTGCTGGCTTGAGCCCAAGGTCACTGACTTGAGCCCAAGGTCGCTGGCTTGAGCAAGGGGTCACTCGTTCTGCTGTAGCCACCCCACCTTCAAGACACATATGAGAAAGCAATCAATGAACTAAGTTGCCACAAGGAAGAACTGATGCTTTACATCTCTCTCCCTTCCTGTCTGTCTATCCCTATCTGTCCCTCTCTCTGACTCTCTTTGTCACACACAAAAAAATTAAAATAAAATAAAATATTAAAATTAATTTCTCTTGTTTCTTTAAAAACTTTTAATGTGGCTACTAGAAAATTGTAAAGTTGGTAGCCACAGCCACCATCACAACCGCCTGGCCCGTGCAGGTTCGCATTGGATTCGGATAAACGGTAATGAAACAACAGAGCCAAGAACTGGTGGGCCATCATCTTTATCCTAGCTTGCACCCAGCGGGCAAGAAATACACACAGTGGGAAAACACTTCCCTTTCCATTCAGGGATCCCAAAGCCACTGACTTATCCAAGTTTTCCTAGAATCAAAGTTTTCTACCTCACCAGCCTTATTCACCTCTGTTCCCCATCTCCTTCTCTCTGCACAAACTCTGTACAAACTGGCTTCTCCTTCAGCACTCCACCATCTTGGCTGCTTCTTCTCTCTTCCATGTGGCCTTTCTCTACTCTCCTTTCTAATACTAATCTCAAGAACCGAGAGAAAGCGAGCTCCTGGTCTGCCCATTTTAAAGTGTAGAAATCAAAACCTTTAATCCAATATACAAACAAGGAAGTCTCTGATATAAAGTCACTTATCTGAGGCATAAGTGGGATTCCTCATAAGAGTGCGCCACCCCACATCATGCAACAGTCAAGAGTGTGGGAAAAGGCTTAGTCTTAAAACTAAGCCTTAGGCTATAAGGACACAGCTTGCTTACAGCCTGTCATTCACATCCAATGCAAACTATAAGTGAGCAAACATATACATCATATTTACAAACTTATTTGACCAACAAAAATGTAATATTATATAAGTGGCTCAAAATATATTTCTATTAGCGCTGTCAAACAGGATATTCTTTGTCCTTTGGCTGCTAATTCAGTTGCTGTGGTAACTAAAGGGGCCTCTAGACTCAGTGTTTCCTGGAAGACAGGATGAAATGGGGGAAGGGAGGTGTGCCTTCAGGGAAGATTTCCTTGGATATCTCGTTTAACTCGTCCTCAGTTCTCTCAGCTTTAGAAAATATCCTCATTTAGGGAAATGAGACAATAGAATCTGATCTGTCCAGTAGTTTCGATCTGAACTCAAAGCCCTCAACCGAAACCTCAATGCCACTTCCTTTGCTTTACTTTGAAAGACCGCGTTCATTTATTGAGCTTCTCTCAGCCACACTCTCTTCCCTGCATACTTAAGGGATTTCTGAGCTACAAATTAATGGGCATGTAAAGCCAGTAGCCGTGGCCACCATTGCAGCCGCCTGGTGATTTGGACAGAGGGTAATTGTTGGGCAGATAAAATATATTATGCTCACTTTGTTAAAGATGGCACTGCCCATATGCAAGTTTTAAGAGTAAGCTTTTCCCCACACCCTTGACTGATTGCACTCTTATGAAGAATCCTCCCATTATGCCTCAGATAAGTGACTTTGTATCAGAGACTTCCTTGTTTGTAGATTAGATTAAGGGTTTGGATTTCTACACTATAAAGTGGGACTGACCAGGAGCTTGCTCTCTCTCAATTCCTGAGGTTAGAATTAGAGAGGAGAGCAGATTAAGGCCATATGAAGGAGAGGAGAAGCAGCCAAGATGGCGGAGTGCTAAGGAAGAAGCCAGTTTGTGCAGAGAGAAGGAGATGGGGAATAGAGGTGAGTAAGTCTGGTGAGCTAGAAGCCTTTGATTCTAGAAAACTCGGATAAGTCAGTAGCTTTGTGAGCACTGAAAGAGTGGGATTTGGAGTCCAGTGTGTGTTTGTGCTTGCTTGCCAGATGCAAGCTAGAATTAAAGCTGATGGCTCACCAGTTCTTGGCTCCGTTGTTTCATTAACATCTGTCCGAATCTAATGTGAACCTGCACTGGCCAAGTGGCTGTGATTGTGGCCCCGACTACTGGCTTTACATTTGGCGTAGTCTGTGGCAGGATTCGATACAGATCGGTATGGAGCCACCACCACCTTTGAGCAATGATGTAGAGTACTGGCTGCTGTTATGGTTCCCTATGGCTGTCCTTCTGGGGACTGTAGGATGGCTGACTTTTACAGCCATGCGTGAGGAAACTGAGAGCTCTATGGAAGAGGCTGCCCAGGACCTGCAAACCGAGCAGTGGAAGGAGCTGGAGGAAACATGGGAGAAAGAGATGCTGACCCTGGAACTGGAGGAAGCGCTGGAGGAGGATGCCAACCAGGTTCGTGAGATTCGCCTGGAAATGGAGCAGACGCTGGAGAAGGAATCACAGGTTCATGAGTTGGAGATTGCCCTGGATGTTGTGGAAAGCCAGCAGCGACATGAGGCCAGGCCTGAGGCCGGGGCTGAGGCTGTGGCAGGAGCTAGAGCTGCAAGGCCCATGGAGCAGAAGGCAGCAGTGGCCTGGGGCTCAAACCCAGCAGCAGGAGCTGGAGTTCTCAGTTCCTCTTTAAAAGATGAGGAGAATTGGGCTGGAGTTGTGATTCGCAGACTCCAGAAGGTAAACAGCAGCAGCTGCAGCGGGAGGATGAACAGATATCCCAGGAACCAGGCATGCATCGCCGAATGGGCACTGGAATGGCAAGGGGTGTCTGCTAAGCTGCTGGTGGGTTCACTGACGTTTTGGGACATAAGGGTGGATGCCATCATGCTCCCCAGAGCAGAGGTGGAAATGCTGACTGCCATTGCCACATATTTCTCTTCAGAACAGTGTGAGACCTGCCATGATGGCAGGAATGAGGGGGGAGGCTAAAGCCCCATGTGCATGGACTGATTTCCTGGACTACGACTGGAGTGAGCACTGGCTCCTTTGTTGAATGGACATATGGATTTTGGACAATGTGAAATATCCTGATGGGGGTGGGGGGTGGCTTTGATGGAGGCCCTCCCCTGCCCTGGGAAGGCTTTCAGATGGAAAGAGAGAAGGCCGAGGACATTTTGCACTTTTGACAAAGTGCTCAGAGACTGGTGAAGTATATCTTTGTAATTGTTGAAATTGTATAATTTGTCATGTTGTTGTAATTTGTGTAATGTAGCTAATTTCCTTGTACAGGGATGCCGGTGGTGTAGATTGTGGGTAGTAAAGTGAGCATAGGGGTGGATTGTTGGGCAGATAAAATATATTATGCTCACTTAGTTAAAGATGGCGCTGCTCACATGCAAGTGGTTTGTTTGTTGTTTTATTTTTTTACAGGGACAGATGAGAGTCAGAGAGAGGGATAGATAGGGACAGACAGACAGGAACGGAGAGAGGTGAGAAGCATCAATCATTAATTTTTCATTGCCTTGCAACACCATAGTTGTTCATTGATTGCTTTCTCACATGTGCCTTGACTGCAGGCCCTCAGCAGACTGAGCCACCCCTTGCTGAAGCCAGCGACCTTGGGTCCAAGCTGGAGAGCTTTTTGCTCAAGCCAGATGGGCCCATGCTCAAGCTGGCGAGCTCAGGGTCTCGAACCTGGGTCCTTCTGCATCCCAGTCCAACACTCTATCCACTGCGCCACCGCTTGGTCAGGCCCCACATGCAAGTTTTAAGAGTAAGCTTTTCCCCATACCCTTGACTGATTGGATGATGTGGGGTGGTGCACTCTCATGAAGAATCCTCCCATTATGCCTCAGATAAGTGACTTTTTATCAGAGACTTTCTTGCTTGTAGATTGGATTAAGGGTTTGGATTTCTACACTATAAAGTGAGACAGATAAGGAGCTTGCTCTCTCTTGGTTCCTGAGGTTAGCATTAGAGAGGAGAGCAGAGTAAGGGCACGTGGAGGAGAGGAGAAGCAGCCAAGATGGCGGAGTGCTGAGGAAGAAGCCAGTTTGTGCAGTGTTTGTGCTGGAGAAGGAGATGGGAAACAGAGGTGAATAAGTGTAGTGAGCTAGAAGCCTTTGATTCTAGGAAACTCGGATAAGTCAGTAGCTTTGTGAGCACTGAAAGAGTGGGTTTTGGAGCCCAGTGTGTTTTTGCTTGCCCGCCAGATACAAGATAGTATTAAAGCTGATGACTCACCAGTTCTTGGCTCCGTTGTTTCATTACCATCAGTCCAAATCTAATGCGAACCTGCACTGGCCAAGTGGCTGTGATTGTGGCCTCGACTACTGGCTTTACAGTAATGAAACAAAGGAGCCACGAACTGGTAGGCCATTACCTTTAATCCTAGCTTGCACCCAGCGGGCAAGAAATAAACACAGTGGGAAAACACTTCCCTTTCCATTCAGGAATCCCAAAGCCACTGACTTATCCAAATATTCCTAGAATCAAAGGTTTCTACCTCCCCAACCTTATTCAACTCTGTTCCCCATCTTCTCTCTGCACAGATTGACTTCTCTTTCAGCACTCCGCCATCTTGGCTGCTTCTCCTCTCCTCCACATGGCCTTTTTCTTCCCTCCTACAGCATGGGCTTCTCTGCCCCATTTTATATTGTAGAAATCAAAACCTTTAATCCAATATACAAACAAGGAAGTATCTGATACAAAGTCACTTATCTGAGACATAAGTGGGATTCCTCAAAAGAGTGCACCACCCCACATCATGCAACAGTCAAGGGTGTGGCGAAAAGCTTAGTGTTGAGAAGATTTTAAGATTAAAAGGGTGGAAAAGGCCTAGTCTTAAAACTAAGCCTTAGGCTATAAGGACCCTGCCTGCTTACAGCCTGTCCCCCACACCCAATGGGAACTAGAAGCGCGCGAACATATACATACATCATATTTGCAAACTTATTTGACCCACAGGGCACAAGGAATTTGAAGAGGGATAGTTCACCTCCCTCAAATACGTGATGTTATTATTTCTCAGTCACCCAACTCTTTAACCACAACTTGTTTGTTTTGCTTTGTTAACTCATACTGGAGCCTCTTCTCTCTCCCTTTCTTATCCTTCATCTTCCTCTCTTCACATTTTCCTTACCTGTTTTTATGTACTAATCTACTCAATTTTGTTGTATAACTTAGTAATGAAATATATATATATATATATATATATATATATATATATATATATATATATATATATATATATATATATATTTAAAACGATTTTATTTATTGATTTTACGGGGGGTGGGGAATGAGAAGTAGTTGCTTCACGCTAGCTGTTTATTGGTTGCTTCTCTATGTGCCTTGACCAGGCAAGCCCAGAATTTTGAACTGGCAACCTCAGCATTCCAGGTCCGCCGCTCTATCCATTGTGCCACCACAGGACAGGCAATAATTAGATATTTCGACTTATACCAAAATTCGGGTTATGTCACTGTTGTAGGAACAGAACTGTGTTGTAACCTGAAGAATCCCTGTATACTGATGAATTCCCACCTCCTTGGAAGTAGCTGATACATAGTGTGTGCTCAGCAAATACCTGTTTAACTAAATTTGATCAATGTCCTATCTCTACATGTTATAAATCTGAGATTAGAGGCCAAGCTTGCAGAAAGGGTAGAATTTAGAATGTCTGTTTGGTGGATTGTAAAGCCAGTGGCCAAGGCCACCATCACAGCCACCTGGCCAGTGCAGTTCGCATTAGATTCAGTCAGATGGTAATGAAACAACGGAGCTAAGAACTGGTGAGCCATCAGCTTTAATTCTAGCTTGCACCCAGCGGGCAAGTAAAAACACACACTGGGCTCCAAACCCCACTCATTCAGTGTTCACAAAGCTACTGACTTATCCGAGTTTCCTAGAATCAAAGGCTTCTAGCTCACTACACTTATTCACCTCTGTTCCCCATCTCCTTCTCCAGCACAAACACTGCACAAACTGGCTTCTTCCTCAGCACTCCGCCATCTTGGCTGCTGCTTCTCTCCTCTATGTGGTCTTAATCTGCTCTCCTCTATAATGCCAACCTCACGAACTGAGAGAGAGCAAGCTCCGGGTCTGCCCCACTTTATAGTGTATAATCCAAACCTTTAATCCAATTTGCAAACAAGGAAGTCTCTGATACAAAGTCACTTATCTGAGGAATAATGGGAGGATTCCTCATGAGAGTGCACCACCCCACATCATGCAATCAGTCAAGGGTGTGGGGAAAAGCTTACTCTTAAAACTTGCATATGGGCAGCGCCATCTTTAACAAAGTGAGCATAATATATTTTATCTGCCCAACATAGATACAATACTAAAAAGTTTGGATCCTATCCCATAGGTAAATTGGTTCTCTTCTTCTTGTAGTTTAAGAAAGTTGGTCTAGCTTCTGGATATTCAGGTTTTCTTCCTACCTGGAGAGATTATGCCAATGAGAGGACAAAGCCACAAATTGGCCCAGTTCGTCCCTGTTTTTCTTCCAGACTGTCCTTCACTCTCCTTCAAGATTGTAGACCTAGTCGACAATCAAAAAGCAGCTGATAAATTCACAGACTCATTGATTCTGCTGAAACTCCTTCAAACAACCTTAACTCTCAGATAGCAGCACCCACTTGACTTAGCCTTACATTGAGAGCATTATTCTCATCTCCTTACAGACTGATTTAATTCTGAGCAGCTGTAAAAGCAGAAAATAAAGTGAACCTGCCCTCCCTCCAGGCTTTTTTGGTAGCATTTTGTCTGTGAAACTGAAAGGCTGTAGCTGCTTTAGAAAAGGGAAGGGGGAGAGCTAAAAAAAAAAAAGAAACCAAGTAGGATGGGAGAAGGAAGTGGTTTTAAAAGCAAGGCAGGGAGGGAGTTGTTACCTAAGGCGGGGGCTGAATTTGATGTTAACAGAATTCCGACAGGTCACGAGATTATTTGGGGGCGGTTCAGGGGAAGGGCTGGGGGCTTGGCTCCACCCTGGCTCCACCCTTTGCAGGGGTTATAAGTAGGTGCCTGATGCGCTCTTTGCTGGTGAGGGTGAGCGTGAGCGAGGATGTGTGCGTGAGACATGCGATGTGTGATGTACTTGAGCACCTGAAGGAAAACTTGCTGCCAGATAAGGACATTTTGAAGATTTTGTTGGCTGGAAGAGGTGTCTCTGGAATCCTACTCCTAGATCTTTCTTGAAGATTCAAAAAGAATTAATTTAGGGCCATGGGGACACAGAAGGTAAGAATGATGCAATTACCAGTTATTTTTGTTTCTTGGGGATACACTCTGTAAGGCAAACCGTTATGATGATGGCTGTATTCTAAGCAATTCCCAGTCGCCCAGCCATCTTCAGGCCTTTCCAGCCTGCAGAGCTACAGTTCGCTTTGACTGTCATGGGCTACAAAGGAGTTATTCCAGTTCCATCACCTTCCTGTCTTAAGGAAAGTCACCGGGAGAAGTTGTGTTTGTTTCTCAGGTTTATTTTACATAATTATACTCCACTGAGGAAGAGCCTGTCACGTATACAGGGGATCAGGGGCTGCTCGGTTGTATTGATTACAAGTGTGGGTCCAGGCGCAGTATGAAGATTTCTCTGGAAGCATTAGACCTTGAAAAGATCTGAGGTTGGTGTGGGGGCCAGGTGTCCAGCCATCTGTTCTCTGACCTATGGGATTCCTTGAATAATGAGAGATCTCCAGTTGTCCTTCCTCTCGTTATTAAGGTTGTGAGTCCACGATATAATAATATCATTGTGTATTCTGTATGCAGTATTTGTAAGGAGAGAGGCCTTTTCACTAAGGTAAACTTATTTTAAAATAAAAGAAGGCAGGAGGAGGGATGATAAAATGAGAAGAAAGAGGAAAAAGCTTTCAAAGATAGTATGATAAGGGGGGAGAAGGTTTTTACTAAAGGGAAAAGAATCAAACAGGAAGAACTATGCACTGGCCAGGTCCTCAGGGGTCCTTATACCTAATTGCTTGGGAGGCAAGGTTAATTTGGGAACTGGAATTCTCAGCCTGCCATTCTGACTGGAAAGAGAAATTTAAAGAATGGTGGTGTTGGTAGTGGGAGGGGGGAGGGAGAGGATGGATGTAGAGGATGTCCTGAGGCATAAATATTGAGCTACTTTGAGATAGAAATCTAAGATAACAGCCACTTGAACTATTCCTGGTTAGCTGAGAGATGACTAGGTCTATTTCTGCCCCCTTCCCTCAATAAATGTCTCCTGTGCTGGATTGAGAGTGAGTCTGTCCTCTCCCCCTGCTGGGTGGGGCATAGCAGTACAGTATTAAGTAAACGAAGAATTTCAAATGGGGCCTGACACTGTGGGTAGATTACATGATGCTGAGAGAGATACAAGAGCCGCTCAATGGTGAAGACATCACCATGCCACCAACTCTGGGGCTTCTGTGGAATCCAGGGTACTGGTGAGACTGCACAGGATCCAGCTGTTTCCAAAATAATCTGTCCTTAGGAATTCTAAGTCCCTTGTGTCCTCCCAAGGTTTTTCATTCCCAGTGCAATTCTGTTTGCTTTTACCTGGGGCAGTTTTTTGAATTCCAAACTGACTAACCCAGTTCCCCTTAACTTTTTCTTTCCCAAACGTCTTGCTGCTTTGCCCAAGTTTATTCTATATGCTTGTCCATATATTTCCAGATAAGCTGTTCTCTTGTGTTCCCAATTCATTACCTAAATCTCATTAAGTTTTTGTTCTTTTTATACCATTTGTAGGCCATAGTTATCCTAATACATCTCCTTAATTAATAAGATAATTACCAGGAGTTTTAAGGACTGCCCTGGCTGGATAGCTCAGTTGGTTGGAGCATTGTCCCTGTTTTCAAAGGTTGCAGGTTTGAGGTCTTTCATGGCACATACAAGAAACCAAAGAATGCATAAATAAATGGAGCAACAGATCCATGTTTCCATATCTCTCTCTCTCAAATCAATTGATAATTTAAAATGTAAAACAAACCAATAAAAACAAAACAAAAAAGTTTTAAAGACTGTTCCTTCCCTCCCCCCCAGGTTACCACATCTCTGATCTTTGCCATCACCATTGCTGCAATAGGCTCTTTCCAGTTTGGCTACAACACTGGAGTCATCAATGCCCCTGAGACGGTGGGTACTGGGCAACTAGAGTTAAAATTTGCAATAGGGAAATGATTCCTTTAAAGTAGGTTTTTGAGAATTAAGAATGTCAGACAAACTTGGTATCTAGCTTGGCTAAGGCTGAAGAGGGAGAATCATACTGGTGGGGAAGTCTACTTGAATCATTAAAGCAAAACTCATTTGCTTCTTATATCCTGCACTGTACCCATTCTTTGTCTCACCCTATGGTGATATGCTTCTTTTATTATCCCATAAGGGTTGTATTTATAAAGAAAGGAGAAGGCTCTTAGGAGAGGGCTGGGGTACTCACTGAATATCAGTGCTACCTACTGAGATTTTCGGGACAAATAAAAAATTGTTCTTTTCAGCATTACATTAACTCCAACATGTTCTGTCTTCTATCCCCATCTATGTAGTTATTCCCTTGGTTCTCTACCTATAAAGTAGTAATTGTAATACTGTTCTCTTAGGAAGAGAAGACCCCTGGTATTTGTCTCTTCTTAGCTAACTGTAACAGTCTGCTTTCCCACCAACCATTTTAATTTGCAGATCATAAAGGACTTTATCAATCACACTGTGAGGAAGACAGTAGGGGACCCCCCTGCGGTGTTACTAACGTCCCTCTGGTCCTTGTCTGTGGCCATCTTCTCCGTTGGTGGTATGATTGGATCCTTTTCTGTTGGACTCTTTGTCAACCGCTTTGGCAGGTATTGACCAGAAACTGGGCAAAGAAGAGGGGCTATTCTGGTTGCTCTGAGGACAGGTATTGAGAATAAGGATGGGACGGTAATGGTGCATTTGAATGAGAGCACCCCAGATTCTGATAAAGGAAAACCTAGTCCTGCTTGCACTGAATATGACTAGTCCTGCTTGGGGCTCTACTGCCTTGCACAGCTTCCACTCAGCCAGCAAGAGCTGGGCTGTGTGAATGATTGGCCTTTGCAGTCCAGGTTAAGCTAATTCAGTTGCTCATAAATTTCGCTATGGAGTTTCCCAGAAACATACAGTGTGTCGGTAAACTCATGGTGCACTTTTGACCAGTTACCCGTCAAAAGTGCACCATGAGTTTACGGACACACTGTACTTTATTTACAATGCTTTCATTATTTTATGCAGCAGGATAGGGAAGAAATACTTTATAGTCCTTGGCTTTTGGTATGTGGGTAATGGCCAAATAACAAAACTGATTTCTTTCTCTTGAAAAAGAAACTTGTATCTTCTCACTCTATGTTAGCTTAATAAAATAAGTGCCTTAGAGCAGAGGTCCCCAAACTACGGCCCGCTGGCCAAATTGCGGCCACCTGAGGCCATTTATCTGGCCCACCGCACTTCCGGAAGGGGCGCCTCTTTCATTGATGGTCAGTGTATGGAGTACTATATGTGGCGGCCCTCCAACGGTCTGAGGGAGAGTGAACTGGCCCCTGTGTAAAAAGTTTGGGGGCCCCTGCCTTAGAGGGTAGAATACTTTCAATAATAATTGGCGAAGGAACCGTTTAGTTTGCTAATTGGATGTTCTGCAAATGTAAATGGAATTCAAGTTTTTTTAAAAATAAAAGCAATATATTTGATAATGTTTGATTTTTGTTTTATTTTTGGTTTTGAAGGCATTAAAATTTTAATGTGGGTTTCCTGGGACTAACATGGCTTCTTTCTATAATTTTATTATCTGAAAAACCAATAGAGGCCTGACCTGTGGTGGCGCAGTGGATGAATAGTTGACCTGGAATGCTGAGGTCGCCGGTTCAAAACCCTGGCTTCCCTGGTCAAGGCACGAATGGGAGTTGATGCTTTCTGTTCCTCCCCACTTCTCTCTCTCTCTCTCCTCTCTAAAATTAATAAAAAAATAAGAACCAATAGAGGAAGGGGAAACAAGGAAAGGAATGAAGAGAAAGGTAAAATTGAGAATGAGGAGTGGGTTTTTTTTCTTACAAGGGTCTCTACAGCCTGACTAGGCTGTGGCGCAGTGGATAGAGCATCGGACTGGGATGTGGAAGACCCAGGTTTGAGACCCCGAGGTCACCAGCTTGAGCGCCGGCCCATCTGGCTTGAGCAAAAGCTCGTCAGCTTGGACCCAAGGTCGCTGGCTCCAGCAGCGGGTGGCTCGGTCTGCTGAAGACCCGCGGTCAAGGCACATGTGAGAAGGCAATCAATGAACAACTAAGGTGTTGCAACGGCAACGAAAAACTAATGATTGATGCTTCTCACCTCTCTCCGCTCCTGTCTGTCTGTCCCTGTCTATCCCCTCTCTCTGACTCTCTGTCCCTATTAAAAAAAAAAAAAAAAAAAAAAAGGGTCTCTACTGTAGCTGCACATTTAGTATCTTTTTGTAAGTCCCAGTGCCAGAACAGGACCTATGTATCAGTATTTTCCAAAGCTCCCCAATAATTCCAATGGGCCACCTCAGTCGAGAGTCACCATGGAAGTATCATAGTGCTAGTTCTTCCCAGCAGCTTTATTTTATTTTACTTTTTAATTATTTATTTATTTTTAAAATTCATTTTAGAGAGAGAGAGACACAGATAGAGAAGGGAGGGAGGAGCTTTCTGCTCCCATATGTACCTTGACTAAGGAAGCCTGGGGTTTCGAACCAGTGACCTTAGCATTCCAGTGCTTTTACCCACTGTGCCACCACAGGTCAGGCTTATTTTATTTTTTTACAGGGACAGAGAGAGGGATAGATAGGGACAGACAGACAGGAATGGAGAGAGATGTGAAGCATCAATCATCAGTTTTTTGTTGCAACACCTTAGTTGTTTGATTGCTTTCTCATATGTGCCTTCACCGTGGGGCCACAGCAGACTGAATAACCCCCTGCTCGTAACCCCCTGCTCAAGCCAGCGACCTTGGGTCCAAGCTGGTGAGCTTTTTTTTGCTCAAGCCAGATGAGCCCGCGCTCAAGCTGGTGAGCTCGGGGTCTCGAACCTGGGTCCTCCGCATCCCAGTCTGATGCTCTATCCACTGCGCCACCACCTGGTCAGGCTCTTCCCAACAGCTTTAGTAATTTTCACTGTTAATTGTTTATTTTGGTCTTCTATCAACTGTTTCAGTGGCTCCACCACCTTTTTAGTACATAAATGCAGTAATTTATTATTTGATGCTAGTTATCAACACTAATTGTTAATGACATCACCACAGTCTAGCCTGGAAAAGGAGAGCTATCTGAAATAATCTATCACAGTGTGTTTGGGATCTATCTAAACAACTAACTACATTCTAACTAAATGCGGTAAGAAACATTTGTCCAAAAATATTTCTTGAGTATGTTCGTGGACCAACGATATATAGCAGAAGTGCTTAGGGTTTAATTCTCAAAATTTAGCTTATACCAAATCACTTGGAGGGGTTTCTATTTATTTTTTCCTAACAGATACTATTTATTTTCAAGAATTTTTAAATTCCTCCTTAAGGGAACTTTACAAGTCACAAGTTTGCAAGTGTCCTGGTGCTCAAAAACAAAAATGAACACCCCCCCCCCAAAAAAAATAAACTACTATAAGCAGTAGTTCACAAAGGCATTAGAAAAACTAAGAATTTATATTGCTTGATTTTATTTATTTGGCAACACTATTGTCTATTTTTATTTTCTTTTTATTAATTGAATTTATTGGGATGACATTGGTTTGCAAAACCATTCAATTTTCAAGTGTACAACTCAATAAAACATCGCCTGCGCACTGCATTGTGCACCCACCACGTCAAGCAAAGTCTCTTCATCCCCATTCCCCCCTTTTGCCCACCTCCACCTCTCCCACCCCACTCTTCCTCTAGTTATCAGAACACTGTTGTCTGCGTTATGTATGTTTTTAGCTAATCTCTCCACCTTCTTTTATCCAACTGTCCTCCTTACCCAATACTTGTCAGTCTGTTCCATGAGTCCATGCCTCTGTTTCTATTTTGTTCATTAGATTCCAATGTAAGTGAGGTTATGTGGTATTTACCTTTCTCTGACTGGCTTATTTCACTTAGCATAATAATCTGCAGGTCTGTTCATGTTATTGCAAAAGGTAAGATTTCCTTTTTTTTTTTTTTACAGCCACATAGTATTCCATTGTGTAATGAACCACAGCTTTTTCATATATTCATCCACTGATGGCACTTAGGCTCTTTCCAGATCATGGCTATTGTAAATAATGCTGCAAATGAACATGGGGGTGCATATATTCTTTCAAATTAGTGTTTTGGGATTCTTAGAATATATTCCCAGAAGTGTGGTCACTGGATCAAAAGGCAGTTCCATGTTTAATTTGTTTGAGGAAACTCCATATTGCTTCCCACAGTGGCTGTAGAGCTTTTTAATCTTCTTTTTTCTTTTTTTTTTTGTATTTTTCTGAAGTGAGAAACGGGAGGCAGAGAGACAGACTCCCACATGCGCCCAACCAGGATCCACCCTGCAAGCCCACTTGAGGGCGATACTCCATTGCATCCAGAGCTCTTCTAGTGCCTAAGGTGGAGGCCATGGAGCCGTCCTCAGCACCTGGGTCAACTTTGCTCCAGTGGAGCCTTGGCTGCAGGAGGGGAAGAGAGAGACAGAGAGAAAGGAAAGGGGGAAGGGTAGAGAAACAGATGGGCGCTTCTCCTGTGTGCTCTGGCCAGGAATCGAACCTGGGACTTTACACACCGGGCCGATGCTCTGCTCCTGAGCCAACCTGCCAGGGCCAACCGAAGAGCTTTTTAGAACAGGGATTATGGGGCCCCACCCCAGAGTCAAACCTAATGATTTAATAAATCTGAAATAAAATTTTATTTTATTTTATTTCATTTAAAAAAATATTTTATTTATTGATGTTTAGAGAGGAGAAAGAGAGAGAAATGGGGGGAAGCAGCAAGCATCATCTTGTAGTTGTTGCTTCTCATATGTGCCTTGACAGGGCAAGCCCAGGGATTCAGACTGGCAACTGCAGTATTCCGGGTCAATGCTTTATCCACTGAGCCACGACAGGCCATGATATTTTCTTTCTTTATTTTTTTAAGAGGGGAAGGAAGGGAAAGAGCAAGAAACTTTTTGATTTGCTGTTCCACTTATTCATGCCATCATTGGTTGGTTCTTGTATGTGTAACCTGACCAGGTATTGAACCTGCAACCTTGGCATATTGGGATGGCACTCTAACCAACTGAGCCACCTGACCAGGGCTGAGTAGGACAGTTTTAATTCACAGCAAATTTCTAGCCAAATATGTTTGTTTATGACCACTTTGAGAACCACTGGCCTAAAGTGCTTGCTAACATCTTACCTTTTGCAACAGCATGGGTGGACCTGGAAAGCTTTATGTGCTAAATGAAATAAGCCAAGCAGAGAAAGACATGTGGTGACATGATTTCACTCATATGTAAAATCTAATAAAAAAATAGAAACAGATTCATAAATATTGAACAGACTGACAGTTGTCAGAGGGGAGGGGTATTGGGGGGCTGAGTGGAAAAGATAAAGGGATTAAGCAAAAAAGTAAATAAATAGACAATAGTATGGCGATTGCCAGAGGGAAAAGGAGGGTGGGGGGACTTGGGGGAGGGTAAAGGAGAGATAAATGGTTAATAGAAGGAGACCTAACTTGGGGTGGTGAACACACAATACAGTATACAGATGATGTATTACAGAATTGTACACTTTTATAATTTTTTTTATTAAGTGAGGCAGAGAGGCAGACAGACAGACTCCCACAGGCACCCCAACCAGGTCTACCCGGCAAGCCCCTGTTGGGCGATGCTCTGCCCATCTGGGGCCACTGCTCTGTTGCTTGTGCAACTGAGCTATTTTAGTACCTGAAGGAAAGCCATGGAGACATGCTCAGCGGCCCAAGGCCAACTTGCTAGAACATTCAAGCCATGGCTGCAGGAGAGGAAGAAAGAGGGAGAAAAAGAGAGGGGGAATGGGAGGGGTTGAGAAGCAGATGGTTGCTTCTCCTGTGTGCCCTTACTGAGAATCAAACCTGGGACTTCCACATGCCGAGCCAATGCTTTACCACTCAGCCAACCAGTCAGGGTCTTAGAATTGTACACTTGCAACCCATATTATTTTATTAGCCAATGTCACCCCAGTAAATTTATTTAAAACAATAACCTTGCTAAAATGCTGGGTTGTAACTACAACTTAAAAGCGGAGAATCTTAAATTCTGTAAGTGAGTTTTATGCATATGAGAGGTATAAGAGCCGTTGATCCTGGTTATCCCAACTAGAGATGTGCTGGTGATAGAAAGTGAAAAAGTTAAATCAAAAGAGATGTATGAGCCTGGAGAACAGTATGAAAAGGAAAGAAAAGGAATGATAGGATTGTTTTTGCTAACTTGTCTTTGTTTGAACTTTCAGGCGCAATTCAATGCGTATTGTCAATCTATTGGCTATTGCTGGTGGCAGCCTTATGGGATTCTGCAAATTAGCAGAGTCAGTTGTAATGCTGATCCTGGGCCGATTGGTTATTGGCCTCTTCTGTGGACTCAGCACAGGTTTTGTGCCCATGTACATTGGAGAGATATCTCCTACTGCCCTGCGGGGGGCCTTTGGCACTCTCCACCAGTTGGGCATCGTCATCGGGATTCTCGTGGCCCAGGTACTTTAGAACTTAAATTTAATGAGTGTTGTGAATGTTAGTTTCAAGGCCCATTAATGAATAAACATAAAATACTCAAAAGAACATTTGGCATATATTCAACTACAGTACATACGTTTGAGGTATTATTATATAGCTCACAGACAGCTGAAAAAGCAAGCAGGGTAGAGAAAAGAAAAAATAATTTATCTTTTCCTGTGATAAAAGAATGGATAATTTTTTTGAACACTTTTGTTTGTTTTTAATCAACATGTGGCCTATGTAAGTATAAAGTATACTATTATCTTTGTCTGGTTTCTAGATCTTTGGTCTGAACGTCATCTTAGGGACTTATGATCTTTGGCCTGTGCTGTTGGGCTTCACCATACTTCCAGCTGTCCTGCAAATCTCAGCCCTTCCATTTTGCCCAGAAAGCCCTAGATTCTTGCTCATTAACAGAAATGAAGAGGACAATGCTAAGAAGAGTAAGTATCCTTCACAGATTCACTTACAGAAGTTGTAGGGTTCTGGTTTATTTTAGGATGAGGATATTAGATCTATTTTTTGTCATCTCCTTTCCCTGACCTTCGAACCCAAGTGAAGAGTTTTCTGATTACTAAGTCAGGGACTATTAACCCCTAAAGAAGGAGGTGAGAAGCTAATTTAAGACACAAATGCTGATTGATTAGCTCATGCCCAGGGCTCATCTCAGGTGGCTTCTTCCCAGCTGTCTTATGGGGAAAATGGATGTGGGCACAGCGCTTTATCTGTCTCCTGCCCTCTTTGTTCTCTTCACCAGTCCTCCAGCGATTGTGGGGCACCCAGGATGTGACTCAGGAGATCCAGGAGATGAAAGATGAGAGTGCTAGGATGGCCCAAGAGAAGCAAGTCACTGTGCTGGAGCTCTTCAGGGTCCGGAGCTACCAGCAGCCCATCCTGATCTCCATCATGCTGCAGCTCTCTCAGCAGCTCTCTGGAATCAATGCCGTGAGTATCAGCGTTTGTGTCCAAGGTGTTCTGAAATATCTCAGTTACAACACCTGACCTGAGCTGAATAGCTCACCTTCTTTCAAAGAGTCCCTTACAACACCTGCCATGTAGCAGCCACTCAGAAAATGTTGACTATCCATGTTTTGATTTGGTTTTAGTTTTCTTTTCTTTTTTTTTACAGGGACAGAGAGATAGTCAGAGAGAGGGATAGATAGGGACAGACAGACAGGAACGGAGAGAAGTGAGAAGCATCAATCATTAGTTTTTCGTTGCTGTTGCAACACCTTAGTTGTTCATTGATTGCCTTCTCACATGAGCCTTGACCGCGGGCCTTCAGCAGACTGAGCCACCCCTTGCTGGAGCCAGCGACCTTGGGTTCAAGCTGACGAGCTTTTTGCTCAAGCCAGATAGGCCCGCGCTCAAGCTGGCGACCTCAGGGTCTTGAACCTGGGTCTTCCGCATCCCAGTCCGACGCTCTATCCACTGCGCCACCGCCTGGTCAGGCTAGTTTAATTAATTAATTAATTAATTAATTTTTAACTTTTTTTTTTTTTTTTTTTCATTTTAGAGAGGAGACACAGAGTGAGAGAGAGAGAGAAAGGGGAGAGGAGCTAGAAGCATCAACTCCCATATGTGCCTTGACCAGACCAGTGCAGAGTTTTGAACTGGCGACCTCAGTGTTCCCAGGTCGACGCTTTATCCACTGCACCACCACAGGTCAGGCAAGTTTTATTTTATTTTATTTTTTAAATTTTTATTTACTCAGTTTTAGAGGAGTAGAGAAAGAGTGAGAGAGAGAAGGAGAGTAAGAAAGGGGGGAGAAATGGAAAGCATCAACTTGTAGTAGTTGCTCCCTGTACATGCTTTGACCAGGCAAGCTCAGGGATTCAAACTGGCGACCTCAGGATTCCAGGTCAATGCTTTATCCACTGTGCCACCACAGTTCGGTGTAAGGTATTTTCCCCACCGAGGAAGAGAGCGTAGCCACCAAGTGTGGTTAAAGGTTTTATTTAGTATAGAGCGCTTCTCAGACGACACTCACTGGCCCGGAAGGTGGACGCCAGGAATATCGCACCGGGTGACTGTGTGGAGCCAGATTTAAAAGGGTCCTAGGGGTATTTCTGAGGTCCTTTGGGGTCGTCCAGCTAATATGACATAGTGAAATTTCACTGGCTGATGGACAGTCGCTTTTTTTCCAAAGGATTTCTGGGAAGCCCCTCTTGGCACGCTTAGTTGTGGGCAGTCCTAGTCAAAGTTCCCGGGCCTGGGTTCCCATGTGACCATCCCCCTTAGCCACCCTACAGTTGGTTTTATTTCTTAAAATGATATTGAGCCCTGGTGAGATAGCTTGGTTGGTTGGAGCATTGTCACAAAGTTTGGAGGTTGCTGGTTCGATCCCTGGTCAATGCACATACAGAAATGGATCAATATTCCTGTCTCTCACTCTCTTTTCCTTTCTTTAACTTGCTAAGATCAATCAATCAATCAATCAATCAATAAAAACCTAGCTTGTGATGGCACAGTGGATAAAGCGTTGACCTGGAATGCTGAGGTTGTGGGTTTGAAACCATGGGCTAGCCTGGTCAAGGCACATAGGGCAAGCAATGATCAACTAAAATGAAGCAACTACGAGTTGAAACTTCTCATTCCCCATTGCTCCCTCTGTCTCTTCTCCCTTTAAAAATCAATAAATAAAATCTAAAAAGTAATAATAAAAAATAAATAAAAGAATTTCCTTTAAAAAAATTGCCTGACCTGCAGTAGAGCAGTGGATGGAGTGTTGACCTGGAACACTGAGGTTACTAGTTTGAGACCCTGGGCTTCCCTGGTCAAGGCACACATAGGAGTTGATGCTTCTTGCTCCTCCCCCATTCTCTCTCTCTCTTCTCTAAAATCAATAAATAAAATCTTTTTTAAAAATGATATTGAGCCTGACCAGGTGGTGGCACAGTGGATAAAGCATCGGGCTGGGATGCGGAAGACCCAGGTTCAAGACCCTAAGGTCGCCAGCTTGAGCACGGACCCATCTGGCTTGAGCAAGGGGTTGCTCAGTCTGCTGAAGGCCCATGGTCAAGGCACATGTGAGAAAGCAATCAGTGAACAACTAAGGTGTCACAACAGCAACGAAAAAATAATGATTAATGCTTCTCATCTCTCTGCGTTCCTGTCTGTCTGTCCCTATCTATCCCTCTCTCTGACTTTCTCTGTCCCTGTAAAAAAAAGAAAATGATATTGATAGTACATGTTTTCCATGTAGAAAAATGCGAAAATAAATATAAATGTAAATTTTATCACCCTTTGTCTTGGAACAGATGGTTGACATTTGTCCTCTTCTAGACTTTTCAATATATAGGGCAACACAGTTTTTGACCACTCTTCTTTTAAAATTTCCAGCACAGTGTATAATTTTAGTGCTACTTTAACTCTGATCTATGTTATATGATGTCATCAGTGATAAGTCATACAACCCAAAGTAGATAGCCAAGAATTTCTATGCCTTGGCTTTTCTCTGGGACTTTACATTATAAAATCAGTGTAAAGTCCTGGGAAATAGTCAGGAAACAGGTCCAAAAGCACACTGGCAACTTGAGACTGATGTGATCTTATTATTCTATGCATTTTTTCCATGTAGAATGGAAACTGACAGTTGAGAGCTGGGATGCAAGACGGGAAGGTAGTAATTGGCAGGTAGCCCTTAAATTCTATGCAAATACCAGCTTACTGCTTTTGAGTCTTGGCTGTGCGAAGAGAGGATATTCCTATACCTCCATTGTTGATAAAATATTTGGTTATGAAGAATACCCTTGTCCCACCTCTTTTTAAATACTGATTTATGCCCTGATGGTCTCATTAATTTTTGATTGATATAATTCAATCATTTTTTAGCAAAGTGTTTTGCAAATCACATTTCATACTCAAAATAGCAAGTTGGTCCTGTTTTTCAGCTGCCATGCACAAGTGGTACGTTAAAGTTGCATCTTTTGTTTCCTCCCAGGTGTTCTATTACTCAACAGGAATCTTTAAAGATGCAGGTGTTGAGAAGCCCATCTATGCCACCATTGGTGCTGGTGTGGTTAATACCGTCTTCACTGTAGTGTCTGTAAGTTGGATGGTTTGATCATTTTGTGGGGACAGGGGTTAGGGGCAGAGAACTTCTTGCTACCCGTGTTCAAAGATGGGTTGAATGTTCTTCCACCTCCCTACCATTATTTAAACCCATTGTTGTTGTTCAGTTCCTCTCTGAGGGGAAAGGAGCTGCTGAATAATGGGTGTAAGTAGTCTTCACTTTTTTCAAACAAATATGGAATGGATGTGAAAGAGGGAGGTTGTAGGAGGGATTGCAAAAGATAAAAAGGGCAAGTGTGACTATAGCAAGTGCCCTGCTATTGTTAAGGCAGATTCAGGTAGCTCACACAGGGTTTTCATGAAAAGGAAAGCAGAAATGTCATGTTATATTTCTTCTTTTAGCTGTTTCTGGTGGAAAGGGCAGGAAGACGAACTCTACATATGATTGGCCTTGGAGGGATGGCTTTTTGTTCCGTCCTCATGACTGTTTCCTTGTTGTTAAGGGTGAGTGTTCTTTGAGGAAACTACAGGGAGAGGGGAAGGAGATGTTACAGTTGACTCTGTGACAGAGGTGAATAGTTGAGGCTGCAGATTGAAAAAGTCAAATTTGGGAGAAGAGGCATGCCCGGAGTTTTAAGAAAAAGTAGTTCTCGGCCTAGTTGAATAGCTCAGTTGGTTATAGCATCAACCTGAAGCACAAAGGTTTTCAGTTCGATCCCTAGCCTGAGCACATACAGGAACAGATGAATGTTTCTCTCTCTCTCTCTCTCTCTCTCTCCCTCTCCCTTCCTCTCTAAAATGAATAAGTAAAAATTTAAACAAAAAAAATAGTTTGCCAAAGATAGGTAATTAAATTGCTGTAATCTTTACATCTATGTAACATATAGCTTATAAAATAGATTATGTAATTTAATTCTTAAAATAATTTTGACCCTGGCCTGATAACTTAGTTGGCTGTTGTCGTCCTGATATGCCAAGGTTGTGAGTTCGATCCCCCATCAGCACATACAAAAATCAACCAATGAATGCATGAATAAGTGGGACAACAAATCGATGTTTCTTTCTTTCTCTAAAATTAATAAATAACTTTAAAAATAATAATTTTGAGCCTGACCAGGCAATGACACAGTGGATAAAGTGTCGAACTGGGAAACACTGAGGTCTCCGGCTTGAGAGCAGGATGCCTAGCTTGAGTGTGGGATCATAGACATGACCCCATGGTCACTGGCTTGAGCCTAAAGGTTGCTGGTTTGAAGCCCAAGGTTGTGGGCTTGAGCCCAAGATCTCTGGCTTGAGCGGGGGGTCACTCACTTTGCTGGAGCCCCCAGTCAAGATCCATGTGAGAAAGCAATCAATGAACAATTAAGGAGCTGCAATGAAGAATTGATGCTTCTCATCTCTCTCCTTCTGTCTGTCTGTCCCTACCTGTCCCTCTCTTTGTCTCTCTCGCTAAAATAATAATTTTAAGGCAATTATTTCCATTTTACAGTTGATGAAATGATTTCCATAAAAATGACCTATGCCTGACCAGGCAGTGGCGCAGTGGCTAGAGCGTTGGACTGGGATGTGGAGGACCCAGGTTTGAGACCCCGAGTTCACCAGCTTGAGCGCGGGCTCATCTGGTTTGAGCAAGGCTCACCAGCTTGAGGCCAAGGTTGCTGGCTCGAGCAAGGGGTCACTCGGTCTTCTGTAGCCCCCGCCCCCAAGGCATATACGAGAAATCAATCAATGAATAACTAAGGAACTGCAGTGAAAAATTGATGTTTTTCATCTCTCTCCCTTCCTGTCTGTCTGTCCCTATCTGTCCCTCTCTCTGACTCTGTCTCTGCCACACACACAAATAAAGGTTATGTGTGATCACAAAGCTAGGGCTCAAAACCCCAGATTTTTTACTCTAAGTCCAGTAACTCCAATATACCACATGACAGGAGAAGCTTTTTGGTATTAGTCAGTACTTGTCTTTGGGAAGCTGGATCCTGCCAAGGGCATGCTCTATTTAATAATGACTTTTCTTCTGTAGAGTTCGTATAACTGGATGAGCTTTATCTGCATTGGGGCTATCTTGGTCTTCGTGGCCTTCTTTGAAATTGGCCCAGGCCCCATTCCCTGGTTTATTGTGGCCGAACTCTTCAGCCAGGGACCCCGCCCAGCTGCAATGGCAGTGGCTGGTTGTTCCAACTGGACCTCCAACTTTTTGGTTGGACTGCTCTTCCCCTTAATTGAAGTAAGTAAACTAAAGCAGAATTCACCTATCCCATCTTGAAATCAGCCCACCATGTTTCCAATATGGTTACTGACACTGTGAAGAATTCTATTTCAAGGGCTTTAACTCCCCCCCCAAAGGATTTCAAACTAATACACAAAATCCATCATTTGAATTACTATTTTGGCTTCATGATCTTAAAGGCTCACAAAGCATAGGATGTTAGTGAATGACATGGGTCCCATTATAAAATGACCTGGAGCTGATTTGGATATAGGAACTTGCAGTGAACATCTGCAAGGCATTTCCTATTTCTGTGAGTTCCTCATAATAAACCTAGATTTTAACAGTGATAATCAAAACTCCTAAAATACTCAATAGGTATTTGGAAACAGCTAACTTTAATGAATGGGAAGGGAAAAAGAGTGACAAAATTGCTGAATAATACAGGAAGTTGGCGATGGAATCATAAACAGACCTCTGTAGAAACCTTACTGTTCTCATTAACTATAAACGATCTATGGCTTCAAGTCTATTAGAAATACAGATGTGAGGGAAACTGGGGTTGTCAGTGACCAGATTTTTTATCAGCACTCCTTTTTCTGTTTCTTTTTGTAGAACTACATAGGAGCCTACGTTTTTATTATCTTCACCGTTTTCCTTGTGATCTTCTTGCTGTTCACCTTCTTCAAAGTCCCAGAGACCCGCGGCAGGACTTTTGAGGAAATTACACGGAGCTTTGAAGGGCAGGCACAGGGGGCTGATAGAGTCGAGAAAGGCCCCATTGTGGAGATGAACAGCATGCAGCCCGAAAAGGAGACCTCCGTGGATTTCTAAGCCATGCTTTCCTACCTCCCTCCCAACGTGGAAAAGCAGCCTCTCCGTGAATGGGGGAGAGACCTTGTCAGGTTGTAACCCAGGACTGTTTCTGAACGCTGCTAGCTGATACTTATCTCACCCCCACACTCTGTGAGCACTCAGAGGAACCCAATGCTGGGTCAGCTGTATCTTCAGTGGCTTTTTAAACGTTTCATTTCTTGGACATTCTCTTCCTTTAGGAGAAACTGAGTAAACCTACCTTCATTTCAGGAAGGATTAGTTACTTGGCACTTGACAACTTTGCCAGCTCCTCCTTCTGTAAGTTCTAATATTTCTCATGGGGGCATGTAGGGAAAAGAGCATCCCCACCAGACTCTCCAGGAACCAGATACATGTGAGTGTGGAGGACAGAGAGGGGTCACTCACGGGGTCACTGCACCATCCTCACTACCGTGCAGCTCTGCAGAGCACATTAATTTGAGTTTTATTTATTTATCTTCTGGTTTTATTGCATAAATATTTATTTTTTTAAGTGTGATTTTACCAAATAATGAAAACTTAAGGCAATTGAGGTTGGAAGGGAGGTACTTAAAGATTCTGTAGGGTGGAAGATTTGATACTGGAGAGGTCAGTCTCGCGAGGGGAGAATTCAGGCATCAGGCAATGCATATGGGAGGGAGTGTGATGTGTGTGAGGTTTGCATGTTACCTCTTAACAGTGTCTGTCCTTCAGCCGGAAATTCTCAAGTTCGGTTTCTCGGAAAAGTCATGTGCCTGTGTAAAGAAGCTACTGGTTTCCTTTGGAACTTTTTTCTTTGTTTGAGATTATATGTAGTATTATTTGAAATCTAGGATTATTAATAAGGTGGGCATTGTAGTTAATAGTGGTTAATGGGTTCTAATTTTGGATGGAGTCCAGAGAAGGGAAGGTTTGCAGAAATCAATCCTCTGTTCCCCTCACTAGACCGAACACCTTTGTTATCATGGACTCTCTTTTTTATTTTAAGTGCTCCTGCCACTCATCTGGCCGGAGAGCAACCTAAAATATTGGTTCTTGGTAAAGGTTTGGTTTCTTTTCTCCATTTTGTTCTTTGGAGATTTTAGATATTTAGATTTTTAAATTTTGTTTTAAGCCATAGCTTTAAAATAATTCAGAGGAGAGTGTTCATAGCTAACTTGAATTTTATAACCTCATTACTGGGAGAGGATTTTTCCTGAACGATTATTATCTAGTTGAAGTATGTTATTGCTTTAGAGTCAACCCATGCTTGCCTTTCTGTCTTTCCCTCCTTCCCTCCTCCCTTCCCTTCCCTTCCCTTCCCTTCCCTTCCCTTCCCTTCCCTTCCCTTCCCTTCCCTTCCCTTCCCTCCCCTCCCCTCCCCTCCCCTCCCCTCCCCATCTTGTCTGTTACCATGTCAAGTTACTCTTGTTACCATAGTATTACGTCAAGTGCACTAAGGAAGGGCACTTGAGCCTTTCTCGTAGCCCACATTTGAGGTAGTATGAGTAACTGCAGTGTAGCCCACACTTGAGAGTATGAATGTATGTGCAGGTGACTTTCCTCCAACTGCACCTCCACTTCTGGCTCCTCACAAACTGGATGGGCAGTAATGCAGTGTGGAGGTATGCCATTTCTCAGTGACCAGACTGTGAATACTTCCAAATAGGTTTTATATTATTGTTACTGTGGTTCTTTGTTTTGAAATAAAAAATTCTGATTGTACATATGACATCACAGGCTTGGTTTTTGTTTTTGTCCTTCCTCTAACAACAAAACCTGCTTTTAATCCTGGTTTGGCCATTCAGTACCTGTTGTAACCTTGAGTGAGTTTCTTAAGAGACAGTCTCAGTCAGATACATGAAACAAAAAAAGAAAGTAAACAAGGGCAACTATACATTTGAAAACAAAAAGAATAACACCACTTAGAAAAATAAAGCAGAATATATTATTTGTCAATAAAGGTATTACAATGTTTATTTGAGGGAGTTAAGCATTAACTTGAATTTTTACCT
This sequence comes from Rhynchonycteris naso, assembly GCA_037038555.1. Taxonomy (NCBI): domain Eukaryota; kingdom Metazoa; phylum Chordata; class Mammalia; order Chiroptera; family Emballonuridae; genus Rhynchonycteris; species Rhynchonycteris naso. The sequence goes on from CM073000.1 coordinate 80,792,971, forward strand.
TTATATGTGACAGTTACTTTTGTGGATTTTTTTTTTTCTAGTGAGGGAGAGAGACCAGACAGGGAGGGAGAGAGATGAGAAGCATCAGTTCTTTGTTGTGGCACCTTAGTTCATTGATTGCTTTCTTATATGTGCCTTGACCAGGGGGCTCCAGCTGAGCCAGTGACCCCTTGCTTAAGCCAGCAATCTTTGGGCCCAAACCAGAGTCATCTTTATCATGTTGAAAGGCTGCTTTCACCATGGCCAGGTAGCTTGGTTGTTTAGAGCATCGTCCAGAAGCACAGAGATTGCCGGTTCGATCCCCAGTCAGAGCACATAGAAGTGTTCCTGTCTCTCTCCCTTCCTCCCTCTAAAATCAATAAATACACATTAAAAAAATAAGAAAGGCTGCTTTGTTCTTTATTGTCTAGTAAACTAAGAACTGAAAATTGCCATTGGATTTAGAAATATGGATACCTTGAATAATTTTGGTAGGGACAGTTTGTTTTTATTTTTTATTTTTATTTATTTATTTATTTTTTTTTATTTTTTAAATTTTTTTTTTATTTTATTAATTTTAGAGAGGAGACACAGGGTGAGAGAGAGAGAGAAAGAGAGAGAAAGGGGGGAGGAGCTGGAAGCATCAACTCCCATATGTGCCTTGACCAGACCAGTGCAGGGTTTTGAACTGGCGACCTCAGTGTTCCCAGGTCAACGCTTTATCCACTGAGCCACCACAGGTCAGGCAGGGACAGTTTGTTTTTAGCAAGAGAGGGGGACGTAGAAAGGGAGAGAGATGAGAAGCATCACCTTGTAGATGCAGCACTTCAGTTGTTCAGTGATCGTTTCTCATACGTGCCATGACCAGGGGGTTCCAGTGACCCCTTGCTCAAGGTAGCAAGCTTACGTTTCAAGCCAGTGACCATGAGTTCATGTCTATGATCCCATGATCAAGCCAGAGACCCCATTCTCAAGCTGGCTACCTCCAGTTTCAAACCTGGGTCCTCAGCATCTTAGGTCAATGTTCTATTCACTGCACCACCACCTGATCAAGCTGATAGATACAGTTTTGGTGTGAAGGATGTTGAAAAGTTGATTGTCATGGATTCAAAAATGGAATGGGAAGATATCAGATAAAATATACTTCAAGCCTGACCAGGTGGTGGCGCAGTGGATAGAGCGTTGGACTGGGATGCGAAAGACCCAGGTTCGAGACCCCGAGCTCGCCAGCTTGAGCGCAGGCCCACCTGGCTTGAGCAAAAGCTCTCCAGCTTGGACCCAAGGTCGCTGGCTCCAGCAAGGGGTTGCTCGGTCTGCTGAAGGCCCGCGGTCAAGGCACATGTGAGAAAGCAATCAATGAACAACTATGGTGTCGCGATGGCAATGAAAAACTGATGATTGATGCTTCTCACCTCTCTTCGTTCCTGTATGTCCCTATCTATCCCTCTCTCTGACTCTCTCTCTGTCCCTGTTTAAAAAAAAAAAAAGAATAACAGAATCAGCCTGACCAGGTGGTGGCACAGCAGATAGACTATCAGCCTGGGACACAGGAAGCAGGTTAAAAAACCCTGAGGTTGCCAGTTTGAGCGTCGGGATCATGGATATGACCCCATGGTCGCTGGCTTGAAGCCCAAGGTCACTGGCTTGAATAAGGGGTCCCTGGATTGGCTGGAGGGCCTCCTGTCATGGTACACATGAGAAGCAATCGATGAACAACTAAAGTGACACAACTATGAGTTGACACTTCTCATCGCTTGTATCTGTCCATCCCTGTCTGTCCCTCTCTGTTTCTTTTCAAAAAGGGACAGGAGATGAACCATTTATGCTATCTCTAAGAAGATAGGCACCATATTTATACTGCTCATCTTAACACCTAGCAAAACACTCACTGCGCCACCGCCTGGTCAGGCAAAAACAAGTTGTTGTTTTTTAATTTTTTTTTTAATTTATTCATTTTAGAGAGGAGATACAGAGTGAGAGAGAGAGAGAGAAAGGGGGGAGGAGCTTGAAGCATCAACTCCCATATGTGCCTTGACCAGATCAGTGCAGGGTTTTGAACTGGCGACCTCAGTGTTCCCAGGTCGATGCTTTATCCACTGCGCCACCACAGGTCAGGCCAAAACAAGTATTTTTTAATGAAAGATGAATTCTAAAATTTTACCTTGATTACAATGGCTTGTTAAGGACAAAATGGATTATAAGCCCTGGCCAGGTGGCTCAGTTGGTTAGAGCATCATCCCGATACACCAAGGCTTGTGCGTTCAATGTCTAAGCACACACAAGAATCAACTGATGAATGCATAAATAAGTAGAACAACAAATCAATGTTTCTTTCCTGCTTCTCTAAAATCAATAATTTTTTTAAGACAGGCAAGGAGGGAAAGACAGACAGGAACATCAATCTGCTTCTGTATGTACTCTGACCAAGATCAGACCAGCCACCTCTGCGCTTCCAGACGAAGCTACAACTAACTGAGCTTTCTAAGCAGGGCAATAAAATTAATTTTGAAAAATTTATGAATGGTCTGACCAGGCGCAGGTGCAGTGGATAGAGCGTCGGACTGGAATGTGGGAAGACCCAGGTTCGAGACCCCAAGGTCGCCAGCTCGAGCGTGAGCTCATCTGGTTTGAGCAAAGCTCACCAGCTTGGACCCAAGGTCGCTGGCTCAAGCAAAGGGTTGCTCCAGGGGTCCCCAAACTTTTTACACAGGGGCCAGCCAGTTCACTCACCCCTCAGACCGTTTGAGGACCGGACTATAAAAAAAACTATGAACAAATCCCTATGCACACTGCACATATCTTATTTTATTATTTTAATTAAAAAAAAATTTTTTTTACAGGGACAGAGAAGAGACAGAGAGAGGGATAGTTAGGGACAGACAGACAGGAATGGAGAGAGGTGAGAAGCATCAATCATTAGTTTTTCGTTGCCGTTGAGACACCATAGTTGTTCATTGATTGCTTTCTCACATGTGCCTTGACCGTGGGCCTTCAGCAGACCTAGCAACGCCCTTGCTGGAGCCAGCGACCTTGGGTCCAAGCTGGCGAGCTTTTGCTCAAGCCAGATGGGCCCGCACTCAAGCTGGCAACCTCGGGGTCTTGAACCTGGGTCTTCCGCATCCCAGTCCGATGCTCTATCCACTGCGCCACCGCCTAGTCAGGCTGCACATATCTTATTTTAAAGTAAAAAAACAAAACAGGAACAAATACAATATTTAAAATAAAGAACAAGTAATTTAAATCAACAAACTGATCAGTATTTCAATGGGATCTATGGGTGCGGATGCATCCTGTGCTCCTCTCCCTCACCACCAATGAAAGAGGTGCCCCTTCTGGAAGTGCAGCGGGGGCTGGATAAATGGCCTCAGGGGGCCCCATGCAGCTTGCGGGGTCCGTAGTTTGGGGACCCCTGTGTTACTCAGTTGACTGAAGGCCCACAGTCAAGGCACATATGAGAAAGTAATCGATGAACAACTAAGGTGTCGCAACAAAAAACTGATGATTGATGCTTCTCATCTCTATCCGTTCCTGTCTGTCTGTCCCTTTCTATCCCTCTCTCTGTTTTTGTAAAATAAAACAATAATAATTATGAATGGCTTGACCTATAGTGGCACAGTGGATAAAGCCTTGACCTGGAATGCTGAGGTCGCTAGTTTGAAACCCTGGGCTTGCCTGGTCAAGGCACATGTGAGAGTTGATGATTCCTACTCCTCCCCTCTTCTCTCTTTCTCTCCTCACTAAAATAAATAAAATAAAATAAAAAGATTTTAAAAACATTTAAGAAAATGAATTACATTTAAGAGGATGGGTAGAGCAGTTTCTCAAAGAAGTCAGTTTATAGTCAACTCAGACAGTGAAAGGAAGGTAACATAACAACATTGGATGTGTTACTTAAACTTCCTGACAATGTGGTGATTGCAGGAGGAGGTGCAGGAGGGTGGAGGCATGAATGGTGATGGAGGGAGACTTGATGGGCAGTGAACGCACAATGCAATATACAGGTGGTGTATTGTAGAAATGTGCCCTTGAAACCTGTATTTTATTAAGCAATGCCACCCCAATAAACTCAATTAAAAATAATATGGATAATAAAATTCCTTCTCAAGAAAAATAATTTCAGGCCCTGGCCGGTTGGCTTAGCAGTAGAGCGTCAGCCTGGTATGTGGAAGTCCTGAGTTCAATTCCTGAACGGGGCACACAGGAGAAACACTCATCTACTTCTCCGCCTTTCCCCCTCTTCTTTCTCTCTTTCTCTCTCTTCTCCTCCCGCAGCCAAGCTTCCATGGGAGCAAAAGTTGGCCTGGGTGCTGAGGATGGCTCCATGGCCTCTGCCTTAGGCGCTAGAATGGCTCCCGTTACAGTAGAGCAACGCCCCAGAGGAGATGAGCATCGCCCCCTGGTGGGCATGCTGGGTGGATCCTGGTTAGGTGCATGTAAGAGTCTGTCTGCTGCCTCTCACTTCTTGCTTCAGAAAAAGGAAAACAAAACAAAACAAACAAAAATTTCCTGAGAAAGAGATGGGCTGAGAAAAAAACTTTCCGAGCTTTAGCTTCTTTATGTATAAATGATAGTTAACTTATGCCTGACCAGGTGGTGGCGCACTGAATAGATGTCAGCCTAGGATGCAGAAGACCCAGGTTCGAAATCCCGAGGTTGCTGGCTAAAGTATGGGCTCATCCAGCTTGAGCGAAGGGTCACTGGCTTAAGCAAGGGGTCACTGGCTCTGCTGAAGCCCCCGGGGTCAAGGCACATATGAGAAAGCAATCAATGAACAACTAAGGTGCTGCAACTATGAGTTCTTGCCTCTCATCTCTCTCTCTACCTGTCTGTCTGTCCCCATCTGTCTTTCTTCCGTCTCTCTCTCTCTCTCTCTCTCTCTCTCTCTCTCTCGCTAAAAAATAAATAAATAAATAAAAGAAACTCGCTTTATTTTTTACTGTCCCTTTGGACGATGCCAGTGGCATAAGGATAGACAGGGTAAAAAGCCAAAAGAGTAATCACATTCCTCTAACCCTGACGAAGACTGATATAGCAGGTATTTAAACAAGAGCTTTTTCTTCCCAGAGGGTAGAGTCTCAGTAGATAAAAGGATTTTACTGACCTAATGAAATAGGAATTGATCAGGGAACTGGTGGGAGTTAACACGGTGTTTAGTGGTTCACTGAACAGCATGGGATAGCTTCTGCAAAGGTTGACTTAGTTTGGGGAAATAGTGGGTATGATGTAGGATAAGTGGCTGATGGAGGTAAGAGACTTAAGTAAGATGCAGGATCCAGGGGAGGCTAGAAATTAGAGAAGATCTAGAGTTGCAGAAAGGACAAAACCGTGTGGCTAATATAGTCCAATGTGCATTGATTGTATTGTTTGAGAATGCTCACTCTATGGAAGAGAAAACAAATACAATTTACGTAACACATAAGGCACAGTCACTATAAACAAATTATTCATTGGTAAGATGTTAGACTTAAATAAGTAGGTATACGTGCACACAACACTGAAAGATGGAATAAGAAACACTTAATACTAAATATCCTTATACACCAGAGGCACTCAAAACGTATCACTTTCATATTGGCCATTCTTTGCTGACCTCATGTATTTTGACCAACTAGGGGAAATAAATTCCACAGCTGCTCATCAGGTGAAGGAGAGCTACTTTTGTGGCCAGAAATACTTGCCCCCAGTGTCTCTGATAGTGCAAGTCTGTGGGACTACGTCCAGGCACGCTGCCTTCTGCAGAGCCCTGACCCTATTTGACCTTAAGTTCTGGTCCTCAATACCTGCCCTTAGTTCGTTCTGGTCCTCAATACCTGCCCTTAGTTCTTGTCACCACATCATGTGTCAGAGAGGTGGGTCATATGAACATTGTGACACTTTCTACCCCACTTGTGCCCCAAGTGCATCAGCAGGACCATCTCATTCTCTATGCTTCATGCCCTGTGTTTGATTCATTTGCTTCTAGTGTGTTAATATGATCTGTGAGATATTTTTGTTCGATAGCTAGTGTGGTAGGGTACATGAGGGTAGTGTTACCATTGCATCAAAGTCATTTTCCAGGCATTTAATCTTCTAAAATTCTCAAGGGCACTTCCTTCTAGGACTAGAGCTGATAACCATCCAGAAATCAGGAATAATTTAAGCTAGAAACTGACCACCAGCTGCTACTTCTTTTCAATCTGGTTACACTTCAACCTCACACCAAGGAACCTATTCAAATGACTACATTTTAGTTATCCTTAGTCAACCAACTTCCTTTGCTGGAAGCTTTTGTCAGTCCCAAATGGCTTCTTTATTTAACAAATTCCCTTTATCTCCTGCTTGAGGCAAAGGTCACTTGGGCCTGGGAGAAATATTTACCTTACTGAAGGCCCTTCCCCACTTTCCTGCCTCTGTCTGGCGGTTGTCTGCGGTTACCTTGGGTTTGCAGTCATGGCCTGACTTCCCTGTAGACACTAATTTTTTTTGAATAGTAGTTTTTCTGAACAGAATTAAACATGTCCTTTACCATGAGAATTGGGCACTTGCAATTCACAAAGCAAATCACATACTGCTCCCCGCCCCCATTTTTTGCGTGTTCTTGTTTTTTATTTCTCAAAGTAGGTCAGATGGATGTTGAGTTAAAGCTACAGGAAAGGTGTTCTCTGTTGTGTACTCTTGCCACATATGAGCCTTGAATCCAAACTGGAATTCAGAAGACTCAGGCATTTCAATCCAGTGTGCTGCTTTCCTTCAGGTACAAACTGAAGTTGACATATTAGCTGAAAATTAGGACAAAGCTCAAGTACAGGGTGGGGCAAAAGTAGGTTTACAGTTGTGAGTACATGAAAGTTTATTCTTGTATTATTTTCTCTCACTGGCATGTGTGCGCATGTACACACATTTGCTAAAAAAAAGAAAGCCCAGGCCTGACCTGTGGTGGCGCAGTGGATAAAGTGTCGACCTGGGAACACTGAGGTCGCCAGTACAAAACCCTGCACTGGTCTGGTCAAGGCACATATGGGAGTTGATGCTTCCAGTTCCTCCACTTTCTCTCTTTCTCTCTCTCTCACTCTGTGTCTCCTCTCTAAAATGAATTAAAAAAAAAAAAAAAAAGAAAGCTTGACCTGTGGTGGCACAGTGGATAAAGCGTCAACCTGGGAACACTGAGGTCGCCAGTTCAAAACCCTGCACTGGTCTGGTCAAGGCACATATGGGAGTTGATGCTTCCAGCTCCTCCCCCCTTTCTCTCTCTGTCTCCTCTCTAAAAATGAATAAAATAAAAAGAAAAAAAAATACAACTCTTAAAGAGTTTATTTATTGATTTTATGGGGGTTGGGGGTGGGAGGGATGAGAAGCAGTTGCTTTACTCTAGTTGTTCATTGGTTGATTGTCATATGTGCCTTGATTAGGCAATCTCAGCATTCCAGGTCAGTGCTCTATCCACTGCACCACCACAGGCCAGGCTGTAATGATCTTGCTTTAATATTTTATTAATAGCCTTTTTTTAAGGAATGACAAAAGTCACACTGAGATGTTAGGAAGAACCAAAATATTTAATATTTCTTTTCTTTACCTAAATTCTACTTTTTTCCTTTTAAAAAAAAATTTTAATTAAATTTATTAGGGTTACACTGGTTAATAAAATTACACAGATTTTAAATGCACAATTCTATAATATACCATCTCTATATTGCATTGTGTGTTCACCACACCACGTCAAGTCTCCCTCCATCATCGCCCATCACCCCTCTACCTTCCTCCCAATCTTTTCTTCATATCAGAAATACTTTGGGCCTGACCTGTGGTGGTACAGTGAGTGGATAAAGCATCCGTTGCCAGTTAAAAACCCTGGGCACATAGGGGAGTTGATGCTTCCTGTTCCTCTCCCTTCCCCATTCTCTCTCTTAAAACTGAATAATTTAAAAAAATATTTTTAAAAATGCTTTGGTAGAGAATATTTGAGAAAGAAACAGTCTCAACCTTAGCTAATATAGCTAGAAAAATAGGCACTCTTACTGTTTTTTAATGTAATTATCAATTTAAAGATTCTTTCAAATAAATATATTTCTAAATACTGCTTCCCAAAGAGGTTTGAAGATGTACTCCTAAGTAGAAAACAACAAAAAACTTCCATATTTAACTGTCAGGGGAAATACCATAGTCAGAAAATGTATGGTATAATCCTGGTACAGTATATCCATTAAAATTCACATATAAAACCACCCATCTAGACACCTTTCCTCCCCAGGAACACACCTACCTGAGCCTTTCCCTTCTCCTTCCCCCGCAGGCATGCATCTCCTAAATGCAAGGGTCCCCACAGGATTGCCTTCAGGGGAGCAAGGAGCAGTGCAGCTCATCCTGGGTTTAGCCCGGAAACCTGTCTCCAAGGCCCCTTTTTTTCTCTGCTCATTTCTTTCCTGTAAATTTTCTAGAAGGCTAAAGCAGCCCCACCTAGGCTTTCTCCTGTTGTTTCTTCTGTTTTAGGCCCTTCCTTGTGTCACTGTCCCCAGCTTAAAAAACAAAAACCATATACAAAACAGCTGTAGACCTGACCAGGCGGTGGTGCAGTGGCTAGAGCGTTGGACTGGGATGTGTAAGACCCAGGTTCGAGTCCCCGAGCTCACCAGCTTGAGCGCGGGCCCATCTGGCTTGAGCAAAAGCTCACCAGCATGGACCCAGGGTCGCAGGCTCCAACAAGGGATGGCTCGGTCTGTTGAAGGCCCGCGGTCAAGGCACATGTGAGAGAGCAATCAATGAACAACTAAGGTGTTGCCACGGCAACAAAAAACTAATGATTGAAGCGGCCTGACCTGTGGTGGTGCAGTGGATAAAGCGTCGACCTGGGAACACTGAGGTCGCCAGTTCAAAACCCTGCACTGGTCTGGTCAAGGCACATATGGGAGTTGATGCTTCTAGCTCCTCCCCCCTTTCTCTCTCTCTCACTCTGTTTCCTCTCTAAAATGAAAAAATAAAAATAAAAATAAACTAATGATTGATGCTTCTCACCTCTCTCTGTTCCTGTCTGTCTGTCCCTCTCTCTGACTCTCTGTCCCTGTAAACAAACAAACAAAACAAAACAGCTGTAGGTTTAGTGTTTATCACTGAATAGATATTTTTACTGGATTCACTTCCTTATGCATTTATTGCTTAAATTTGATTTTAACAGCAACTTTCGTCTAGTATTGCAATTAAAATATCCAATTTTATAAAAGATAAAATGTTCTTTGGCTTCTTAATTATTATGAATTTTACTATCCTCTGTCTTAACTCCAATTATATCTACCTGTTGGGAATAAACAATAAATGAATGGCATTTCCATAAATGGCTGATTTCCAAAAGCAAACAATGAACATCAGAAATCAGTCTTTTTCTCCTTTTTCCTTTTCAGTCTTTCTCTTTTCCCCTTACTTGCTTTCCTTTGTTTCTTCTCCAGTATCTAGCATGTTGCCTTGAATAGCTGCTAATGTTGTCTTTGGACTCTACATCTTCAGCAATTCTTAGCCATTCCCTGCCTGTTCCCAATTGTCTTGTAACTAAACTTAATCCAAAGCAAACACAAGCAGCAAATACAAGTGCAAAAATGTTTCATTTTAGGGTTCAGAACTGGACAGCTAACTTTGGTCTTTCCCAGGTTCTGTCACTTTATTTATCTTAGCATTTTTTTATTTATTCATTTTAGAGAGGAGAGAGAGAGAGAGAGAGAGAAAGAGGGGAGGAGCTGGAAGCATCAACTCCCATATGTGCCTTGACCAGACCAGTGCAGGGTTTTGAACTGGCGACCTCAGTGTTCCCAGGCCGACGCTTTATCCACTGCGCTACCACAGGTTAGGCCTGTCACTTTATTAATAGCTATTTTCCCTAGAAATTTCTAGACTCTGGTTCACCATTTAGTGTTTCTTCAAATTTGTTGTCTATTAGGTGCATTTAGTTAGAGCCAAAAATTTTGCAGAAATATGACAAATTATCTTAAAAAGAAAGCTCTAGTTTAATCTAAGACTTTTTTTTCCTGCACTCATACATTAAAACATAAGTGAAAAAGGCAGGTGGCAGGAACAGATCAATTTTTGAAAGTATCAATAAAATCTGCTTGAATTATATATAAGACTGACAAGTAGTGACTTAGAGAATGGCATTTCATGTACTATTCTTATTGTTCAGTGACTGCTGTTTCAGTTATCTATTTGGTCATAATATGGTAGTTGGCACAACACTCAAATATCTGATAGTAGGAATAGCATGTTGAATTTAGGTCTTGGTGGGAATTAACTATTCCTGCCTTCTTCTGTCAAATGTCTAGATAATTGAATAAGATTATAGAGCAATCGCTGCTAAGCCTATGAGCCTTGGCACCTCCTGCAACACTAAATACTGTCTATACCTGTCCCAGTACAACCCAAGCTCCAAGTCTGTCAAGGACCTTGATTCGAATTTTCCATGCAGTGGGAAACTCCTGCTTATTAGCAGGGCTGGCAGCCTGTTGGAGACTACTCTTGAGGCAGCTATGAGGATGTTAAGTGCCATCGAAGGATAGACACAAGGGACATACAAATTAGTTGCAATAACCACACAGGCATGTTAGTACTCACAAACTTTTGGCGTGCCTGAGTACAGCTTAGGAGGCCCCGTCTGCATGCATTTTCCCACTGTCTTTGGTCAGAGCTCAGACCTGCATACAAACAGTCCACATCAAATTTGAGTCTGGGCAACTACTGCAGCAGGAGACCCTCAGCTTTTGTATCTTTTCTGGCCAATGCCTTTAATTTTGTATTTTATTTTTAACTTATTAAGTTTTTTTTTTTTTAGAGAGACATAAAAAGAGAAGTAAAAAAGCAGAAAACATCAACTCTCATATGTGCCTTGGCCAGAGAAGCCCAGAGTTTTGAACCAGTGACTTCAGCATTCCCAGACTGACACTTTATCCACTGCACCACTATAGGTCAGGCTTCTGGCCAATGCTTTTTTTTTTTTTTTTTAATTTATTCATTTTAGAGAGGAGACACAGAGAGAGAGAGAGAGAGAAAGGGGGAGGAGCTGGAAGCATCAACTCTCATATGTGCCTTGACCAGGCCAGTGCAGGGTTTTGAACTGGTGACCTCAGTGTTCCCAGGTTGACGCTTTATCCACTGCACCACCACAGGTCAGGCCGCCAATGCCTTTTAATAGGTGTCAATCTCCAAGGATTATCACCTTCTTGGAAGCTGCTTGCAGAAAATGCCCTTTCTGTCAATACTGAAACCTTTACATCAAAACACTTTTGGCCTGACCAGGCGGTGGCGCAGTGGATGGAATGACAGACTGGAATGCGGAAGACCCAGGTTCGAGACCCCGAGGAGCTCGCCAGATTGAGCGCAGGCCCATCTGGCTTGAGCGAAAGCTGGCCAGTTTGGACCCAAGGTCGCTGGCTCCAGCAAGGGGTTGCTTGGTCTGCTGAAGGCCCGCAGTCAAGGCACATGTGAGAAAGCAATCAATGAACAACCAAGGAGTTGCCAACGAAAAACTGATGATTGATGCTTCTCATCTCTCTCTGTTCCCCTCTGTCTGTCCCTATCTATCTCTTTGACTTTCTCTGTCCCTGTAAAAAAAAAAAGAAAAACACTTGAAGCTGTTATTTCCATGAACTTTTAACTAACTCAATGTCAATTACACCAAGCCACTTATCTAGATATAACTCCACAAACATAGTAACTGTGCCCTGCCTTTAAGTCAGTCTGTTTATCACATTAGTTATACCATCGAGCCAGTATATTCCTATTTAAATAAAATAATTAATTTAAATAATTAAAATATTATAGAGCAACATTAATAGCAAAATTATTTAAAATACCTTATTTCAAGACAGTTCTGGCAGGGCAGGATAATACTGCAGTCACAGAGCCTTTCACGTGTTACAAGGTGACACTTCCGTTATTTCCCTCCCCCTGGCTGCCCTTCAGATTCAGCCTCTACAAACCCAAGGGCTCTGCTTATCACTTCCCAAACCTCCCAGGTATGTTACTCTTTACCAGAAAATAACCACAAAATTTATTGTTTCAGTGATATTACACACGAGGTAAGAATTAGTTTGTTCAGGTCTAATCAATCAGTTACCTAGACCATATCATCATATCCTTGGCGACTTTTCTGTTACTAATTTAAAAAAACAACACAGCTTTCCATTGCCTGACCTGTGGTGGCACAGTGGATAAAGCACTGTACTGGAACCCTGAGGTCGCCGGTTTGAGGCCCTGGGCTTGCTCAGTCAGGGTACATGTGGGAGTTGATGTTTCCTGCTCCTATGCTCTAACCCCTTCTCTTTCTCTCCTCTCTAAAGTGAATCAAGTCTTAAAAAATATTTTTAAAAAACAGAAACACCCAAAATACTTTCCATTGATTTGAGAGAGAGGAAGGGTGGGGTAAGGGAAAGAGAGTGGCATCAACTCATTGTATAACTTATTCATTCTATTTAATTGTACACTCATTGGTTGCTTCTGGTATGTGCCCTGTCCGGGGATAGAACTTGCAACCTTAGCGTGCTGGGGCTGACGCTTTATCCACTGACCTGTCCGACCAGGGCCCCTTTGCTCATTTCTGAGATAGCAGTCTTCCCAATGGCTAAGAAAGATTTCAGTTAGTTTCTCTCCCCCCAACATCAAAAATGCAACAAATAACCATGCTTAGCAATTTTTTACTCTATTTAGACCACTGGGTAAAAATCAGGGTGGAGCCAACCAACAGTAAAATAGACATTTTATTTATTTGTATTTAAACATACAAACCAACCAGCCAACCTGGCATTATTATCATGACACAGTAAAATACAAAACATCTTTTACAAATACTTGAGTAACAAATTAGGGGTTGTAGTGAAAACAGCAAAAGGGGCAGAGGAAATCAGTGAAGCATAGTATAGGTTAACCATTCACCTGAATTGAGAAATATGAATCCCAGGAAATATGAATAATCTTTTATCACACATCTGTGTCCTTTTACTTTCTATTCTTGACGTTAAGATTATAGAGTTACCCCAAATAATACTACATCTAATTATCTATAGCCAGACACTTTTTATCTTTGTTTACAGAAGCAAGGATACAGAAACCTCTTTGATTAGATTCAGGTCATAACCCACTCCCACCCTTCCCAATTGGCATGACAGGCATAATGAGAAGCAGCTTATCAAGGCAGAGGTACATAGGAAAATCCTAGGAGAGGTAATACAGACTAATGCCCAAATTGAGACTGATAATATTAACCATCGTCATGCGATAAATTCACGGCTGTATGTTCGTGGAGTCAGGCTGTGTGTTCAGGGAGTAATCTGGGAATGAATCCTCGGTTTGCTGAGCATTACAATAATACCTCGGGGTTTGCAGTATTGCGTCATAGCTTTCCCCCGCAGTTTCCAAGGCGACCTCCAAATCAGTGACAGGAATTTGCTGGAACTGGATCTGGGGCTGTAGGGACTCCTCTCCAAAACTATAGAACTGACTGCTCCAGACCTGGTTGTTCCAGGCCTGGGGGTACCAGGTCTGACTATTCCAGGAATGGTAGTTCCAAGACTGGCTGTTCCAGGGATGGCTGCTCCACGTTGACAGATTTCCAGAGGCATTCACCAGGCATCCCTGGTGATGGTGATAGGAGGAGAGGCTCCGGTACTCTGTGGTTGCTGAGCTCATCTGCAAGAGAAGGGTGGGTTCACTGAGAGGGGACAGGAAATATCTGAATTGCCTGTGCCTAGGATTGTGTGCTTCAGTAACAGACAAAACTAAAAAATCATTGAAAGGAAAGAGCACAGTAAGTAAGTTTCCCGCTACCTGAGCCACACGGTTGCTATTCTTTGACCAGTTGTATTTCTGCCACTTCTTACATTTCATTCTCTGGTTCTGGAACCAGGTCTTAATCTGCAGGAAAACATAAAATAGTAGTAATACTGATGTGCTAAGGATCAAAGAATATTGTTAACATTTTCTTTCCCTGACAACTACAACTGTCTAAAGCTATCAAAATGTGAATTTTTAGAGTCGTTTAAAAAATGTGCCGACTTCAGCAGGACAGATACTAAAACTGAAACAATACAGAGAAGATTAGAATGTCCCCTGCATAAAGATGACATGAAAAAAAAATCTTAAATTAATATTCTAAGAATGAATTATCAAGCTGCTCAAGTCAGCTGGCTGCTTTTTATATAATAAACCTAACCAGTTAGAGAAGACAGACTGCAAATCTACTAACCAGGAAGTGCACACGTACTTTACCCATGTCATTATTCAGTTAATGCTAAGTTGTTTGCATGACTAGCCCCCTCCCATATGAATACATTACATATTTCATGATAATAGTGGTAACTTTAATTCAGAAATTATGAACATACAACTAGAACAATTATTTAGAAAATATCAGGTTATACTGTAGCACACAATAAAACAAAATTTACACATGGTTTACAAACTTAAGTTAGAAAATTAGATCACAGAAGGACCAGAAGATAAAATCACCGAATAGAGGACTTTCTAAGTATGGCACCAATGACAAGAAACCATAAAATTAAATGCCAATAAATTATTATTAAAAAAAGAAATAAAGAAATGTATGAAAAATTATAAACCTCAGTAGTGATCAAATGCACACAGATAAAAACAAAAGATGCGCCTGACCTGTGGTGGCGCAGTGGATAAAGTGTCGACCTGGGAACACTGAGGTCGCCAGTTCAAAACCTGCACTGGTCTAGTCAAGGCACATATGGGAGTTGATGCTTCCAGCTCCTCCCCCCTTTCTCTCTTTCTCTCTCTCTCTCACTCTGTGTCTCCTCTCTAAAATGAATAAATAAAAATAAAAAATAAAAAATAAAAAAAACCCCAAAAGATGCAATTTTTACTTTAATGAGAACCGATGTTGGTTGGTTAAGGACTCTCCTAACCTGAAGATGGGAGTATATATCCCCCCCTTTTTTTTCCAAGGACAGAGAGTCAGAGAGAGGGATAGATAGGGACAGACAAACAGGAACGGAGAGAGGTGAGAAGCATCAATCATTAGTTTCTCGTTGCCTTTGCGACACCATAATTGTTCATTGATTGCTTTCTCACATGTGCCTTGACCGCGGGCCTTCAGCAGACTGAGCCAGCGACCTTGGGTCCAAGCTGACGAGCTTTTTGCTCAAGCCAGATGGGCCCACGCTCAAGCCGGCGACCTCGGGGTCTCGAACCCGAGTCTTACACATCCCACTCCGACGCTCTATCCACTGCGCGCCACTGCTTGGTCAGGCTATATACCCCTTTTGATTGAGGCAAAATTGGAAACATTTTCACAATTTTGGTTTGTGCAATAGGGAAAAGTGTTAAAAAATAAAGACACATTTACACAACAGACTAATGAATGATGGTTACAAAGCATACTACAAAACCATTTCACTTTCGTATTAAATTATTTAGATGTTAACAATGCTTATCTGCAAATTAGCCTTATTATTATTTTTTATTTCTTATTGCAGGGATAGGAACAAAACAACCTTCCTTACCTGTTTGTAGCTAAGGTTCAGGGTGTTAGAAAGTTCTTGCATCTGCTGGAGGTTGAGATATTTCTGTCTCTGAAACCTCTCGTTGAGTACACAGAGCTGGGTCTGTGAGAAGACCGTTCTGATCTTCTGTTTCTTGACCTGGACTTCCTCCTCCTTCACTGTATCGTCCTCTACAGAAATAGGTAGTATCACGTCGGGACTGGTGGAAGAATCAGGGCTGTTCTGAATAAGCAGGTCCATGGAGGAAGGACGAGGAGAAACTGTTGGGAATAAAAACAACACTTTTCTCTAAAGCTTTTTAAATATTAAATTCACGAATTTATTATTTGCAAAGCTTTTTTTACTTTTTTGAGAAGAAAGAGATACATGAAAGGAGAGATGAGAAGCATCAACTCGTAGTTGTGTCACAAGGCCAGCAGTGACCTCTTTCTTGTTCAAGCCAGTGACCTTGGGGATTATGTTGATGATTCCATCCTCAAACCAGAGACCTCAGGGTTTCAAACCTGGGACCCTCAGCATCCCAAGTCAACACTCTATCCATTGCGCAACCACCAGTCAGGCATATTTTCAACACATTTTTAAAGTCCTTACTACCTCAGAGCTAGATTGTAAGCAACAATTCTTAAGTATCCTGAATAATTTGCCAATTTTTGTACAATCTAGTACAATCCAGTGTCACCATTTTACATGCAATGGACATGGCAAATAATAACAGACAAGGCTAACAGAACACAGCTAATATTGCTGAAAAACACAGTGGAACTCAAACCTCTTTGACAACACCTGGGCTCTTCATAAAGGTCAAACTGAATTACTTGACTCCCACCTACTGTGTCCCTTCATAACTTCTTTTGTAATCTCAATCATTATTTTCATAATATTTTAAAACCGATGATTAGTTCTTTCCAGCTGGTGCCAAACAATGGAAATCTCTAGGGACAAGCGCCCCAATACAAAGTGAAAATATGAGCTGAGACGCCCCGCTGCCAATACTAAGATTGGCCCTTGCTGCATACACAGTCTATAAGCAAGGAGGCAGCAAAAAGTACCAAGCCTCGCGATACTGGAAAGCGTGCAACTTCTCCTGGGGATCCCGGTATTGTATGCACAAAACCAGGATTGATGCAGTCTACAATTTATCTACCTGGTCTGTACCAAGACCCTAGTAAAGAACCGTATTGTGCTCACTGACAGCACACCTGAGCCACAAGACGGGACCACGCGGATTCCTGAGGAGGAAGAGATTTTAAACAAAAAATGACCAAAAATTTTTTAGAAGAAATATGATGAAAGGAAAAAAGAACACTAAAATCAGCAATCGTCTAGAGGAGCAGTTCCAGCAGGGCAAGGAATTGGGAGTCCAGCTGAGGGAAACCAAGGCCGGGAAAGGCAAATAAATCCTCATCCCTCCTGGCCTTGCCCACGAAAGTCAGATGGTTGGAGCAATGTTCCCACGCGCCAAAGTTGCAGTCTGATCCCTAATCAGGGCACATTCAAGAAACAACCAAAAAGTGCATAAATAAATGGAACAACAGATTGATGGGTTCCCTCTTGCCCTTCCTCTCTCTTAAAAAAAATAAAAATAAAATCAAGAAATAAATTTTTAAAAATTCTCTTCTTTCCTCTCTTAGCTCATGTAATAAAGGTGTTTATTCTAAAAAAAATAAAAAATAAACATGATTAGATTCTGGTAATCTCATAAAGCTAACAGTTATATTGCCCATTTCTAAATACGAGGACTAAAAGGACATATGAATTTCAATGGGCTTCTGTTTCAGTTCGGACTTTGCCTTTATTATTAGCTCTGTGACCTCATCTCCAAAATTATTCCTCCCTCAGTTTCTTTATTGATTAAAATGAGGTAATAGATAAAAATTGTCTAGCATAGCGCCTGGACATATTGTATTGACTTTAGTAACTGAAAATTAGTTTCCTGTATTACCTAGATTGAGTAAGTACTTCAATTCTTACTTGCACTCCAATTCTATCCTTGTCATGGTACAAATGCACAGGCTTTAAAAGACAAAACTTCAAAGAAAAAAAAAAGACAAAACTTCACAATCTCTGGTCTTCTTGCAAGTAGCTCTAAGAAGAAAAGCTCTCAACTCAAGACAAGAAGTGGGGCAGTGTTTTACATCTATACCAGTGGTTCTTAACCTTTTTTGAGGTATCGAACCCACCAGTTTCATATGTGCATTCACTGAACCCTTTAGTGATAAATAAAATATAATTTTTTTTCCAAATTCAAGACATAGGTATATGTTTATTTACTGGTGCACAAAATGAGCCATGCATGAACATCACCTTGCTCAAAGAACAAAACCAACAAAGTGCATGAACTCACAACAAATTACGGTATTACTTTATTCTGGCCTCTGCGGCAGAGGCTTCTCCAAACCCCGGAGACCGACTCATCGAACCCCTAGGGTTCGATAGAACCCAGATTAAGAACCACTGATCTATACAAAGTCACCATCTATACACACTTGCAATTGGCTTGCTACAGAGGGATGTTCACCTGCTGTTTCCCAAGCTATTTCTCTCACAATCCAGCACTGGCTGTATTTTCCACGTTTGAAATGATCAGAGGACATTAACAAAGTTTAGGAAAACAGGGTAACATTAATGTCTAACACTCAAACACAGCAGTAACTCCTTCGCCACAACTTAATTTTATTATAATTGTAATAATAATGTAAATAGCTTTTAACAAATAGTATCTAAAAAAGTGGTGCCAGCTTTAAGTATGCCATGTATCTCCCACACCCGCAATTATCATTTCAATAAATTATTTGTAGATTTTACAGAGAGGAGAGAGAGGAACAGGAGCGAGAAGTATCAATTCATAGTTGCTTCACTTTAGTTGTTCATTGATCGATTGCTTGTCGTATGTGCCTTAAACCGGCAAGCCCAGGGTTTAGAACCAGCGACCTCAGCATTCCAAGTTGACACTCTATCCACTGTACTACCACAGATTAGATCAGTTATTTAGAAGCCTAAGCACTATAGAGAACAGGCTTTGAAGCCAAACTGGTTTTTAATTCCGAGTTCAGCCGCTTTGACTGTCAGCAGATCAAACCTTCTGGAATTATCTACCATAAAGCAAAGTGAACGCTTCTCCTTGAGATTTAGGAGATCTGAGCATGTGCTCAAAGAGCTTTCCATTAACACCCATACATCCAAAGGATGGGAGAGAAGCCAATTGCTAGTGTTGTAGAAAGATCAGACTTTTCAACAAGGTGAGACCCGTGTAATCAGTCATGCCATTTCTGGCAGAGACTGACCAGGAAGGTGCCGCTCACCACCAACACCTTGCCCCTACCCCCCAAGTTGTGATGTTATCACTTCTGGCTTAGTGATATTTACTGTTACTGTGTGCCAGGAACAGCGTTAATATTTATACATTAGCTTATCTACCTTAGCTCATTTGTTTTCACAGTGTCTGTGCACACAAGTTCTCAAACATAGTGTGCAGTTGAACTGCTGAGTCCCATGTCCCTAGTCACAGTTCATAACTCCTGACACCTGGGACACTGGTGAAAGGGCACGTGCCACTAAGAATAGAATGAGAGGTGTCTTGAGGATTAATAGATAACGGACACCTGCTTCTATTAATGGGCTGTACTGGCTCAAATGGTAAAAGTAGGACCCTTACCCTCTTCCCCCTTAAGGAACTCAGGTTTTCAAGGATTCCATTTTTTTCTTACCAGTCTCTGTATGGAGCGTCTCAGCAGATGATATTTCCAAGGATGCATAATTTTCTCCAGGCTCATAAATATCGGGCACTGGTGAAGGTTCCCTAGAATTGGATGCTTCTGAGTAGAGCAGGCTTTGGGGACAAGCTGAATCCACACTCATGTTGCTGAAATAAAGAGGGGGGGATAAAGCCCAAAGAGCGAAATTGTAATAAAGTCCCAGGCTTAAATATCTAGATAGAAGACCTTAGAGAAATAAAAAGATCTCCAAATGCAAAAGTATCAAAAAGATGGGATGAATTGAATCACTTTTGCAGAAACAGAGGCCAAACAGCCCAATCTAGCAAAAAGTGGAGATTTTGGAGGCTGTAAATTTATAAGGAAGGCTCAACCAAATTTAGACCCGCCCCTTCTGGCAGCCCCGCACCCACACACACCCTTGCGAATTCTCAGTTAATCCTGTCTGCCAGTCTCATCACGGTCATTGTCATGCAAAAGGTTGCAGCGGAATAACCCAGACTGGGTGGGGAATGAGAAAACTGGGGCCACAGACTAAATCAACTCAACAACGAAATACTTCTAGATTTATCATGTTTCCATCTTTTAACATCAAAGATGCACCTCCAATTCCTGAGGCTACTGCAGGTGAATGAAATTCCTACTAAGACAATTAACTCCTTAATTTCTAGACCCCTTGAAATCAGGTTAGTTATGCAGAAACTTAAACTCCCGTTTCCTTCTTTGATTCACCCTGAGGTCACAATAAAACACACATTGTGTGTTGCTAAGGCCTCAATTGATGTTAAAAACAGTACTTGTTTTCAACTTCCACTGAAGCTGCTTTGTTTATGAGCTTTCAGGAGGACAGGCTAGTCTTTCCTATAGGACTGTTGTCTTGTTTTCAACAAGAGGAAAGGAGCTGCGATCTGCTGATCTGCTAACCTAAAACACTTTGGTGCCCAGAGAGTAATTATACACATACCATTACTACGAAAGATTTTTAGTTTGTTTACACTCCTTACTGGATAGAATCTTGGTGCGGCCATTTTTATAGAATCTTGGTGCGGCCATTTTTAAAGTCTTTGTTTCCTCATCTGTGAATAGGGACAAAAGTACCTTATCTGTGTTGTTGTAAGAATTAAAGAAAATAAAGAGCTAAATGCAGTATTTGACACATCAACACATCAGTGACTTACAAACGGTGGCTGTTGATAGAAATTCTATCAGGATCCTATGCCCATGACCTTCAAGTTTGCATTACTGTTTGTTGTGATTCTTATTTTAATCCAATGGACAACAGGATTGAATAAAAATACCACCTTTTAATTTCACTTGGGACATTACTAGATATAAAATAATGAAATTTGTTGACCAATCCAATTGAAAGGAGGGAGTTAAAGAAGAACTCTAGATAAATGATATTCCCATAAGGGACCTGCCAACACATTCGTGATGGGTTCCTTGTAGAGTCAATGCTTGCCCTCCTCTCTCTCCCTCTTTCCCAAACAGTCATCATTTGCTGGCTTTTCTCCCCACCCCCCACCCCCACCCCAGGCTTCTTTCTTTAATCAGCTTTTTCTTCTCTGGTTTGGCAATCTGGTCATGGCCTTCAACCCCACTCCCATCTCCACACCGTTCTTTATTGATTCATCTTCTAAAAGAAGATTTTTTATAGTTTCAAGCATTAACATATTTATGACAAAACAGTCTACAGCTTGCACTTTTCCTCCCATTTCCAAATTCAACATTCAAAAAACTTCAGGTTTCTTCTCCCCTTTTAATCTCCCACCCCTAGAAGTTAACTCTTAGCCAATCCCAATCATAATGTTTTTCCAAGATGAAACTCTTGACTAACCTCCCTCACCATGGACGCTGATACTTAGATCTCATGCTAGAACTGCTGGCTTTGCACCCCTGCAAACTTTTTTATTCACGATGCGAATATGCCAATTTGTGCATGTAAGAGTACTGCTGGGTCCAAACAAAGGGATGAAATTCTATGTAACCGTTTTTTTGTCTTCACAGACCATCCTTCTGAAACGAAAGGGTCTAGAATAGTAATATGGCCAATTGCCCTCCTTTAGAGAGGGCAGTCCTTTTTTGTAAGTTCCATCCTCCCTTGAAAAGTGTCCTCCTACATGTCCTTTTTTTTTTGATATTGGAAGACTAATCTGAAAATGTCCATATTAGATCAATGCAGTCAATCCATTGCGTGTGATGTGATATATTTGTATCTAAATGAGTACTTTATTTCTTACAATTATTAAAAATTAATAGGCATGTAAGCATAATTACAATATAAAATATTACAAATGTTTTTATTATGCACTTAACATATTATAGTGTATTATTGTTGCAATGAATAAAATGTTTCTTTTATCTACAATATTGTTTTCTTCTTTATTTTTGTCCTTTTCATTGTAAAATGAATAGGGGAGTCAAGGAGAGAGTGGGTGAAAGATATTGTGCTTCAGGCAGATAGTCTCTTGTCTCATTAGAAATAAGATCTGATTTATTTTTAAAAGGGAATTCAAAAAAAGGGGGCGGAATGAGGTGGTTGACGGTAACTAAATTTATTATGGTAATCATTTCTCCACATATACATATTTCGAATCATTATGTTGTAAACCTTAAACTAATACAATGTTATATGTCAATTTACATCTCAATAAATCTGGGGGGAAATTTAAAAAAGGGAAACATTTGACTTCCTGGCTCTCAATTAGCAGTTCAGTAAATGAGAGCAGTCAAGACAGCATGCTTATTTTTCCTGGAGCTCTCTAAACTGCAGGTTCCAGAAGCTTTGTTCTTTGCTGATAGAGTTCTTTGCCCAAAAGCCGGGGACAACTTCACCCCATCCCCCTGACCTGTGTCCCATTGTATCTAGCGTAAGAGCCTCCGGAGTGAAAGGCCAAAAGGGAGGGGTGGTGGCCAGAAGGCAGACTTACTACATTCTTTGCCCTGGAAAGCGATTTGAATAAGGTTGAGAATGCCTCAGAAGCTGTCGGAGACCTTGGGTTTGTTTGGGTAGGCTGTATGGGTGGAGGAGGGGTGTACTGCAATGTGCTAGAGTCCATGGCTGCAAATGTAAGTAAGTGTGGTTCAGTGAAACCCTTATTTTACCTTGTATGGGCATACCTCAGATATATTGGGGGTTCTATTCCAGACCACCATAATGAAACAAATACAGCAATAATGGGCGTTACACACTTCTTTTTTTTTGGTTTTCAGTGCATATATAATCAGAATCACTGGAAGTAAGACCCAGAAATCTTGTCTTTTAAGAAATTAATTCTTGTCTACCCTAAATTCTGAGAAGCACTGCTCTGGAATACAGTGCTAGGCAGTAGGGGAAATGGTCCATACATCTTTATTAAATTAATAAATCAGCTCCAGTGGCTAAAACTAACAAATTGGAAAATTACAATAACTCTCAAAAACAAATAAAAGCACTTTTTGTTTTGCCTTGTGGTTCAGTTTTAGGTTTGTCAGATCTTACTGTAACTAAAGTTTTATAAAATTTAAGAACTAAATTATGTGTAACAAATTCTAAGTTCTACTGGAGAGTTCAGAAGGGTAAATTATTAAACTGAATTGTCAGTCTCTCTTTTTTTTTTTGTGACAGAGACAGAGACTGAGAGAGGGACAGATAGGAACAGACAGACAGGAAGGGAGAGAGATGAGAAGCATCAATTCTTCGTGGAGGCACCTTAGTTGTTTATTGACTGCTTTCTCATATGTGCCTTGACCAGGGGGCTACAGAAGACCAAGTGACTCCTTCCTTGCTCAAGCCAGCAGCCTTGAGCTCAAGCTGGTGAGCCTTGCTCAAACCAGATGACTTCGTGCTCAAGCTGGCGACCTCAGGGGTTTCGAACCCAGGTCCTCCACATCCCAGTCTAATGCACTATCCACTGCACCACCGCCTGGTCAGGCAGTCAGTCCCTTGTTTATTTTTTTTTGAGCATGCAAGAATTTTACTAGTGGCCTGACCAGATGGTGGCACAGTGGATAGAGCATCAGCCTCGCACGCAGAGGACCCAGGTTCAAAACCTCGAAGTAGGCTGCAGGATTTGGGTTCGCCCTAGCCTCCTGTAGTCACCGATCAATAAACTCCTCAAAATTAAAAACAAACAAACAAACAAAAAGAAAAAACCTTGAGGTCACTGGCTTAAGCGTAGGCTCACTGGCTTTAGTGTGGGGTCGCTGGCTTAAGCGCTAGGTCATGGACATGACCCCATGGTTGCTGACTTGAGCCCAAGGTCACTGACTTGAGCATGGGGTCACTTGCTCTACTGTAGCTCCCCACCCCCGCATTAAGGCACATATGAGAAAGGAGAAAGCAATCAATGAATAACTAAGGTGCCACAACAAAGAATTGATGCTTCTCATCTCACTCCCTTCTTGTCTGTCTGTCCTTCTCTCTGTCTCTCTTGCAAAAAAAAGAAAAGAAAAGAAAAAGAATCTACTAGGGAAAATGCCTATAGGAAAGTAAATTGGGAGGGAGCCCAAAAGGCTGGAGAGCCAAGGCAGACAATGAAGGAAGTCTAACACCAAGTGAAGGAGATAGGGAGGAAGGAAAGTTGGATGGAAACATTCTAGACTGCCATGAAGTCTAAGGAAGTTTCAGCAAAGATATCTGGGAGTGTTGGAGCCAAAGTTTCCATCAGAGAAATCCTAGTGTCCTTTTTTACACTTAGTCGTTGACTGGGTGCATTGTCAGAGTCTTGACCTTGTTAGAGCTGCAATTAAGCAAGACTTGTGGAGACAAAATACCTAGGTAAGGCAGCTTTAATAAGTTATGCAGAAGAGTGTGCTGACGCTAGTGAAAGCTAGCCAGCAAGCGTGCAGACAAGGGGTTGGTTCTGTTTTTGTTCCTAACACAGGCCCTAGGCTGGGTCTTGCCCCATTGGCTGGGGTAGCAACTGTACAATCTTACTGTTTCCTGACTGGCTAGTTTAAATGCGTGTGAGAGGGAGAGACAGGGACAGACAGGAAGGGAGAGAGATGAGAATCATCAACTCATAGTTGCGACACCTCAGTTGTTCATTGATTGCTTTCTTTTATGGGCCTTGATTGGGGGCCTTTAGCCAAGCCAGTGACCCTTGCTCAAGCCAGAAAACTCGGGACCCTTAATTTTCATATAAGGGCAAAATAAACATTTTAGTAACAAATATATTTGGCAGCTCTCACTCAGATTGGAAGAATGCAGGAAATTCAGATGATAGGGCATAGCTGGACTAAGATGGGGGCTTAGCAACATGGATTTCTACTCACCAAGACTGATCTGGCTACAGCCACTGCTGAGTGCCCCATCTGCTAGCAGTAAAGACCAATACTATTTTCCAATATGACACCATTACCCATGGCGGATGATCAGCCATCTCTCTAGTGGCAGGTTAATTACCTAGGATCCCTTCCATCTTGATAGAAGCAGTAATTTGTTCTTATTGGAATAGACACTTATTCTAGATATGAATTTGCCTTTCCTGCATGTAATGCTTCTGCTAAAATTATCCACTGTGGACTTACTGAATGCATTATCTGTCTTCATGTTACCTCACACAGCATTGCTTCTGACTGATGAACTTACTGTGTTGCAAATGAAGTGCCTGCCCTGTGGTGGCACTATGGATAAAAGCATCAACCAGGAATGGTGAGGTTGCCAGTTTGAAACCCTGGGCTTGCCTGGTCAAGGCACATATGGCGGTTGATACTTCCTGCTCCTCCTTCCTTCTCTCTCTCTAAAATGAATAGTCTTTTTTTAATTTTAATTTTTTTTATTCAGTGAGAGGAAGGGAGGCAGAAACAGATGCCCGCATGTGCTCTGACCAGGATCCACCTGCTGGGTTGATGGATTTCCCACTAAGTCAAGTGTCATAATGAGCTCATACTTATAGAATTCACTGGTCTCACAATGTTTCCCATCATACAGAAGTACAGTAATTGGCTTGATAGAATGGTGGAATGGCCTTTGAAAGACCCATTTACAGTGCCAGCAAGGTGGCAATATCTTGCAGGGTTGGGGCATTGTTCCCCAGAGGGCACTAAATAAGTACTCAATACACTGTGCTGTTTCTCCCATAGCCAAGATTTACAAGTCCAGGAACCTAAGGGAGCAGCATCATCTACTGTTTTCTCTAGTGATCCTCCAGCAATGTTTTTGCTTTGAGTTCCCATGTCCTTATGTTCTATTGGTCTAGAGGTCATGCCTTGTGATTAAGGTAAATAGAAAACCACAACAACCCAATGTAGGCATGACTATTAATGGCCAGACACCCACTAGGATGAATCATTACTAGCTAAAGTGTGTGCTGAGGGCAAAGTGAATATGCTCTAGTCTTTCAGCAGGTTTGATGATGATAATATAACATTGTTGTCTGTATTCACTAAACTGTGCATTAGATCTCTTGTGCTTATTTACTATACATTGCCTGCACAAGAAATATAGAATGGGTAGTGGAAGAAGGTAGTTATAAATACCACTTATGACCATACGATAATTTGCATAAAGATTGTAATTGTTATGAGTATTTCTTCCCTTTTTCTTTTTTTTGAAAATATATTTTTATTTTTTAATTTATTAATTTTTTTGAGAGAGAGGAGAGAGAAAAAAGGGAGAAGGAGGAAGCATCAACTCATAGTAGTTGTTTCTTGTATGCCAGCAACCTTGGGCTTCAAGCCAGCAACCTTTGAGCTCAAGCCAGCAACCATGAAGTCATGTCTATGATCCTACACGCAAGCCAGTGATCTTGCTCTCAAGTTGGTGAGCTCGTGCTCAAGCTGGATGAGCCTGTGCTCAAGCTGGTGACCTCAGGGTTTCAAACCTGGGTCTTCAGCATCCCGGGTTGATGCTCTATCCACTATGCCATTGTCTGGTCAGGTTAAAATCAATACATTTTTTAAAAATTAAGAA
Organism: Rhynchonycteris naso; assembly: GCA_037038555.1. NCBI lineage: Eukaryota > Metazoa > Chordata > Mammalia > Chiroptera > Emballonuridae > Rhynchonycteris > Rhynchonycteris naso. The sequence goes on from CM073000.1 coordinate 80,819,034, forward strand.
AAGCCTGACCAGGCTGTGGCGCAGTAGATAGAGCATCGGACTGGGATATGGAGGACCCAGGTTTGAAACCCTGAGGTCACCAGCTTGAGCCAGGGCTCATCTGGTTTGAGCAAGGTTCACCAGCTTGAGCCTAAGGTCGCTGGCTTAAGCAAGGGGTCGATGGGCCTGCGCTCAAGCTGGCGACCTCGGGGTCTCGAACCTGGGTCTTCTGCATCCCAGTCCGACCCTCTATCCACTGCACCACTGCCTGGTCAGGCTCATCATTTTATTGTAAAAGTGCATGCTTTTTAATTAAAACATTTATTAATTAAAATTTTTTTTCTTTTTTTATTGATTAATTTTAAAGAGATAGAAAAAGGGAGGAACAGGAAGCATCAACTTGTAGTAGTTGCTTCTCATATGTCCTGACTAGGCAAGCCCAGGGTTTCAAACTAGTGACCTCAGCATTCCAGGTTGCGGCTTTATCCACTGCGCCACCACAGGTCAGGCTATTTATTGATTTTTCAAGAGAGAAACATCGATTTGTTGTTCCACTTTTCTATGCATTCATTGGTTGATTCTTGTATGTGCCCTGACCGGGGACTGAACCTGCAACCTTGGCCTATTAGGATAAGAGCACGTTTTTTATTGTACACAGGGTAGCTGTATTCGGTTAGGCAGAAGTATGACTTTGATGGTTTCTTTATTTGAAGATTAAATATTATTTAAAGAGATGTATCTGGATGCTAAGTTGACAAGAGATGAGCTATGATGGTTAATGTGTCAACTTGGCTAGAGTACCATTATTCAATCACACACTATTCTAGGTGTGACTGTAAAAGTATTTTGTAAATGTAGTTAACATCTATCATCAGCAGACTTTAAGTAAAGGACATTATCCTTAATGTCTGCATCTGTGAACTGCAGCTTTAGCCCAGGTCTGATCATTTCCTGCCAGCTAGCCTGCCCAATGGATTTTGGATTTGCTCGTTTCCACGATCACATAAGCCAATTCGTTGAAATAAGTATCTCTTACTAAATAAATATATCTATATCTATTTATCTCCTACTGGTTCTGTTTCTATGGTAGAACCCAGACTAATTCAGCTGTTAGGTGTATTATCAATAAATCAAAGAGTTAATTAACATCTAGGCATTGATAGAGGCATTTGATTTATTTGGTTAAATTCAGCAGTTATTATTTTTACTTTTTTAAAGTTTTTTTTTCTTTTTTAGATTTATTCATTTTTTGAGAAGGAGGAGAGAGAGGAAAGAGAGAGGGGGTAAAGCACAGGAAGCATCATCTCCCATTTGTGCCTTGACCAGGCAAGCCCAGGGTTTCCAACAGGCCTCAGCTTTCCCGGTCCAGGCTTTATTCACCGCGCCACCACAGGCCAGGCCTAAAGTTCTGACAAGCATTTTATTAATTGCCACATTGTCTTTATAAACTGACAGCGTTTAAGTTGCTTTACATTATTTCCCATTATATTGGAGAATTTTTGCAATACATGTAAAATGTGTTCGTCCTGAAAAAATGAGTTCCAACAAAGCAAAAGTGAAAAGCAAACAAAAACGCACTTATTTTACCACACAGATGGCCACCATTAAGCCTTTGAAGTATTTACTTTCAGTTTTTCTTTGCAAATTAAGATAAAAAGTATACATTTTTACAAAAATGGGATACTACACAGACTTTTCGAAAATCGCCTTTTTCACTTCACAATACATGACGTCCATCTTTCCATGCAAATTGGTGAAACACATGATTGAAAGAGGGAGACTTGCAGATGGGGGGAAGGAAGCCCAACTTTACACCAGTTACAAGCGAAACACCTTAAGTAAAGCCACACAAAAACGTTAAAATTAAGAAGACGGAGAGAGAGAGTCAAGAAAATACACACGATTCAAGTGGCAATAATGAAGTCAGACAAACCGCAATGATGGCCGGGCGCATTAAATAGGATACGGACGGTTACGTCTCGCCTTCCAGTGCATGATCATCAATTTGTTTCGCACTCTTTTCATCTCTTCCATCTCCTCTGCGACCTTGATCATCTCCTCGTTGCTCAAATTTCTGCCGTGTATGTCCCCTTTAAACTGCGGGCGAGAGCGAGCCAGCCTTTCCTTAAAGCTTCCTTCTTCCAGCTTCTGCTTCCCCACTCCGCAGGGAGGCTGCTCCATGGGGGGGCGCGCCTCGAACAGGTCATGCAGAGAAAGGCGCTCCTCCGAGGGGCGATCCTCGGACCCCAGCAGCTCGGGAAGGAGCTCAGGAAGGAGCTCTGGAAGGAGGTCCTCGGGAAAGAACTCCTCCTCGGATGATTGCTCTTCCGAAGATGGCTCCTCCGGACGCGGCTCTTCCGGCGAGTTCTCCGCCTGCGGCTGCTCCTCGTCCCTCTCGGGCCTGCTCTGCTCCTCGTCCCTCTCGGGAGTAATCTGCTCCTCGTCCCTCTCGGGCGTGCTCTGTGGCTGCTGTTCTTCTTCGTTTGCTTGGCAGGCTTTGTCCATGTTGGCACTGGTCCCTGCGCGGACGGGCTGCTCCTGGCCGTGTGCTCCCAGGCAATCGCTCCTGGAGGCTCTGGGCTGTGACCTGCAGGCCCGCAGACTGACGCCAGACAGGGTAGGGGGCGGGGAGTGGTGAGGGAGGGAGGGCCGGCTGACCTTGGCAGTTATTATTAACAAGATTCTTTTTATTTGGCTTTATCGGTTTCTCTTGATCTTTAAAAATATATATTAGGCCTGCCCTGGCCGGTTAGTTTAGTCCTAAATCGAGTCCGTTAATCGGTGAGAGCGTCCTCCGGAAATGCCAAGGTTGAGAATTGGATCCTGGGTCACGGCACGTATGGAAGCAACCAATAAATGGACAACTAAGTGGAACAACAAGTGAATGCCTCTCTCTCTCTTCCTCTCCCTATCTCTCTTATAAAATAAAATAAAATAAAAAGAGATAAAAAGATATTTATTGAAAGGAAAGTCTTGCCTTAAAAAAGAAAAAAAACAAGCAAAAAAATTAGGCCCTGGCCAAGTAGCTCCAGATATGTCAAGATTGTGGGTTTGATCCCCTCTCAAGGCACATACATGAATCAACCAATGAATGTGTAAATAAGTGGAAAATGAATGTTTTTTCTCTCCTTTCCTCTCTCTAAAGTCAAATAAGAATTAAAAAATTAAAATACATTAAAAATACTCATTTTTGATATTATTTAATCAATGGTATCAAACATATTTAGCAAACAACCAATATTCTAGGTATATTTTATATATTTATTGGTAATTTAAAAAATAAACTATTTTAAAATAGTTTAAGGTTTACAGAAACATTGAAAAGATAATAAACAGAGTTCTCATATACTCCATACCTAGCTCCCCCTATTATTAATATCTTACATTAGTATGGTACAACTTTCACAATTAATGAACAAATATTGATATACTGCTATTAACTATTCATATTTTCTAAGTTTTTGTTGTTTAAAATTTTTTAACCATTTTTATTATAAATATAATACAAAGAAACACTGAAACAGTGAAGAAAGACAAAAACATATATTCACTACCTTGAAAATGTTCCCCAGTACATCTCATAATATTCTAGCTGTGATATAACAAGGATGGTGGTCATACGAATGAAGGAAGGTCCAGTACTCTCATAGGTAAGTTTTTTGTTCCCTATTAACCTAGATATGTAAGTTCACACTGTGTATAAGCCTATTTTTTATAATTTAGAAATTAAATTTAATGGGGTGACATTGATCAATAAGAGTACATAGGTTTCAGGTAAATGTTTCTATAGCGTTTTAACTGTTATGGTTTGTGCCCATCACCCAGAGTCAGATCATTTTCTGTCATGGTGTATTTGTCCCTCTTTACTCCCCTCCCCCTGGTAATCAATTCACTTTTATCTATGTTCATGAGTTTCATTTTTATATCCCACCTATGTATGAAATCATATAGTTCTTTTTATTTTAAATTTTTATTTTATTTTATTCATTTTAGAGAGGAGACACAGAGTGAGAGAGAGAGAAAGAGAGAGAGACAAAGAGAGAAAGGGGGGAGGAGCTGGAAGCATCAACTCCCATATGTGCCTTGACCAGACCAGTGTAGGGCTTTGAACTGGCGACCTCAGTGTTCCCAGGTTGACACTTTATCCACTGCGCCACCACAGGTCAGGCTGAAATCATATAGTTCTTAGCCTTTCCTGGTTTACTTATTTCACTTAGCATAATGTTCTCAAGGTCCATACATGTTGTTGTAAATGGCAACGTCATAATTTCTTATGGCTGAGTGGTATCCCATTGTATATGTGCACCACATCTTATTGAGCCAGTCCTCTATTGAGGGATGCTTTGGTTGTTTCTATGTCTTGGCCACTGTGAATAATGTTGTGATGAACATGGGGAAGCATGTGTCTTTGTATACCAATGTTTTTGAGGGTTTTTTGGTATATACCCAGAAGAGGGATTGCTGGGTCATATGGTAGTTCTATTCTTAATTTTTTTGAGGAACCACTACACTTTCTTCCATAGTGGTTGTACCAGTTTACATTCCCGCCAGTGGTGAATGAGAGTTCCTTTTTCTTAACAGTCTCTCCAACACTTATTACCTGTCTTGTTGATGACAGCCAATCTAACAGGTATGAGGTGGTATCTCAAAAAAATATATATATATATATATTTAAGAACTTATTTTACTTATTGATTTTACACTTGATCTTAGCCAAAAGGCCGAGAAGCGATTTTACTTATTGGTTTTAGAGAGAGAAGGGAGAGAATGAGAGAAACATTGATTTGTTGTTCCACTTATTTATGCCGTCATTGGCTGACTTCTGCACATACCCTGAGGATGAACCCACAACCCTAGCAAATTGGGAGAATGCTCCAACCACCTGAGCCTACCTGGCCAGGGTCTGGATGAGCATAATTTTTAGTTTTGATTTAAAGTCAGCCAAAAAGAGATGAGACAGTAATTGCAACATGAAAGCCAATAGAGAGAAAACCTTTCATTTTTACTGGGAATGAAACAGACTCAAACTCTACAGGTGTCAAGGTGTATAAGCCATTCCAGGGTAGTTCTAGTGGCAGAACCCCCCAGTTGGGTTGAGTATGGGGAAAAAGTTGTTGGTCTTAACAATGATCTTTAGTAGAGCCTGACCAGGTGGTGGCGCAATGGATAGAGTGTTGGACTGGGAGGCGGAAGACCCCGGTTCGAGACCCCGAGGTCTCTAGCTTGAGCACGGGCCCATCTGGCTTGAGCAAAAAGCTCGTCAGCTTGAACCCAAGGTCGCTGGCTCCAGCAAGGGGTGGTTCCGTCTGCTGAAGGCCCGCGGTCAAGGCACATGTGAGAAAGCAATCAATGAACAACTATGGTGTAGCAATGGCAACTAAAAACTAATGATTGATGTTTCTCATCTCTATCCATTTCTGTCTGTCCCTATCTATCCGTCTCTCTGACTCTCTCTCTCTGCCCTGTAAAAAACAAACAAACAAACAATGACCTAGCAGAGGCAGCAACCAACAAAGAGGTAGCTGTGAATGTGGGTTTGTAGAAGAAACATATGCATTCCACCCCTCTGAACACATCCTAGTCATAAAATGACTGTAATTAAACAGTCTCCAGATGAAAATGTTCTAGATCAACTACCCAATATTTCTGAAAACAACAAAAATTCGATATGGGAAAGTTTTATTCTGCAGAAAGAAAATATGAAATAGGACTGTCTCTGAGATAAAAGATAAAGCTGTCTGATGGGTCTCAAATACAATTTTGCATGAATAAAGTAAGCATCATTAAGTATAGGTGTCATTCTCTAAGGGAAACGTTCTGTTGTACAGCTAAGGAAGCTTTCTTTGTTGGGTGTGGGCACCAGTCTGCAACCCTTCTTCTGTCTCAGTACTGACAAGGCAAATGAGCTGGAGTCCTGGTAATCCCACACAGTTTACTTCATGCTACTTTATTCTCCAAAGGGTTCAGTTCAGGTAAACTAAGAATGCTATATAAACTTGGGTGGTGTCTCCTACACCTAATTCCATAATTTCTAAAATACCTAGGGTGGTTGCCCCTCCTGGCATCCTCAGGGCCCAAGAATGAGTGCCATCATTTTGGCAAATACCTCTCTTACACCGCAGCAACCCTGGTAGGCTCAGAAAGGAACGATCCTCTACACCAAGAGGCGTGCCCCGCCAGTGGTGCGCCGCGAACTGTGCCCTCATTGGTGCACCGCGAACTGCGCCCGGCCAGAAGCAGGGACTAGCGCGTGTTTGAGTTCCGCATCCTGCCGCCTCTGCTGCTGGGTAGGAGGTCTCACAACTCTATTTTCTTTTTTTCTGTTTCCGAATCCCATCAAGGATACCACCATACATTTAGTGATTGAGTTTCATAAGGCTCCTCTTGGCTGTGAAATTTGTCTGTTTATTTTAAGAACTTATATTTCACCATGTCCTCATCTGTTACAATATTCTATTTCCCATTTCCCAGCTCCTTTCCTTTACTTGTATTTATTGCCTCCTTCCTGAACACATAATTTGTCTCATACTCACTGATTTAAAAGGTATTATTATCTTTCTTTAAGATCTTTATCCCCCAACCTGACCAGGCGGTGGCGCAGTGGATAGAGCGTCGGACTGGGACGCGGAGACCCAGGTTCGAGACCCCAATATCGCCAGCTTGAGCGCGGGCCCATCTGGCTTGAGCAAAAACTTGCCAGCTTGGACCCAAGACATATGAGAAAGCAATCAATGAGCAACTAAGGTGTCCCAACGAAAGACTGATGATTGATCCTTTTTACCTCTATTCGTTCCTGTCTGTCTGTCCCTCTCTCTGACTTTTTCTCTGTCCCTGTAAAAAAGAAAAGAAAAGAAAAGAAAGAAAAAAGATCTTTATCCCCATTTGAATGGTGACTCTTCTCCAAAATGTCAAAGGTTACAGTTAAAAAAAGATCTTATGGTCACAGTAGCTATCTAGAATTTTTAAGATTTGGTTTTCCTTTTACAACTTTTTCAGATTAATCTCATTCTTTCACCCTCACTCCTAAAAATTTAGGTAGTGTGGTATGGTTTTTGGAAAAGCAGGTGTTAGCTTTGAAGCTAGTCAGACCTGGGTTTGTATTGGAAATCACTGTCTACAGTCATACCTCCCCAAAGGTACCTGATCTCATCTGATATCGGAAGCTGAGCAGGGTTGGTCCTGGTTAGTACTTAGATGGGAGATATACTATTATTTAAACTATTTAGATTTTGGGTATTTGACCTGTCTGATTTTCTAGTTCCATTGTCTGTAAAACAGCTGCAGGAAAGGGAAAACTTGACCTTTACCCTTTTAGGGTCTCTGGCTGGACCTACAAGTTAGGTTGAGATAAAACAGATTAACAAGAGAAAAACATGTTATTATATATATATATATATATATATATATATATATATATATATTTTACAGAGACAGAGAGAGATTCAGAGAGAGGGATAGATAGGGACAGACAGGAGCAGAGAGAGATGAGAAGCATCAATCATTAGTTTTTCGTTGCCGTTGTGACACCATAGTTGTTCATTGATTGCATTCTCACATGTGCCTTGACTGCGGGCCTTCAGCAGACCAAGCCACCCCTTGCTGGAGCCAGCGACCTTGGGTCCAAGCTGGCGAGCTTTTGCTCAAGCCAGATGGGCTCGCGCTCAAGCTGGCGACCTCGGGGGTCTTGAATCTGAGTCCTCCGCATCCCAATCTGACACTCTATCCACTGCGCCACTGCCTGGTCAGGCTATTTAATATTTTTATTCGTGCCATTCTTCACAAGAAAATGAAGACCCCCCAAATGTGGTTAGTATACAATGCTTATAAATGAGGTGGAAAAGGGAGTAGTAATTTTGAAAAAGTGACTAAAATATATGGGAGACTAAAGGATGACAAGGATTATTATTATTATTATTTTGTATTTTTCTGAAGTGAGAAGCAGGGAGGCAGAGACACAGGCTCCTCCATGCCCCTGACCAGGACCTGGACCTACCTGGCAAAGCCTGCTCTGCTCATCTGGGCCATTGCTTCCATGCAACCAGAGCCATTCTTGCACCTTAGGCAGACACCATGGAGCCCTCCTCAGCGCCCGGGCCAACTTTGTTTCCATGGAGCCTTGGTTGCAGGAGGGAAAGACAGAGAAAGGAGAGGGGGAAGGGTGGAGAAGCAGATGGGTGCTTCTCCTGTGTGACCTGGCTGGAATCGAACTCAGGACTTCCACATGCTGGGCTGATGCTCTACTGCTGAGCTAGCTGGCTAGGGCCTGACAAGGACTATTTTAACAAGGTTTACTTATACAGATTTCTTTGGGCCTCAACTCCCCATCTCTGGTGATACAAATAATATTCTTTTCCTACTGGAATAAGGAGAACAACTTTCTCATGGGAGCTTTATTTCCAACCTACAGGAAGAAAAGTGGAGGTCAGAGCACCTTTCTTGCATCTGCTGTTTTTCTTTGTCTTCTTTCTTTCTCACTTTCTCTTTCTTTCCTTTTCTTTCTTTCTTCCTTCCTTCCTTCCTTCCTTCCTTCCTTCCTTCCTTCCTTCCTTCCTTCCTTCCTTCCTTTCTTTCTTTCTTTTTGACTTATTGATTTTTAGGAAGAGGAGAGAGAGAGGGGAGGGAAGCAGGAAGTATCAACTCGTAGTAGTTGCTTCATGTATGTGCCTTGACTGGGCAAGCCCAGGATTTCATTATTTATTTATTTGTATTTTTCTGAAGTGAGAAGCAGGGAAGCAGAGAGACAGACTCCCGTATGCGCCTGACTGGGATCCACCTGGCATGCCCACTAGGGAGCGATGCTCTGCCCATCTGGGGCTTTTGCTCCATTGCAACCGGAGTCATTCTAGCGCCTGAGATGGAGGCCATGGAGCCATCCTCAGTGCCGGGGCCAACTTTGCTCCAATGGAGCCTTGGCTGCAGGAGGGGAAGAGACAGAGAAAGGAGAAGGGGAGGGTATAGAAGCAGATGGGTGCTTCTCCTGTTTTCTCTGGCCAGGAATCAAACCCGGGTCATCCACATGCCGGATTAACGCTCTACCACTGAACCAACCGGCCAGGGCCAAGCTCAGGGTTTTAAATGGGTGGCCACTTAATGCTTTATCCACTGCTCTACCACAGGTCAAACTTTTTTTTCCAAATAACTTTAGCTTAATCCTATGTGAAAGTGGCATATTTTGGGGTGACATATTCAGCTACCCTTAACAGTGATATTAGTGCTTCATAGGGTTGATATAATGTTTAAATAAAATAATAGCCTGACCAGGCTGTGGCGCAGTGGATAGAGCATCGGACTAGGATGTGGAAGACCCAGGTTCGAGACCCCGAGCTCGCCAGCTTGAGCGCGAGCCCATCTGGCTTGAGCAAAAGCTCACCAGCTTAGACTCAAGGTCGCTGGCTCCAGCAAGGGGTTGCTCGGTCTGCTGAAGGCCCGAGATCAAGGCACATGTGAGAAAGCAATCAATGAACAACTAAGGTGTCGCAACGGCAACAAAAAACTGATGATTGATGCTTCTCATCTCTCTCCGTTCCTGTCTGTCTGTCCCTATCTATCCCTCTCTCTAACTCTCTCTCTGTCCCTGTAAAATAAATAAATAAATAAAATATTTAAAATAAAATAATATATTATGGGCCCTGGCTGGGCCCATAATCTGAGCTAGGAAGAGAAAAAAGGAGACAAATAAGTAAATTGATTCGGCCATACTGAAAATGAGCTTTGAAAACATAGATTGCTAATACAATTATGGCATCTGATTATGACCAGAATGAAGGGATAAATAATAATAACCTAGAATAACTTGAAAAAAAAAACTCATCATATAATTGACATCAAATATTCTCCACAGAATTTTCAGTTATGCCTGACATGTGGTGGCACAGTGGATACAGCATTGACCTGGAATGCTGAGGTCAACGGTACAAAAACCTGGGCTTGCCTGGTCAAGGTACATATGGGAAGCAACTGTTAAAAGTTGCTTCCCATTCTTTCTCTCTCTCTCCCCTCTCTCTAGAAATCAATAAATAAAATAAAAAAATTAATATAAAAAAGAATTTTCGGGCCTGACCAGGTGGTGGTATAGTGGATAGAGTGTCGGACTGGGATGTGGAAGACCCAGGTTTGAGACCCTGAGGTTGCCAGCTTGAGCGCGGGTCTATCTGGCTTGAGCAAAAGCTCGCCAGCTTGGACCCAAGGTCGCTGGCTCCAGCAAGGGGTTGCTCAGTCTGCTGAAGGCCCGCGGTCAAGGCACATGTGAGAAAGCAATCAATAAACAATTAAGGTGTTGCAATGAAAAACTGATAATTGATGCTTCTTATCTCTCTCCGTTCCTGTCTGTCTGTCCCTATCTATCCCTCTCTCTGACTCTCTCTCTGTTCCTGAAAAAAAAAAGAAAAGAATTTTCGGTAATAAGTAATCCACAATAGGAAGACTTTTGTTTATTTTACTCATTTAGCACTTAGAATTGTGACTATTGTATAGAAAGATGCTCAATAAATGTATTAATAAGTGGTAAATGAATAAAAAAATATTGTTTTTATTCGGTGAGAGGATGGGAGGTGGAGAGAGACAGACTCCCACAGTGCCCCTACCAGGATCCACCTGACAAGCTCACTAGGGGGTGAAGCACTGCCCATCTGGGACATTGGTCTGTTGCTCAGCAGCACCTGAGGCAGAGGCCATGGAGCCATCTTCAGTGCCCAAAGCCAACATGCTTCAATTGAGCCATGGCTGCAGGAGGGGGAGAGAGAGAGAGAGAGTGAGAGAGAGAGATGGAAGAGGGGGAGGGGTGGAGAAGCAGATGGGCGCTTCTCCTGTGTGCCCTGACCAGGAATTGAACTTGGGACATCCACATGCTGGGGTGATGCTCTACCACTGAACTAACTAGCCAGGTGAATAAAAATACTTTTAATGAAGAATTGGACAATGAGGAGCTATGTACTACATAATATTGCAAGTTGAGAAGCATCAACTCATAGCTGGGGCACTTTAGTTGTTCAATGATTGCTTTTCATACATGCCTTGATGGGGGTGGGGGTGGGGGCTCCAGCCAAGCCAGTGACCTTGGGCTTCAAGCCAGCAACCTTTTAAACTCAAGCTAGCGGCCATGGGATCATGTTGATAATCCCACACTCAAGCTGGCAATCTCAGGCTGGCAACCTGGAATGCTGAGGTTCAAAGACCTAGGTTTGCCTGATCAAGGCAAATGCGACAACAATCCATGGACAATTAAAGTGAAACAACTATGAGTTAAAGCTTCTTGCTCTCCCGCCCCTCCCTCTCCCCTCTCTGTAAAATAAACAGATTAAAGTTTTAAGGAGAAAAAAAAAAAAACAGAATGTCAGGAACCAATGAGAAGGCCCTTCTGACACAACTCTGCCTCCTACTGTAGTAGAGCATGTGGTAAATGTGGGCTTCCACTTGCTTCTGTTCAAAGGAGCCAGACACCTTTGCTATCTGATCTTCTTGTACCACAGAAAACTACATATAATGTTGTGATTTATAATAAGACATATGTATTCAGTTTGTATTCCATTCCTGGCCTAGAGTTCCTAAAATCCTTGGAATTTCCTAAGTAATGAAAGTGTTAAAGGCATCATATATATATATATATATTTCCGGAAGTGAGAAGCAAGGAGGCAGAGAGACAGACTCCCGCAAGCATCAGGATCCACCTGGCCTGCCCACCAGGGGGTGATGCTCTGCCGGTCTGGGTGTTGCTTTGTTGCAACCTAAGCCATTCTAGTGCCTGAGGCTGAGGCCTTGGAGCCATCCTCAGTGCCCGGGGCTAACTTTACTCTAATGGAGTCTTGGCTGCGGGAGGGGGAGAGAGAGACAAAGAGAAAGGAGAGGGGGAAGGGTGGAGAAGCAGATAGGTGCTTCTGCTGTGTGCCCTGGCTGGGAATCAAACCCGGGATTTCGAAGCCAAAGGAATAATTTTTTATGTGAATGGGGAGACTAGAATGTCCCTAGATAACCTGAAGGTGAGCTGGTTGCCAAGGAATCTAACCATGTGATTGGAGGGTTGGAACTTTCAGTCCCTCCCCCTAACTGACTTCTGAAAGGGGAAAGGGCCTGAAGATGAAGTTCATCTCCTGACCTGTGGAGAGAGCATTGACCTGGAATGCTGACATCTCCAGTTCAAAACCCTGGGCTTACCTAGTCAAGGCACATTTGAGAAGTAACTATGAGATGATGCTCTCTGCTCCTTTCCCTCTTTTTCTCTCTCTTCTCTCTCTAAAAATTAATAAGTTCAATCACCAATAGCCAGTGATTTAATCAATTGATGTGATTGATGCCTCCATAAGAATGCAAAAATCCCAGGTTAGGGAACCAGAATGTATCCATGTGCCGCCGCCATGCAGGGCTTAAACTCCACAGGGATGAAACTTCTTTATTTTGGGACTTCCCCTCTGTATTTCATCTGCTGTTGATTCATATTCTTTAATATCTTTGTAATAAACTAGTAACCTAGTAAGAAAACTGATCTCCTGAGTTCCGTGAGCCACTCTTAGCAAATTATTTGAACCTAAGAAGGGAGTGAAGAAGACCTCTGATTTGTATCTGGTTCATGTAACAACCTGGATTTTATTGGTATCTGAATTAGTGGTCAGTGTTGTAGAAACTGGCCCTTAACTTGTGGAATCTGATGTTATTTCTGGGTTGATAGTATCAGAATTGAGTTGAATTTTAGGACACTCAGTTGATGTCAGAGAATTGCTTGATGAGGGGAGAAAAACACACACATTGGAATTGGTGCCAGAATTGTTCTATGTATGCATTTTTAACATTTAATGTTAATTCTACCTACTCATTTGTACACATGTAATTAGAGGGAATTCAAACCTGTAGAATGTGGAGCAAATTTTGTGAGAACATTTTCAGGTGGCAAGTTTATTTTTATTTTATTTTATTTAATTTATTCATTTTAGAGAGGAGACACAGAGTGAGAGAGAGAGAAAGAGAGAAAGGGGGGAGGAGCTGGAAGCATCAACTCCCATATGTGCCTTGACCAGACCAGTGCAGGGTTTTGAACTGGTGACCTCAGTGTTCCCAGGTCGACGCTTTATCCACTGCGCCACCACAGGTCAGGCTTCAGGTGGCAAGTTTAAAGATGTAATCCTAAATATGTTGTAATCAAATGCAAATTTAACTTTTATATTTGTTTTGGAGTTTTTTCAGAAGCCTTCAAAACTCTGAACAGGAGGGGATTGATGCTCTATGTAAGGACACGTCAAGAGATTATGAAACAGGTTTTGTTATTATTGGCTTGCCACCGACCTGAAGTGTCTATAAAAGGCAAGGAGTGTAATCAAGAAAGGTAATAGAATTTGTTTTAAAGAGAGGTTGGTGGTGGGCTCTGTTCTCTTTCCCTGTTGTGCACACCAGCCTCACTCTGGTGGAAGGAAGGGTTCTCACCTTGTCAATCTCGGCCAAGTGCAGAGTTTCTCAGAATCACTCATATAGTGTGACTTTTGTGTTTGGGAATACTTAGAGACTGGCACCTGTCTCAAGTTTGACAATAGCGAGCGTGGGAGACAACTGGGAGCTGTCCATGGTAGTCAAGTGTGGCCAGAAGGTTTTACTGATAGTGGCTTCACTAGCAAGCTGATCAGGATAGGTAAACCAGATGCATCATCATTTAAGAGAAGCTGAATTTGATCTATCATGACAGGACTGCTACTTATGGCTTTCCAGATTATCCACTTTAAAAGTTTTTCTTAAAAGAGACACTGACTACTAGAAGACTGGAACTGAGGAAGGAGTCCCACAAGGCAGGTGTAAGAGGTATAGATCTTATAAAGAAAATTCATAGAAAAGGCACCTATGGGGGAGATATCTTAACAACCAACAGAAAATGCCACGCGAACCCTGACCAGTTAGCTCAGTTGGTTATAACATTGTCCTGCAACAACAAAGTTGTGGGTTCCATCCCAGGGCAGGGCACAAACAGGAAGTGACCAGTTAACACACAACTAAGTGGAACAACAAATGAATGCTTTTCCCTCTCTCTTTCTGTTGCTCTCTTTTCCTTTATTCCTTTGTCTCTTTAAAATCAATAACTTTAGAAGAAAGAAAAAAAGAAATGCCATGGGAAAACAATCTAGAACCATGGTTTCTGCCCTGCCCATAAAGTATTCTTGGCAGAGTTACAATCATGCCAGTAATGTCAGACCTTGTCCTTTTTCTTTAAAAAAATTTTTATTTATTAATTTTAGAGAAAGGAGAGAGAGAAAAAGTGGGGAGAGAAATGGGAAGCATCAACTCATAGTAATTGCTTTTCCTATGTGCTTTGACCAAGCAAGCCCAGGGTTTTGAACCAGCAACCACCACAGGTCAGGCTGTCCTTTTTCTTTAATCTGTCTATCACCTCCCTAAGTCACTCCCTGTCAGGATGGGAAGGTACCAGTGCTCTCATAATTTTTTAATACTTTTCTTGTGATATTTTAAAAATTGCTCTGATGCCTGACCAGGTGGTGGCGCAGTGGATAGAGCATCGGACTGCGATGAGGAGGACCCAGGTTTGAGACCCCGAGGTCGCCAGCTTGAGTGAGGGCTCACCTGATTTGAGCAAGGCTCACCAGCTTGAGTCCAAGGTTGCTGGCTCGAGCAAGGGGTCACTTGGTCTGCTGTAGCCCCCCGGTCAAGGCTCATATGAGAAAGTAATCAATGAATAACTAAGAAGCTGCAACAAAGAATTGATGCTTATCTCTCTCCCTTTCTGTCTGTCCGTCCCTCTCTCTGACTCTCTCTGATTGTCACACACACACACACAAAGAACAAAAAAATTTGCTCTGATTATAAAAAGAGTTTTCTTCATGGCTGACACGTCTATTATTTGAAGAACATGTTAAACTTTTTAATTTTTAAGAGAGAGAGAGAGAGAGACAGACAAACAGGGAGGGAGAGAGATGAGAAGCATCAACTTGTAGTTGCACCTTAGTTATTCATTGATTGCTTCTCATATGTGCTTTGGCTGGGGACTCCAGCCAAGCCAGTGACCCCACACTCAAGTTGGTGAGCTCACACTCAAATTGGCAAACTTGGGGTTTCAAACCTGGGTCCTCAGCCTCCCAGGTTGATGCTCTGTCCAATGTGCTGCCACCTGGTCAGGCAAACATGTTAAACTTCAGACAAAGAACTTTCTGAATAAACCACTGATTTAAATGGAAAATTTCTTAAAAATCTGAACTTTGAGGTCTAATATCCTTGGGAGCACAAGTAGACAACATAAGTGCCATTCTCTTCTTGAAACCTGCACATTTTTTGCAATCTTACAATGTCAGCCATCTCTGCTGCATAAGATTAAGGAATCAATTAACTTCACCTATTTTATCCTTAGTTAATTAAGCTATTTATTATTTAAAAAAAATTTTATCCATTAATTTCAGAGAGAGAGAGAGAGAGGAAGAGAAAGAAAAAAACATTGACTTGTTCCATTTATTTATACATTCGTTGGTTGATTTTTGTATGTGCCCTGACCCTGGAGTAGAACCTGCAACCTTGGTGTATGGATGATGCTCCAACCAACTGAGCTACCTGGTCAGGCTGAGATATGTCTTTTTACAAACATGTAAAGCCAGCAGAAATTCTGACATTTTGGAATTCCTTCAGGTTTAAGAGGGTGATTGACCTGTGGCAATGTCTTTTTTTTTTTTTTTTTTTTTTAACCTGGGCGGTTATTTTCTTCAAATTATATTTCAAGTCAGAAAATGTCCCACCAACCACCTGCCGAAAATGGAACTGTTGTGAGTGAAGTGTGAAAGTTGGCTAGAGACCCTTAGAACTCCCAGGCATCTGAGGAGCATAGTTATATCCCAGAACTGAGGTGTCCAACAAACTAATGTTTATTTTTTTTCCTGACTTTGTGTTGAAAGGAAGCATCAAACAGACTAGAGCAACATCATGAGTATTCTCTTTTATGAATTTAAATTGAAATATCTATTGTGATCTTCAAGGGACTGTCTTAGCCCTCTCAGGTACGGACACTAAATAGAACAGTTCTGGTTAATGGTTTGCCAGATCTAAGAACTTACTCAGATAGTGGTGCGTAGGGTTGTCTCTGTTCTCATATCTCTTAAAAGAGAGCATTTTATCTCATATTCCCAAATCTTGGACTTTATCTGATACAGAGTCAATATACAGTGTGTACTTCACTTAGATTATACTCTTGATGGGTTTGGGATATGCTACCCCAAGTATGATACCTGGCATATTAAATATTGTATTTTAAATTGAAGGAGTTTGAGAAAAACATTATTCCTTCCTTCCTTCCTTCCTTCCTTCCTTCCTTCCTTCCTTCCTTCCTTCCTTCCTTCCTTCCTTCCTTCCTTCCTTCCTTCCTATAGAGAGGAACAGACAGACAGAAAGGGAGAGAGATGGGAAAATCAGTTCTTCATTGCTGCTCCTTAGTTGTTCAGTGATTGCTTTCTCATATGTGCCTTGACGGGAGCTACAGCAGATTGAGTGACCCTTGCTCAAGCCAGCGACCTTGGGCTCAAGTTGGTGAGCCTTGCTCAAACCAGATGAGCCCGCGCTCAGCCCGCAACCTGGGGGGTCTGGAACCTGGGCCTCTGCGACCCAGTCCGACGCTCTATCCACTGTGCCACCGCCTGTTCAGGCCTCCCCTTTCTTTCTTGAAACAGGTTATAAACCCTTGTGTGTGAGATGTTGTTCCTATACCTGGAGGCAAGGAACATGCTTATCTCTGAAGACAGGAATGCTGGAAAGAATCCAAACAAGCAGGTTAGCTCAGTTCCCCCAGTTACCTACAATTACCCCATACTCCTTAACCCATAATATTCCTCCATGACTGTTCACTCTTCCTCAAACCTGGCTTATAAATACACTGGTCTGTCTCTTTGGGTCTTCATTTACTTGTGAAAGCTCCTGTGTCACATAAAACTTATGTTAAATAAACTGGTATGCTTTTCTCCAGTTAATCTGTCTTTGCCAGTTTAATTTTCAGAGCCATCCAGGGACCCTAAGGAAAACTTTCTCCTTCCCTACACTCTATTACTTAGACTCCAAACTGCTTCTCTAAATCCGATTGGTCTTTGGTCTATGTGCAATGGAGAAGAGGCCTAAGTGATAGTCCAGGTTATAAAAAGACGAGTTGCCTGACTTGTGAAGGTGTAGTGGATAAAACCTCGACCTGGAATGCTGAGGTTGCTGATTCGAAACCCTGGGCTTACCCAGTCAAGGCACATATGGGGAGCAACTACTATGAGTTGATACTTCCCACTTCTTTCACCTCTTTCTCTCTCTCTAAAAAAAAAAAAATCTATGAATTGTGTGTCTCTGGACAGTCAGTACAAGAGAGCTATGACTACCACCCATGGCCATCACTTTGTGCTTAACTTTAATCAGTGTGAGTGATGGTGAGTGTTTCTATAATCACATACCACTATTCTGTTCATAATGAACGAAGTGACAAAAGCGATACATCAAAAAGGAAAAATAGTAAGAAAACAAAACCTGAGGCCCTGGCTGGTTGGCTCAGTGGTAGAATGTCAGCCCAGTGTGTGGATGTCCCAGGTTTAATTCCGGTAAGGGCACACAGGAGAAGTGACCATATGCTTCTCCACCCTTCTTTCTCCCTTTCTCTCTTCCCCTCCTGCAGCTTTGGCTCAATTGGTTCAAGCAAAGTTGGCCCTGGATGCTGAGGATGGCTCCATGGCCTTGCCTTCGGGACTAAAACAGCTTGGTTGCTGAGCAATGGAGCAATGGCCCCAGATGGGCAGAGCATTGCACCATAGGGGACTTCCCAGGTGGATCCCAGTTGGGGTGCATGCGGGAGTCTGTCTCTCTGCCTCCTTGCCTCTCATTTAAAAAAACAAAACAAAACAAAGAAACAAAAAAACCCCCCTCCTGAATATTTTCTTTAGATGCACATACAAGGGGTGGGCAAAAGTAGATGGTTTACAGTTGTAATACAAATAAATAATACAATAAATAATAATACAAGAATAAACTGTTTTGCGTATTCAGGACTGTAAACCTATTTTCCCCACCCCATATTTGAATTCTTACTTAACTCAAATGCATATATTTTGATCAGAAGATGATCTGCCTTCTCTTAAAGCAAACAGTGTAGCTCTCATCCCATGAGTGGTTGCAGCACTGGTGGAGGGAATGGTGGGAACATTTCTCTTTAGTTAAAATATTTTTTTCCGTTGGCTATTTGAGTGACTTTAAGAAACATTTAAAAAAAATTTTATTTATTAATTTTAGAGAGAGAAAAGGCAGGGGGAGGAGAGGTGCTTCTCACATGTGCCTTGACCAGGCGAAACCCCAAGGTTTCGGACCTTAGCATTCATTCCAGGTTGATGCTTTATCCACTGCTCCACCACAGGTTAGGCTCTGCAGATTCTTTATGTTTCTCCTGTATAGAAGTGGAAGATAGTCTCTAGTCATGGATGTCACAGGAAGGAAGAAAGCTTCACTTTTAAATTTACTCAGTTCTGAAACATAAATGAAATTCCCGCTTCTCCATGTTATGTTCAAGCTACTCTAGCTTTCGTTTTCCTTGGAGCTCCACCAACCGGGATTTAAGATTTTTACCAGGTTATAGTCATTAGAGTCAGTTTCTATCACGAAGGACCCCTTGAATTGGTCTTTTAAATCAATGATAGAAGAATCTCCAGATGCATTTAGCTTATTTCCTCTAGTAAGTCGTACGTGTTCCAATGGCTCCATCTGCTGTCAGAAAGAGGAACAGCAAGCGCTCTGTTCACATTTTCATAAAACAGTGCAGTAGGTAACAATCTGCCTCGCCATCCCTAGTCAGGGCGCATAAAAGAACAGCTGGATGTTCTCTCTCTCTCTCTCCCTCTCTTTCTCTCTCTCTTCTGTCTTCTCTTGCTGAAATCAAGAAATAAAAATGAACCTGACCAGGCGGTGGCGCAGTGGATAGAGCATCGGATTGGGATGTGGAAGACCTAGGTTCGAGACCCCAAGCTCGCCAGCTTGAGCACGGGCCCATCTGGCTTGAGCAAAAGCTCACCAGCTTGGACCCAAGGTCACTGGCTCCAGCAAGGGGGTGCTTGGTCTGCTGAAGGCCCGCGGTCAAGGCACATGTGAGAAAGCAATCAATGAACAACTATGGTGTTGCGACCGCAACGAAAAACTAATGATTGATGCGTCTCACCTCTCTCCATTCCTGTTTGTCTGTCCCTATCTATCCCTCTCTCTGACTCTCTCTCTGTCCCTGTAAAAAAAAAAAAAAAAAAAGAAATAAAAATTAAGAAAACAACACCCCCAAAACAGTCGTCCTTCTGCTGCTGTTTAATCAGAATTCTCTTGGTTTGAGGATTGAGCGAGTAGCGTTTGTGGCTCAGTGTTCGTTTATATTTTCGGTGTGCAGCTGCTATTATATTAATAATACTCTAGCCAAATTTTTTTCCCCCCAGAGACAAGGTTTTATTTAGAGTCATTTAAAAATACTATAGCCTGACCTGTGATGGCGCAGTGGATAAAGCGTCGACCTGGGAACACTGAGGGTGCCAGTGCAAAACCCTGTTCTGGTCTGGTCAAGGCACATATGGCAGTTGATGCTTCCAGCTCCTCCCCCCTTCTCTCTCTCTCTCTCTCTCTCTCTCTCTCTCTCTCTCTCTCTCTGTGTCTCCTCTCTAAAACAAATAAATAAAAAGAAATTTAAAAATACTATATAACTCTTCAGGTTTTCCCTTCTTCAGACATTATTGGTATGTTCTGATTTTCTAGGAATTATTTTATTTTTATGTTTTCAAAGTTATAGGGGCAAGAATTTATATAATATTCCTTTTAATCAGCTTTATTGACATATAATTAATTTATTACATTGTGTAAGTTTAAGCGATACAATGTGATGATTTGATACATGTATACATTGCAAATGTTTACCACAATAAGGTCATTTACTTCACATAATTACCATTTTGTTGTTGTTATGAGAATAGTAAAGTTCTACTCTTAGCAACTTTTAAATATACAATACGGTATTGTTAACTATAGTCACCACGCTGTACCTGAAATCCCCAGAATTTATTCACCTTACAAGTGAAAGTTTGTACCCTTTGACCAAAAACTCACCATTTCTCCCGCCCTCCAGTCCCTGGCAACCACCACTCTTTTCTGTTTCTCTGAGTTCTATGTTGTTAGATTCCACAGACAAGTGAGATTATACAGCTTTTAAAGTGTGTGGTTTTTTTATTCTTTTTATTTTATTCATTTTAGAGAGGAGACACGGAGAGAGAGTGAGAGTGAGAGAGAGAGAGAGAGAGAAAGGGGGGAGGAGCTGAAAGCATCAACTCCCATATGTGCCTTGACCAGACCAGTGCAGGGTTTTGAACTGGCGACCTCAGTGTTCTCAGGTCGACGCTTTATCCACTGCGCCACCACAGGTCAGGCAGATTATACAGCTTTTGTCTTTCTCTATTTTACTTAACATAATGCTCTCAAGGTTCATGCATCTTCCTGTGAATAGCAGAATTTTATTTTTTATTACTGAATAATATATCTATTTATCTATCTAACATTTTCTTCCTTTTTTGAATACTTATTGATTTTAGAGAGAGAAAGGGAGAGAAACATTGATTTGTTGTTCCACTTATTTATTCATTCACTGTTTTTTGTTTTTTTAAGACTGTATTTATTGATTGTTTAGAGAGAGGAGAGGAGAGAGAGAGAGAGAGAGAGAGAGTGAAAGGGAAGGAGGAGCAGGAAGCATCAACTTGTAGTAGTTGCTTCACATGGTGCCTTGATTGGGCAAACCCAGGGTTTCGAACCAGCGACCTCAGCATTCTATGTTGGCATTCTATCCACTGCGCCCCCAGGTCAGACAATAAAAAAAAACAAACAAACAGAAAAAAAAACCCAGTTAAGATAAAAGACAAGCCTGACCTGTGGTAGTGCAGTGGATAAAGTGTCGACCTGGGAACACTGAGGTCGCCAGTTCAAAACCCTGCACTGGTCTGGTCAAGGCACATATGGGAGTTGATGCTTCCAGCTCCTGCCCCCTTTCTCTTTTTCTCTCTCTCTCTCACTCTGAGTCTCCTCTCTAAAATGAATAAAATAAAAAGAAATTAAAAAAAAAGATAGAAGACAAAATGGAAGGGATGAAGGAGAAACCATGGAAAATCAATAAACAGAAGATAAGAAGTAGGATAAGAGAAAATTTAAGTGGAAACAATGAAAGGATTAGAGAATAAGAAATGAAAAGACAAGCAAAAGCAATCTCAAATACACATTGGACACCCCAAAGAAAACAAACATAATAGAACAAAACAATTCTGAAGATTCCATTCATAAAAAATTATAATATGAAATTGAAAGAAGGGGGAAGGAAGTAAAGAAGGACAAATATACAATGACAGAAAATAATTTGACTTTGGGTGATGGGTACACAACATAATCAACAGTTCAAATGCTATAAAAATGTTTACCTGAAACCTATGTACTCTTACTGATCAATGTCACCCCATTAAAATTAATTTTCTAAATAAAATTATTTTTTAAAAAAGGGAAAGAGCCTGACCTGGTGGTGGCGCAGTGGATAGGGCATCAGACTGGGATGCGGAGGACCCCAGTTTGAACCCCGAGGTGGCCAGCTTGAGCATGGGCTCATCTGGTTTGAGCAAGGCTCACCAGCTTGAACCCAAGGCCACTGACTTGAGCAAGGGGTCACTCACTCTGCTGTAGCCCCCCTATCAAGGCACATATGAGAAAGCAATCATTGAACAACTAAGGTGCTGCAACAAAGATGCTTCTCATCTCTCTCCCTTCCTGTCTGTATCTCTCTCCCTTCCCCCCCCCCTCTCTCTCTCACACACACACACACACACACACACACACACACACACACACGAAAGAAACTAAAATACTCCGTGTTTCAGAATGGTTAAAACAAAGAGCTGTTCTACCAAAATTAATGGTCTTTAAAGATGAAGATGTTTTTGAGTAGTCTGGCAAAATAATAGACACTTAAGGGGGTGTGGGCAAGCTGGTTTCAGATCTCATTAACATTAAACATTTACAGCATTAGAATAGTGTTTACCATGTCCTTGAGGAAAAGAAGTGAGATGAGCAGTGGGTCAAGGAAAAAGAGACCAAAGACTATACTTTCAGGGATAATTTCTATACCTTTAGTTCATTTCTAGAGAGGCTTCTCTGACCGTGTGGAACACCCACAACCACCAGGAGGAGGCGCAGCATCCTCTTTTAACACCACCAACAAAAAGAACAGTTGGACATGAAAGAACTCGGGGAATACTGAGTCCTTTCTGAAGAAAGTGATATAGAACAAACACACCAACCAAGAAGTAACTGAAGTTAACTACAGCAAAAGGGATGACAATGAACATTTAACATATTCACGTAACTGTAGCTAAAAAAAAGACTTTTGAAGTATGCATATAGTAACGGAGCTAAGAGTGTTAATCTAATAATGTAGAGATGACAACTAAAAAATTGAGAGGAAAGCCTGACCTGTGGTGGCGCAGTGGATAAAGTGTCAACCTGGGAACACTGAGGTCGCCAGTTCAAAACCCTGCACTGGTTCGGTCAAGGCACATATGGGAGTTGATGCTTCCAGCTCCTCCCCCCTTTCTCTCTTTCTCTCTCTCTCTCTCTCACTCTGTGTCTTCTCTCTAAAATGAATAAAATTTAAAAAAAAAATTAAAAAAAAATTGAGAGGAAAAAGGGATGAGATGATAGGAGTTCGAACGTGTTGTTTCATGTCTGGTTGGGGTATAACTGATATAATTCTAACCTGTCAATTACAGTCAAACTTCAGGTTAGCCCTACAAAGCTGAACACTGAAATGTCATTTAATTGACTCTAAATGGTAGAGACTGAAGGGTAAGGGAAGAGGAGAAAATAATTATTGTTCACATTAGGAAAACAGGTACAAAAGAAAATAAAGATAAGCCCTGGTGGAGTAGCTCAATTGGTTGGAGCATCGTCCTGATACGACAAACTTGCAGGTTTGATCTCCAGTCAGGGCACATACAGGAGTCAACCAGTGAATGCATAAATAAGTGGAACAACAAATCAATGCTTCCCTCTCTCTCCTCTTCTCTCGCTAAAATCAATAAATAAAAGTGTTTTTATCCTGACCAAGCAGTGCGCAGTGGAAAGAGCGTCGGACTGGGATGCAGAGGACCCAGGTTTGAGACCCTGAGGTTGCCAGCTTGATTGTAGGCTCATCTGGTTTGAGCAAGGCTCACCAGTTTACCAGCTTGAGCCCAAGGTCGCTGGCTCGAGCAAGGAGTCACTCGGTCTGCTGTAGCCTCCGGTCAAGACACATATGAGAAAGCAATCAATGAGCAACTAAGGTGCTGTAATGAAAAATTGATGCTTCTCATCTCTCTTCCTTCCTGTCTGTCTGTCCCTCAGTCTGACTCTGTCACACACACACACACACACACACACACACACACACACACACAAAGTGTTTTTAAATAAAAAAAAGTATTATAAGATTTAAATGATAAAGATAACCACAGGAAGAAAATGTGAATCTTCCTAACTTCTGGAAGAACTACACTCAGAAAGAGTTGATGTGATGAGACAAGATAAAAAAACACCCTTTAAAAGCAAATATTTTCACTGACCAGGTGATAGCGCAGTGAATAGAGCATTGGACTGGGACGCAGAGGACCCAGGTTCGAAACCTCAAGGTTGCCAGCTTCAGCACAGGCTCATCTGGTTTAAGCAAGTTTCACCAGCTTGAGCCCAAGGTCGCCGGCCTGAGCAAGAGGTCACTCACTCTGCTGTAACACCCCCCCTCCCCCGCAGCCAATGCACCTATGAGAAAGCAATCAATGAACAACTAAGGTGCCACAATGAAGAATTTATGCTTCTAATATCTCCCCCTTCCTGTCTGTCCCTATCTGTCCCTCTCTCTGTCTCTGTTACAAAAAAAAGAAAAAGAAAAAGAAAAAATATCTTTGGAAAAAAAAGCAAACATTTTCAGATTGTATCACACAACAAAACTCAGTCTTTGCTATGAGTCACACATAGTGATTCAGAAAGGTTGAATATAAATAGGCAAAGGCATACAATTTCTTTATACATTTATTGAAATTGATTCTTCTGTCGTTATGTAAGAGAGTGTTCTAAGAGATAAACAAGTATTTGGGAATGAAGGTTTATAATACCTGAAATTTACTCTCAACTATCTCAGTTAAAAAAGTTAAAGTACACAGAAGCCAGTGGGGTGGGTCGCAGCCACATTAAAAATGCCCTGCCCAGCCTGACCAGGCGGTTGCGCAGTGGATAGAGCGTCAGACTGGTATGTGGAGGATCAAAGTTCGAGACCCCGAGGTTGCCAGCTTGAGTGCAGGCTCATCTGGTTTGAGTAAGGCTCACCAGCTTGAGCCCAAGGTTGCTGGCTCGAGCAAGGGGTCACTCAGTCTGCTGTAGCCCCCCCACCCGCCCCGTGCCCCCTACCCCCCGTCAAGGCACATATGAGAAATCAATCAAGGAACAACTAAGGAGCCACAATGAAGAATTGATGTTTCTCATCTCTCTCCCTTCCTGTCTGTCTGTCCCTATCTGTCCCTCCTTCTGTTTCTCCCACAAAAAAAAAAAAAAAAAAAAAAAAAAAGAATGCTCTGCCCAGCCAGGACTTGGAGAGTTTTAGTACCCTGCCCCATGCTCTAAAGATTGCTGGGACAGCAGAACTTTCACCTTCCATGGTGTTTATAGCACTACTGCCCAGGCACTCAGACAGAAGCCCTGCTGCAACTGTGGAAGGATTCAGAGGCTATCCACAGATGATAGGGTTAGACTGAAAGTATTGACTTGACTCAGTCAATTTCCATCTCACATAAACTGCTATTTGTGTAGCCTTGAAAACCTTTTTTTTAAATTTCTTTTTATTTTATTCATTTTAGAGAGGAGACAGAGAGAGAGAGAGAAAGAGAGAGAGAGAGAGAGAAAGGGGGGAGGAGCTGGAAGCATCAACTCCCATATGTGCCTTGACCAGATCAGTGCAGGGTTTTGAACTGGCGACCTCACTGTTCCCAGGTCGACGCTTTATCCACTGTGCCACCACAGGTCAGGCAGCCTTGAAAACCTTTTTTTGAACATTATCTTTTGCTTGTTTTCTACAAAATGAGGATACTAAAAGTAGCACGCTTCATATATTTGTTTTGAGATTAAATGAGCTAATGCATATAAAATACTTAGAAGAATGCCTAGCACAGGGGCCCCCAAACTTTCTACACAGGGGGCCAGTTCACTGTCCCTCAGACTGTTGGAGGGCCGGACTATAAAAAAACTATGAATAAATCCCTATGCACACTGCATATATCTTATTTTAAAGTAAAAAAAACAAAACAGGAACAAATACAATATTTAAAATAAAGAACAAGTAAATTTAAATAAACAAACTGACCAGTATTTCAATGGGAACTATGGGTGCGGAGGCATCCTGTGCTCCTCTCACTGACCACCAATGAAAGAGGTGCCCCTTCTGGAAGTGCGGCGGGGGCCGGATAAATGGCCTCAGGGGGCCTCATGCGGCCCGAGGGCCGTAGTTTGGGGATCCCTGGCCTAGCACTTTTAAATTATTTATTTATTTATTTTTAGAGAGAGAGGAAAGAGAGAGAAGAGGGGGAGGAGCAGGAAGCATCAACTCTCATTGTGCCTTGACCAGGCAAGCCCAGGGTTTCAAACCAGCAAGCTCAGCATTCCCGGTTGATGCTTTTATCCATTGTGCCCCCTCAGGTCAGGCCAAAGCCTACAGCACCTGGTATTCCTACGAGGTCTCCCATCCAAGAACTAATCAGGCCTGACCCTGCTTAGCTTTGGAGATCAGATTAGATCCCGTGTGTTCAGGGTGGTGTGGCTTTAGACTCTAGCACTCTACGAAGAAAAAAATTTAATGAATGGCAGTAAAGAACATAAAGAATTTTGTTCATCCACATTCTTGGATTATTAAATCTCATCAGTTTGTATATTTAACATGATTGCAATAAACATAATTTGGCTTTTTCTTTATTTTGTGACAGAGACAGAGAGCAGGACAGTTAGGGATAGACAGGCAGGGAGAGAGATGAGAAGCATCATTGTTGTGGCATGTTAGTTGTTTGTTGATTGCTTTCTCATATGTGCCTTGACAGGGGTGCTACAGCAGACTGAGTGACTCCTTGCTCGAGCCAACCTTGGGGTCAAGCTGGTGAGCCATGCTCAAACCAAATGAGCCCTCTCTCAAACCAGCAACCTCGGGGTTTTGAACCTGGGTCCTCTTGCGTCCTAGTCCAACACTATCCACTGCACCACCTCCTTAATGGCTTTTTTTTCTTTTTACAGGGACAGAGAGAGAGTCAGAGAGAGGGATAGATAGTGACAGACAGACAGGAACGGAGAGAGGTGAGAAGCATCAATGATTAGTTTTTCGTTGCTGTTGCAACATCTTAGTTGTTCATTGATGGCTTTCTCACATGTGCCTTGACCACAGGCCTTCAGCAGACCGAGCAACCCCTTGCTGGAGCCAGTGACCTTAGGTCCAAGCTGGTGAGCTTTTTGCTCAAGCCAGATGGGCCCGCGCTCAAGCTGGCGAGCTTGGGGTCTCGAACCTGGGTCTTCCGCATCCCAGTCCGACGCTCTATCCACTGCGCCACTGCCTGGTCAGGCCTTAATGGCTTTTAAAAAAATACTAGTCAGTCCTGCCCAGGTGGCTCAATTGGTTAGTGTTGTCCCAACATGCCAAAATTGCAGGTTCAATCCCTGGTCAGGGCACATGAAAAAACTAGTCTGATTTTCTAATTCATATAGAAAAGTAGTCAAGATGGCTGTGCTACCAGGACCTTGCAATTTTAACAAAACGCAAGACTACCCCATGTTTATCCATGCTAGTAATTTCGTGTTTGAGTAGCTGCTAAGTAGATGACTTGTGAAGACCTAACTTGGCAGAGCATGTTAACATCCTTTTATAACGCACCGCTGTTCAACTTCTTTGCCATTTCTGTTGCAGCCAATCCCCTAGGCCTGGACTGTTTCCTTTTCCACTCCATCCTGCACTGACAGGTTGTTGTTCTTACCGACCTACATTATCAGCATGGCATTTATTCCCTGCCCCCAGGTGTCTCACTGCTTTTCTCTGAGGGAAAAAAAAATAATCAAAGAATTGGGTATCTAAGTGAATAAAACACTTCAAACACATTGGCAATGGGAAGGTAGATGACAAATTTCATACCCTTTGTATCCCAAAGAAATTCAGGTTTGTGTAGATGACAAGTCATGAAGAAAATAACCCAAGTAAAATACTGTTAGATGGCATCTTCCCTTAGTATTTTATACCATCGTGTTTTAATTTCCTTTTTTTCAAAACCTTTACTTCTCTTCTACTTCCCCGTTTTTTGTTATCTCTTCCAGGAAATTGATATGCACAAAATATCTATACCATTGTTTCCTAACCTTGTCCAAATGTGTAATGTTTCCTTCCAGTAGGAAAATACAAAATATTATGTCAGATATCACTCCGGCCAGGTAGCTTCTGATTAGTGTCATCCCCATACACGAAGGTTGCAGATTTGGTCCCTAATCAGGGACCATACAACAACCAATCAATGAATGCATAAATAAGTGAACAACAAATTGATGTTTCTCTCCCTTTCCCTCTCTAAAATTAAAAATAAATAACATCTCCCTGTTGAACTAAGAAGAAGGGCAGTGAATACACAATACAATATACAGATGATATATGGAACACCTGTATACAAGTACAGAATTGCACACCTGAAACCTATAACTTTATTAATCAACATCACCCCAATACATTCAATATAGGAATAAGAACAAGAACAAAGAACAATTTTTTTTTCATTTTAAAAAATTTTGTTTATTGATTTTTAGGGGTGGGGAGAAATGGGAAGCAACTTGTTGCTTCCCGTATGTCTTAACCGGGCAAGCCCAGAGCCTCGAACCAGTGACCCGCGACCTCAGCATCTAAGTTGATGCTTTTAGCCACTGTACCACCACAGGTCAGACTGGGTTTTTCTGTTTGAATAAAGAACAATTTTAAAAAAGTTTTTTTTAAAAAAGCTTTATTAATTTTAGAGAAAGAGGAAGGGAGAAAGAGAGAGGCAGAGAGAGAGTCAGACTCAGGAACATTGATCTGTTCCTATATGTGCCCTGATGAGGGACTGAACCAGTGACCTCTGTGCCAATTGAGCTATCTGGCCAGGGCAGAAAGAACAATTTTTAAAAGGTCTCAAATTGGCCTCAGATTTTAATAAGATTCTCTATACAAACATTTGCTATTAAAAAAAAAAGGAACTGAAGCCATTCAAATGCAAACTCCATAGATTCCTTATAAGTTTTTGACATCAGGTTAGACAAGAAAAAGATATCAGAGAACTTCTATCATAGGTTATCAGCATACTGGCACACAGTCTATCTGAGCAGAGTAGCTCCCAAGCTGCAGCATATTACCTTAAAGCTACTGGCAAGGAAAACAAAAAGTACAAGAGAGAATAATGGCTAAATCGACTCCATGTCAGAATTATTTTCCATGCTGATATTATCAGAAATATCTCCATGATATAGGCAATAACGGCAGCTACACCTGAATCTTCTGAATCTTGATTCAATCTGAAAAAGATAATGAAGTGGATTAACTGGTTTAATAGAAATCATGAAATGGTTACTTGTACCCTCAAATCTAATGTTGTTAGAGCAGCCTCGGGAGTATGGCATACGCTGGACCACTCTGGTGTGGGACGCCGATAGTGGAGGACGCTGTGAGTCTGTGGGCTCGGGAGGTACATGGGAACTCTCTGTACTTTCTGCTCAGTTTTGCTCTGAACCTAAATTTGCTATATAAAAAAAAAAGACTTTTTAAGTACAAACTTACTTTTTTTCTTAGTTCCTGGTGATTCAGAGAGTCTAAGCCAATTAATTCCCCTTCCCCTCTCCGCAAAACAAAACACAAACAAAACACCAGAAACTATGTATAGTAAGGAAATTCCTATTACCTCAAGTTTCCTCTCCTCTGGGGTTTTTTGAAGCTTCATGGAAAGAAAAAAATATTTATTAAAACCTATTAAAAAATGAAAACTATCAAGAAAACGTTAAAGTGTTAATGTTAAACATCTGCACCCTGGCTGGTTAGCTGAGTTGGTTAGAGCGTCATCCCAACAGGCCATGGTTGCAAGTTCGATCCCAGTTAGGGCACATACAAGAAGCAACAAATGAATGCATAAATAAGTAGAACATTTTGATGTTTCTCTCTCTCGTCTCTAAAATTAACAAAAATTAAAGGCTATGGCCAGGTGGTTCACTAGATAGAACATCATCCCAATCCTAAATTTGATCCCTGGCCAGGGCATGTGTGTGAAGCAATCAATGAATATACAACTAAATAGAAGAATGAATTGATGCTTCTCGTTCTCTCCCTCCCCCCTCAAATCAATGAAAATATTAATTAGAAAAAAATGTTAAACATTTGCCATAAGAGAGAAGATGGAGAAACATGTTATTCACACCCTGCACTCATGAATGTAGTTGATGAGTTAGTGCCAGTCATCACTATTTACATATTAAGTTATGAGCTGTCTCTACCCTCCCAGTTGGGCAGAGTTGTCTGCGTAGATGACAAACTCACCAGGGATATGGTGCGGTATCTAATAATCTGTAACATCCTCTGCATCCTTTCTTTCCGAGCAGTTGCCAAAGTCCTCACTCCACGTCTCCTCCTGTAGATCGTGCCTTCACCCAGCCCCAGTCCAAGCCCCTTGAAGTTTTTTGCTCCGTCCTGTTGTTGGGCTGCTGGTAGAAGGGGGGCTTCTGGTAGAAGGGAGGGGAACTTGGTGCTGGGGTTGAGAGTCAAGTTACTGAGGTTCTTTGCTAGTACTTCTGACTCAGCTTGAGTGCCCGCTGAAAGAAAAGACAACTGTAAGATCCAGTAGGGTAAACTTCATTATCCCAAAGTCAGTAGTCTCGGGCTTAAATTAGGTCTGTTCTTAAACAGGTGAACGTGGACAATGGAATGTTACCCCAAATGGAGGATCACAAATAACCCCTGTATTACTTATTGTGCTAGCTTAGCATGCTGCATACTTGGGGGTATATATTGAAAATATATGTAAGAATCTATTACTATGGGAACCATTTCATTCTCAAAAAACAAAACAAAACCCTCTCTTTTCCTGTTATTGATAGTTCTCAATGTTATATTTTTTTTCATGGGGTCAAAAGTAGCTAAGTATAGATAGCCCTGGCCGGATGGCTGGGTTGGTTGGACTGTCATTCCCATATGCAGGAGTCATTGGTTCCATCCTTGGTTGGGGAACATGCAGGAACAAATCAATGCTTCTCTATCTCTCTCATCAATAAATAAGAATTTTTAAAAAAGTAGCTAAGTATAGCCTGACCTGTGGTGGCACAGTGGGTAAAAGCATCAACCTGGAGCACTGAGGTTGCCGGTTCGAGACCCTGAGCTTCCCTGGTCAAGGCATATATGGGAGTTGATGCTTTCTGCTCCTCCCTCCCTTCTCTCTCTCTCCTCTCTCTAAAATGAATAAATAAAATATTTAAAAAAAAGTAGCTAAGTATATGATTTCAAGTGAAAAAATACGGGACAGAAACCAGGCATTGGCAAGTATTCCATTTTCATCTGTTTGTGAATTTTTAATGTAAATGAGGAGAGGTAAAGCATTATTACAAGTTAGAATGTTTCAGCAGTTCCACTTTATAACAATGATAGATAAATCTAAAAAAAGAACCACACCTGTGGAATAGCCAACGAACCCCCAATTACAATAGTTTCCCCCCATCCTTAAGTAGTTTAGAGCAGTGATGGGCAATCTTTTGAGCTTGGTGTGTCAAAATTCGCCAATAAACCAAGCATAACTCGGGTGGAGTGTCACTTCAAGAAAAACGGCCTAACCGGAAGTCCCAGAACTAGACGCTCTGTGCCAGAGTTCTGTTGTTTTGGCCTACAGACCTCCGGCACAGAGTGTCTACACTGCAGCAAATGTTTTATCCTCGGCTACTGCACCTGGCCGGGAGCCGAGGATGAAACGTCCTTCTTGGTATGCGGCCCCATACTTCTCTGGTATGCGGCGGCGTGTCATCCAAAATGGCTACGTGTCATAGGTTCGCCATCACGAGTCTAGAGGTTGAAATGGCCGTTACCTCTCTAGTTACACCCAGCTTTTTCATGCTAGTAAATCTTTCTACCCAAACCTAATTAGGTCCCCACCTTCCGGGTTCTGTCAGTGGCCACACTGACTCGCTCATCTGAAACCCTATCATCCTGAGTAATGGTTGGCTGGGCAGTGTAGGTGGTGGAGCTGATGGACCGGAGCACATTTGCTTGCTTCTATAAACCCACCCTTTCCTTCTATTTCCCGAAAAGCTACTTTCCTGTTTATAACATTCCTAAAGGGTAGATTTTAGCTAGTAAGTAAACCAATCCCGAAAATGTTGGTGAGACTAAGAAAACCTTTAGGTTAAATGGAAGTTCAGGTTTCTTGTATTTTGTTCCTTTTGTCGTTCCTGACGTGTATTGCTGATGGAAATACTGTACGCAAGACGCTAGGAGCCACGTACCAGCAGAATTTCGGTTGCCTTTCCCCAGAAACTGAATTTACAGATTGGAGCATTCCTGGAGTATAGTAAGCAAGCAAAACAGTTTAATACCCTTCCCCCGCTTTCCTCTTTGCCCTCCGTGGTTTTTTTTTCCCACTGGAGGGACGCATTGGAAAGCTACTCTTTAAAGCACTGAGGTCAATATAAGAAAGGAAGGCAGCCTCTTCACTTCCCCAACCCCTTGTGGTCAAGAGGGGCACCATTTGGCTTACCGGAACCTTCTTCATGGGGCATCTCAGACGACTCCGGGGTCGAGCTTGGGCTAACCTTTGGTGAGTCCATTGGAAGTCTAGCTAGAGCCTGAAGCTCCTCCTAGATCCCCACAAAGGGTTGGGGCAAAAGGGGAGCTCAAAACTCTCAAATTGCCACAAAGTAGTCCGGAGAGATCCGTATAGCCCAGAAATAGCGAAAAAAATTCCAAATTCAAACAAAACGTGGTGAAAGGAACAGCTAACGGCTTAAAAGTTTAGGTCCGGTTTCTTAAGAACAACAGGTAAGCCAATCAGCCAGCCCATTTAAATGCAAATGATGATGATTAAGGGATTAAGGTGAGTGGGAATAGTCCTACTGGTGGACTAATAAAACGACTTTTCATCTGCTCCGCATTAAGGTAATCATGCCTTCTGTCAAAGAGCCTGGAAAACTTATCAAGAGCTTCTGTGGTTGTGTTTTCTTAAATTTGCCAAAAATGTAGCTGTTGTGCTCGCTTTGGCAGCACATATACTAAAATTGGAATGATACCGAGATTAGCATGGCCCCTGTGTGAGGATGACACACAAATTCGTGAAATGTTCCATATAAAAAAATTAGCTTTTTTCCCCCTGTTTTTTAAAAAATTCTACTTCTGGAGATGTCTGCTGGTTTTGTGAACTGGATTAATGGAGCAGAAAAGAGCGGTTTCCCCTTTGTTTCTAGTGAACTCCTGATCAAGTTAACTGAGAAAGTTTCCTTGTCTGACTCATCTTATTTTATTTATTTTTATTAATTTATTATTTTTTAATTGAATTTGTTGGGATGGGAAATCTGCTAGGGAGGGAAAGTAGAAAAATAAGTGTCTTATAAACAGCTTATTAGCTTGGTATTTTAGATCTGTAATTTTAATTTGTTTAATAAGCCATATATTTAAATACGGTTAACATTTGTAAGCAGCTGAAATGAATTAAATTTATAAATTGCTGCTCCTCCTCCCAATATGTATATTGAATTTTAGCACAGAGCACTGTCATTAACTGCTGATTTTCTTTGCTTTTATGGATTTTATTCATTTTTTAGAGAGAGAAAGAGGGGGAGGAGCAGGAAGCATCAATTCCCATATGTACCTTGACCAGGTAAGCCCCAGGTTTTGAACCTGTGACCTCAGCGTCCCAAGTCGACACTTTATCCTCTGCACCACCACAGGTCAGGCAACTACTGGTTTTCTATAGGAGGTAGAATAAGTCCTCAGGGGCCTCATTCTTCTCTTTCCCATCTCCTATTCAATGGGCAGCTTCCACAGTTCCCTGTTTAGCTGGAAACTATGAGAAAATACTCAAAAGCAATCATGTTTGTATTTAGTAAAAAGCAAAAGTTGAAATTATGATCAAGAAATATTTTTGGCCTGACCTATGGTGGCACAGTGGATTAAAGAGCTGACCTGGAATGCTGAGGTCACCAGTTCAAAACCCAGGGCTTCAAGGCATATATGGGAGTTGATGCTTTCTGTTCCTCCCTTCCTCCCTTCTCTCTCTCTCTCTCTCCTCTCTAAAAAATGAATAGATAAAAAATCCTTTAAAAGAAATATTTTTGCCCCTGGCCAGGTAGCTCATCAGAGTGTTGACCCTGCGATCTATCTGGTCAGGGCAAGTAGGAGAAGCAACCAATTAGTGCACAACTAAATGGGACAAGTTGATGCTTCTCTCTCTCTCTCTTCCTCCCTTTCTTCCTTTCTGTCTCTCTCAAATCAATGGAAATTTTTTTTTAATTATTTCTTTTTATTTATTTATTTTAGAGAGGAGATACAGAGTGAGAGAGAGAGAGAGAGAAAGGGGGGAGGAACTAGAAGCATCAACTCCCATATGTGCCTTGACCAGACCAGTGCAGGGTTTTGAACTGGCAACCTCAGTGTTCCCAGGTCGATGCATTATCCACTGAGCCACCACAGGTCAGGCTCAATGGAAAAATTTTAAAAATATAAATATTTGTGTAGGGGGTGACAGACTTTATTCAAGTGATTTTCAAGTGTGGCCTCCAGACAAGCAGCATCGACAGCACCTAGTAGCTTGTTAGATATGATTAGACATGCTCAAGCCTGACCTGTGGCTGTGGTGCTTGCTGGGTCAAGGCAGATAAGAAGCAACTACAAATTCATGCTTCCCACTCCTTCCCCCCACTTTTTCTTTCCCTTTCCTC
Organism: Rhynchonycteris naso; assembly: GCA_037038555.1. Taxonomy (NCBI): domain Eukaryota; kingdom Metazoa; phylum Chordata; class Mammalia; order Chiroptera; family Emballonuridae; genus Rhynchonycteris; species Rhynchonycteris naso. Next base: position 80,852,973 of record CM073000.1, read on the forward strand.
TTTCTAAAATCAATAAATAAAATCTTAAAAAAAAAATATCAGGGTCCAACCTGTACCTACTGAAGCAAAGACTGGGGCTCCTAATCACTGTGTTAACACTTTGTGGTGATTTGGATGTGTGCTAAAGTTTAAGAAGCAGGGCTCTAAGGATCTCTTAACTTTCTACACCTGTTTTTCATCCCTCAGCTGTTCTCCCATTTGCCCTGGGACATTGTCCTACAACAGACTCTGAGAAGAGAGGGCAAAACTCAGATTTTAGATGAAGAGGCGAAACAGTGAAAAGGAGGGACATATAGTCTCTCTCAAGAAATCTAGGTTTAGCCTGACCAGGCGGTGGCGCAGTAGATAGAGCGTCGTACTGGGATGCAGAAGACCCAGGTTCGAGACCCCGAGCTCATCAGCTTGAGCACAGGCCCATCTGGCTTGAGCAAAAAGCTTGCCAGCTTGGACCCAAGGTCGCTGGCTCCAGCAAGGGTTGGCTTGGTCTGCTGAAGGCCCACGGTCAAGACACATGTGAGAAAGCAATCAGTGAACAACTATGTTGTTGCAACGGCAATGAAAAACTAATGATTGATGCTTCTCATCTCTCTCTGTTTCTGTCTGTCTGTCTGTTGGGCAGATAAAATATATTATGCTCACTTTGTTGAAGATGGTGCTGCCCACATGGAAGCCCATCTCACAGGTGATATTATTTGCCCTTATGCTTGGGATGGGTGTGGGGGAAAGGCTGTAATGTAAGCAGGCTGGGTCATTATAGCCTAAGGCTTGGTTTTGGGAGTGGGCTTTTCCCCACACCCTTGACTGGTTGGATGATGTAGGGTGGTGCACTCTCCTGAGGAATCCCATTATGCCTCAGATGGGTGGCTTTGTATCAGAGACTTCCTTGTTTGTAGATTAGATTAAAGGTTTGGACTTTCTATGCTATAAACGGGGGCAGACCAGGAGCTTGCTCTCTCTTGGTTCCTGAGTTCCTGAGGTTAGTATTAGAGAGGAGAGCAGATTAAGGCCACGTGGAGAGGAGAAGCAGCCAAGATGGCACAGTGCTGAGGGAGAAGCCAGTTTGTTAAGAGTTTGTGCTGGAGGAGATGGGGAACAGAGGTTGTTGGGCAGATAAAATATAATATGCTCACTTTGTTAAAGATGGCGCTGCCCATATGGAAGCCCGTCATCCAAGTGATATTATTTGCCCTTATGCTTGAGATGGCTGTGGGGGAAAAGCTGTAATGTAGGCAGGCCAGGTCATTATAGCCTAAGGCTTAGTTTAAGAGTAAGCTCTTCCCCACACCCTTGACTGATTGGATAATGTAGGGTGGTGCGCTCTCCTGAGGAATCTCATTATGCCTCAGATGGGTGGCTTTGTATCAGAGACTTTCTTTATGTATAATTGGATTAGAAGTTTGGATTATCTATGCTATAAAGTGGGCGGACCGGTAGCTAGATCGCTCTCTCTCTCTCAGTTCCTGGGTTCCTGAGGTTAGTATTAGAGAGGAGAGCAGAGTAAGGCCACGTGAAGACCAGGAGAAGCAGTCGAGATGGCAGAGTGCTGAGGAAGAAGCCAGTTTGTTAAGAGTTTGTGCAGGAGGAGATGGGAAACAGAGGTGAATAAGTCTGGTGAGCTGGAAAGCTTTGATGCTAGGAAACTCGGATAAGTCAGTAGCTTTGTGAGCACTGAATGTGTGGGTTTTGGAGCCCAGTGTGTGTTTTTGCTTGCCCGCCGGGTGCAAGCTAGAATTAAAGCTGATGGCTCACCAGTTCTTGGCTCCGTTGTTTTATTACCGACTGTTCGAATCTAATGCGAACCTGCACGGGTCAGGCTGCTGTGATAGTAGCCTCGGCCACTGGCTTTACACTCACTTTGTTAAAGATGGCGCTACCCACATGGAAGCCCGTCACCCAGGTGATATTATTTGCCCTTATGCTTAGGATGGGTGTGGGGGAAAGGCTGTAATGTAAGCAGGCCGGGTCATTATAGCCTAAGGCTTGGTTTTGGGAGTGGGCTTTTCCCCACACCCTTGACTGGTTGGATGATGTAGGGTGGTGCACTCTCCTGAGGAATCCCATTATGCCTCAGATGGGTGGCTTTGTATCAGAGACTTCCTTGTTTGTAGATTAGATTAAAGGTTTGGACTTTCTATGCTATAAACGGGGGCAGACCAGGAGCTTGCTCTCTCTTGGTTCCTGAGTTCCTGAGGTTAGTATTAGAGAGGAGAGCAGATTAAGGCCACGTGGAGAGGAGAAGCAGCCAAGATGGCACAGTGCTGAGGGAGAAGCCAGTTTGTTAAGAGTTTGTGCTGGAGGAGATGGGGAACAGAGGTTGTTGGGCAGATAAAATATAATATGCTCACTTTGTTAAAGATGGCGCTGCCCACATGGAAGCCCGTCATCCAAGTGATATTATTTGCCCTTATGCTTGAGATGGCTGTGGGGGAAAAGCTGTAATGTAGGCAGGCCAGGTCATTATAGCCTAAGGCTTAGTTTAAGAGTAAGCTCTTCCCCACACCCTTGACTGATTGGATAATGAAGGGTGGTGCGCTCTCCTGAGGAATCTCATTATGCCTCAGATGGGTGGCTTTGTATCAGAGACTTTCTTTATGTATAATTGGATTAGAAGTTTGGATTATCTATGCTATAAAGTGGGCGGACCGGTAGCTAGATCGCTCTCTCTCTCTCAGTTCCTGGGTTCCTGAGGTTAGTATTAGAGAGGAGAGCAGAGTAAGGCCACGTGAAGGCCAGGAGAAGCAGCCGAGATGGCAGAGTGCTGAGGAAGAAGCCAGTTTGTTAAGAGTTTGTGCAGGAGGAGATGGGAAACAGAGGTGAATAAGTCTGGTGAGTTGGAAAGCTTTGATGCTAGGAAACTCGGATAAGTCAGTAGCTTTGTGAGCACTGAATGTGTGGGTTTTGGAGCCCAGAGTGTGTTTTTGCTTGCCCGCCGGGTGCAAGCTAGAATTAAAGCTGATGGCTCACCAGTTCATGGCTCCTGTGTTTCATTACCGACTGTTCGAATCAAATGCGAACCTGCATGGGTCAGGCTGCTGTGATGGCGGCCTTGACTACTGGCTTTACAGAGGTGAATAAGTCTGGTGAGCTAGAAAGCTTTGATGCTAGGAAACTCGGATAAGTCAGTAGCTTTGTGAGCACTGAATGTGTAGGTTTTGGAGCCCAGTGTGTGTTTTTGCTTGCCCGCCGGGTGCAAGCTAGAATTAAAGCTGATGGCTCACCAGTTCTTGGCTCCTTTGTTTCATTACCGACTGTTCGAATCTAATGTGAACCTGCGTGGGCCAGGCGGCTATGATAGTGGCCGTGACTACTGGCTTTACACTGTCCCTATCTATCCATCCCCCCCCCCCCCGACTCTCTGTCCCTGTAAAAGAAAAAAAAAAAAAAGAAAGAACCTGACCAGTAAACCTGACCAGGTGGTGGCGGTGGCGCAGTGGATAGAGTGTCAGACCGGGATGTTGGGATGTGGAGGACCCAGGTTTGAGACCCTGAGGTTGCCAGCTTGTGCTCTTTTGGTTTGAGTAAGGTTCACCAGCTTGAGCCCAAGGTTTGCTGGCTCGAGCAAGGGGTCACTTGGTCTGCTGTAGCCCCCCTTCCCCGTCAAGGCATATATGAGAAATCAATCAATGAATAACTAAGTAGCCACAATGAAGAATTGATGTTTCTCATCTCTCTCCCTTCCTGTCTGTCTGTCTGTCTGTCCCAATCTGTCCGTCCCAATCTGTCCGTCTCTCTGACTGTCTCTGCCACACAAACACATGTTGGGCAGATAAAATATATTATGCTCACTTTGTTAAAGATGGCGCTGCCCACATGGAAGTTTGTTGATATTGATGTGTTCTGGAACAGGCTGTGAGCAGGCCGGGTCGTTATAGCTTAAGGCTTTGTTTTAAGAGTAAGCTCTTCTCCACACCCTTGACTGATTGGATGATGTAGGGTGGTGATGTAGGGAGGAATTCCATTATGCCTCAGATGGGTGACTTTGTATCAGAGACTTACTTGTTTGTATAATTGGATTAAAGGTTTTGAGTCTATGCTATAAAGTGGGAGAGACCAGTAGCTTGATCTCTCTCTTGGTTCCTGAGTTCCTGAGGTTGGTATTAGAAAGGAGAGCAGATTAAGGCCATGTGGAGGAGAAGTAGCCAAGATGGCAGAGTGCTGAGGAAGAAGCCAGTTTGTTAAGAGTTTGTGCAGGAGGAGATGGGAAACAGAGGTGAATAAGTCTGGTGAGCTAGAAACCTTTGATTCTAGGAAACTCGGATAAGTCAGTAGCTTTGTGAGCACTGAATGTGTGGGTTTTGGAGCCCAGTGTGTGTTTTTGCTTGCCCGCCGGGTGCAAGCTAGAATTAAAGCTGATGGCTCACCAGTTTTTGGCTCCGGTGTTTCATTACCGACTGTTCGAATCTAATGTGAACCTGCGTGGGTCGGGCTGCTGTGATGGCGGCCTCGACTACTGGCTTTACAACACACAAAGAAATCCAGGTTTAAAAGAAATTCAGGTTTAAAAGGTGAGAAAAACATATCTCTAGGAAGGTGTGTGGTGTAGATGATAAAGTTTCAGTTTACTTAAACATGACAGAAACAGCCAAAGGCAAATGGAAGGTAAAACTACTGAGAGGATAGTTCAGAAAGACAATCCCTAAATAAGCTTACTATGACTGCATTAAACAAATCTTAGAAATTTATAACATCTTTCTAGTTAACGTGCTTTTTCCTTTCTAGTTCAAAAGCCAAATAGTATAAAGCAAACTGGAAAAAATAAAAAGCAGACTATGAAAGAATATGTCAAGGAAGCTATTCTCAAGAGATTAAAAAAATAAACAGGATGGCCTGACCAGGTAGTGGCTCAATGGATAGAGTTTTGGAGTGAGACACGGAGGTTTGAAACCCTGAGGTCACCAGATTTAGTGCGGGGCCACTGGTTTGAGCATGGGATCATAGACATGACCCCATGGTCGCTGGTTTGAGTCCAAAGGTTGCTGGCTTGAGCAAGAGGTCACTGGCTTGGCCTGAGCTCTCCAGTTAAGGCACATATGAAAAGCAATCAATGAACAACTAACATGCCGCAACTAGAGATGCTTTGCATCTCTTTCCCTTCTTCTCTCTCTTAAAAACAAACAAACAAACACAGAAAAAACAAAGTGAAAAGAATGAGGTAAGCAAACAGATATAGAATGCTAAAAACAAAACAACAGAAAAAGAAAGACAACAGGCCCCAAATGGAATTGCTTATGCTAAAACCCACATCATCAAACCTAGACTTAATTACAGTTTCAGCTCTCTCAGAAATTTACTTTTAAAGTAGTCAATCAGAAATGTCCTGATCAGCACTAGTTAGATAACCTGCCTGACAGACCCCAACCATGCCATAAAATAACCTGGAATAAACAACCAGCTTTTTTTTTTTTTTTTTTTAAATCTAGTACAACTTCTTTATACCTGCTCCCTTTTGCCTGTAAAATCTCTTTCCTTATATAGCTCTTTGAAGCTCCTTTCTATCTGCTAAATTGGATGCTGCCCAATGCATGAATCATTGAATAAAGCCAATAAGATCTTTTAAATTTTGTCAGTTGAATTTGTTTTTAAAGAATAGGAAACAAGCCCTGGCCAGATGGTTCAGTTGGTCGGAGAATCACTGGGAAGCTCAGAAGTTGCCGATTCGATCCCTGGTCAGAGCACACAAAAAACTTAAATCAATGATGTCATGAATAAGTGGAACAAAATCAATGGTTCTCTCTCTGCCTCTCTCCCTTTCTCTCTCTCTCTCTCAAAATCAATTAAAAAAAAAAAAAGGAAACAAGCTAGGTGGAAGGATCTTCCCAAGTTAAGGGATAAATTGATAGGGTTCAAGACATGCTACCTATAAAATATGGTACCTTGGCACAAGTGAATATTTTAACCTGAAGGTTTTTGAGAAAATAGCTGAAGCAGGAAAATCTATCTGATCTTTTTGGTCATAAAATCTTCATGTAAGAGAGGCCCTCCCAATAAACCCACAGCTTTATGGACAACTGATATTTGACAAAGGAGGAAAGAACATGCAATGGAGTAAAGACAGCCTCTTTAACAAATGGTGTTGGGAAAATTGGACATCTACCTGCAAAAAAATAAAACTAGACCATCAACTTACACCATTCACAAAAACAAACTCAAAATGGATAAAAGACTTAAACATAAGCCATGAAACTATAAGCATCTTAGAAGAAAACATAGGCAGCAAGCTCTCCGACATCTGTAGCAGCAATATATTTGCCGATTTATCTCCACGGGCAAATGAAATAAAAGGCAAGATAAACAAATGGGACTATATCAAACTAAAAAGTTTTTGCACAGCTAAAGATAATAAGAACAGAATAAAAAGACAAACCACACAATGGGAGAACATATTTGACAACACGTCTGATAAGGGGTTAATAACCAAAATTTATAAAGAATTTATAAAACTCAACACCAGGAAGACAAACAATCCAATCAAAAAATGGGCAAAAGAAATGAATAGAAATTTCTCCAAAGAAGACATAAAGATGGCCAATAGGCATATGAAAAAATGCTCAACATCACTAATCATTAGAGAAATGCAAATTAAAACCACAATGAGATATCACCTCACACCAGTCAGAATGGCACTCATCTGCAAAACAACACAGAACAAGTGCTGGCGAGGATGTGGAGAAAAGGGACCCCTTCTGCACTGCTGGTGGGAATGCAGACTGGTGCAGCCACTGTGGAAAACAGTATGGAGATTCCTCAAAAAATTAAAAATCGAACTGCCTTTTGACCCAGCTATCCCACTTATAGGAATATACCCTAAGAACACCATAACACTGTTCGAAAAGAAGAAATGCACCCCCATGTTCATGGCAGCATTGTTCACAATAGCGAAGATCTGGAACCAGCCCAAGTGTCCGTCAGAGGACAAGTGGATTAAAAAGCGTTGGTACATATATACTATAGAATACTACTCAGCCATAAGAAATGATGACGTCGGATCATTTACAACAAAATGGATGGACCTTGATAACATTATATGGAGTGAAATAAGTAAATCAGAAAAAAACTGAGAACAGCATGATTTTATACATAGGTGGGACATAAAAATGAGACTATGAGACATGGACAAGAGTGTGGTGGTTACAGGGTGGGGGAGGGGTGAGAGGGTGGGATAGGGAGGAGGGGAGGGGCACAGGGAAAACCAGATAGAAGGTGACAGAGGACAATTTGACTTTGGGTGATGGGTATGCAACATAATTGAATGATAAGATAAACTGGAGATGTTTTCTTTGAACATATGTACCCTGATTTATTGGTGTCACCCCATTAAAATTAATAAAAAAAGAGATGTTTCTCTCCCATATCTGAAGAAGAGAAACATCCTTATCTTCAAGACTGGAACACTGAGAAGAAGCTGAATCAACAGGCCTTGCTCAGTTTCCTTTTTTAATTAAGTGAGAGGAGAGGAGGCAGAGACAGACTCCCACATACGCCCCAACTGGATCCACCTGGCAAGCCCACTAGGGGGTGATGCTATGCCCATCTGTGGCGTTGCTCTGTTGCTCAGCAACCAAGCTTTTCTTAGCACCCGAGGTGGAGGCCACGGAGCCATTGGCAGTGCTCAGGGCCAACTCACTCCAATTGAGCCATGGCTGCAGGAGGAGAAGAGAGAGAGAAAGAGAGAAAAAGAAATGAGAGGGAGAGCGGGGAGAAGCAGATGGGCGCTTCTCCTATATGCACCGACCAAGAATTGAACCTGGGACATTCAGATGTGGGCCAATGCTTTACCACTAAGGCAACTGGCCAGCTGGTTTCCATTTTCTATACTTAGTGCATACTCCTTGACCTACCGTATTTTCCCACGACTTTCCATTCTTCACACCTAGCATAAAAACACTCAGGTTTAACCATTTCTTTCAGGTCTTCATTTCCTTATGAAGACTCTCATGCCATGTAAAACTTACATTAAATAAATTTATGTTTTTCTCCTGCTAATCCATCTTTGTCAGTTTAATTCTCAGACCTAGCCAGGGACCTTAACAGGGTTAAGGGAACTGTTTTTCTTACCTACACAGTGTTCCTATGTCCTGTCTCTTGCTGCTTTATCCTTAGTGGTGGAGTGGTTATGAAAACCAAAACTGAAGTTTGAAAAAGGATCCCCAGACAGAAAGTGTAAAGTACCAATGACACACTGATTCTGCCAGTGAAACAGGCCTGGTTTTAGCTATAGTTTGCCAAATGGCCTGGTGAACAACCATAAATTGTACGTGCATTTCTAATGCAGAGCACATGGGCCCAGAATGGGATACTAGTGAGTGTCACTAATGGGCGACTGATTTAGAGGTGAGAGTTGTCAGTCCACAGGAGGTATGATCATGACTTGTTTTTTTTTTTTTTTTTTACATTTTTTTATAGACTTTTTATTTTTTATTTTATTCATTTTTTTAGAGAGGAGACACAGAGTGAGAGAGTGAGAGAGAGAGAGAAAGAGGGGAGGAGCTGGAAGCATCAACTCCCATATGTGCCTTGACCAGACCAGTGCAGGGTTTTGAACTGGCGACCTCAGTGTTCCCAGGTCGACGGCTTTATCCACTGCGCCACCACAGGTCAGGCATGATCATGACTTTTTTTAAATTTATTTTTTTATTTATTCATTTTAGAGAGGAGACACAGAGTGAGAGAGAGAGAGAGAAAGAGAGAAAGGGGGGAGGAGCTGGAAGCATCAACTCCCACATGTGCCTTGACCAGACCAGTGCAGGGTTTTGAACTGGTGACCTCAGTGTTCCCAGGTCGATGCTTTATCCACTGCGCCACCACAGGTCAGGCGATCATGACTTTTTTAAAAAATTCAACTTATTTTATTTAAACACTTTTTAAAATTTTATTTATTGATTTTAGAGAGAGAAGAACATCAGTCTGTTCCTGTATGTGTCCTGGCTGGGGATCAAACCAGCTACCTCTGTGCTTGGGATGATGCTGTAACCAACCAAGCCTTCTAGCCAGGACTATTTAAACATATTTTACTATATAATTTTATTAACCAATGTCACCTAAAATTCTATAATATCTCATGACTTGTTCTTTCCTTTTCTTTCTGTAACTAATAACTTTTCTATCTTATAGGTTACTGTTTTACTTACTGTTGGGCAGATAAAATATGATATGCTCACTTTGTAAAAAGATGGCACTGCCCACATGGAAGTTCATTGATATTAATGTGTGTTCTGGAACAGGCTGTGGGCAGGCCGGGTAGTTATAGCCTAAGGCTTAGTTTAAGAGCAAGCTCTTCCCCACACCCTTAACTGATTGGATGATGTAGGGTGGTGCACTCTCCTGAGGAATCCCATTATACAGAGACTTCCTTGTTTGTATAATTGGATTAAAGGTTTTGAGTCTATGCTATAAAGTGGGAGAGACCAGGAGCTTGATCTCTCTCTTGGTTCCTGAGTTCCTGAGGTTGGTATTAGAGAGCAGAGCAGATTAAGGCCACATGGAGGCTAGGAGAAGCAGCCAAGACAGCAGAGTGCTGAGGGAGAAGCCAGTTTGTTAAGAGTTTGTGCAGGAGGAGATGGGGAACAGAGGTGAATAAGTCTGGTGAGCTAGAAACCTTTGATGCTAGGAAACTCGGATAAGTCAGTAGCTTTGTGAGCACTGAATGTGTGGGTTTTGGAGCCTAGTGTGTGTTTTTGCTTGCCTGCCGGGTGCAAGCTAGAATTAAAGCTGATGGCTCACCAGTTCTTGGCTCCAGTGTTTCATTGCCATCTGTCTGAATCCAATGCGAACCTCCACGGGTCAGGCGGCTGTGATAGTGGCCGTGACTACTGGCTTTACACTTACTGTATACACACATGTTGTGAATCCTGCCTATGTCTCACTTGTTCTTGTTTACTCAATATCCATACTTCTTTGAGTTTTGCTTCTGTCTTATTTTATTTATTTATTTTTAGTTTATTCATTTTAGGGGGGAGAGAGAAGGGGCAGGTGCAGGAAGCATCATATCCAAAATGTTCCTTGACCAGGCAAACCTGGGGTTTTGAACCAGCGACCTTAGTGTTCCAGCTCAACTGATGCCTTATCCACTGTGCCACCAGAGGTCAGGCTTGCCTTTGTCTTATGAGCTACAAATTTATTGTCTGTGCTTAACATTTCTTTTCTTCTTCTTCTTCCTCTTCCTCCTTTCGTTCTCCTTCTTCTTCCCTCCTCCTGCTCCTTCTTTTTCTTTTTTTTGCTCAATACTTTTTAAGAGTTTCATTCATCCCAATTCTCTTTTCCTTTTATTGCAGAGTTCAATGTGCCCAAAACACTGCAAATGCATATGTTGGGCAGATAAGATATATTATACTCACTTTGTTAAAGATGGTGCTGCCTATGTGGAAGCCCATCGCCCAGGTGATATTAGTTGCCTTTATGCTTGGGATGGGCATAATTATATTATTGTGTGTGGGGGACAGGCTGTAAGCAGGTAGGGTCATTATAGTCAAAGGCTTAGTTTTAAGAGTAAGCTTTTCCCCACACCCTTGACTGATTGGATGATGTGGGTGGTGCACTCTCATGAGGAATCCTCCCATTATGCCTCAGATAAGTGACTTAGAATCAGAGACTTCCTTGTTTGTAGATTGGCTTAAAGGTTTGGATTTCTACACTATAAAGTGGGGCAGACTGGGAGCTTGCTCTCTTTCAGTTCCTGTAAATCTAGAACTATTTGGAACTTTATAGACACAATTCACTTACTGTAAAGCCAGTAGTCAAGGCCACTATCACAGCAGCCTGACCCGTGCAGGTTCGCATTGGATTCGAACAGTCGGTAATGAAACACAGGAGCCACAAACTGGTGAGCCATCAACTTTAATTCTAGCTTGCACCCGGCAGGCAAGCAAAAACACACACTGGGCTCCAAAACCCTCACATTCAGTGCTCACAAAGCTACTGACTTATCCGAGTTTCCTAGAATCAAAGGTTTCTAGCTCACCAGACTTATTCACCTTTGTTTCCCATCTCCTCCTGCACAAACTCTTAACAAACTGGCTTCTTTCTCAGCACTCTGCCATCTTTGCTACTTCTCCTCCACATGGCCTTAATCTGCTCTCCTTTCTAATACTAATCTCAGGAACCCAGGATCCGAGAGAGAGAGAGAGAGAGAGAGAGAGAGAGAGAGATATCTAGCTACTGGTCCGCCCACTTTATAGCATAGATAATCCAAACCTTTAATCCAATTATACATTCAAGAAAGTCTCTGATACAAAGCCACCCATCTGAGGCATAATGGGATTCCTCAAGAGAGTGCACCACCCTACATTATCCAATCAGTCAAGGGTGTGGGGAAAAGCTTACTCTTAAAGCCAAGCCTTAGGCTATGACGACCCGGCCTGCCCACAGCCTGTTCCAGAACACACATTAATATCAACGAACTTCCATGTGGGCAGCACCATCTTTAACAAAGTGAGCATAATATATTTTATCTGCCCAACACTTACATTTTTTATTGATTTATTTTAGAGATAGAGTGTAAAGCCAATGACCAAGGCCACCAACAGGGCTGCCCGAACCATGCAGGTTCTCATTAGATTCGGACAGTCGGTAATAAAACAGCGGAGCCAAGAACTGGTGAGCCATCAGCTTTAATCCTAGCTTGCACCCGGTGGGCAAGCAAAAACACACACTGGGCTCCAAAACCCACTCATTCAGTGCTCACAAAGCTACTGACTTATTCGAGTTTCCTAGCATCAAAGGTTTCTAGCTCACCAGACTTATTCACCTCTGTTTCCCATCTCCTTCTTTCTGCACAAACTGGCTTCTTCCTCAGTACTCTGCCATCTTGGCTGCTTCTTCTGGCCTCCACGTGGCCTTAATCTGCTCTCCTCTCTAATGCTAACCTCAGGAACCAAGAGAGAGCAAGCTCCTGCTCTGCCCCACTTTACAGTGTATAGAAATCCAAACCTTTAATACAATCTACAAACAAGGAAGTCTCTGATGCAAAGTCACTTATCTGAGGCATAATGGGAGGATTCCTCATGAGAGTGCACCACCCCACATCATTAAATCAGTCGAGGGTGTGGGGAAAAGCTTATTCTTAAAACTAAGCCTTAGGCTATACTGACCTGCCCACAGCCTGTCTGTCCCCCATTACACAATATCAAGGAACTTCCATGTGGGCAGCACCATCTTTAACAAAGTGAGCATAATATATTTTATCTGCGCAATATAGAGGTAGGTGAGAGAGAGAGAGAGATGGATCTGTTCCTGTATGTGCCCCTGACTGGGGATTGAACCCAATTGGGACAACACTCTACCCAACTGTGCTATCCAGCCAGGGCCATTCCTTTATTTCTAAGTGAGCTGGCAGATCAATTTATTTGATAGGCTAAAAGCTGGAAAAAAGTGAAGTTTGTGTTGCCTGTCATTAAATCATCCAAAAAAGTAGAGACAGAAATTGAATCTTTATGAGTGTTTTATTCAGATGGCTGACAGTCTGGGAAAACAGAGGTTACAGTCCCAAATCATCCCAACCCCCTATCCCCAACCAACCTTTTTATAAAGGGAAGAAAAGGTTAGGTAAGAGTTTTGGAATTTCTAGGAAGAGCTAATCAGATCATAGTGAAAGTTAATTGGATCATAGCAGGAGGATGAGAGCATTCTGTCCTTGGTGTACAAAAGCTTTGCTTGCAGTCCCCTGGGGCACAAAGGTGGGCTGCTTGCAGATCTTGGGAAGTCTATATGCCTGACAAAGGTGGATCTCTCACAGGTCTGTTAAGCCATGTAGGTGTCTGTTCAGGTATCCCAGTTTCTGGAACAAAGCTTTTACTTTCAGTAACCATTATGCTCACAGACCATAACCAAAGCCACCATTACTCAAGCTAAAATTTAATCTCTTCAGTTTTCCCTATCAGGCTAAAAGATAAGAATTCAATTTCTAGGTTAGTTCCAGCAACCATTTATTGGAAGTCAGCTCTAACTGGGCTGAAGTTGTTTCAGACTTACTTGCAACAATTTGTAAGACCTGAATGGCAGCTTTCTGTCCAGATCCAAAGATGTAGGAAGAGCTTGAGACTGTGTCTAGACCTCCATGGACCCACTACAAAAGTATACTGTTGGGCAGATAAAATATATTATGCTCACTTTGTTAAAGATGGCGCTGCCCACGTGCAAGTTTTAAGAGTAAGGTTTTCCCCACCTTTGGCTGGTTGGATGATGTAGGGTGGTGTACTCTGTAAGGCCAGTAGGCAAGGCCACCGTTACAGCCACCTGACCCGTGCAGGTTCACATTAGATTTGGACAGTCAGTAATTGCTGGGCAGATAAAACATAATATGCTCACTGTTCGGCAGATAAAATATAATATGCTCACTTTGTTAAAGATGGTGCTGCCCACATGGAAGTCCGTCACCCAGGTGATATTATTTGCCCTTATGCTTGTGATGGCTGTGGGGGAAAAGTTGTAATGTAAGCAGGCCGGGTTGTTATAGTTTAAGGCTTAGTTTAAGAATAAGCTCTTCCCTACACCCTTGACTGATTGGATGATGTAGGGTGGTGATGTAGGGAGGTTCTTTGTTTGTATAATTGGATTAAAGGTTTTGAGTCTATGCTATAAAGTGGGAGAGACCAGTAGCTTCATCTCTCTCTCTCTCGGTTCCTGAGTTCCTGAGGTTAGTATTAGAAGAGAGGAGAGCAGATTAAGGCCACGTGAAGGCCAGGAGAAGCAGCCAAGATGGCACAATGCTGAGGGAGAAGCCAGTTTGTTAAGAGTTTGTGCTGGAGGAGATGGGGAACAGAGGTGAATAAGTCTGGTGAGCTAGAAACCTTTGATTCTAGGAAACTCGGATAAGTCAGTAGCTTTGTGAGCACTGAATGTGTGGGTTTTGGAGCCCAGTGTGTATTTTTTGCTTGCCCGCCGGGTGCAAGCTAGAATTGAAGCTGATGGCTCACCAGTTCTTGGCTCCAGTGTTTCATTGCCATCTGTCCGAATCCAATGCGAACCTGCACGGGTCAGGCTGCTGTGATAGTAGCCTCGGCCACTGGCTTTACACTCACTTTGTTAAAGATGGCGCTACCCACATGGAAGCCCGTCACCCAGGTGATATTATTTGCCCTTATGCTTGGGATGGGTGTGGGGGAAAGTCTGTAATGTAGGCAGGCCGGGTCATTATAGCCTAAGGCTTGGTTTTAGGAGTAAGCTTTTCCCCACACCCTTGACTGATTGGATGATGTAGGGTGGTGCACTCTCCTGAGGAATCCCATTATACAGAGACTTCCTTGTTTGTATAATTGGATTAAAGGTTTTGATTCTACGGTATAAAGTGGGGAGACCAGTAGCTTGATCTCTCTCTTGGTTCCTGAGTTCCTGAGGTTAGTATTAGAGAGGAGAGCAGATTAAGGCCACGTGGAGAGGAGAAGCAGCCAAGATGGCAGAGTGCTGAGGAAGAAGGCAGTTTGAGCAGAGTTTGTGCAGAAGGAGATGGGAAACAGGTGAATAAGTCTGGTGAGCTAGAAACCTTTGATTCTAGGAAACTTGGATAAGCCAGTAGCTTTGTGAGCACTGAATGTGTGGGTTGTGGAGCCCAGTGTGTATTTTTGCTTGCTCGCCGGGTTTCATTACCGACTGTCCGAATCTAATGTGAACCTGCACTGGCCAGGCGGCTCTGATGGTGGCCTTGAGTACTGGCTTTACCTATACCCAACCTTGCACCCGAGTATTCCCAGATGACTATTGAAGGAAATTTCTAGGAAGACACAGATAAGCAGGTAACCCTCTTCTTGACCACATGGGGAATCCAGATTATTTTGTAGTAATTTCCAGCCCTTGAAGGAGGAATATAGTTAAGTCAACCTTCTCAAACCAGGAGACAGGACTGTGAGTCCTTTCAGTGACAAAACAGAAAGGGAAAGAGAAAAATTTGTAAGTGAAAACTCAACTATGCACAGAACAGTGGAGGCACCGGGCTCATTTCTGGGATGGGTAGTCAATCCATGTGGGATGCACTGGGGTAGGAGCCTGAACTAGCTTTCCACCAGCCTTTTCCCACCAGAAAAGTGTCAGGGAAGGGAGCAAAGAACAAAATACATGGAAGTTTGAAAACTTCAGTTGAAGCTAGATGTCTCAACTTTTCACTTCTGTGAGATTGACTTTTTAGCCAAATTTATTCTTTATGATTGTTAAACAATGAAATGGTTTAATCTGCCTGAGGCTGAAGGTGGGTGTAAAGCCAGTAGTCGGGGCCACTATCACAGCAGCCTGACCCACGCAGGTTCACATTGGATTCGAACAGATGGCAATGAAACACAAGAGCCAAGAACTGGTGAGCCATCAGCTTTAATTCTAGCTTGCACCCGGCAGGCAAGCAAAAACACACACTGGGCTCCAAAACCCACACATTCAGTGCTCACAAAGCTACTGACTTATCCGAGTTTCCTAGAATCAAAGGTTTCTAGCTCACCAGACTTATTCACCTCTGTTTCCCATCTCCTCCAGCTCAAACTCTTAACAAACTGGCTTCTTCATCATCACTCTGCCATCTTGGCTGCTTCTCTCCTCCACGTGGCCTTAATCTGCTCTCCTCTCTAATATTAACCTCAGGAACTCAGGAACCAAGAGAGAGCGAGCTCCCGGACTGCCCCAGTCTATAGCCTAGAAAATCCAAACCTTTAATCCAATTATACATACAAGAAAGTCTCTGATACAAAGCCACCCATTTGAGGCATAATGGGATTCCTCCCTACATCACCACCCTACATCATCCAATCAGTCAAGGGTGTGGGGAAGAGCTTAGTCTTAAACTAAGCCTTAGGCTATAATGACCTGGCCTGCCTACATTACAGCTTTTCCCCCACAGCCATCTCAAGCATAAGGGCAAATAATATCACCTGGATGACGGGCTTCCATGTGGGCGCCATCTTTAACAAAGTGAGCATAATATATTTTATCTGCCCAACAGTGGGTTACATAAAGGCTTTAAAATCAGTAAATGCACTTTTAAAATTCTAATCTTCTTGACCAGGTGGTGGCGCAGTGGATAGAGCATCGGACTGGGATGTGGAAAACCCAGGTTCAAGACCCTGAGGTCGCCAGCTTGAGTGCGGGCATTTCTGGCTTGAGCAAAAGCTCGCCAGCTTGGACCCAAGGTAGCTGGCTCCAGCAAGGGGTGACTCCCTCTGCTGAAGGCCCGCAGTCAAGGCACATGTGAGAAAGCAATCAATGAACAACTATGGTGTCTCAATGGCAACGAAAAACTAATGATTGATGCTTCTCATTTCTCTCTGTTCCTGTTTGTCTGTCCCTACCTATCCCTCTGACTTTCTCTCTGTCCCTATAAAAAAAAAAAAAAATCTGCCCCCGAGATTTGTAACCTGATGACCTCAGGAATCTTGGCTCCACTTTCTCTCTTATCTGCCCACCCCACCTTTCCCTCCAGGTGCCTTCTGATTATCACAAATCTTTTCACTCCACTGAACCTGGCTGGCTTCAGGTCAGGTGGAGAGACAGCTGCAGGCAAAAATCAAAGTTTTCATCTCAAGGAGCATATACATTCTGGTGGGAACAGACAACAACAAATCATCAATCCAAAACAGTTTGGTAGTGAAAAGGATTCCAAAGAGAGGTGAAGCCTGGTAAAGGAGACGGGAGGGCGGCTGTTTTGGAACATTCTCCCAGACGCTGGGTTAATGAATCACTTAAGTCCCCTTGACAGAGTCTGGCAGGGCGGTCCTCCTGGGGTCTTGGGTCCCTCCACCCCTGCGGCCCCCCACCCCCAACACCTGGGTCTCCCCACCCCCACCCCTACCCCTACCCCTGGGTGCCCTTGGAGCGCACTGTATGCGGCGCCTGGTGCTGTTCCAGTAGAACGTTTTCCCCAGGCTTTTCCAGGCCATCCGCCCTGAATGCAAGACGATGAAACCCAGGCAGGGTGGGGCGAGCAGCAGGGTGCGGTGTCTAGGAGAAGGGTGGAGCCAGGGTTATCGCAGATTTACACCACTATGCGCAGGACCACTCCTCACTTAGCAAACCCCTCCGCGACAGGTGACATCATTTCTGGGGACCCACCCTGGTTCTTGGAATTCCACAATGAAGAGTCAGTACTCTAAAGGGTATAATCCTATCTCTATTATGAATTATTTAATAACTTAGTGGAAAACACTTAATGAGGACTTTACAATAGGACAGCCCACTGGACAGCAGCTGCTGGACAGAATTGTGATGGGAAGAGGGAAGTGTGGGTGACCGTTTTCCAAGGTTGTGGTTTGAATAAAAGTGGATGGAGCCATACAGGAGCTGGTTGACTAGTAATTAAGTTTATCAGAACAGAGTAGAAAATATTGTCAGCATTTCATGGTTGGCTTAAGGATGAGGTTTCAGGAAAGACTTGTTTCTTCATTTATTTATAGGGCTCCACAGAAGGGACAGTAATGGTGTTGGGCTCTGCGGAAGTGGCTCTGGGAATCCAGCCCAGGGACCAAAGGAAAGCCATGTGCCTTTATGCCTGTGTTAGTCTCACTTACTGCCCTGGCTTTTCTTTAAAGAGGAAGCCCCAGTTCAGCCAGTTGATGAAAAAAGGGGTAATCATAAATTCCTAACTGAGCATGGTGGATAGTCATGAACCCACATATAACTTCTTTAGTGAAAGGTTTTAAGCCAGCCCTGCCTATTATTCTTGTGCATCTAAGTTAAGACACCTCTGAAATAACAAAAGTCACACTCTCTAGAGAGCACACAGTCTTGTTAAGTATACTGTAATCCAGTCCCCACCTTGCTCTCCCCCACCTCCACGTCATCTTCCTTATGGTCTTTCCTTAATTTCAAAGGGATGAAAGAAGCTACAAAACTGTTATTCTCTGGAGCGCTAGAGAGCTTGCTTTCTGGCCTATGTTGCCAGTTTGGCTCAAATAAACTTTCTTTTTAATTTTTCTTTTATCATTTTGAATTAATTTATTAGAAAATTTTAAATTACAGCCTGAAAATGGTTGGTGTAGTGAGTAGAGCATTGACCTGGGATGCGGGTCCCAAGTTCAAAACCCTGAGGTTGCTGGCTTGAGTGCAGGCTCTCCAGTCGATGCACAGGGTCGCTGGCTTGAGTGTAGGATCATCAACATGATCCCAAAGTCACTGGCTTGAGCCCCTTGGTCAAAGTACATATGAGGAGCAATCAATGAATAACTTAAGTGGCGCAACTATGAGTTGATGCTTCTCATCTTTCTCTCTCTCAAAAACATTTTTTTTTAAAAAATTACAGTTTACTTTCAGTATTATTTTGTATTGGTTTCAAATGTACAGCACAGTGACTAGACAATCATATTCTTTACAAAGTGTTCCCCCAATATTTCCAGTACCCAGCTGGCCCTCCTAATTATTTATTACAATATTATTGACTATATCCCCTATACTGTATTTTTCACCAAATAACTCTTTTTTTTTATTTTAATTTTTTGATTTTAGAGAGCAAGGAAGGAGAAGAGAGAGAGCGCGCGAGAGAGACAGGAACATAAGTCTGATCCTGTATGTGCCCTGACTAGGGATTGAGCTGGCAACCTCTGTGCTATGGTACAAGGCTCTAACCAACCAAGCTACCTGGCCAGGGTACATCAAATGAACTCTTAAAAAAAAAAATTCCTTTGGTTTGGATGCTTCTTACATCGACAAGATCACTGTTCACTTCTTAGAGAGGGTATCTGGTTTGAGAGGGGCAGGTGATGTCCACATGGTGCAGTTCACCTGTAAAGCCAGTAGCCAGGGTCAGGATCACAGCTGCCTGGCTCATGCAGGTTCGTATTGGATTCGAACAGTCGGTAATGAAACAAAGGAGCCAAGAACTGGTGAGCCATCAGCTTTAATTCTGGCTTGCACCCGGTGGGCAAGCAAAAACACACACTGGGCTCCAAAACCCACACATTCAGTGCTCACAAAGCTACTACTGACTTATCCGAGTTTCCTAGAATGAGGTTTCTAGCTCACCAGACTTATTCACCTCTGTTTCCCATCTCCTCCTGCACAAATTCTGCTCAAACTGCCTTCTTCCTCAGCACTCTGCCATCTTGGCTGCTTCTCCTGCACGTGGCCTTAATCTGCTCTCCTTTCTATTACTAACCTCAGGAACTGAGAGAGCAAGCTCCCAGTCTGCCCCACTTTATAGTGTAGATTCAAAACTTCCAATTCAATTACACAAACAAGGAAGTCTCCAATACAAAGCCACCCATCCGAGGTACAATGGGATTCCTCAGGAGAGTGCACCACCCACATCATCCAATCAGTCAAGGGTGTGGGGAAAAACTTACTCCTAAAACCAAGCCTTAGGCTATAACAACCCAGCCTGCCCACAGCCTGTCCCCAAACACACATTAATATCAATGAACTTCCATGTGGGCAGTGCCATCTTTAACAAAGTGAGCATATTATATTTTATCTGCCCAACATCACCCTAACAGTTCTTGTTTATTTTGCCTTCTTTCAGCAGCCTCTGTGCTCCTCAGAAATGCTGACGGGGCAGCCCTGGTATCAACCCCCTCTGCCAGGACAACAGGGCAGGATAATGCTTAACTGCCCCAGAATATGGTTTTCATCATCCCAGTTGTCTTTGTTTCTTCAAATCTCTGTCTTTCCTTTTTTATAATCCTCATTTTATAAACTAACTATATAGCCTGACCAGGCGGTGGCGCAGTGGATACAGCATCGGACTGGGATGTGTAAGACCCAGGTTCGAGACCCCAAGCTTGCCAGCTTCATTGAGCGCAGGCCCATCTGGCTTGAGCTAAAGCTCACCAGCTTGGACCCAAGGTCTCTGGCTCCAGCAAGGGGTTGCTCGGTCTGCTGAGGGCCCGCGGTCAAGGCACAGGTGAGAAAGCAATCAATGAACAACTAAGGTGTCGCAAGGGCAACAAAAAACTAATGATTGATGCTTCTCACCTCTCTTCGTTCCTGTCTGTCTGTGACCTATCTATCCCTCTCTCTGTCCCTGTTAAAAAAAAAAAAATTAACTATATAATTGGAATGTCTTCCTGATTTCAATTAGCTTTCATTTTATTTATTGGCTCCAAGAAACAGCACTCAGCCTGACCTGTGGTGGCGCAGTGGATAAAGCATCAACCTGGGAACACTGAGGTTGCCAGTTCAAAACCCTGCACTGGTCTGGTCAAGGCACATATGGGAGTTGATGCTTCCAGCTCCTCCCCCCTTTCTCTCTCTCTGTCTCCTTTCTAAAATGAATAAAATAAAAAGAAATTTAAAAAAATCTTTAAAAAGAAACAGCACTCAATCTCATGGAATGCAAGTGTTGTAGAATTCTAATGTCAAAAACTGAGATAAAATATTAAGAATTTTAAACAAAAGATTGAAAAGAGGACATGAAAGTACAGCTTGGAGGTGTACTGCACTGCATAATAATTGAGACATCAGCTCATGAGGTCTCAAAGTCAGCTCCAAATACCTGATATAGATCAGAGTGGTGCCATGTGCCCCTGTACAGATTGTTCAGTAGACTTTCTGCCTCAGCCTGTTTGTTTGTTTATTTATTTATTTATACAGGGACAGAGAGAGAGTCAGAGAGAGGGAAAGACAGGGACAGACAGACAGGAACAGAGAGAGATGAGAAGCATCAATCATCAGTTTTTTGATGCGACACCTTAGTTGTTCATTGATTGCTTTCTCACATGTGCCTTGACCGCGGGCCTTCAGCAGACCGAACAACCCCTTGCTGGAGCCAGTGACCCTGGGTCCAAGCTGGCAAGCCTTTGCTCAAGCCAGATGGGCCTGCACTCAAGCTGGTGATCTCGGGGTCTCGAACCTGGGTCCTCCTCATCCCAATCCAATGCTCTATCCACTGCGCCACCGCTTGGTCAGACTCAGTCTGTTTATTTTATTTTTTTGATTGATTGATTTTAGAGAAACAGAGAGAGGAAAAGAGGGTGATAGAGAAAGAAAGAAGCATTTACTTGTTGTTCTACTTAATTGTGCTTTTATTGTTTGCTTCCCATATGTGCCCTGACTAGGGATCGAACTCACAATTACAACCTTGTCTTTTCTGATGATGCTCTAACTGACTGAGCTAATTGGCCAGGGACCTCAGACTGTTTTTTAGGGGGAAAAATCCAGGGACCAAGCATTGTTTTTCCTCTGATCTACCCCCCACTCAAAAAAAGCCTATGCACACAGCTCAAGAATAAAAAGACATAAAATAACCCAATTAAAAAAGTTATGGCCCTTGCCAGGTAGCTTAATTGGTTAGAACATTGTCTCAATATACCAAGGTTGCTGGTTTGATTCCCAGGGAGGGCATATATAGGAATCAACCAGAGTACATAAATAAGTGAAACAACAGGTTGATGTTTCTCTCTCTAAAATCAATCAATAAATTTTTAGTCTGACTGGTGGTGGCGCAGTGAATAGAACATCAACCTGTGATGCTGAAGACCCAAGTTCAAAACTCTGAGGTCACCGGTTTGAGCAGGGGCTTACCTGCTGGAATGTGGAATTGCCAGCTTGAGTGTGGGATCATCGGCATGATCCTATGGCTGCTGTCTTGAGTCCAAAGGTCGCTGGCTTGAAGCCCAAGGTCACTGACTTGAGCTTGGTATCACTGGATCAGCCTCAGCTCCAGGTCAAGGCACGTATGAGAAGCAATCAATGAACAACTAAACTGATGCAACTGTGAGTTTATGCTTCTTATCTCTCTCTGACTTTTAATCATGAAAGGCAAAGTTAGATGAAGAAAATTCAGCCCCTCTTAGAGCTGACAAATGACAAAGAGTGTAGACCAACTTTGCTGGGAGGATTTCTTACTCCCTGGTTTAATTTCCCACATTGCTATGGAGATAGGCTAATAGAAATCTACCTGTGTATTTGCCTGATTAGACTATGAATGACAAGACTTTGAGTACTCATGACTGTGTTCCTAGCACCTATCTCAGCACCTTGCACATAATAGATGCTTAATAAATGTTTGTGAAATGAATAAAGACATGTCTCTGTTCTACTCTGTCTACTGCTGGCAAACTTCAGACTGTTGTAGAGTTAAGCCCACGCACTGGTAATCTTTGCTTTGTGAATCTTTTTTTTCTGGAACAGTAGAGCTAGGGAAGAGAAAAAAAAATTCTGTCTTTTCACATCCAATTGCCTTTGAGGAGCTGGGAAGAGAGCAATTCACACTTGATTATCTTACATCAGATAAATGAGCAGCACCTGAACCGCTGGGCAGTCAGGAGCAGGAGCTACTGCAGCCTGAGGATCCTGCTTTGTCTCAGCTCAGAGGCCATGCTTCCTTCCCTGCCAGTCTTGGCTCTCAGCCTCTTGTTAACTCTGGCTTTGGGCCAGGCATTTCAATTTCAAGAGCGTGTCTTTCTCCAATCTCTGGGATTAGACAAGGTGCCATCACCCCAGAAATTTCAGCCTGTGCCTTCTATCCTGAAGAAAATTTTCCATGGTCAAGAGGTGGCAGCCACCACTGGGGTCTCACGAGACTTATGCCACGTCAAGGAGCTGGGAGTCCGGGGGAACATACTTCGACTTCTCCCAGATCAAGGTAAGAGTATTGGAGTGTGTCCTAGAGAAAAATCTGGTATTGGATGGTGCGAAAAAAGGAAAGAAGAGGAAATTAACGGTTACTGTGGGGTATATAGAAGGCCTTGTGCTGGTATTTTATGTTTTTTATCTTACAATTTATGCACAATTTACGCATCCTGATGCCATTAGTATAGCAAGCAGTGGACAAAAAATTTGAGCTCAGTTTGCCAATGAGTTTAGCCTCTCTTCTCCATATCTCCCCACTACTTTTGTTGGGTGGAAAAGACTATTCGTGGTTTATGAGTACAGGCCAATAACAAATGCCTCGTCTTCTTCTTTACATAAGGATCTGAGTGTGTGCCATGTAATAATTTGCCAAACTAACCTCCCACAAAAATGGCCCAGGTCAACCGTTAAAAGTTGATTTTCCTGCCCAGTTCCTGCCCTTCATTCTCCTGTCCCCCACCCCAATTCTTATTCAAAGTCAGAGATGAGTGTTGTAATCTGCATTTCTATACGACCTCCCAAGTGGTTCAGAGGAAGCATTGAGAATTTTACAGAAACTGGAGATTAAAATTTGAATAGTTATTTGTTCAAGAAGCATTTGCTTGATACCTACTCTGTGCTGGGAATAGTCTATAGCTAGGAGAATACAGACATTAAAGATAAAATCTGCTCTTTATGAATTTATAGAAGGGAGGCAGACAATGACTTCCATACATACACTGTACTAAATACCACATTAGAGGCTTAGGGCCTTAGGGGTGTGGGTTGGGGGAAAATTTCTGGAGAGTTACAAGGTAAGGGGAGCTAGATCGAAGGGGTTTTCATGGAGAGTAGAAAACAGCTGACATTCCTTCCTTCCACAATGGAAAAACACTTTAATTTTTGTGATAATACTTCTATTAAATAATGGTGGGGGAGAACATAATTCACCATCATCCCTCCCTCATTCTCCCACTGGTGAGAATTACCATTAGCAGTTGTATATTCTTCCAGATGTATTTTTTGCATATATATAATATAAACTTGTAATTAAAAAATATTGGGTCATACTATACATTCCTGTAGTATTATGAACATCTCATACAAGTCAAAATAACTTAAGTTTACTTTAATGGTTGCATGATATTTCATTGTATAGAGATGCTATAATATATGTAACTGATGGCTTTTTGATGGGCATGAACATATTGTAAATAGTGCAGGTTTACATCTATATTTTTTTGTGTGTGTGCACTTTTTCTATTATTTCCCTAGGATAAATTCTTAGAATGGAATTGTTGGATCAAAAAACAGGTACATTTATACTTTCAATACATAGTAAACGTCCCCCAAAATTTATAGCTCACCATGAGTATAAGAGAATTATCACTTCCCCACAACTGATAGCAATCTCTTTAAAAATAGGACCTTCAGAAAAATAGGACCTTCAGAATTTTCCATTCAGAAAAGTGGTTTAATCATAGAGACCAGCTCAATGAATTTTCCCAGAAAACCTACACCCAGATCAAGAAATAGAATATGACCAGCACACCAGAGGATCCTTCATGGTCCCTTCTGGTTAATCACTACTCCTCTACAAGGATAACTTCTTTCCAGACACCTAACATCACATTTTAGTTTTGCCTGTTTTTGAATTTCATTTAAATGGAAATGTGGACTGTATCCTTTTTTTGTGTCTAGTTTCTTTCACTCAACGTTGTATTTGTGAGATTTGTTCATGCTGTGTGTATTTGCAGTTCATTCTCATTGCTGTGTAGTATTTCATTGTATTATTTCATTCTTTTTTATTTTTAGAGAGAGAGAAAGAGAGAGGGAGAGATAGAGGGCGGGAAGGAGGGGGAGGGATAGACAGGGACAGGCAGACAGGAGGGAAGAGAGATGAGAAGCTTCAATTCTTTGTTGCGGCACCTTAGTTGTTCATTGATTGCTTTCTCATGTGTACTTTGACTAGGGGGCTCCAACAGAGCGAGTGACCCCTTGCTCAAGCCAGTGGCCTTGAACTCAAGCCAGTGACTATGGGGTCATGTCTATGATCCCACGCTCAAGCCTGTGACCCTGTGCTCAAGTTGGCGAACCTGCGCTTAAGCCAGATGAGCTTGTGTTCAAGCTGGTGACCTCAAGGTTTTGAACCTGGGTACTCAGCATCTCAGACTGATGCTCTATCCACTGCACCACTGCCTGGTCAGGCTATACTATTTCATTCTAATAGATGACAATGTACTTATCTATGCTACACTGAATGCCCACTAGGTAACACTTTTAGCTTTTAATTTTTGTTAATTTAAGAGTAAAACATAATTTCTTTTTATCAAAAAAATTTTTGTGTGTGACAGAGACAGAGAGAATCAGAGAGAGGGACAGACAGGCAGGAAGGGAGAGAGATGAGAAGCATCAATTCTTCGTTGCGGCACCTTAGTTGTTCATTGATTGCTTTCTCATATGTGCCTTGAACCCGGGGCTACAGCAGACTGAGTGACCCCTTGCTCAAACCAGATGAGCCAATGCTCAAGCTGGTGACCTTGGGATTTTGAACCTGGGTCCTCTGCATCCCAGTCTGACGCTCTATCCATTGCACTACCACCTGGTCAGGCATTAAATTAAAAAAATATATATTGTTAAGTTTTTTTGGAGAAAAAGGAGGGAGAGATCAATTGTTCCACTTATTTATGCATTCATTGGTTGATTCTTGTATGTTCCCTTACCAGGGATTGAACCTGCAACCGTGGCATATTGGGATGATGCTCTAACCAACTGAGCTGTTCAGCCAAGGCAAATGATGCTTTTTGCAATGAATAATAAATAATTTATTTTTATATTTTTCAATAGTTGCCTATATAGAAATAAAGATTCTTTTCCTATTGAGGATTCTTTATTTTAAATTTTTTTTCTTTTCTTTTTTAAAAATCAAGTGAGTGGCAGGGAGGCAGAGAGACAGACTCCCGCATGAGCCCCAACTGGGATCCACCTGGAAACCCTGTCTGGGACTGATGCTCTGCCCATCTGGGGCTGTTGTTCTGTTGCTCAGCAACCGAGCTATTTTAGTACCTGAGGTGAGCCCATAGAGCCATCCTCAGCACTCAGGGCCAATTTGCTTATTCAAGCCATGGTTGCAAGAGAAGATAGAGAGAGAGAGAGAGAGAGAGAGAAAAGGGGAGGGGGAGGAGTGGAGAAGCAGATGGTCGTTTCTCCTGTGTGCCTTTACTGGGAATCAAACCAGGACTTCCACACACTGGTCTGACACCTACCACTGAGCAAACAGGTCAGGGCCTCTTTTTTTAAAAAGGAGATTTTTTAGAAAAAATTTTCTTTTTCAGATTTTCTTTATTCATTTTTAGGGAGAGAAAAAGAGAGAGAAAGAGAAGGGGGAAGGAGCAGGAAGCATCAACTCCCATATGTACCTTGATAAGGCAAGCCCAAGGTTTTGAACCAGTGACCTCAGTGTTCCAGGTTGACACTTTATCCACTGTGCCACCACAGGTCAGGCATCATTTTTCTTAATGACTTGTACTCTCTCTCTCTCTCTCTCTCTCTCTCTCTTTTCAATGAGAGAGATAGGGACAGAGAGAGAGATACAGAGAGAGGGATAGATAAAGACAAACAGGCAGAAAGAGAGAGATGAAAAGCATCAGTTCTTCATAGTGGCATGTTAATTGTTCATTGATTGCTTTTTCATATGTGCCTTGACCTGGGGGCTACAGCAGAGTGACTGACCCCTTACTCAAACCAGCGACATTGGGTTCAAGCCAGTGACCTTGTGGTCATATCTATGATCCCACGTTCAAACCAGCGACCCTGGCACAAGCTGGTGAGCCCGCGCTTAAGCCAGATGAGCTCATACTCAAGTTGGCGACGTCAGGGAGCTCGTACTCAAGTTGGCGTACTCTGCGTCCCAGTTTGACGCACTACCCACCGTGCCACCTCCTGGTCAGGCTGTATTGTCTCCTTTTTTTTTTCTTGCAGGGACAGAGAGAGGGATAGACAGGGACAGACAGACAGGAATGGAGCAAGATGAGAAGCATCAATCATCAGTTTTTCGTTGCAACACCTTAGTTGTTCATTGATTGCTCTCTCATATGTGCCTTGACCACGGGCCTTTAGCAGACCAAGCAACCCCTTGCTCGAGCCAGTGACCTTGGGTCCAAGCTGGTGAACCTTTGCTCAAGCCAGATGGGTCTACACTCAAGCTGGCGACCTCGGGGTCTCGAACACTGGGTCCTCCACATCCCGGTCCGATGCTCTATCCACTACGCCTCTGCCTGGTCAGGCTATTTATTCATTTTAAAGAAGAGAGACAGATAGAGAGAGAGAGAGAGAAAAGGGGGAGGAGCAGGAAGCATCAACTCCCATATGTGCCTTGACGGGGCAAGCCCCGGGTTTTGAACCGGCGACATTAGCATTCCAGGTCAATGCTTGATCCACTGTGCCACCACAGGTCAGGATAGACTGATCTTTTTAAAAGATGGTCAATGAAAAACAATGGTCAATGAACAAAAATGGCCAATGGAAACAAAAGTGATGGTCAATGAAAAGAAAGGGAGAGTTGATATATTGAAATTGAGGAGAAAATTGGATAATTTTAAATGCTTTTAATTTTTTTAAGTGAGGGGAGGGGAGATAGGCTCCCACATACGCCCCTACCGCCCCTACCAGGATCCACCTGGCAACACTCTTCTAGGTCCAATGCTTGGATCAACGGAACTATCCTCAGTGCCTGGGGGGGGGGAGAGAAGCAGATGGTTGCTTCTTATGTGTTCCCTGACTAGGGGTGGAACACAGGAAGTCTACAAGCCAGGCTGACACTCTATCCATTGAGCCAGCCGGCCAGGGACAATTTTACTTTCATATGAGACTGGAGAGTGAAGAGGCATTGTGATGGTATTTTAGAATGTTTGGCTTTCTGTTGTAATTTTTCCACAAAAACTGAATGACCTTAGAAAATCCTTACTTAAGGCAGAGACACTCAACCAAATAAAATATTGGCATCAGGCCAAAAATGTTATTTGTGAAGAAGAAATAGATGATGCAAAAAAGAAAAAAAAGAATATTGGTTGCTTGTTGTAAGTGTCTTGACCGGGCAAGCCAAGGGTTTTTTTGTTTGTTTTTAAATTTTATTTATTCATTTTAGAGAGGTTGGGGAAGAGAGAGAAAGAGAGTGTAAGTGAGAGACTGAGAAGGGAAGGGGGAGGAGCAGGAAGCATCAACTCCCATATGTGCCTTGACCAGGCAAGCCCAAGGTTTGAACCGGCAACCTCAACATTCTAGGTCAATGCTTTATCAACTGCACCATCACAGGTCAGGGAAGCCAAGGGTTTATAAATGGTGCCACCACAGGCCAGGCCCGGTCTAAGGGATTCTTAAACATTATTTTGCTATGGGTCCCTTTGGCATTTCTGTTGAAACCAGTGGACCCCCTTCTCAGAATAATGGTTTACATGCCTCAAATAAAGTATTTAGAATTTTAAAAGAGATCAATTAAATATTGAAATACATTTATAAAAATATTTATTAACTGAACTTATTGGGGTGACATTGGTTAATAAAATTGCATAGGTTTCAGGTGTATACTTCTATAATACACCATTAGTATACCGTATTGTGTGTTCACCACACCAATACATAAATTTATTTATTTATTTATTTATTTATTTATTTATTTATTTATTTATTTATGTGACAGAGACAGAGAGAGGGACTGATAGGGACAGACAGGAAGGGAGTAAAATGAGAAGCATCAGTTCTTCTTTGTGGCACCTTTGTTCATTGATTGCTTTCTCACGTGCCTTGATGTGAGTGGGGGCAAAAGCAGATAGAATGACCCCTTGCTCAAGCCACTGACCTTTGGGCTTAAGCCAGCGACAATGGGGTCCCAGTTTGATGCTCTATCCACTGTGCCATCGCCTGGTCAGGCTATAAATATATTTTTTTCTTTTAAATCTTTTTCCTTTTTTTTTAAACTTCTTTTTATTTTATTCATTTTAGAGAGGAGACACAGAGCGAGAGTGAGAGAAAGAGAGAAAGGGAGGAGGAGCTGGAAGCATCAACTCCCATATGTGCCTTGACCAGACCAGTGCAGGGTTTTGAACTGGCGACCTCAGTGTTCCCAGGTCGATGCTTTATCCACAGCGCCACCACAGGTCAGGCTAAAAATATTTTTAACACAAATGTATATATACTGTATTTGCCCATGTATAAGACTTACCTTTTTTCGAAAAATTTGGGGTTTAAAAACTGGATGCGTCTTATACAGTGGTTGTAAATTATTTTACTTGCATTTCCCACTTTTTCATGCTTATTTTTGCACTCATTGTTGAAGACAGTGATTCGTCATCTGACACAGATGAGGACAAGCTATTGGATGGGAGTTTTGACAGCAATGAAGAGTTGTATGAATTTTATGATGAATAAAACTTGAGTTCAATAACTTTATGTAATATACATTTTTTCAAATTTTGGGCCCAAAACTAAGGTGCATCTTATACATAGGAGCGTCTTATACATGGGGGAAATACTGTAATAACACACATGATGGTTTATTAAGGTAACGAATAATAGGACCTACAGAAGGGACTCTACCATACTTCAAAGTAGTGTGTATGTATTATTTTAAGATATTTTCAACAACTTAATGTCTGAACATATTTTTGTTTTCTATTGGTAATAGTGTCATACATAGGCCCTGGTAATATTTGGGGGATTTGAGGACCATTTTTAAAATGAAAAGAAATGCTAAATTTTATTTAGTTTAATAAAAATGAATATATAATTCTTTTTTCCATCCATTATCATAAAACATACAGGACCCAATGGGGATTTGCACATGTGAGAATAAGAACCGCTGGTTTTGTGCTTGCTTTATTAGCACGTATATTAAAAATTGGAACGATACAGAGAAGATTAGCATGGCCCCTCTGCAAGAATGACATGTAAATTTGTGAAGTGTGCCATATTTTTAAGGGGATTAAGAAATACAAAATGCCAGTTATAAAATTAGTCCTGGAAAAATAAAATAAAATAAAATTAGTCCTGGGAGACTGACCTGTGGTGGTGCAATGGATAAATTGTCATCCTGGAATGTTGATGGTGGTTCGAAACCCTGGGCTTACCTGGTCAGGGCACGAATAGGAAGCAACTATGAGTTGATGCTTTCTGCTCTTCCCCCTGGCCTTTCTTTCTCTTTCTCTAAAATCAATACATAAAATCTTAAAAAAAAAATTAGTCCTGGGAATGTAATGTATAGCATAAGGAATATAGTCAATAATATAATAATAAATATGTATGATGCCAGATAGGTCTAGACTTATGGTGATTATTTCATAAGGTATAAATGTCTAATCACAATATTGTGCACCTGAAACTAATATATTTTATTTTAACTCTAGTTAAAAAATGTATTAGGCCCTGGCCAGTTAGCTCGGTTGGTGCATTGTCCCAACCTGCCCTGTCAGAGCACATACAAGAGTCAACCAATGAATGTATGAATTGGTGGAGCAATAAATTTTATTTATTATATGAAAGAAATAAATCCTCCCCTAAGGTCATTTGAGTGTGACTGATTATTTTCTGCCCTTACTTTGTATATGTGATATACATAGAACATTTGACATTTATGTTATAGGTAGATATACAGTAAAATATATGATGGTGACACTTAACATCTCTCTGTTCCATCTAGGTTTCTTTCTTTACTCCAAGAACCCTCCCCAAGCCTCCTCTTGCCTACAGAAGCTCCTCTACTTCAACCTGTCTGCAGTTAAAGACAAGGAGCAGTTAACAATGGCCCAGCTGGGTCTGGAGCTGGGGCCCAACACTTACTATAACCTGGGACCAGAACTAGAATTGGCCCTGTCCCTGGTCCATGAGCCTCAGGTGTGGGGCCAGTCCATTCCTAAGCCAGGTAAAATGTTTGTATTGCAGTCAGTACCATGGCCTCAAGGTGTCCTTCACTTCAATCTGCTGGATGTGGTAAAGGAGTGGAATAATAACCCTCAGAAGAACTTAGGTTTGCTCCTAGAGATACTGGTCAAAGGACACAGAGACTCTGGGGTGAGTTTTCAGCTTAAGGACACCTGTGCCAGACTGAGATGTTCTCTTCATGCTTACCTGCTGGTAGTGACCCTCAACCCTGAGCAGTGCGACCGTTCTTCCCGAAAAAGGAGGGCAACCATCTCTGCCTCTAATGCTTCTTGCAAGAACCTGTGCCATCGTCACCAGCTATTCATCAATTTCAGGGACCTGGGCTGGCACAAATGGATCATCGCTCCGAAGGGGTTCATGGCAAATTACTGCCATGGAGATTGTCCTTTCTCACTGACCACTTCCCTCAACAGCTCCAATTATGCTTTCATGCAAGCACTGATGCATGCAGCTGACCCAACGACCCCCCAGGCTGTCTGTATTCCCACCAAGCTGTCCCCTATTTCCATGCTGTACCAGGACAATGATGACAATGTCATTCTGCGACATTATGAAGACATGGTAGTTGATGAATGTGGGTGTGGGTAGGCTGTCAGAAATAGGAATAGAAGTGTTCTTAGGGTAATTCTTTCAATAAAACTACCTATCCGGTTTATGACCTGTTGGATCTGAAATATCAATATGTTTATATTTACAACTTGTCTTTCTGGAAAATCCATTGTGAATGATGATGTCCCACATTGCACACTCTACTCACACACAGCCTTAATGATTAAAGAATTTTTTAAAATCACCAATATCTACATAGTTTATTTAATGGTTACATTATATATGATTATTTAGATATGTATTTTACTTAAGAAAATGTTTATCATTGGACATTGTATTTAGAATTTTCATGGTGAAATACTGGTATGGCTTTGTTCATATCTTCTTAGAAACATTATAGACATGGAATTACAGAATTTGAAGTATAAATTGAGCCCTGGCCAGGTAACTCAGGTGGGTAGAGCTCATCCTGATGAGCCAAGCTTATGGGTTTGATCCCAGGTCAGGGCACATACAAGAATGAACCAATGAGTGCATCAGTAAGTGGAACAACAAATTGGTATTTTTTTCTCTCTCTCTTCTTTCTAAATCAATAAAAATAAAAAACGTATAAATTGTTTTTAAAAAGTATAAATAGACTCTTTTATAATTAATATAAACTATATTGATATTAAAGCAAACATGTGCCCTGGCCGGTTGGCTCAGTGGCAGAGCGTCAGCCTGGTGTATGAATGTCCCAGGTTCAATTCCCAGCCAGGGCACACAGGAGAGGCGCCCATCTGCTTCTCCACCCTCCACCCCCTCCTTTCTATCTCTCTCTTCCCCTCCCGCAGCCAAGGCTCCATTAGAGCAAAATTTGCCCCGGTGCTGAGGATGGCTCCATGGCCTCCGCCTCAGGTGCTAGAATGGCTGGTTGCAATGGACCAAACGGCCCAGATGGGCAAAACATCGCCCCCTAGTGGGTTCACTGAGTGGATTCTGGTTGGGCACATGCAGGAGTCTCTCTGCCTCCCTGCTTCTCACTTCATAAAAAATATAACACCCCCCCCCCCCCCACAAAACAACAACAACAACAAAATAAAAGAATAAACATGCATGTATTATGGAGTAAAATGCAAAATTCACATGGACTTCAAATATAAAATTCTAGCCTGACCAGGCAGTGGCACAGTGGATAGAGCATTGGCCTGGGACACAGAGGGCACAGGTTCAAAACCCCAAGATTGCTGGCTTGAGCGCAGGCTCACTAGCTTGAGCATGGGATCATAGACACGACCCCGTGGTCATTGGCTTTGAGCCCAAAGGTCACGGGCTTGGGCCCAAGGTCATTCACTTGAGCAAGGGGTCACTGGCTCTGCTGGTTAAGGCACATATGAGAAAGCAATCAATGAACAACTAAGGTCCTGCAACCTAGAATTGATGCTTCTCATCTCTCTCCCTTCCTGTCTCTCTCTAAATAAATAAAAATAAAAAATATAAAACTTTACACGTAATAGGATACATTAAGTTATATCAGGAAGTATGAGGTTACTTACCTCTCTTGTTAGGAGAACTAAAGTGGGAAAGTTTGTGAATCACTGTTTTATTTAATCTTTAATTCCAGTTGTCAATACCTTAAATCAACCTCACCATTATCCCTGGATTATTGTTATAACTTTTAACCTGATCTTTTGTTTTTATTTTTGTTTTTTTTTAAAGTGTAGATTATTACAATTACAAGTACATGTGACAATGCCTGCATAATCCTCCAGTCTCTTTTTCCATCCTTCTAATGGACTCACCCTCCTGAGTTTGGTGTTCATTGTTCTCATTCATATCTTTGTAATTTTACTACATGTGCTTGGATCCATGAACAGCATAAACCATAACTTCATGAAAATGTAAACTTTATAGAAACCCTATTGGAGTTTATTTTTCTATCATTTTCCCTCATTTTATTATTACAGAAATTATTGCAGGTCGATATAATTTATTTTATTTTTTGTTTTGAGAGGATGTTTATTACAGCTGGGGACAGTGAAACAAAGATCTAGAATAGAAGAAGCAATGGGAGAGAGCCTGGGTGGGGCTGCTGGCTCTCTAGAGACGATATAGGGAAGAAGTGAGCCGGGTGGGGCTGCTGTGAGCCCACTGGAAAGTCAGAGGTAAGGGCAGCTTGGCACAGGTAGGGGGTTAACTCTGGACAACCTGCCACCGCCCAGTGCTCCCTTGGTTGCAAGTCTCATGGGGCCCCTTAGAGTTTGGAAGAGAAAAGTAAAGATGCATGCCTGAAAGGGAAGAAAGACATGGGTGTGCTCCTGAGAGTCTGCCTAATTGATTTTTTTCACTGCTGAGCAATCAATCCATTACAAGGATATTACACAATTCATTTATTCATTATGCTATTATTGGACACAGGACATTCAAATAAACTGTTAGAATCATTTCTATAGAATGAACACAGAATCTCTTAACAATCTATCTGTCTAGCTAGGGCAGCAGTGAATATGAACAATTTGTAAGGATAATGAATAGGCTATAGAACTTGAACACGAACAAAACTGATCTTTAACAAGCATTCTCAAGACTGACCAGGCAGTGGCACAGTGGATAGAGCATTGGACTGGGACATGAAAGACCCAGGCTAGAAACCCTGAGATTGCAGGCTTTAGTGCACTCTGGCTTGAGCGCGGGCTCACCAGCTTGAGTGCGAGGTTGCTGCCTTGAGTTTGGGATTATGGACATGACCCCATGGTTGCTGGCTTGCGTCCGAGGTCGCTGGCTTGTGCAAGAGGTCACTCGCTCTGATGTGGCCCACCCCCTGGTTGGGGCACGTATGAGAGAGCAATCAATGAACAACTAAGGTGCTGTACCAAAGAATTGATGCTTCTCATCTCTCCCCCTTCCTGTTTGTCTGTTCGTATCGGAATCTGACTCTCTTTCTGACTCTCTCTCTCTGTCTCTGTAAAAAAAAAAAAAAAGCATTCTCAAACTATACTTTTTGGAATAATGTCTACCGTTAATTAAAAAAGCCTCCACCTTGACAATACATCATTTGAGTCAGAAACACTGTTCTCTGACAGATATCAGTGTGAGGCTCACTTCGGACAAATCATTTAGAACAAGTTAGTGGGGAACAATCAGGATGATGCCAACAATAGTAATCTATATCAATATGTTTACAAAGCATTTTCAGATTATATTTATTTTTTAATGTTTATTTTATTGATTTTAGAGAGAGGAAAGGAAAGAGACAGGAACATCTATCTGTTTTGTATGTGCCCTGACCAGGGATTGAACTGGCAACCTTTGCGCTTCAGAACGACACTCTAATCAATCAAACTATCCAGCCAGGGATAGTTTATATTTGTTAAAGAAAGAGCTAAGAAATTAATGTAACAGAAGATAGATGGGCCTGACTAGGCGGTGGCACAATGGATAGGGCGTCGGACTGGGATGCGGAAAACCCAGGTTCGAGACCCTGAGGTCTACAGCTTGAGCGCGGGCCCATCTGGCTTGAGCAAAGGCTCGTCAGCTTGGACCCAAGGTCGCTGGCTCCAGCAAGGGATTACTTGGTGTGCTGAAGACCCGTGGTCAAGGCACATGTGAGAAAGCAATCAATGAACAACTAAGGTGTCGCAACAGCAACGAAAAACTGATTGATGCTTCTCATCTCTCTCCGTTCCTGCCTGTCTGTCTGTCCCTATCTATCCTTCTCTCTGACTCTCTCTCTGTCCCTGTAAAAAAAAAAAAAAAAAAAAAGAAGGTAGATGGTTGTTTTCGTAAAGGTGACAGGGTTTTGATGGGGTTTATGCAGCCCCAGTTCTGTCCTTCGTTTTTCTGTTTTGTGGGCCCAGGACTCATGGTGGTTCAGTCAGACTTGAACAAAGGTGTCTCATTAGCATAAAAAATTCATAAAATTTCATCTGTGAACCAGGGATCAATGTATGAGTTTACAGTAAGATGCAAAGAAGAGTTAGCGAGCATAATGTGTTTGATAGAAAATTATACATATAGAAACCTAGTAATCATCTGAATGTGTATTGGGAAATCAGAGGAAAAGAATTAGTTATATGATCTAAATGACAAGATTTTTTTAATTTCTAAATCCAGATACTAGATGAATTCTAGTCATTTAAGACTGTACTGCTTCTATTAATATTCTTCAAGCCTGACCAGGCAGTGGCACAGGGATAGAATATTGGCCTGGGACACAAAGGACCCAGGTTCAAAACCTCGATGTTGCCTGACCTGTGGTGGCACAGTGAATAAAGCATCGACCTGGAATGCTGAGGTTGCTGGTTCAAAACCCTGGGCTTACCTAGTCAAGGCACATATGGGAGTTGATGCTTCCTGCTCCTCCCCCTCTCCTCTCTCTTTCTCTTTCCTCTCTCTCTCTAAAAATGAATAAATAAAATCTAAAAAAAAAATTTAAAAATAACAAAAAAAAACCCCTCAATGTTGCTGTCTTGAGTGCAGGCTCACTAGCTTGAGTGCGGGGTCTCTGGCTTGAGTGTGGGATCATAGACATGATCCCATGCTTGTTGGTTTGAGCCCAAAGGTTGCTGGTTTGAGCCCAAAGTCACTGGCTTAAACAAGAGGCTAGTTTGGCTAGAGTCCCCTAGGAAAGGAACATATGAGAAACCAATCAATAACAGCTAAGGTGCAGCAAATATGAGTTGATGCTTCTCATCTCTCTCCCTTCCTGTCTTTCTCTCTCTTGCTGAAAAAAAAAAAAAAAAAACAGAAGAGAAAAAGTGAGGCATAAAAATCAGGACAAGGGTTGTTTCCTCACTACTTTAATGTCTACTCAAAACAACACTTTTTTTGTGTGTGTGTGGCAGAGACAGAGAGAGTCAGAGAGAGGGACAGATAGGACAGACAGACAGGAAGGGAGAGAGATGAGAAACATTAATTCTTCATTGTGGTTCCTTAGTTGTCCATTGATTGATTTCTCATATGCGCCTTGACGGGGGGCGGGGGCTATAGCAGACCGAGTGACCTCTTGCTCAAGCCAGTGACCTTGGGCTCAAGCTGGTGAGCCTTGCTCAAACCCACTGAGCTCGCGCTCAAGCTGGTGACCTAGGGGTCTCGATCCCTGGTCCTCCGCGTCCCAGTCCAACGCTCTATCCACTGCAGCACCGCCTGGTCAGGCTCAAAACAACATTTCTAAAAAAATATTTTATTTATTGATTTTACAGAGAGAGGAAGGCATGGGGGATAAGAAGTAGTTGCTTCACTCTAGCTGTGCCTTGACCGGGTAAGCCCAGCATTTCGAACCCGCGACCTCAGCATTCCAGGTTGGCACTCTATCCACTGTGCCACCACAGGCCAGGCTCTATTCAAAACAATATTAAACATTTCAACTATTATCACTAAAGGTGAAAAAGGTAAAGGGATTAAGCAAAACAACAACAAAACCTCATAGACAGACAACATTATGGTGATCACCAGAGGGAAAGGGGGGTGGAGGGAGGCAGTAGAGAGTAAAGGTGGGGAATAAATGGTGATGGAAGGAAAGTTGGCTTGGGATGGTGAACACACAATACCATGTGCTGATGATGTATTATAGAATTGTACCTCTGGAATCTATATAATTTTATTAATTACTGTCACCCAATAAATTAAATTAAAAAAAAGGTTTTTGTGCTTTACTTGTGAGTGAAATACTTGGAGCATGTGTTTAAGATCTGAATCTACTTTAATAGGAAAGGGCAAGATTTGTTTCTTTTTCTTTTTTAGCGGGAGAGACAGGGAGTGAGACAGAGAGAGGGGCGGATAGGAACAGACAGACAGGAAGGGAGAGAGATGAGAAGTATCAATTCTTTGTTGCAGCACCTTAGTTGTTCATGCTTTTTCATATGTACCTTGACCCGGGAACTACATTAGAGTGAGTGACCCCTTGCTCAAGCAAGAGACCTTGGGCTCAAGGCAGCAACCTTGGGTTTCAAGGCAGCAACCTTTGGGCTCAAGCCAGTGACCATGGGGTCATGTCTATGATCCCACACTCAAGCCAGCGACCCCGTGCTCAAGCTGGTGAGCCTGCGCTCAAGCTGGTGACCTTGGGGTTTTGAACGTGAGTCCTCTGTGTCCCAGTCCGACACTATCCACTGCACCACCGCCTGGTCAGGTCACAATTTATTATTTTTGTTCTTAACACCCTCCCCCACATGTAATAATAATTTTGCAATGATTGATATGAGGGGCTTTAGGCTTCTAGAAGGGTAATTGCCCAAAGTCTCCTGGAACAAAAATAATTGAATCAATAGCTATTTTGAAAAGAAAGATATAACTACCTCAGGTATAAACAGAATGCAAATGGGAAATGACAGGATGGAGTGATTCCATCTGAATTAAAGAAGGATTTGCCTATTCTGGAAATTTTTTACAAATGAATCCATACAATATGTGGCTTTTTATGACTGGGTTGTTTCACTAAAGATGTTTTTTTCAACTTTTATCATGTTATAGTATGTATTAGTACTCCATTCTCTTTTTTATCAGTGAATAATATATATTTTTAAAAATTTTTATTTTATTTTAATTTATTGGGTGTACATAGATTCTAGTGTCCCTCCAAATAATATTCTTTTGTGTGAATATTTGACAACTTGTTTATCCATTCAGCAGTTGATGGACATTTGCACTGTTGCCACCTTTGGCTATTAGAAATAATGCTACTACAAATATTCATGTACAAGTTTTTGTGTGAATATATGTTTTTTTAAAATATTTTATTTTATTTATTTATATTTTAGATTTTATTTATACATTTTAGAAAGGAGAAGGGAGAGAGAGAGAGAGAAAGAGAGAGTGAGAAGGACGGACGAGCAGGAAGTATCAACTCCCATATGTGCCTTGACTGGGCAAGCCCAGGGTTTTGTTTTGTTTTTTTAAAGTTTGTTCTTGTTTTTTTTTTTAATTTCTTTTTATTTTATTCATTTTAGAGAGGAGACACAGAGAGAGAGTGAGAGAGAAAGAGAGAAAGGAGGCAGGAGCTGGAAGCACCAACTCCCATATGTGCCTTGACCAGACCAGTGCAGGGTTTTGAACTGGCGACCTCAGTGTTCCCAGGTTGACGCTTTATCCACTGCACTACCACAGGTCAGGCAAGCCCAGGGTTTTGAGACCAGTGACCTCAGCATCCTAGGTTGAGGTTGACGCTTTATTCACTGCACCACCACAGGTCAGGCAAATATATGTTTTTAGTTCTCTTAGAATTGCCAAATCATATGGTCCACTCTATGTTTAATGTTTTAAGGAACTGTCTGTTTTCCAGAGTGACTGCACCATTTTCTATTACTACCAGCAATACATGCTAGTTCCATATCCTTATCAACATTGTTATTGTCATTTTTTTATTATAGCCATCTTAGTGATCATGAAATAGTATCTCATTGTGGTTTTGACTTATATTTCCTTAATGATTAGTAAAGTTGAGCATCTTTTCATACATACAATGGAATGTTATTCAGCCTTAAAAGGGAAGAAAATCTTGTCATATGCTACGACTTAAATGAACCTTGTGGACATTCTATTAGGTGAAGTAATAGAATGTCACAAAAGACAAATACTGTATTAGACTTATATGAGATTTCTAAAGTAGTCAAACTCATAGGGACAAAAAGTAGAATGATGGTTGATAGGAGCTGAGGTAGGAGAAAATCACGATTTGTTGTTTAATGCATATACAGTTTCAGTTCTGCAAGATGGAAAAGTTCTGTAGATAGGTTGCACAACAATGTGACTGTAGTCAACACTATTGAATTATATAGTTAAAAATGGTTATTGTATAACCCATTTTAAAGTTTCTTTACCCTCATCTACTATTCCCCTTCTTCAGGTATTAAATTTGATATGTGTTTTCATGCCAATTAAAAATTTCAAAAAATAAATAAAATCAATTTGTTACTGGATGGGGACTGGGCCTGGAGTAGGTCTACCTCAGTCTGGCCAGTAGTGTGTGGGTTCTTGACTTCAATCAGGAAAGATTTTATAACACAAGCCCTGGTGATTTTGAGAGTATGTTTATTAAAGCTGGGGACCATGAAACAAAAGAAGGACTTAGGGTAGAAGAAGCAACAGGAGAGAGTCCAGGTGGGAGTCTGCTTTGGGTCCCGAGAAGCATATGAAGGAAGCAAGCTAAGGCAGGGCTGTTTCTAGCTCACTGGGAAGTAAAGGTCACTCTGACAGAAGTGAGCCAAGGGAAGGCTGCTGTTAGCTCACTAGGAGGTCAAAGAAAAGGCGTCCCTGGAGACAGACAGGTTCAGGAGGCTAGCCTGGGACGCACTGCTGCTGCCCTCTGCTCCCCTGTTTGCAAGTCACATGGGGACCCTTAAAGTTTAAGAGAAAGGAAATAAAAAGTTTATGCCTGAGAAAGAACCTGGGCATGCTCTAAAACAAGTACACACTGGGTCTTTTTGTGGAGGGTTTTTATCTCTTTTCTGCAGGCGAGAGTCTTCGGGGAGGGTTTTGGGAGAATATGTTGGCTTTCCAAGTGTATTTTAATACTCCGATGCATCAAAAATGAATCTGTAGCAGAGTTTGGGATTATTATTTGGTTCTTTTTACCTTATCTTAGATCTGTCTGGCTCTAATTGGGTTTTTGTTATTTGTTCCCCTGACATTATCTATCCTTGGGTTTGACAGGCACAAATGGCATTAATTGGGTCTCTGTCCTCTGTCTTCCTGACAAAAGTGATTGAAGTTCTTTATTCTCTGATCAGAGAGGAGTGGTATAAACCATTTGTTCTCAAGTGTCCTTGGTAAGAGAAGATAAGGTCTTGCAATTTACTAGCTGCCTGTAAGTTGGTCAGCTTGTGTGGCTTTCTTTAATGATCTTGTCTTAGTTTTCCTATTCTACTTGCCCAGGAATTTTCCTAGTTTCCTACTATCCTGCCTCAAATCGACCATAGATGTATGGGTTTAGTTCTGTGTAGAGGTCTTCTATATGCTCCAAGGGATAAAAAATTTTTTTTTTAGAAAAATTAAGATTAAGAGAAAAACAATAAAATCATAAATATGAATAAAATTAGAAAAATTATAAGACAATATTCTGTGGCTGTTGAACATTAACAAAAAATGGGGGGATCCTATAATCATCCCAATAGATGCAAAAGAAGATGTGGCAAAATTTACAACCATTCATGATAAAAATAGGACTAGAAATGGAAAACAATTTTGTTAGCCTGATAAGAGGCATCTGTAAAAACTTACAGCTATCATCATACTTTAGGGTGGATAACTGAATGCTTTTTCACTAAGATCGGGAACAAAACAAGAATATTCACTCTTGCCTTACCAGGCGGTGGCTGTGGATAGAGCGTCGGACTGGGACAAGGAGGACCAAGGTTCGAAACCCTGAGGTTGCCAGCTTGAGCGCAGTTCATCTGGTTTGAGCAAGGCTCCCCAGCTTGAGCCCAAGGTCACTGCCTTGAGCAAGGGGTCACTCAGTCTTCTATAGCCCCCCATTCAAGGCACATATGAGAAAGCAATCAATGAACAACTAAGGTTCCGCAACAAAAAGTTGATGCTTCTCATCTCTCTCTCTTCCTGCCTGTCTGTCCCTATTTGTCCCTCGCTCTGTCTGTTTCTGTCACACAAAAAAATATTTACTCTCATCTTCGCTGTTGCACATTTTATTTGGACGCATTAGCCATCATAATAAGACAGCAAGAAGAAATGAAAAAGCATATCTGTAGGAAAGGAAGAAGTAAAACTAGCTTTATTTGCAGAGAATATGATTATCTGCCCGGAAAACCATAAGGAATCTTATGGTTTAAAACCTATTAGGAACAGTACATTTAGCAAGTTCACAGGTTGGTTACAAGGTCAACATACAAAAATCAATTCTATTTCTATATACCACCAATGAAGAGTCAAAACAACATTTAAAAACCAATACTACTTACAATCAAATGAAAAACATTTTTATGTCCTTTGAGTAGGTAATGATTTCATAGACAAGATCCAAAAGGCATTAACCACAAAAAACAAGTTGAGAAGTTGAACTTCATTAAAATTGACAACTTCTGGACCTGCCTTGTGGTGGCGCAGTGGATAAAACCTTGATCTGGAACACTGAGGTTGCCAGTTTAAAACCTGGGGCTTGCCTGGTCAAGGCACATATGGGAGTTGATGCTTCCTGTTTCTCTCCCCTTCTCTCTCTGTCTCTCTCCCCCCGTGTCCCCTGCCTGTTTAAAATGAATAATAATAAAATAATTGACAACTTCTTTTCTTTAAAAGACACCACAAAGGAAATGAAAAGGCAAGCCAGAGACTGAGAAAAATATATACATAGACATTGCAAAAGAATTGCATTCATAATACATAAAGAACTCTTATAACTTAATAAGAAGACAAACAACCTAACAGAAAATGAATAAAATAATCAAAAATACTTTAGAAAAGATGATACAGAAATAACTAAGAAGCACATAAAAAATGCTCAACATCATTAATATTCAGGAATGTGCAAATTAAAATCACAGTTCTGTACTACCACACATCCACAAAAATCACTGCAACTGGAAAGGTTGACACTACCCTCCCAGGAGCATGTCTGCACCTTTCCTTTTCTGGTGTGCATCTCCAAAGGGACCCTACGAGACTTGCAACCAGGGGAGCAATGGGCAGTAGCAGCTTGTCCCAAGCTAAAGCCCCGAAACTTGCCTGACCTGTGGTGGTGCAGTGGATAAAGCATCAACCTGGGAACACTGAGGTCGCCAGTTCAAAACCCTGCACTGGTCTGGTCAAGGCACATATGGGAATTGATGCTTCCAGCTCCTCCCCCTTCTCTCTCTCTCTCTCTCTCTTTCTCTCTCTCACTCTGTGTCTCCTCTCTAAAATGAATAAAAAAAAAAAATTAAAGCCCTGAAACTGTCACCAAGTCCTCCTTTTCTCTGACTCTCCAGTGGGTTGACAGCAGCCCCGCCCCGGCTCACTTCTTTCCCATAATGTTTCTAGAGAGCTAGCAGCCCGGGCTAGGTTCTCTCCCATTGCTTCTTCTTCTTTTCTTTTTTAAAAAATATTTATTTAAAATTTTAATTGGATTTATTGTGGTGACACTGGTTAACAAAATTATACAAATTTCAGGTACATAATTCTACAATGCATTCTTTGTACACCATGTTGTGTGTTCACTCCCCCTGTCTACTATTGCTTCTTCTATCCTAAGCCATTCCTTGTTTCACTGTCCCCAGCTTTAATAGATGTACTCTCAAAATTAAATAAATAAATAAATAAAAAGTTGACATTACCAACTGTTGGTGAGGATGTTGAGCAACTGGAACTCATATACTCCTGTTGAAACCATAAACTGGTGTAACAATTGGGCATTTTCTTTTTTCCTTTTTTTTTCCTCTTTTTTTTTCTTTTTTAAAAAATGTTTATTTTATTGATTTTAGAGAGAAGAAGGGATAGAGAAAGGGACAGGAACATTAGTCTGTTCCTAGATGTGCCTTGACTGGGGATCAAACCAGCAACCTCTGTGCTTTGGGACGATGCTCTAACTAATGGAGCTATCTGGCCAGGACAATTGGGCATTTTCTTAAAAGTTAAATATACATTTACCAATTTAATCCATCAATTCCACTCCTAAATTCTTTACCCAAGAGAAGAGAAAAAAAACATGTTTACGTAAAGAAGTGTACATAATATTTATATCATCCTTATGCATCATAGCCTTAAATTAGAAATAACCCAAAGTTCATTAGTGGGTGAATGAATAAACGAATTGTAGTTTACTCATATAAAGGAATTTACCCAGAAAAAAGAAAATTGCCCTCTGACACACCTAATCATATACATCAGTTTTACAGAGAAACTGAACAAAAACATTGCATGATGGCATTTGTGTGAAATTATAAAACAGTCCAAACTAATCTATAGTGACAGAAATATCAGTGGCTGTCAGGGACAGGGAGTAGCAGGATTGACTGAGAACTTTTTGGGTGACAAGAATCTTAAATATCTTGATTGTGTAATGGTTATATAAGTTTATGCATATATGTTTATTTATTATTACTGTTTTTTAATTTTTATGCATTTATTTGGACCAAAGATGATATATGCTAGCAAGCACAATCTCAAATGCTCCCGATGTATACATTTATAAAAACTCATAAATTTCCAGGAGCAGGACACTGACTTATCTTCGATCTCTTTTATAAACAATGAATGCGGTGACAGTCTATCACATCTGGTAGTTCTGAGTTTTCTAAACAAAACAGAAGATGGATCAAACATGGAATAGGAATTCCAGTAGAAACAAATTTAAATTAGACACCACCTTAACTACTGTACCTGTGCCACCTGTGGGTGTGTCTTACTGTATTAGTTTCCTGTAGCTGCTGTAACAAATATCCACAAACTTGGTTTTAAACAACGTAAATTATCTTACAGCACCGCTGGTCAAAGGGCAAAATA
The DNA here is from genome assembly GCA_037038555.1 of Rhynchonycteris naso. Classification (NCBI taxonomy): domain Eukaryota; kingdom Metazoa; phylum Chordata; class Mammalia; order Chiroptera; family Emballonuridae; genus Rhynchonycteris; species Rhynchonycteris naso. The sequence continues at coordinate 80,896,314 of CM073000.1, forward strand.
GGGTCTCATTGGGTCAAAATCAAGATGCCATCAGGCAGCATTGGTTCATGAGGCTGTAGGGAAGAGTCCATTTCCTTGCTTTTTCCAGCTTCTGGTGGCTGTCTTCATTCCTTGATTGACAATTCCTTTCCAGCCAGTAATGACATCACTCACATCTCTGTTTCCATCTCTGTTCCTTCTCTGACTGGCTCTTTTGCTTCCCTCCTTTAAGGGTTTGTGTGATTGTATTGGGAATGCCCAGATGTTCCAGGGTCAGCTTCCTACCTCAATATTCTAATCACTTCCTCAAAGTTACTTTTACCTTTCAATGGAACATACTTATAGGTCCCAGGGATTAGAAGGTGAACGTCTCTGGGCGGGGTCATTATTCTACCTACCACACATAAAATTTCTGGCCTCAGAAGGACCTTTATTTACGATGAGGCCCTTCTGTTTCTTCTTCAATTCTCACCTGCCACTCCAAACAACTGCTTTATCTTGTGGAGGCTCCAGCTTGACATTCATAATTAAGGAAAATCTCCTATTTAGCTTTCAAGTGTTGGGTTCATAATAAGATTTGAGATTCAAAGTTCAGGGATTGTAGATTTAAGACCCTACATGGAAGCTTAGGTCTTGAGAGTGACCTCAATTCTGGAGTTGGTGCTAAAACCAAGAGGAGCTTGACCCAGTTTGGGGCAACAGGGGGAATTGACAATAAAGATATGTATAGTATTCCCTTTTTTTTTTTAATTAAAAGAAAGTTTTTAGGCCCTGGCTGGTTGGCTCAGTGATAGAGCATTGGCCTGGCATGTGGAAGTCCTGGGTTTGATTCCTGGTCAGGGCACACAGGAGAAGTGCTCATCTGCTCCTCCACCCCTCCCCCTCTTGCTCTCTCTCTCTCTCTCTCTTTCTTCTCCTGCAGTCATGGCTTGACTGGAGCAAGTTGGTCCCAGGCACTGAGGATGGCTCCATGACCTCTGCCTAAGGCGTTAAAAACTCGGTTGCTGAGCAATGCCCCAGATGGGCAGAGCATTGTCCCCCAGTGGGCTTGCTGGGTGCATCCTAGTCAGGGCACATGCAGGAATCTGTCTCTACCTCCCCTCCTCTCACTGAATAGTAAAAAAATATTTTTTTCAATTACAGTTTACATTCAATTTAATTTTGTATTAGTTTCAAGTGTACAGGATATTGGTTAGACAATCATATATTTTACAAGGTGATCCCCCTGATATTTTCTAGTCACAAATTTTAACATTGCATTGTCTCATTTGGACAGCAGAGAAGAGAAAAATCACAAAGTATTGTCTTCCTGAGGTCAGATTATCCACTGTACTCTCCCATTCTAAGTTTCTCTCCCTCTCCACTTTAATAGGCAAGCATAAGTGCCTAATATAGGTTCATGTTCAATAGTTTCCCAAGTGCTGTGGCCTCAGCATCTTCCCATCTGCTTTCACTAGCACCCTGTTTGTCTTTTCCCCAAAATATTTTAAAGAGCATTTGAACAAAGGGGACAGTTTTTTTCCCCAGACACCTGGGCATCTCCCGACTGCTTTGTTGGCAGGGTACTCTCTAATCAACAAGGTTGTGGGATAGCCACGTCATCATCTCGTTTTGCATGTCAGGAAGTAAGGCACAGAGGGACTTACAGAGGTCATGGTAGTAATGATTTCTCAGGCTGTTCAAGCAAAGGAAGTGGGAAATGTATAATATCCACTTTTCAGAGGAGGATAAAAAAAGTAAGTGGACTTGTCTTTACATTTAGCTTCAGCTTCAAGAAGGAAGAGAGATCACCTAAGATCTGTCACTTAATTACCTGACTCAGAGAGCAAAGTCCTTCTGATTTTGCATCTATCAGAGCCCCTCCTATTTTCAACAGAATTTGGGGCAAAGAGCAAAATAAGAGGAAGTTATGAAAAGAGCTAGAGGACAAGGCCACAGTCTTCACCAGGTAACACTGGAAAACTTCAGGGAACAGAAACAGATCAAGTCTCTCTTTTAATTGTTTTTCCTCTGTTCTGAAAGAATCATGTGTCAGTCTTGCCTTAACTTTAATTTAAAGAAAAAGTTATTTTAAAATGAGATATTATTAAGAGAAGAAAAAGAAGATATTATTAGGGAAGAACTTTGTATTTCAGGTATCAGAGGTTTACTCTATAGGATTAATTATTTGCAGCATCAGCTTTCTTGTCAACCCATTGATGCAAACCCCACACCAAGTTCTCTCTTAATTTGCTACCTATTTGTACAATCTAGATATCCAGTAAATGCCTGAGACTCAGGAATGAGTCATCTCGACTCAAGCCGGTGGCACCGGTCACACCTGGAGAAACAATGTAAAGAATGTTGCCAGCAGAGTAGTCGGCATACTACATAGCTCCTCAGGGAGAAGAAATCCTGTGACACCGTGCCATGGCTTCTGATGAAGGTAAAGTGGATCAAGGTCCTGGTAAGCTTCATATTTTTGAGAAGTATAGAAACTCTGTGTGTGTGTGTGTGTGTATGTCCTTGAACATTTTCCAACTTTCCTATTGATTACTATATTAATATTATTCTTTTTAAAATATAGTTTTATTCAGTTTGTTTTAAAATTATCTACCTCCCTGTAAGGCATTAATTTATGAAGGGGATTAATCTGCTGAAATTTTGCCAGAGTGGTGACTGGTTGTGCTTTGTTAGATAAGATTTACTATTACTATTAATACTAATTATGCACACCCATAAATAATTTTGTTCAAATGACACTAAATCAATGCTTGTTTCATCATAATAAAAAAATAAGGAAAATCTACAACTATTAAATAACAATTTAAGATGACTACAAAAGTGATAGCTCAGACATGTTAATTAGTTGAGGTTTAGTTAGTTAACTTTAGAATCATTCATGGGAGATTCTGAAGTGAGAACCCATCAGGCTGTGGAAGGAAATAATTTTCGGATGAGGTAGATTCTAGAAGGGTAGAATTTGGGTTGACAAGAGAAGGCAATTCTAGGTTGGTTGACACAAAGACTTTGAAATAATTTACAAAACTTGTGTTTGGAATATACTGAGTGAACTGGTTAGGATAGAGAAGGGTCTGTGGAAATAATCCACAGTAAAATTAGAAGGCAAATCTGACGGGATAGTCTAAAGGGCCTTGAATGCCAGGCTAAGGAAATTAAGGTTAATCTATTTTGTAAGAGGAAAATCTCTGGAGAACTTGTGAATAGCATAGAGATAACTGAAATAATGCTTTAGACACATTTACCTGGCATTTGATGCCTTTTGGAATGGAAGCAAGGAGACCAGTTAGAAGATTGTTGCAAGAACATAGGCATGGTGTAACTAGAGATAATACAGATATTAGACTTGGGTTTTGTTGGGCAGATAAAATATATTATGCTCACTTTGTTAAAGATGGTGCTGCCCACATGGAAGTTCGTTGATATTAATGTGTGTTCTGGGACAGGCTGTGGGCAGGCTGGGTCGTTATAGCCTAAGGCTTAGTTTTAAGAGTAAGCTTTTTCCCACACCCTTGACTGATTGGATGATGTGGGTGGTGCGCTCCTGAGGAATCCCATTATGCCTCAGATGGGTGACTTTGTATCAGAGACTTCCTTGTTTGTAGATTAGATTAAAGGTTTGGATTTTCTATGCTATAAAGTGGGCAGACCAGGAGCTTGCTCTCTCGGTTCCTGGGATTAGTATAGAGAGAAGAACAGATGAAGGCCACGTGGAGGCCAGAAGAAGCAGCCAAGATGACAGAATGCTGAGGGAGAAGCCAGTTTGTTAAGAGTTTGTGCTGGAGGAGATGGGGAACAGAGGTGAATAAGTCTGGTGAGCTAGAAACCTTTGATTCTAGGATAAGTCAGTAGCTTAGTGAGCACTGAATGAGTGGGTTTTGGAGCCCAGTGTGTGTTTTTGCTTGCCCGCCAGGTGCAAGCTAGGATTAAAGCTGATGGCTCACCAGTTCTTGGCTCCATTGTTTCATTATGGACTGTTCAAATCAAATGCGAACCTGCACAGGTCAGGTGGCTGTGATGGTGGCCTTGGCCGCAACTACTGTCTTTACATTTGGCGCAGTTGGCAGGATTCGATACAGATCGGCATGGAGCCACCACTACCTTTGAGCAGTGGAGTAGAGAACTGGCTGCTGTTTTGGTTTCCCATAGCTGTGTTTTGGGGGACTGTAGGCTGGCTGACTTTTACAGCCATGTGTGAGGAAACTGAGAGCTCTATGGAAGAGGATGCCTGGGACCTGCAAACCGAGCAGTGGAAGGAGTTGGAGGAAACGTGGGAGAAAGAGATGCCAACCCTGGAGCTGGAGGAGGCTGACCAGGCTTACGAGATTCGCCTGGAAATGGAGCAGACGCTGGAGAAGGAATCATAGGTTCGTGAGTTGCAGATTGCCCTGGATGTTGTGGAGAGCCAGCAGCGACAGGAGGCCGGGGCTGAGGCAAAGGCTGCAACTGTAAGGCCCATGGAGCAGAAGGTGGCGGCAGCCTGGGGCTCGAGCCCGGCAGTGGGAGCTGATGTTTCCAGTTCCTCTTTGGAGGATGAGGAGAATCCAGCTGGAGTTGCAATCTGCAATCTCCAGAAGGTGAGAGCCCAGCAGCAAGGAGTAGCTACGCTCCTGGTACGTCTACGATTTTGGGACATAGGGGTCGATGCTATCATGCTCCCCATAGTAGAGATGGAAATGCTGACTGCCATTGCCACATGCTTCTTTTTAGGACAGTGTGAGACCTGCCATGACGGCAGGAATGAGGGGGGAGGCTAACACCTCATGTGTGTGGACTGATTTCCTGGACTATGACCGGAGTGAGCACTGGCTCATTTGTTGAATGAACTTATAGTTTTTGGACAATGTGAAATACCCTGATGGGGGTGAGGGGTGGCTTTGATGTAGGCCGTCTCCCTGCCCCCAGGAAGCCTTTCAAATGGCAAGAGAGAAGGCTGAGGACATTTTGCACTTTTGGCAAAGTGCTCAGAGACTGGTGAAATGTGTGTACCCTTGTAATTATTGAAATTGTATGATTTGTCATGCTGTTGTAATTTGTGTAATGTGCCTAATTTCCTTGTACAGGAATGCCGGTGGTGTAGATTGTGGGTAGTAAAGTGAGCATAGGGGTGGATTGTTGGCCAGATAAAATATATTATGCTCACTTTGTTAAAGATGGCGCTGCCCACATGGAAGTTCGTTGATATTAATGTGTGTTCTGGGACAGGCTGTGGGCAGGCTGGGTCGTTATAGCCTAAGTCTTAGTTTTAAGAGTAAGCTTTTCCCCACACCCTTGACTGATTGGATGATGTAGGGTGGTGCGCTCCTGAGGAATCCCATTATGCCTCAGATGGGTGACTTAGTATCAGAGACTTCCTTGTTTATAGATTAGATTAAAGGTTTGGATTTTCTATGCTATAAAGTGGGGCAGACCAGGAGCTTGCTTTCTCGGTTCCTGAGATTAGTATTGTAAAGCCAGTAGCCGGGGTCAGGATCACAGCCGCCTGGCCCATGCAGATTGGCATTAGATTCGAACAGTCGGTAATGAAACAATGGAGCCAAAAACTGGTGAGCCATCAGCTTTAATTCTAGCTTGCACCCGGTGGGCAAGCAAAAACACACACTGGGCTCCAAAACCCACTCATTCAGTGCTCACAAAGCTACTGACTTATCCGAGTTTCCTAGCATCAAAGCTTTCTAGCTCACCAGACTTATTCAGCTCTGTTTCCCATCTTCTCTCTACACAAACTCTGCACAAACTGGCTTTTTCCTCAGCACTCCACCATCTTGGCTGCTTCTCCTGGCCTCCATGTGGCCTTACTCTGCTCTCCTCTCTAATACCTCAGGAACCAAGAGAGAGCAGATGAAGGCCACGTGGAGGCCAGAAGAAGCAGCCAAGATGACAGAATGCTGAGGGAGAAGCCAGTTTGTTAAGAGTTTGTACTGGAGGAGATGGGGAACAGAGGTGAATAAGTCTGGTGAGCTAGAAACCTCTGATTCTAGGAAACTCGGATAAGTCAGTAGCTTAGTGAGCACTGAATGAGTGTGTTTTGGAGCCCAGTGTGTGTTTTTGCTTGCCCACCGGGTGCAAGCTAGAATTAAAGCTGATGGCTCACCAGTTCTTGGCTCCATTGTTTCATTACCGACTCTTCGAATCAAATGCGAACCTGCACGGGTCAGGCAGCTGTGATGGTGGCCTTGGCCGCGACTACTGGCTTTAATAAACAATATTTTTTTTCCACTATGTACTTTTTCTATTAAAATTCTCTTGTGAGTGTCATGTTGGGGGAAAGACTAAAGATATTATTTAGTTGAAGTATGTGGTTAATTTCATTGGACTTTCCTCAAAAGGTGGTGTGTTTTTTCCTTCAAACAATCGTGACTCAAGTAGTTGGTATATTTGTTTTGCATCTTAGGGGTAGATACTGAGAAGATATCTCACGCTCTCTTTCACATTGCTGCTTCATCTCCTTTATTTATTTTTATTTTAATTATTCATTTTTAGAAAGGGAGAGAGAGAGAGAGAGAGAAGGGGGGAGGAGTAGGAAGCATCAACTCCCATATGTGCCTTGATCAGGCAAGCCCAGGGCCTCGAACTGGTGACCTCAGCATTCCAGGTCAACGTTTTATCCATTGCACCACCACAGGTCAGGCCTACTTCACCTCCTTTAAAGGAAGTATCTTCTGATCATTAATTAATATGACATTGTTATGCAGGTATGGCCTCTGTTTCTATAAGGCCTCTTCTTGAATGGATCAGCTGGTTCAAGGGCCCTGATTTGGATTAAGGTCTGAGCAGCACTCATTTTAAGGTGTCAGCCATCCCTTTTCTGAGTGCTCCAATTCCCTGTTGCTTCTTCTTCTTTTTTTTAATGTTCCTCCTTTAAAGGCCCATTTTTCAGGTCACACTTAGAACCGTGTTTTTTAAATTAAAAAAAAATTTTTTTTGATTTTACAGAGAGAAAGAGAAAGAACGAGAAAGAGACAGGAACGTCAATCTGTTCTTTTTTTTATTTTTTATTTTTATTTTATTCAGTTTAGAGAGGAGACACAGAGTGAGAGAGAGAGAGAGAAAGAGAGAAAGAGAGAAAGGGGGGAGGAGCTGGAAGCATCAACTCCCATATGTGCCTTGACCAGACCAGTGCAGGGTTTTGAACTGGCGACCTCAGTGTTCCCAGGTCGACACTTTATCCACTGCGCCACCACAGGTCAGGCTAACATCAATCTGTTCTTATATGTGCCCTGACCAGGCATTGAACCTGCGATTTCGGCAAGCCTGAATAAGGTGCTATCCACTGAGCACTGAGCCAGGGCTGTCTATACCAATTTAAATTCCCAGCAGCTGCCTGACCAGGCGGTGGTGCAGTAGATAGAGCATCGGACTGGGTTCGAGACCCCAAGGTCGCCAGCTTGAGCAAAAGCTCATCAGCTTGGACCCAAGGTCGCTGGCTTGAGCAAGAGGTTACGAAGGCTCGCGGTCAGGGCACATATGAGAAAGCAGTTAATGAACAACTAAGATGTTGCAACGCAAAACTGATGATTGATGCTTCTCATCTCTCTCTGTTCCTGTCTGTCTGTCCCTATCTATCCCTCTCTCTGACTTTCTCTCTGCCTCTTTAAAAAATAAATAAATAAATTCCCAGCAGCAATGTATGAGAAATCCAGTCTGTGGTGTGTGTGTGTGTGTGTGTGTGTGTGTGTGTGTGTGTGTGTGTGATATAAATATATATTGATATATACAGATATATATATATTTGGATAGATAGATAGCTATTTTTATTTTATTTTATTCATTTTAGAGTGGAGACAAGAGTGAGAGAGAGAGAGAAAGAGAGAAAGGGGGGAGGAGCTGGAAGCATCAACTCCCATATGTGCCTTGACCAGACCAGTGCAGGGATTTGAACTGGCGACCTCAGTGTTCCCAGGTCGACGCTTTATCCACTGAGCCACCACAGGTCAGGCCATAGATAGCTATTTTATAGTGGAGTAGATGTATAGTGAAGTTCATTCAGTCATTTATTTATTAAATATTTATTACTAACACCATGTTTCTGGCAGTGTAATAGGGTCTGGAACAAGATGTACATAATCTATATCTCACACAATTTATAATTCAGTGTTCTTATACGCATGTAAATAGGTAATCATAATGTAACATGATAAATACTATGATGAAGAGGTACAGGATGCTTCCTCAATAGGAATTACACCTAGGAGACTCTGAACAGTGACATTTCCAGTGCACTTAATCATTCTATTGAACCTTAAGGAGGATTACCTGGTTTGGGCAAATAGATTTCAGCAGAGCCCTTAAAAATCTTGCTTTTTTGATACAATGAGCTAGTCCAATCCAATTATTTCAGGAGAGAATTTTCTAATGTCATTTTCTTATATGGCTTTAGAAGAATAGAACGTTTTTTTTTTCTTAGCAACTCTATTTGCATCTGGCTGTTATTTGACATACTCATCTCTTGGTCAACAGGTCCTTCAGCTGGTGATCCTACTTTGAGGTAAGAATAATACAGTCATATTGTCCATTTAACTCAACCAAGAATAAGTGGGTATTAAAGAATTGAGGACTAGTGCTTGCTTTGGCAGCATATATACTAATATTTGGAGGACTATAACTTTCTTTCCTTCTTTCCTCCCTTTCTTTCTTTTTCCTTTTTTTGTATTTTTCTGAAGTGAGAAGTTGGAGGCAGAGAGACAGACTCCCGTATGTTCCCGACTGGGATCCACCCGGCATACCCACTAGAGGGCGATGCTCTGCCCATCTGGGTTGCTGCTCCAATGCGACTGGAGCCATTCTAGTGCCTGAGGCAGATGCGGTGGAGCCATTCTCAGTGTCGGGGCCAACTTTCCTCCAATGGAGCCTTGCCTGCGGGAGGGGAAGAGAGAGACAAGAGAGAAAGGAGAGAGGGAAGGGTGGAGAAGCAGATGGGCACTTCTCCTCAAACCCAGGACATCTACACACCAGGCTGACGCTCTACCATTGAGCCAATCGGCCCAGGGTTGGACTATAGCTTTCTTTACTGTTCTTTTCCTCTTTTACCACGCTCCCACTTTTTTTCCTTTTCCAACTTTATTTTCTATAGTTATTGATTTTTCTGTCTTTGTTTCTATGTCTTTTGGTTTTTGTTTAAATAAATCACCTTCCAGCTTTGTTCTGTTATTGTCTTATGATTGCTATTCTCTCTTTAAATTACACGTTTTTATAGTCATTAGTGAAAGGTGCAAGGAACTGATTCATCACTTTGGTTTCAGCTTTCTATTTTATATTATATGCCCATTTTCCAGACATATCATTAAAACAGGGAGCCTTTGTCAAGGAATATATTACCTCCTATTGGGTGGAAAAATTATGTAATAAATGAATGTGATACTTTAGGAATGAGTGAGAAATAATAAATTGCAATAAGCTTATCACTCAAACCATATTGGAAAGGAGAGTCCCATGTCTCCTGAGTCACAGCTTTGACATACAGAGTGTTAAATCTAAAGATGCCATTTAGAGCAAGTTGAATTTCTTTCTTCTGAGGTATTGGTATACAGAATTTAATATGGAGGAATCCTGAGGATGAATTACTCTCTTCTCAGGCTGGGCAATAGAATTTTGTTGGTAATTTGAGGCTTCTACACTTGAAAAAAATCTAGTTAGGGTCCATTTAGGAATAATAAATATTTACAGTTGGGACATGGCACCTCTAAGAGTGAGATAGAAAGATTTGAATATAAGGAGAAAAGGGACACATTTATACCTGAATTCAAGACTAACAAGCAGTGGGATAGAGAGCGTGGGAACCAAATAGCATGAGTTGGGAAAAATCTTTTCACTGTGTGATAGAAATTTGGATAATGCAAGTGGACCTCCCCAGGTAGCTTTAAGACATAGGGACAAAGAAGTTTCCCAAAATGTCAAGTTTGAGATTTGCCCTATAGAAGAGGGAACAATTAAATGATTTTTAAAAATTTTCTAAAAATTGCATGATAACGAGGGGTGCTTTTTATATTTTAGGAGAAGAATTGAACCTTGGGAATTTGAAGCATTTTTTGATCCCAGAGAACTCCGTAAAGAGACCTGTCTGCTCTATGAAATCTGGTGGGGCATGAATCACAAGATCTGGCGACACTCAAGCCAAAACACCACCAAGCACGTAGAAGTCAATTTTATAGAAAAAGTTGCTTCAGAAAGACATTTTAATTCATCCACCAGCTGTTCCATCATCTGGTTCTTGTCCTGGAGTCCCTGTTGGGAATGCTGCAAGGCTATTAGAGAATTTTTGCGTCAAAGACCTGGTGTGACTTTAGTTATTTATGTAGCAAGGCTTTATCACCACTTGGATCAACAAAACCGACAAGGACTCAGGGACCTCATTAACAGTGGTGTGACTATCCAGATCATGAGAGCCCCAGGTAAAAACAATAAACCAAGAATATGAAGTGTTGATGAGAGACTGTGGTGGTGGTATGTTTCTAGGTCAAGAGATTGATTACCCCAGAATGGAAGTCTCAGAAGTAAAACTTCAAAGTAATATGAAGAAGGACAGGGTCTGTAATTCATAGCAGAGAAAATATAAAAATATGACTCCTTTCTCCACTTTGTCACCATGGCCACTCAGCCATCTTCAAATGAACCGCTTTGCTCTTTTTACGAATACTGGGGAAGTCTTGCCCATCTGTAGTAGCAAATACGCTTGTAAACATAGATATGGTATATATTTAAATTCAGCTTTCTTTAAGTAACTTTCTTTTGTGTTTGTTGAATGAACCAAGATTTGTGCTTCTTTAGAGTATGATCACTGCTGGAGGAATTTTGTCAACTATCCACCTGGAAAAGATGCTTACTGGCCCAGATACCCACCTCTGTGGATGGAAGTGTATGCACTGGAACTCTACTGCATAATTTTTGTGAGTTATTTTAAAAGAAAAAAATTCGGATAAAAAAAGAATAGCATTCTTTTTCAAATTCTCCCTTGATACTTTTGACATACTCTTCCCACCATTTGCATTTATATTGGACCTTCTTTATTTAACTACTTGACCTATCTAAAGAAAATGTAAGACAGTCTCTTTGTGGAAAATAAGTGAGAAAGATGAATGGATATACTGGTTTAAGATATATGTGAACTCCTTATTAATTAGATATTGTTATTATGACAACACATACCGGCTCTACAGAATTGCAGATATTCTCCTTTCCTGTATTGGTGTGTAATTCTATTGAAGAAATGTGGGTGTGCCATCTGTATTCTCTTGAGAGTAGTTCAATGGTCTTCTAACTGATGTTATGAGATATTTGTGGTAATAACAGGATTAAGAAAAATATTATCTTAATGTCTTTTCTATTTCAGAGTCTCCCTCCCTGTTTAAGGATTTCAAGAAGACGTCAGAAACAGCTTACATGGTTCAGTCTCAGTCTTCAAAATTGCCATTACCAAATGATTCCACCGCATATCCTTTGGGCTGCAGGGGTGATACAACTTCCTGTGACTTGGAGATGAATAGAACAATTCTTCACTGGCAATGATGATTCACTAAAGACAGTGCCATTAATTTAGATATGTTCAACTTCTATAACTATAAATTCACAAACTATAAATTATTTTAAAGAATAAAGGAAACCATCCTATTTATAATAGCATCAAAAATAAAAACAAACATATAAATAAATTTAGCTGAGAAGTTGAAAGACTAAAAACTATAAGGTATTGATGAAAGACATTGAAGAAGACACAAATAAATAGAAGACTACCCCATGTTCATGGATTAGAAGAATTAATATTATTAAAATGTCCAGGGCCCTGGAAAGTTAGCTCAGTCAGCTAGAGTGCTGTCCCAAAATGTCAAGTTTGCAGATTTGGCCCCTGGTCAGGACACATATGGGAAGTACCATTGAATGCACAACTAAGTGGAAAAACAAACGATGTTTCTCTCTGTCTCTCTCTCAAATCAATCAATGAAACAATTAAAAAAAATAAAAACCTTTATACTACCTAAGGCTATTATAGATTTAGTGTAATTTCTAACAAAATTTCCAATGGAATTTTTTTTTTTTTACAGAGACAGAGAGAGAGAGTCAGAGAGGGATAGGTAGGGATAGACAGACAGGAATGGAGAGAGATGAGAAGCATCAATCATCAATTTTTTGTTGCTGTTGCAACATCTTAGTTGCTCATTGATTGCTTTCTCATATGTGCCTTGACTGCGGGTCTTCAGCTTATTGAGCAACCCCTTGCTAGAGCCAGTGACCTTGGGTCCAATCTGGTGAGCTTTTGCTCAAACCAGATGACCCCGCGCTCAAGCTGGCAACCTCAGGGTCTCAAACCTGGATCCTTTTGCATCCCAGTCCTACGCTCTATCCACTGTGCCACTGCCAGGTCAGGCTCCAATGGAATTTTTAACACAAAAAATATAATTATAAAATTCATATGGAACCACAAAAGACCTGAATAGCCAAGCAATTCTGAGAAAGAAGAACAAAGCTGAAGGCATTAGAATTCCTTATTTTAAACTATATTACAGAGCTATACTAATTGAGAGAGTACGATACTGGCATAAAAATATAGACCAGTGGAATAGAATAGAGAACCCAGAAATAAACCCATACATATGAAGGAACCCCTAATATTTGGCAAGGGAGCCAGGAATACACAATGGGGAAAGGTAGTCCCTTTAATAAATGATGCTGGAAAAACTGATATTCTCATTAAATGTAAGACTTGAAACCATAAAAGTCCTAGGTGAACACATAGGAAAAAGCTCCTGGATCTTAGTCTTGGCAATAATTTTATGGATATTACACCAGAAGTACAGCTAGTGCTCAACTTACGATCATGATTGGTTCCTACAGACAGGTTGTAACATGATTTGGCCATAAGTTGAGTAGGCTATATGTATGGTACTGTGAAATGATGTTATAAAAATCTTTAAGTCATATTTTATCATAATTTTCTTTCATTATTGTTATCATAATTTTCTTTGTTCATTTTATGCCTTTTGTATCATCTCTACACCATTTTGTTTGTTTCTTTTTTTTTTACAGGGACAGAGAGAGAGTCAGAGAGAGAGAGAGAGAGGGATAGATAGGGACAGACAGACAGGAACGAAGAGAGGTGAGAAGCATCAATCATTAGTTTTTTGTTGCCATTGCGACACCTTAGTTGTTCATTAATTGCTTTCTCAGATGTGCCTTGACCGCAGGCCTTCAGCAGACTGAGCCACCCCTTGCTGGAGCCAGTGACATTGGGTCCAAGCTGGTGAGCTTTAGCTCAAGCGAGATGGGCCCGCGCTCAAGCTGGCGAGCTTGGGGTCTCGAACCTGGGTCTTCTGCATCCCAGTTCAACGCTCTATCCACTGTGCAACCGCCTGGTCAGGCTTGTTTCTTATTTTTGCATTCGTCGGGTTTAAGTAAAACACTGCATTACCAGTACAACTGGTTTAATATTTGCAAAATATACAAAATTACAAAATACAGGTGCATACAAAAACTGCTCCAGGCGAGGAGCAGTCATGGCTAGCGATTGTGGTCGTAAAGTCGAATGGTCGTAAGTTGCATAGGTCGTAAGTCGATCAATATCTGTACAAGCAACAAAAACAAAAATAAGTGAGACTATAGCAAATTAAAGAGCTTCTTCACTGCAAAAGAAACAATCAATAAAATGAAAAGGCAACCTATAAAATGAGAGAAAATATGTGTAAACCATGTATCTAATATGGGGCAAATATACAAAATATGTAAAGAACTCATACAACTCAATAGCAAAAAACAAAAACAAAACTTAAATAATCTAATTTTAAAACAGGCAAAGGACCTGCATGGAAATATTTCCAAAAAAGATATCCACATGGCCAATGGTTATAAATGAAGTTGGTTAACATCATAATCATCAGAAAATTGCAAATAAAGCCTTACCAGGCGGTGGCGCAGTGTATAGAGCGTCTGATTGAGATGTGGAAGACCCAGGTTTGAGACCCCGAGGTCGCCTGCCAGCTTGAGTACAGACTCATCTGGTTTGAGCAAAGCTCACCAGCTTGGACCCAAGGTCACTGGCTTGAGCAAGGGGTTACTCAGTCTGCTGTAACCTCACAGTCAAGGCAAATATGAGAAAGCAATCAATGAACAACTAAAAACACCACAATGAAAAACTGAGGATTGATGCTTCTCATCTCTCTGTTCATGTCTGTCTGTCCCTCTCCCTGACTCTGTCTCTGTAAAAAAAAAGAAAAAAGAAAAAAAAGAAAATTGCAAATAAAAACTATAGTGAGATAGTACCTTACACACATTAGAATTTCTATCATCAAAAAGATAGGAGAGCCTGACCTGTGCTGGCGCAGCGGATAATACATCAACCTGGAACGTTGAGGTCGCCAGTTAAAATCCTGGGCTTGCCCAGTCAAGGCATATATGACAAGCAATCAATGGACAACTAAAGTGAAGCAACTGTGGGTTGATACTTCTTGCTTCCCCCCATTCCTCTCTCTGTAAAATCATTAAATAAAATATTTTATTTTTTAAAAAAGACAAGAGATAACAAGTATTGACGATGCTATGGAGAAAAGAGAACACTTGTACATGATTGGTGGGAATGTAAATTCATATAGTCACTATGGAATACAGTATGGAGGTTCCTCAACACTCCTATTTCTGGGTATGTATCTAAAGAAAAAAATTACTATCTTAAAGAAATATTTTCACTCTCATGTTCATTGCAATATTTACAACAACCAAAACATGAAAATAACCTGTTTCCATCAATGAATGAATGAGTAAAAAGATGTGATATATATATTTATAAAGAGATGTGATATATATCAATATATATTTTACATATAACATCAAATATATATAATGGAATGCTATATTATATTATATTATATTATATACAATGGGGTAGTATATAGCCATGAAAGAAAGAAATCTTGTGATTTGCAAAAACATGGATGAACCTTGAGGGCATCATGTTTTTTGGGTTTTTCTTTAGCAAGAGAGACAGAGACAGAGAGAGAGGGACAGATAGGGACAGACTGACAGGAAGGGAGAGAGATGAGAAGCATCATTTCTTTGTTGCAGCACCTTAGTTGTTAATTGATTGCTTTCTCAATATGTTCCTTGATGGGGTGAGGGGGGCTGCAGCTGAGCCAGTGACCCCTTGCTCAAGCCAGCGACCTTGGGCTCAAGCCAGTGACAATAGGGTCATGTCTATGATCCTACACTCAAGCCAGCAATCCTGCACTCAAGCTGGATGAGCCTGAGCTCATGCCAGAGACCTTGGGATGTCAAACCTGGGTCCTCTGCGTCCCAGGCCAATGATATATCCACTGCACCACCACCTGGTCAGGATGGATAATGAATTTTGACCTGTCCACAATCCAATAAGAAGGATGCTGTTTGTGTTTCTGGTGCTAATGACAATCACTTTGCTTCACTGAAACTGGCCAACAGAGTGTTTATCAAACTAAGAGTCTTAAATTATCAGAGACAATCACAATCTTTCGTGTAAAAATATGTTGGATCATCTTGAATAACTTTTATAACTGAGAACAGTCAATGTCAAGAGAAGACTGAATGAAAGCACAGGCACTGTGCCAAAGAAAGATTCACAGTAATTTTTTTTAAACTTTTTTACAGAGAGAGAGACAGAGAGAAGGACAAATAGAAACAGACAGACAAGAAGAGAGAGAGATGAGAAGCATCAATTCTTCATTGTAGCTCCTTAGTTGTTCACTGATTGCTTTCTCATATGTGCCTTGACTGGGGGACTACAGCAGAGCAAGTGACCCTTTGCTCAAGCCAGCAACCTTGAACTCAAGCCAGAGAATTTGGGCTTCAAGGCAGCACCCTTAGGGCTCAAGCTAGTGACCATGGGTCATGGCTATGATCCCATGCTCAAGCCAGCGACCTTGGGGCTTCGAACCTGGGTGCTCCACATTGCAGTTTGACACTCTATCCGCTGTGCCACCACCTTGTCAGGCCACGGTAACTTGAATAAATTAAAATATTGGGAAAACTGAGCCATCCTGGGACACAGGATGAAATTCCGAGCTCAAGTTCCATTGGCATATAAATTTTTGTATATACTGTGTATACTTTGTGGTATGTACTTATGAATCTCATCTTCGTGTAAGTCAGCGTGAAAACATTTCATTAGGAATAAATAACCATTGAAAACCTCTTAAGATAAAAAAGTGTAGAAATTTGTACTTCAAGTAGTTGATCACCACAGGTTCCTTCTCATTTCATTATTCTATCATGTAATGCTTTTCTGTTTTTAAGACTCTAGTTCACCCTGGCCGGTTGGCTTAGTGGTAGAGCATCAGTTTGATGTGTGGATGTCCTGGTTTCACACAGGAGAAGCAACCATCTGCTTTTCCACCCATCCTCCTTCCCCTTATCTGTCTCTCTCTCTCTCTTCCTCTCCTGCAGCCATGGCTCTATTGGAGCAAGTTGGCCCCAGGTGCTGAGGATGGTTCCATGGCCTCACTTCAGGTGCTAAAGTAGCTCCATTGCTCAGCAATGGAGCAACAGCCCCCAAATGGCAGAGCATTGCCCCACATGTGTCTTGCCAAGTAGATTCTGGTTGGGGTGCATATGGAGTCTATCTTTCTCCCTCCCTGCTTCTCACTTAAGAAAAAAAACTCTTGTTCAACTTCCCCAGTCTTTATGAAGCCTTTGCAAACTTCTGTAGTTCAGTGATTTTAATATACCCTGTCTTTCTTGGCTCAATTTTTGAATTTGCATCTTCTCTACAATAAAGAGTACATGAAACCCCCATTGGATTTAAATTAGAAAGAAAAAGAAACTAAATTTTATGGACCAAGGCAGCTTTAACACCCTAAGGGCAGATTTTATTTGATTAACATGCAGAGGTGGTTGTTTGTGCTGTGCAGATTTCATGGTTCAAAGATTAGAACAACTTGCTATGCATCAGGCTAAGCAGCCTTTGTGCCTAACTTCTCAATGATGCATGGCTTCAGACAAGTTCTGTCCCAAACTGTCCCAGATCCTGAAAATTACAGCTGCCACTGGTCTCTTGGCCAAGAAATGGGACAGTTTCTGAGCTGTTTCTAGCCCCAGGACATGTCACTGTCTATTTTTGGTTCTTTAACCCTTGTGAATAGTAAAATTGTGCCATCTGTGTTCCTGCCAGGATTCTGAATATTTTTTGAGATGAATAGGAAATACATTCTTGCTCTTATCAGATTTTGGAAGCCCTGGCAATATTTGGTGATTGTCATTGTGTACCAGCGTGTGCATGCATGTATTAGTGGGTTTTTCTGGTCTACAGAGCCAGGAATAAAGCAGAAACCCTTCCCTTAGACACCTGCAGGGAGTGGAAACTAGGTACAACTTTTGAGTACCCTGCTATGGAGTGCAAGTACCCAGAACCTGTCACTGGGTCACATGCCCTTACCACGGCACCAAGTATTAGATATGGCCAAGGAATCAGAGAAAGGCCAGTACTTCCTTGAGCACTGACTTTTTTTTAAAAAAAACATTTTTATTGTGACTGGATGCCAGTTTGTGATCTAGATAATCCAGGAAGGGTATATCTGAATAGAGAGGAGTTGTTAGAAATCTAAAGGATTTATTAACTCTATCACCTTAAGTAACTTAAACAAAAAAGAAAAAGAAAGAAAGAAAGAAAGAAAGAAAGAAAGAAAGAAAGAAAGAAAGAAAGAAAAAAGAGGCATTCTTCCAGTTTGAACTAGAGGTAGATGAGACATTTCAAGAAGCAAACCAGCCTGACCTGTGGTGGCGCAGTGGATAAAGTGTTGATCTGGGAACACTGAGGTCGCCAGTTCAAAACCCTGCACTGGTCTGGTCAAGGCACATACGGGAGTTGATGCTTCTAGCTCCTCCCCCCTTTCTCTCTCTCTCTTTCTCTCTCTCTCTCACTCTGTGTCTCCTCTCTAAAATGAATAAATAAAAAGAAATAAAATGACCATATTAAAAAAAAAGGAAGCAAACCAGTCAATACCCCTAACTTGGGTTGTCTCTTGATGTGTGATGCATTCAGTTTATGCTTATATTCATATGTGTATAAATGAATTGAGTTACAATTGGTTAATTGGCATGTTATATATTATTGACATTTAATTAAACATTTATTTACTTTTATTTTGCAGGAATTTAGCAATGGAAAGTTGGGTATTTTAGAAGTGTTCAATTAGGTCTCAGATATGTTTTTAGAACCTTGAAAAACTCATAAGCCCTAGGACACCTCAGACACAGGGCCATATCCTAGTCTGTCAAATTGCCTAATGTCCTTAATCTACCTTCACATTTTTCAGGAGTGATGAGTTGTGGTAACCCTTAACTTTTTTACTTTTTAAAACTTATTGATTGATTTTAGAGAGAGAGGAAAGGACAGAGAGAGAGAGAAAAAGAGAGAGAGAAGCATCAATCAATCTGTTTATGTATGTGCCCTGAAAAGTGATTGAACCAGAAACTTCTGCATATCTGGACAAGCTCTAACCAACCACGCCATCTGGCCAGGGCAAGCAACTCTTAACTTTTGATGAATATCTTCCCACCTCCACTCAGTAAGACCAGACAAATTTACTCGTGACTAATGGGCTGTATCATTCCCTGGCATCAGTGGACTTGATCTACCACAGAACAGATACAGCTGCCCTGCCCTCCATGCAGTCAGCAGATGTTTACTATTTGTGGCCTCCCAGGCAAGAGGGATTACAATCTGGTTGCAAGCAATCTCAGTAGAACTAAGGATCTGTTGATGAGCTTGACCTGTGGCCCATTTAAGATGCTTAATCAATCAGAACAAGCATATGTATTGAGGGCTTATTATATTTAGATAATCTTCTAAGACAACAATGAGCAAACCAAAACAATACAAGTTTTGTCTCTCTCATACACAGTCAAACTTCACGAAAGAATAATTTTTAATTGTTGCTACCCATCCGCAATTTTTTACTACCCATTTGTTCTTCAACCCAGGGCACCCTCCATTCCACTGAAGCCCTTATTGTCTGTCTTTACATAAAAAAGGATTTTATCTATTGATTTTGGAAAGAAGTGAGAGAGAGAGAGAGAGAAAGATTTATTAACTCTATCACCTTAAGTAACTTAAAAAAAAAGAAAAAGAAAGAAAGAAAGAAAAAAGAGGCATTCTTCCAGTTTGAACCAGAGGTAGGCGAGACATTTCAAGAAGCAAACCAGCCTGACCTGTGGTGGCGCAGTGGATAAAGCGTCAACCTGGGAACAGAGAGAGAGAAAGAGGGTAGGGGGGAAGTGGGAGGCATCATTCATAGCAGTTGCTTGTCATATGTGCATTGACCAGGGAAGCCCAGGGTTTCAAACCGGCGACCTCAGTGTTCCGGGTTGGTGCTTTATCCACTGTGCCACCACAGGTCAGGTAAGCCCTTATTATCTTACCTCTCTCTAACCACACCCTCTTTCTAAAACTCCTTCTGTCTTCATTTGTGCCACTTCTTTGGTTTCCCTTTTATTTCTCCCTTTTTTATCTGGATGTCTCTTCTGAGACTTATTGGTAGATTCTTTCCCTCCCTGCACCTGACATGTCTGTGCTTCTCAGCTCTCTGTCATTCTTGTTCAATATACTTGCCCCCTTTGGGGCCTCATAGACATGCATGGATTCATTTACTAAATAAAGCTGATGACCGCCTGACCAGGCGATGGCGCAGTGGATAGAGTGTCGGACTGGGATGTGAAAGACCCAGGTTCGAGACCTCGAGTTCGCCAGCTTGAGTGCGGGCCCACCTGGCTTGAGCATAAAGCTTGCCAGCTTGGACCCAAGGTCGCTGGCTCCAGCAAGGGGTGGCTCTGAAGGCCCCTGGTCAAGGCACATGTGAGAAAGCAATCAATGAACAACTATGGTGTCGCAATGGCAACGAGAAACTAATGATTGATGCTTCTCACCTCTCTCCGTTCCTGTTTGTCCCTATCTATCCCTCTCTTTGACTCTCTCTCTGTCCATGTAAAAGAATAAATAAATAAAATAAAGCTGATGACCACCAAATCTACTTTTTCTAACTCAGACTTCTCTACACAGGGATGGGCAAAACTCAAGCAGAGGTCCCCAAACTATGGCCCGTGGGCCAAATTGCGGCCATCTGAGGCCATTTATCTGGCCCCCGCTGCACTTCTGGAAGGGGTACCTCTTTCATTGGTGGTCAGTGTATGGAGTACTGTATGTGGTGGCTCTCCAACGGTCTGAGGGACAGTGAACTGGCCCGCTGTGTAAAAAGTTTGGGGACCCCTGTAAGTTTACAGTTGTGAGTACTCAGAACACAAAGTTTATTCTTATCTTATTATTAATTATTGTATTATTTGTTTGTATTATAACTGTAAACCTCCTTTTGCCCACTCCCTATACAACCATTTACCAGCTTTAACATGTCCCCAAATTAACTCATTATCTTTATTGTCCTATTTTATCCCCTTCTTCTATTTACTCTCTTGGTAATGGGATTCCCATCAAGTTATTCTTCAAAGCGGAAACCCAGGAGTTTTCAACTACAATCTCTTCCACGACTAATTAGCTGAAGGTATACGCCTCTGCCTAGTATTCACTAGCCCCTTCCCTCACTCATGACTCCAGTCCTGCCTTCAAGCCTCCATTCCTTTTATCCTGGCCTAACTTCAATAGTAAAAGAAACATTCCAGTCTCCAGTTGATTCATCTTCTACACTGTAGCCAGAATGTTTCTAAATGGTGAATTGGATAAGTTATTCGCCCTTACAAAACAAAACAAAACAAAAAACAAGAACAAAAAACCTTTCAGATAGTCTCTATAGTCTTCTGTTTAAAAATTAAGCTCCTCCTCTTGATACAGAGTTTTCCACAATCAGGTACCTGCTGGCTCAGGCAGTCAGTGGTATCTCCAGCCAACCTCCTGCCCGCCCCCGTCACGCCTCCTGAAGTGTCGCTCACTTCTTTTCATCTTCCAGTCTTCTGACATGCTGTTCTCTCTGCAAGGTGTATCCTTACCACCTTTCACTACTCACTTCTTTTAATTTAAACAAGAGGACTGGGAGGAGGTCAGAGATGAGCCTGTGGAATGCAAGTGATTTTTTATTTTCGTGTTTGTTATGCACTTATAAAAACTCTCAGACTGTAACATACAAGTAACTTATGATTCATGCATTTTTCTCTAGGTACATAATAGTGTGTGTGTGTGTGTGTGTGTGTGTGTGTGTGTGTGTGTGTGTGACAGAGACAAAGAGAAGGACAGACAGACAGGAAGGGAGATGAGAAGCATCAATTCTTCATTGTGGCTCCTTAGCTGTTCATCGATTGCTTCCTCATATGTGCCTTGACCACGTGGCTACAACAGAGCAAGTGACCTCTTGCTCAAGCCAGCGACCTTTGGACTCAAGCTGGTGATGAGGCCACGCTCAAACCAGAGACCTCGGGGTTTCTAACCTGGGTCCTCCGCGTCCCAGTCCGATGCTCTATCCACTGCGCCACAGTATTTTTTTTTTAAGTTAAGGTTTAACAGAAATTGAGTAAGCAGAGGGAGTCAGCTAATGAGGGAAGTGAACAATGGGATCCTTATGGAGAAAGGGAGACACTAAGAGACAGAAGCCACGTGTTACCCAAAAAATCAACAACAGAAAAAGTAGCTGGTCAGTAGAAACATCTCAGTCACTTAGTAAAACCATCTCAGTTTCCCAGTGACTATCTACATGTGGCTATAAAATAAATCTCTTTGTGAGTAAGTTGAGTTGGTCTGTTATCTGCAACTAAATGAGCCACACAAAGACAATGACAGACTTCAGTCAGAGGTACTGAAGTTTAAATCCACCTCCAGGTTAAACTGCAGAGACTGGGTGAGGTCCAGTATGTCAAGCAATTAGCATGTGATGAGCATACAGTCTGAACTCAAAGATGTTACCTCGCTGTATTCCGTGCTTGTGTTTTCTGTGTCACCTTGGCGAGGCCCCGGTTATTCAAATGAGTAATCTAAGTGATGCTCTCGGGTATTTTGTAGTTCTGTCTAAGGTCCAGTTGACTGTAAGTTTTCTACATAATGTGGGTGGGCCTGATTCAATCAATTTAAAGGATTTAAGAACAGGACTGAGGCCGTTTTCCACAGAGGAGTTTCACCTGAGAGCAGCCTGCTCTAGACATCCAGTCTGCTCTTCCCCGCAGACTGCCTTGTGGCATTTGAACTTGCCTTGCTACCTTCTTCAATCAAGTAAGCCATTCCTTAAGACAGTGGTTTTTAACCTTTTTTGAGGTACCGAACCCACCAGTCTCGTATGCACATTCACCGAACTCTTCTTTAGTGATAAATAAAATATGATTATTTTTCCAAATTCAAGACATAGGTATATGTTTTTTTTACTGGTGCACAAAATGAGCTGTGCATGAACATCACTTTGCTCAAAGAACAAAACAAACAAAGTGCATGAACTCACAACAAATTATGGTATTACTTTATTCTGGCCTCCATGGCAGAGGTTTCTCCGAACCCCTGAGACCAACTCATTGAACCCCTTGGGTTCGATAGAACCCAGGTTAAGAATCATTGCCTTAAGATCTACCTCTTACTGGTGGTTCTTTCTCTGGTGGAACCCTGACCCATGGACTCTCTTTCCTGCAGATTGCCCAACCCTCAAAGTGTTGCATAAATTGTTGGTATAAAAATAAAAAGAAAAAATGGGCTGTAAAGCCAGCGGTCAAGGCCACCATCAGAGCCGCCTGGCCTGTGCAGGTTTACATTAGATACGGACAGTTGGTAATGCAACAACAGAGCCAAGAACTGGTGAGCCATCAGCTTTAATTCTAGCTTGCACCCGGTGGGCAAGTAAAAACACACACTGGGCTCCAAAACCCACACATTCAGTGCTCACAAAGCTACTGACTTATCCGAGTTTCCTAGAATCAAAGGTTTCTAGCTCACCAGACTTATTCACCTCTGTTCCCCATCTCCTTCTCCAGCACAAACTCTGCTCAAACTGGCTTCTCCCTCAGCACTCTGCCATCTTGGCTGCTTCTCCTCTCCTCCATGTGGTCTTAATCTGCTCTCCTCTATAATGCCAACCTCAGGAACTGAGAGAGAGCAAGCTCCGGGTCTGCCCCACTTTATAGTGTAGAAATCCAAACCTTTAATCCAATCTACAAACAAGGAAGTCTCTGATACGAAGTCACTTATCTGAGGCATAATGGGAGGATTCCTCATGAGAGTGTACCACCCTACATCATCCAATCAGTCAAGGGTGTGGGGAAAAGCTTACTCTTAAAACTAAGGCGTAGGCTATAATGACCTGGCCTGCCCACAGCCTGTTCCCCAACACACATTAATATCAACACAATTAGTTCCACGTGGGCAGCGCCATCTTTAACAAAGTGAGCATAATATATTTTATCTGCCCAACATGGGTCCTGACTGGTTGGCTCAGAGGTAGAGCGTCGGCCCACATGTGGATGTGCCAGGTTCAATTCCTGGTCTGGGCACTCAGGAGAAGTGCCCATTTGCTTCCCCATTCCTCCCCCTCATTTCTATCTCTCTCTCTCCCCTCCTTCCATGACTGGATTGGAGCGAGTTGGCCTCAGGCCCTGAGGAGGCTTCATGGCCTCCACCTCTGGCACTAACAGCTGGGTTGGAGCAATGGAGCAACAGCCTCAGATGGGCAGAGCATTGCCTCCTAGTGGGTTTACAGGTTGAATCCTGGTCGGGGCGAATCCTGTTTCTGCCTCCCTTCCTCTTACTGAATAAAAAAAATAAAATAAAATAAATTAAAATTTAAGAAAAAGGAAGGGATAAAGTAAATCATTGGTAATAAGAAGAAAGTTTTTAGACACTCAAGGAAAGACCCATACCATCCTCTCTGCTAGATTTATTTTACTGACTCAGAGCTGTGCAATATTCTATACATTAGTAAGTAAACATTGGAGAGTGTAAAATAATGAATTCCTAATGTAAGGCCAGGAGCCGCCATCGTGGCCATTCACATTCAGGTTCCCATTGGATTCGGGCTGACGGTGAAGAAATGACAGAGTCGGAAGATGGTAGGCCATTCTGTTTATTGGTGTCTCACCAATACAGGCAAGCCACAAGAGAAGACAAGGGAGAAGCAGAAAACCAGCTTTTCCCATGGAGGTCAAGGGATCAGGGAGGCCCCTGCAATGGCAATAGCAGGAACTGAGAGAGAGCTCAAGCTACTGGTCTCTCCCACTTTATACCTTAGAATCAAAACCTTTAATCCAATTATACAAACAAGGAAATCTCTGTATAATGGGATTCCTCAGGAGAGTGCACCACCCTACATTATCCAATCAGTCAAGGGTGTGGGGAAAAGCTTACTCTTAAAGCCAAGCCTTAGGTCATAATGACCGGGCCTGCTTACATTACAGCCTTTCCCCCACACCCATCCCAAGCATAAGGGCAAATAATATCACCTGGGTGACGGGCTTCCATGTGGGCAGCGCCATCTTTAACAAAGTGAGCATATTATATTTTATCTGCCCAACACCTAGTAAGATCTAAGATTTAAAAAGATATTTTAATTATTAAAAATTTACCAGTTATAAAAAAAATTTACCAGTTATACTTTTTTTTACAGAAGTATATGAAGTAAAAAATGAAAGTTCCTTTTTCTTTTACTTTTCTTCTCCTATCCAATATTTCTCTCTTGCTAATAATTTAGATTTTATCTCTTTAGCCCTTTTGCTAAGCATCTATGTATATAAAAGTTCATGTTTTAAAAAGACCTATCTGTAGAAACTCACACACATTAAAGCATAAATGAGATCAAACTATGGAAAGCTTTAAAACAATTTTATTCTCTTAGCAATATGTTTTGGATATTTTTGTATTGCTTTTAGAGAGAGAGAGAAAGGGAAGTACTCATTTGTTGTTCCACCCAGTTGTGCTTTCATTGGCTGCTTCTTGTGTGTGCTCTGACCGTGGATGGAACCCACCACCTTGGCATGTTGAGACGACGCTCTAACCGACTGAGCTAGCTGTCCAGGGTTGGATATTTTTCTGTCTCTCTGTATATATTTAACTTCCATCATTCTTCTTTAAGTTGCTGCATATTCTTACTGAGTATGACTTTCAGTTTCTCCCTACTATAATGTTGGGATAAATATCCTTGTCTATATAAGCTTGGGTACAACATAGGAGATATTCCTTCAGATTAGATTCCTAATTGCTGGGTTCAAGATTATATATTTAAAATAATATATTAGTTGACTCTCCTACCAAAAGTATCTGGGATTACTATTCAATCTTAGTGGTATCATCAATCTTTTTTTTTTTAAAGGGACAGAGAGAGAGAGAGAGTCAGAGAAAGAGACAGACAGACAGGAACGGAGAGAGACGAAAAGCATCAATCATCAGTTTTTTGTTGCGACACCTTAGTTGTTCATTGATTGCTTTCTCATATGTGTCTTGACCGCAGGCCTTCAGCAGACCTAGCAACCCCTTGCTGGAGCCAGCGACCTTGGGTCCAAGCTGGTAAACTTTTGCTCAAGCTGGTGACCTTGGGGTCTCGAACCTGGGTTCTCTGCATCCCAGTCCGATGCTCTATCCACTGCATCACCGCCTGGTCAGGTGGTATCATCAATCTTAAAAATACTTTTACCAAGTTCATAAAGGTAATGATTGAGCCATTTATCACCATCCACAGGAATTTTTGGAAAAATATTAACATACTTCTTTAACGTTTTGTCCAAGGTCCAGGTAAGTTTCAACATCCTCTGTCAATTCTTTCTTGATTTACTCAGTCCTCAATAATTTATTCCTTCTAGAAATTCAAAGCATTACTCTTAACACTTATTTGTCATTAAGCTATATAGCAATTTCTCAAACTGCATTGTAACTGCATAGTTATTCAACTTTCAGACTTTAAAATGACTACTGTAGTCGAGACTATGGAAAGAATACACAATCAAATCAATCAGAGAGGCAATTAATTAATCCAATCAAGAAGTTAAGCAACATGGTAGGGGGTGCCAAATTTCATCTATCCAAATCTGCTAACTAAAATTTAGTTGTTGAGGATATGTGGGAATCTCTTGTTGAAAAACTAACCTTATAAATGATCTCATGGGTCCATTCTTACTCTAACAGAATACA
This sequence comes from Rhynchonycteris naso, assembly GCA_037038555.1. Taxonomy (NCBI): domain Eukaryota; kingdom Metazoa; phylum Chordata; class Mammalia; order Chiroptera; family Emballonuridae; genus Rhynchonycteris; species Rhynchonycteris naso. The sequence continues at coordinate 80,922,340 of CM073000.1, forward strand.
GCTGGAACTATGTAGTACTCAGATTCTGTGTTCTGGTCTGGAATCACTGATGGATAAGCAACTCCATTACTGTTCTAAATTCCCAGTCCATGTTAGATATTAAATTCTTCTTCTTCTTCTTTTTTTTTTTTACAGGGACAGAGAGAGAGTCAGAGAGAGGGATAGATAGGGACAGACAGACAGGTACGGAGAGAGATTAGAAGCATCAACCATTAGTTTTTCGTTGCCGTTGCGACACCTTAGTTGTTCATTGATTGCTTTCTCACATGTGCCTCAACCACGGGCCTTCAGCAGACCAAGCAACCCCTTGCTGGAGCCAGCAACCTTGGGTCCAAGCTGGCGAGCTTTTGCTCAAGCGAGATGGGTCTGCGCTCAAGCAGGCGACCTCTGCGTCTCGAACCTGGGTCTTCCACATCCCAGTCCAACACTCTATCCACTGTGCCACCGCCTGGTCAGGCTAGATATTAAACTCTATTATCTGAAGTAGAATAAATATTGTACCTGTCTGTAAGTCTGGACTTGTTGGTCACAATGCTATGCACCTAGTAAATATTAGGAAAATTAAATGAATGGTTAACAGATGAATTATTTACTGCTTATGAAATTTTCTTAAAAAAAAAAACCATTATTGTTACTACCGCAGAATAGTTCTCTGTAAAATATAGTAAGAATTGGTGAGCAATATAATGAGTACTGTAGATTAAGCATGATATATTAATAACTCCAACTAAGGGGTGTCAATGACCTCTAGCCAAAGACCAGGAAGAACACATTTGTAGTTGAGTAAGTTATTCTTACAGTAGGGAGAACACATGGGGAACCTAGTGTCTGAGTTAAAGGGTGTTTCTCTTACTGAGACACTTCATGACTATAAATTCAGTGATAGGAGGCCTGACCTGTGGTGGCGCAGTGGATAAAGCGTCGACCTGGGAACACTGAGGTAGCCAGTTCAAAACTCTGCACTGGTCTGGTCAAGGCACATATGGGAGTTGATGCTTCCAGCTCCTCCCCACTTTCTCTCTTTCTTTCTCCCTCTCTCACTCTGTGTCTCCTCTCTAAAATGAATAAATAAAAAGAATTAAAAAAAAAATTCAGTGATAGGATTTGGTTTGGTGATTTGGAGGAGTATCTAAGAAAATGGGGATTTGCTTTAGATTAGATGTTGTGAAGGAATAGGAGCAATTCTATGAGTGGGTGTGTCAATAAATCTAAGAAGCAGTAGTTATTCATTTTAGGCAAGAGAGGGTGATATTTAGAGTTTTATGGTGGCTCAGACAAATTACAAAGTAGCTTCGCTTTCTCATTTTATCATAATTTCAGAGTAATTTTGTCTAAGGTTGGTATTATATAAAATTGTGTTTGTCTAACAGAAAATAATATAGCTTTATTGTGATTGTGAGGCCACCTTTTGACTATCAGGGGCTGCTTTAAAAAAATTTTTTTTTATTCTTATGAAGTGAGAAGTGGGGAGGCAGACAGACAGACTCCCACATGCACCGGACCAGGATCCACCTGACATGCCACTAGGGGGCGATGCTCTGCCCATCTGGGCCACTGCCTCAATGGAACCGGAGCCATTCTAGCACCTGAGGCAGAGGCCATAGAGCCATCCTCAGCGCCCGGGGCCAACTTTGCTCCAGTGGAGCCTTGGCTGTGGGAGGGGAAGAGAGAGATAGAGAGAAAGAAGAGGGAGAAGAGTGGAGAAGCAGATGGGTGCTTCTCCTGTGTGCCCTGGCTGGGAATCAAACCCGGGACTTCCACACGCCAGGCCGATGCTCTACCACTGAGCCAACCAGCCAGAGCAGGCTTTTTTTTTCTTTCTTTCTCAGGTTCTAGTAGTGGATATAGAGTAAAGCAAATAAATCCAAGACAATGTCCTGCACACATCATCTATAGCACTGTAATTGGGGAAGGGGGTGATATCAGGGGGTAATTTCTAGGTTTCTGTCTTATAAACAGAGAGGATAGCAGTGCTATTCACTAAGATAGTACCAGCTTTGTGTTATTTTCCAATTTAATACCAAAAATGCAAATGCTCCTTGACTTCTGGTGGGGTTACATCTGGATAAACCCATTGTAAATTTAAAATACTATTGTAAGTAGAAAATGCTTTTAATATACCTAACATACATCATAGCGTAGCCTATTTTACCTTATACATGCTCATAGCACAATTTATATATTTTATTTTTAAGCTTTTTTAAAAATTTCTTTTTATTTTATTCATTTTAGAGAGGAGACAGAGAGAGAGAGAGAGAGAGAGAGAGAGAGAGAGAGAGAGAGAGAAAGAGAGAAAGGGGGGAGGAGCTGGAAGCGTCAACTCCCATATGTGCCTTGACCAGACCAGTGCAGGGTTTTGAACTGGCGACCTCAGTGTTCCCAGGTCGACGCTTTATCCACTGTGCCAACACAGGTCAGGCCAATTTATATATTTTAGAGAGGAGAGAGAGAGAGAGAGAAAAAAACAAGGGTGATGAGAGGTGTGGATTAGGAAGCATCAGCTCCTGGTAGTTGCTTCTTTTTTTTTTTAGTGAAAGAGAGACAGACGGACAAACAGGAACAGACAGACAGACAGGAAGGGAGAGAGATGAGAAGCATCAATTATTTGTTGCAGCATCTTAGTTGTTCATTGATTGCTTTCTCATGTGCCTTCACCTGGGGGCTCCAGTAGAGCAAGTGACCCCTTGCTCAAGCCAGCGACCTTGAGCTCAAGCCAGCGGCCTTGGACTCAAGTCAGTGACCATGGGGTCATATCTATGATCCTATGCTCAAGCTGGCAACTCTATGCTCAAGTTGGTGAGCCAGTGTTCAAGCTGATGAACCTGCACTCAACCCCGCAATCTTGGGTTTTGAGCCTGGTTCCTTAGTATCTCAGGTTGATGCTCTATATACTGCACCACCGCCTGATCAGGCTAGTAGTTGCTTCTTATATGTGCCTTGACTGGGTAAGCCTGGGTTTCGAACTGGCAACCTCAGCATTCCAGGTCGATGCTTTACTGCACCACCACAGATCAGGCCTAAATATTTATTGATTTTATAGCAGGGGTGAAGTGGAAGTGATCAGTATTAACACATAGTTGCTTCACTTTAGTTATTCATTGCTTGCTTGTCATATGTACCTTGACCAGGCAAGCACAGGGTTTCAAACTAGTGACCTCAGCATTCTAGGTCAATGCTCTACTGCCTGCGCCACCATAGGCCAGGCAGAACTCAATATTTTAAGAATGCTGACAACACAGTACATGGTAGAGTCTTGGTTGTTTACCCATGTGATCGCGTGGCTGACTGGGAGCTGCCCAGCATCAGGAGTACCATAAAGCACATTGTTAGCTTGGGAAAAGATGAAAATTCAGAATAAAAATTAACATCTATGTGAATTTTAACCATTTTAAAATATAAAATTAAGTGATTTTTAGTATAGTTACCGCTATTGAATTCCTGACCATTTTCATCATCCCCCCACCAAAACTCCATACCCATTAAGTAGTTACTTTATTTTCTCCTCCCTCTAGTGCCTGACAATCACTAATCTTTTTGCTTCTATGGGTTTACCTATTTTGGATATTTCAAATAAATGAAATAATACGTATAATATGTAATATGTTTTTCTGGCTTTTTTTCTCCTTAGCACAATGATTTCAAGTTTTATTCATGTTGTAGATGTATCAATACTTCATTTCTTTCTATGACTGAATAAAATACTACTGTATGGATATACTACATGTGTATATCCATTCATCAATTGATGGACATTTGAGTGTTTCACTTTTTTGGCTATTACAAATAATACTGCTATGACTATTCATGTACAAGTTTTTGTTTAAACATATGTTTTTAATTCTCTTGGAAATATAGCTAGAAGTAGAATTGCTGGGTCATACAGTATTTCTATGTTTAATTTTTAAGGAACCAACAATTTCTTTTTCATAATAACTACACAATTTTACATTTCTAACAGTCAGTATAAGGTTTCAGTATCTCTACATTCTCACCAACAACTGTTATTATTGACTTTTTGTTTGTTTATAGCCATCTTAGTAGGTTTGAGAGGTATCTCTTTGTGATTTTGATTTGCATTTCTCTAATGGCTAAAGAGGTTGAGCATTTTTTTTTTAATTTTAGAGAGAGAGGAAGGGAGAGAAAGAAACATAAACATGGATCTATTCCTGTATGTGTCATGACTGGGGATCGAACTGGCAACCTCTGTGCTTCAGGATGATGCTCTAATGAACTGAGCTGTTTGGCCAGGGCCTTGAGTGTCTTTTTATGTGATTGTTAGCTATATGTCAATCTTCTTTGGAAAACTGTCTATACAAGTCTTTTGGCCATTCTTTATTTTTTCTTCTTTATATTTTATTTATTAATTTTTAGAGAGAAGAGAGAGACAGAGACAGAGAAAGAAGATGGGGAGAGCAGGGAGCATCAACTCCCATATGTGCCTTCACTGGGCAAACCCAGGGTTTTGAACCAGTGACCTCAGCATTCCAGGTCAAGGCTTTACAGGTCAGGTCTTTTGGCCATTCTTAAATTAGATGTCTTTTGCTATGAGATGTAAGCATTCTTTATATGTTCTGGATACTAGACTCTTATCAGATATATTAGTTGTAAACATTTTCCCCCATTCTGTAAGTTGTCTTTTTACTTTCTTTCTTTTCTTTTCTTTTTCTTTTTTTACAGGGACAGAGAGTCAGAGAGAGGGATAGATAGGGACAGACAGACAGGAACGGAGAGAGGTGAGAAGCATCAATCATTAGTTTTTCATTGCCATTGCAGCACCTTAGTTGTTCATTGATTGCTTTCTCACATGCGCCTTGACCGTGGGTCTTCAGCAGACCAAGCAACCCCCTGCTGGAGCCAGCGACCTTGGGTTCAAGCTGGTGAGCTTTTGCTCAAGCCAGATGGGCCCGTGCTCAAGCTGGTGAGCTCAGAGTCTTGAACCTGGGTCTTGCGCATCCCAGTCCGATGCTCTATCCACTGCGCCACCGCCTGGTCAGGCTGTCTTTTTACTTTCTTACTACTGTCTTTGGATGCACAGAAGTTTCTGATGAGTTCCATTTCTCTATTGTTTTTCCTTTGTTGCTTATGTTTTGGGAGTCATTTAAGACTATTATCATTTCCAAAGTCATGAAGACTTCAACCTATATATCCTGCTAAGGCTTTTATAGTTTTAGTTCTGAAATTTAGATATTTGATAAATTTTGAGTTAATTTTTGTACATGGTATGTGGTAGAGGCCCAACATCCTTCTTTTGCATGTAGATATCTAGTTGTCCCAGTGCCATTTGTTGAAAAGACTATTCTTTCTCCCATTAAGTGGTCCTGATGACTTTGTACAAATCAGTTTAATGTAGATGAATGGGGTAATTTCTGGACTCTCAAGTCTATTTCATCACGCTGACTCTTTTTTTTCAAATTTTGAGAAAAAGTTTATTTAGAAAGTTAGTAGAAGTGAGCCAGCTGGGCTGCCCAGGCTCAGTAAACAAGTTACCGAGGGAGAAGAAGGGATCCTGGAGCTTAGGAGACAGAAAGGCAAAGGCAATGAAACTGGGGTGGGGAAGGAAAAGGTGGGAGATTGTTCCCAAGAGGAAGAACGTGCTCCATACTTTTTTAATTTAACTTTAAAAATCATTTTTAGAATCATTTTGTTCAGCTTTTATCTCCAAAACTACTTATCATTTATTCAGTTGATTGAAAGACAATTTGTTGTGAGAAAAATTCACCAAAAATCAAGAGAATGGTTTTATAGCAATATTATGACATGTTAGAATATTCTACAATTATGTACAGTTTGTTATTAGCATCATTTCAAAAGGTATAAATGTATGAGACATTAAGGGATTCATTTCAATATCTCTAAAAGGAAATTATAATAGTAAAAATATTAGATACTAGATAGCATAATAGAAAATATGAATGGATACATGAAATAAGAGTTTTAATATTTAACTCACAAAGTTAAGTACAATAAGATGAAAACAATACAATTGTGCACTCAAAATTCCCTGCCTTCCCAAATATTACTCTCTTCTGTTACATTTTCTTATATAGTGAACTTTTTTTTGAGAAAGAAGTATCATATACATACAAAAAGTAGAAAACCATGACCTGGTTGACACTGCTGAGGTTAAAAGACCCATAGCAGAAAACAGATGTTTCTCTTCTCAATATTCATGTCAACCCCTTCCAAATATTCATTAATTATCATGTGTGAAATTTGGGTTGCAGTTTCTAAAGTATGGACTACTTTAAGAGAATGTGTGTCTCTAGATTTGTTACTGGAAGCATCAATTCATTTTGGGTATCATTTGCACAATCCTCATATTAATTTTTAAGGTTCCTTATTATAAAATAGCCTGATGGTGACCATGTATATTCCATGTCAAGAAAAAAATTCTCTTATGTACAAACTTAAAAACATACTTCAGCTAATTAAAACATACAGCACATGCTTACACAGTAATGCTTTGAAGATATGATTTGGAGTTACAATTAATCCAGAGTTTCTCATTAATAAGTTCTACAGATCATGGCCTGATGGAAGTTTGTTCACTTGAAAAATAAACACCAAAGGAAAAGAGTGTAAAAATATATCACTGATATCATTGAAAACTCAGAATGAATCTGATTATGAAAATATTTTAGCCCTGGCCAATTGGCTCAGCGGCAGAAGTGCCAGGTTCGATTCCTGGTCAGGGCACACAGCACAGGAGAAGTGACCATCTGCTTCTCCATCACTCCTCCTTTCCTCCACCTCCTCTCTCTCTCCCCCCCACCCCCCATCCCGCAGCCATGGCTTGTTCAAGCAAGCTGGCCCTGGGCATCGAGGATGGCACCATGGCCTCGCCTAAGATGCTAAAATAGCTCTGTTGCCAAGCAATGGAGGAATGGCCCCAGATGGGCAGAGTATTGCCCCATAGGGGGGCTTGCAGGGTGGATTTTGGTCGGGGTGCCCTTAGGAATCTGTCTCTCTGCCTCCCTGCCTCTCATTTAATAATAATAATAATAATAATAATAATAATTAATAATAATACCAAAACATTTTATCCTCTCTATGCCTTTGTGGATTTATGCTCTGCTTTTTCTCCCTGCCTAAAATCAAAGAACATTGACACTTTAGGTGCTCCCAGACTGCAGTTCTGTCATTCGCCAGTAGGGGACGCTGTTGCACTAAAACTGTACCAGTTGCAGCATTACTCGGCTGGCTCTGTATTCTCTATTTTCAAGGCAAATATTTTTTAAAAGTCATACATATTAACATTATTTCTCTAAAATCTAAGAAATTGAGAATTGAAGAAAAACAATTCTTGAAGGATTGTTCATTTACCCACTATCTTCAGAGATATTTCATTCTACGTAACATTCTTGAAAGTTGGTATCAAAGTCCCAAAGTACGAAATGCATCTCGTAAATCATCAACCTCATATAGGGGCTGTAGAGAAAGAGAGATGTAAACTGAGTGGATGACTTTGTAACGTTTTGGAAGAAAGTAAGTTGGGAGGGAGGAAGAAGAAGAGATAGGAAGAAGAGAGGAAAGAATTTCACCAGGAGGGAAATAAATCCGGAGGTCTAACAGAACAAAACATGTGGGTGAGGAGAGAGAAGGGAAGTGAATAGAGGGATCTGAATTTTGAAACAAGAAGAGCAGACTCAATCGTAGAAGGTACAATAAAAAAGACAAAGAGAAAATAAGGTTTCCATCAGAGGAAAAACAAGGAGAGAGTGAGAAATGGACAAACACAAGAAATGTATAGACACACATATGGACACGTAAGAAATATAAGAAACAATATAAACGTAGTTCTAGGAAAAGAGGACTCTGAGGAAGAAAACGAGAAGCAAAGGAGTCCCTTACCAAAAGGATGCGTCGAAGCTGCCTGGATAGACGAACCGAGTTTTCATGCAGTCCCTCCCAGGCTCTGAAAGTTCTCTCACGATTTTCCACAAAAGTATTCCAGCAATAAAAATAATCTTTAAAAGAGTGGGTGTAGAATATCAAATCAAAAGGAAAGAAAGAAATCCCCAGCCCCTTTTAAATTTTCATTTCCCCCAAAGCCTTGCGTCCAAGCCATTCATTCCTTTTCTCCAATTCTCATTGATAATTTTTGGCTCCAAAGGTGAACTAGAACCCTGGTACAATTATGTCTCCTGAATGTGCCCCCTGATTTTTCCCAGCCTGAACTGCGATCCTGAATTACAGCTGCTGCCCTGAGCCGGAGCAGAAAGGTTTCCCTCCTACCTTTGAAGGTCATGACAGTGATTTGGACTCCCGCGCGGTGCAGCCTCCGCAGCCCCTCTGGCTCAGCCTTGCGGTCCTCGCAGAAGTAGAGGCGCGCAGTGAAGATCCTCAGACTGAGGTTGGGGTTCCCTCTCAGAAAGTCAGCCACGTGCCGAGCACAGTCGTAGCAGGGACTCCAAGAGGTGAACCAGGTGACGCGGTAGCACCTGCCGGGATCCAGGTCCCAGGCGGAAATGTAGCGCAGGAAGAGCAACTCCACGTGGCAGCCCGCCTGGGGAGAGAAGCAGGGGATGCCGCGCACGTTTACTGACCTGCACTGCGGGGCTGGTAGCTTTCCTGTCGTTAATTCATCTCCCTCCTGCAGTGATCTTTTTTTGGGGGGATGTCTATAGTTTTGTTCTTAGGTCAAACAACTGCAGGAAAAAAGCACAGTGGTGAGCCAAAACCCTTTGCACCCTTGGTGCTGCGGAGTGGAGAAAGGCTAAGGGTTTTCTGTGGAATGGGGAGGATCAAATGAGTTGAGTTTGGATGGAGTAGCCTCACACAACCTCAGTAGAGATTTAATTTGTGTTTGTAAGGTTAGGTTTTGTGCTTTTGAGGAGGAAAAATGACTTGTAAATGACCACTAGGTGGAAAATTGATAGTTGGGAGGGCCTATAGATTTTGGTGAGGCAGCTGGTTGAATGTTGTAAAAGCAATCGAATAATGTGTTTGTTCATCGTATAATCCCTGTGATTGTAATAATAATTACAATAGCGAGATATAGCAAGTCCACTTAGTATTGTAGAGAAGTCAGAAGTACCAGAATCTGAAGACCTTGGTTCCATCACCCCTCATGTGACTTAGACCAGTGACCAAATTCTTGGATCTTCTAATCTTATCAGTAAAATAGGCTGGGCTGTTGTTATGAGGATTACATGAGAGGGAAGTAATGGGTCATAACAATAAAGCCTTCTATGCTTAGAACATATATCACCAAATAAGAAAGAGATTAGAATGTAGAACATTTGCAGTGAGATAATTTACACAATGCAAACAAGGCAAAGAGAATTGAATAGTAAAATAAGCAGTCACAAGGAGCCAGACAATATCATTCCACCCATGGGCTCTTCCCTGAGAGTCCACCAAGACCAGATGTCACCACATGTTATTAGAGAGGAAATATTCATTGGCAAAAGATTATGTAAACCCATCTGGGTTTTGGTGATGATGTTCCTCTGATTTTCTAGGTGCTGAGAGATTGATTTAATTAATCAACCAATTGAGGCTTCCCTGCATTTTCTGGGGCTTGCCATGCTGAATGCACTCACTGGCCTATGCTCTATGTGAGCAGGAAGGACTAGAAATCATTTAGAAAACAGAATAGATCATCATTCATGTAAAGCCAGTAGCCAAGGCCACTATCACAGCAGCCTGACCAGTGCAGGTTCGCATTAGATTCGGACAGTCGGTAATGAAACAATGGAGCCAAGAACTGGTGAGCCATCAGCTTTAATTCTAGCTTGCACCAGGCGGGCAAGCAAAAACACACACTGGGCTCCAAAACCCACTCATTCAGTGTTCACAAAGCTACTGATTTATCCGGGTTTCCTAGAATCAAAGGTTTCTAGCTCACCAGCCTTATTCACCTCTGTTCCCCATCTCCTTCTCCAGCACAAACTCTACTCAAACTGGCTTCTCCCTCAGCACTTCCCCATCTTGGCTGCTTCTCCTGGCCTCCTCCATGTGGCCTTTCTCTGCTCTGCTCTCTAATGCTAACCTCAGGAAATGAGAGAGCAAGCTCACGGTCTGCCCCACTTTATAGTGTAGAAATCCAAACCTTTAATCCAATCTGCAAACAAGGAAGTCTCTGATACAAAGTCATTTATCTGAGGCATAATGGGAGGATTCTTCACGAGAGTGCACCACCCTACATCATCCAATCAGTCAAGGGTGTGGGGAAAAGCTTACTCTTAAAACTTGCACGTGGGCAGCGCCATCTTTAACAAAGTGAGCATAATATATTTTATCTGCCCAACAGGAGGTTATTATCAGCTCATTCAAGATAAGCTTTAAATGTGAAAACAAATTGTGTCTTTAAAATTTTTGAAAATTAAGAAAGAAAAATTTAGAAAAAATGAATTGTTGGGCAGATAAAATATATTATGCTCACTTTGTTAAAGATGGCGCTGCCCACACGGAAGTTCATTGATATTAATGTGTGTTCTGGAACAGGCTGTGGGCAGGCCGGGTCATTATAGCCTAAGGCTTAGTTTAAGAGTAAGCTCTTCCCTACACCCTTGACTGATTGGATAATGTAGGGTGGTGCACTTTCTTGAGGAATCCCATTATGCCTCAGATGGGTGGCTTTGTATCAGAGACTTTCTTGTATGTATAATTGGATTAAAGGTTTGGATTTTCTATGCTATAAACTGGGGCAGTCCGGGAGCTTGCTCGCTCTCTCGGTTCCTGGGTTCCTGAGATTAGTATCAGAGAGGTGAGCAGAGTAAGGCCATGTGGAGGAGGGGAAGAAGCCAAGATGGTGGAGTGCTGAGTGAGAAGCCAGTTTGTTAAGAGTTTGTGCAGGAGGAGATGGGAAACAGAGGTGAATAAGTCTGGTGAGCTAGAAACCTTTGATTCTAGGAAACTCGGATAAGTCAGTAGCTTTGTGAGCACTGAATGTGAGGGTTTTGGAGCCCAGTGTATGTTTTTACTTGCCCGCCGGGTGCAAGCTAGAATTAAAGTTGATGGCTCACCAGTTTTTGGCTCCGGTGTTTCATTGCCATCTGTCCGAATCCAATGTGAACCTGCGTGGGTCAGGCTGCTGTGATGGCGGCCTTGACTACTGGCTTTACACCTCCAAATCAGAAAGCTCTTACGGTTGGTTTCCTCCTTAATCTCAAAGGCAATTTGGAAGCTGGGGTAAGGGGAAGAAAGTTTGGGGGTAGTTATTCTTGTCACTGAAGGAAGGCATGGCAAAATGTGGCCAGCATGATGGGGAGGACAGTAAATGACATGCTTTGGGAAATATCTATTATGGTTGCCTAGAAATGTAAAAAAGGAAAAACAAAAATTTTAGGAGTCTTGTGAGGACAAATACAAAACAGACAGAAAGTAGTATCATCAGCAGGTAGGTGGCTCTAAAAGTGCCCACAGTTTAGCTTTTAATTGTCTGGGAAGCAAATAGTAATTGATACCTTGTTTCGAAGGTGACCAAAGTCCAATGAGAAGGAGGTGGCACTGTCTCGCCGCTTCACCACGTAGCATAAGTAGGTCTCACGGCGACCCCTAGCCCAGCGGACATTTTTGAATTGATAGAGAAACTTCCTCTGCTTCATCAAGAGGCTGCGGGTGAGAGGAGGAAGGAAAATGCAGGAAGACAGCTCATTCTTTGGTCACTCATGGCTTTCCTTAGCTGTTTTTAAACCAACAATTACTTGGGCCAAACCAGAGAAGATGCTCTTGATTCCTTTGCTCGAAGCCTGAGACCTACTGAGGTTGGAATCCATTATAAACCCCTTTACATGGCTCTGGCTGGTTGGCTCAGTGGTAGAGTGTCTGCCTGGTGTGTGGATGTCCCAGGTTCGGTTCCTGGTCAAGACACACAGGAGAAGCAAGCGCCGGTCTGCTTCTCCACCCCTACCCCTCTCACTTCTCTCTCTCTCTCCCCCGCCTGCAGCCATGGCTCTATTAGAGCAAGTTGACTGGGATGCAAAGGATGGCTCTAAGACAGTGGTTCTTAACCTGGGTTCTATTGAACCCTAGGGGTTCAATGAGTCGGTCTCAGAGGTTCGAAGAAGCCTCTGCCGCGGAGGCCAGAATAAAGTAATATCATAATTTGTTGTGAGTTCATGCACTTTGTTGGTTTTGTTCTTTGAGCAAGGTGATGTTCATGCACGGCTCATTTTGTGCACCAGTAAAAAAACATATACCTATGTCTTGAATTTGGAAAAAAAATCATATTTTATTTATCACTAAAGAAGGGTTTGGTGAATGCGCATATGAAACTGGTGGGTTCGGTACCTCAAAAAAGGTTAAGAACCATTGCTCTAAGAGCTTGTTTGCTGAGCAATGGAGTAATGCCTCAGATGGGCAGAGCATCATTCCCTAATGGGCTTGCCAGGTCATCCTGGCCCAGGCGCATGCAGGAGTCTGTCTCTATTTCCCCTTCTCTCACTGAATGAATAAAAAACAAAAAAAACCTTTACATGCTTATATGTAAGACCAATTGAGAGAGAGCAAGAACCCCAAAGCCATATGGTTCATAGGACAGTCTCTTCCCACAGCTGTCTTCTAGATGCTGACTGATTACTTGGAATGACAACCTTGTTCCTTGGTCCCATAATTCTATTTCAGGTTTCCCTTGCATCTCTATCTAAATGCCCAATCTGTACTTCAAACTCTATGTGGTCAAAACAGTATTTCTAAACTGCCCTCGTCCTGACTATCTTGCTTTTCCTCCTGACTTTTCCATCTCAGGTAACCAGGCTCGAAGTGTGAGATCATCTTGGATTTTTCTCCCTCTTCACTGCTTATATTTAATTAATGATCTAAATTTATTGATTCAAACCTCTAGATAGTTCTTGAATTTGTACCTGCTCTACTCTCTGTTTTCTGTGTCAATCCAAGTCCTCGTCTTCTTTATCTGTTGTCCTGGCCTCTTAACTGGCCTTTCTGCCTCCAAGTGCCTCCAAAATAACATTTTCCATGTTGTACCTGAGTGATCTCATCCAAACCTGGTGTGGCCATGTCATTCCCGTGCTGAGAAACCCTTAAGGATTCCGTTTGGCTCACAGGATAAATGCCAAATGTTTTAATGTATCATTTAGGCCAGTTTTTACCCTTGGACATCACTCTGCACTTCTGGCTTCCTTTCCTAGTACTTTCATCCTTTCCCCACCACTTTAGGTCCCCTCTTGCAGCAGGGCCTCTGCTGCTAGTCTCCTTTCCTCTTTCTTTCTAGACATTTGCTGATGGCACTTCCTCTAAGAGCTTCCCTGCATTTCCACTGGGTAAAACCTATACATCCTTCAAAGCCTAACCACAGTTTCAACTGTTACTCTAAGACCTTTCTCACCACCACTCTCCTAAAATCACTAGGCAAAAATCAAATGATAACAACAAAACACCCTTCTGTAGTTTTCCAGCTTATCCCTATCAATGCATTCCTCCTTTGTTATCAATTGATTGCCGATACCTGTCTCCCCAACTAGACTTTGTCTTTTGAAAGTGTCACTTTATGAGTAATATATATACTTAAAACTGTAAGAGCAATACTTTACTGTTGCCAACTTGAATGCTAGAAAAAAGTAGAAAGTTATAAAAATTTAAATGTCAAAGAATTAAAAAATTTGGAATATTAGTCAGTGTCTAATGATAATTGGACATCGTGTCTAATGACAATTACTGTTAAAATGATCTTGTTCTTTCTGGTCTTTTACAAGCATATAGTTACATGGTTTTTATTATACTGATTTCGTATGTAGTTTTGTACTCTGATGCTCTTTTTTTTTTTCTTAGTGAGAGAGACAGACAGACAGGAAGGGAGACAGATGAGAAGCACCAATTCTTTGTTGTAGCACCTTAGTTGTTCATTGATTGCTTTCTCATATGTGCCTTAACCAGAGGGCTCCAGCAGAACAAGTGACCCTATGCTCAAGACAATGACCTTGGACATCAAGCCAGTGACCTTTGGGCTTAAGCCAGCGACCATAGGGTCATGTCTATGATCCCACGCTCAAGCCAGGGACCCCACACCCAAGCCGGCAGCCTTGGGGCTTTGAACCTGGGTCCTCTGTGTCCCAGTCTGATGCTCTGTCCACTGTGCCACTGCCTGGTCAGGCTATTCTGATGCTCTTTTAAGTTGGCAAAGTAATCTAAATATTTGGTATATTCACACACGGACTGGCTTGTTTTCCTGTTTTCTAGTTCCTAGCATGGTGTCTTGCATATCATAAGCACTGAATTGAATTGAATGTGTGGAAGTACTCTCTGCTAATTCAAGTTTCTTTGCAGTTGTGAACATAACAGAAGTTATACAGTGTGATTGATCGCAAATCTCTAACAACGTCTCTGGTTTTTGTCCCTAGTTTTATCCAGAAATGTCTTTATCCAATTTGTGGAAATAATGCCGCCACCTAATGGCGTTAAGCAGAAGTGTAAAGAATTTGTAAAAGTAAACACCCAGTTAGAAATTTGAATACTGTTTGCTCACAAGAGAATTGAAACTTTTTTCACATTTTTTTACATTGAAGTATAATTTACATACTTCACTCACTTAAAATGTACAATTCTATGAATAAGGGCAGATGTAAATACCCCAAACTGCTACCACTATCAAGATACAGAGCATTGCCAGGCCACCCCTCCCCCAAAGTTTCCTCATTCACCTTCTCAGTTCCTTCTCTTTCCTGCAGGCAACCACTAACCTGCTTCTGTAACTATTAATTACTTTCCACTTCCAGAATTTTGTATAAATCATATATTATCTCTTCCTTTGTGTCTGCTTCTTTAACTTGGCATGATTTTGAGACTTTTGTAGTCTGTTCCTTTTCACTGCAGAGAACTGTTCCATTGCACAGATAGAGCACATTCTGTTCATTCATTCACCTGTGGATGGATCTGTGGAAGGTTTCCACTGTGGGGCTATTGTGAATGAAGCTTCTGCAAACACTCATGGATCAGCCTTTGTGTGGACATATGTTGAGAATAGTTATTTTAACAATGTGATATAAGTGACAGACTGAATTTAAATGTTAACTACCCAAATAGTCAAAATGCCAACCTTATTAAATAAGTAAACAAAGACAAGAGCTTTTTATATTGACAAGAGCTTTTTATAGCTGTCACAATTTAAATGTCTCACACATGGAGCTTACTAGGACATACTTTAAATTCTGAGGCAGAGAATTAGATTTGTCACCAATATACACATTATATTTGTCAAACAATAGAAAAATTAGGCAATTATATTATTTTAGAATTAAAAATGCATATTTGGCAGGGATCTGAAATGGATTCTAATGAAGATGTGATAATAACTGGGTTTATTTTAAAATGACAATAAATTATTATGGTAAGTACCATCATTACTATTACTATTGTTACATACTTAGTATATAATAACCCATGCCATATATAAGTTGAATACATAATAAGCACTTAATAAATACTAAAGAAATAGAAAAAAAAATTCGCTTTAGGGCCCAATCAGTTTGAAATAGATTAGACATTATCTCATAGCCATGAATTCCTTTTACATTTCACCTACCCTCCTGGGCTGTAGGGATGACAAAGGCAGGGGTGTGGAGGGATGGGGGGGAAGGGATGGTAACTATATCATGCACTGAAAGCCATGTGGCAGGGACTGTTACCATGAGGAGGAAAAAGTGTTCTGAAAGTTATATAAAATGACACAGCATTGGAAAGGAATTCTGAGTGATTTTTTACTTCCCACCCCACGTGAAAGTGCAATAGTTCTTCACTGTGTCTGTCAGAAGTGACTGGTCACAATGAGGTGATTTGCATAACTGTGACCTGTTAATTAACTTTCTTGATCCAGCACTTCCCTGCAACTGTAACTAGGAGCCTGCCTCCAGCACCCTGTTCTCTTCGTGTCTCTTCCGGGCACAAAGGACTTTGCAGATGCAGTTTTGTACGCCTGTACGTTGCCAGCTGTTTGAACAGCTGTGCTCCCTGAGGCAGAACGCTGGCTGCACCCCCAGCGATGTAGACCAGAGACAGATGTGTTAAAAATAATCATGACAGTCATTCTCTCTTGCCCTGTGCCATCACTAATGGGCAATGCAGATACTATTTTCCCTAATCTTAATTACATATTTCCCTTTTTACCTGTTGAGTTGCATTTTTCCTTCTTTTTTAAATTTGTCTTTTTCCAAATTTCAGCTACTGATTTTTACCCCTGCTGTGCATTTCATTAGACATAAGTATCTCCACTGAGCCCTTGACCTCTGACTTATATTTCAGGTTGGCTTTCAAACTTTCATAGTAACTGAGCCGATGTGTGACATTTTTTGCCCTCAGGAAAATTTTCTGAAGAAGACTTACTCTGCCATTAAACATCTTAACTCTGTTGTGTAAATTCTTTGTCAAAGAAGTAAATTAAGGTAAAGATTGTGGATTTGGTATTACTTTCATACACTTGTAGTAATCATCAAAGTAGAAATAAAATAAGTCCTCTGAAGGAACTTAGCTGACATAAACTGCATGTGGAGACATTGTAAAAAATCTTACAGGACACACATTTAAGGAGTAAGTGTGGCCATGTCTAAAGTAGTTGAAACACTAGGTAAAGAATAAAAAAGTCATTAACTGCCTAACAATTGAATCTATAACGTTAAATAATTTGCTTGACTGAATTTTTTCCCTTGTAATCTATTACACAGTCATAGTGACTTTTAAGAAATTAGTTTTGAGCCTGACCAGGCGGTGGCTCAGTGGATAGAGCGTCGGACTGGGATGCGGAAGACCCAGGTTCGAGAACCCGAGGTCGCCAGCTTGAGCGCGGTCCCATCTGGCTTGAGCAAAAACTCACCAGCTTGAACCCAAGGTCGCTGGCTCCAGCAAGGGGTTGCTCGGTCTGCTGAAGGCCCGCGGTCAAGGCACATGTGAGAAAGCAATCAATGAACAACTAAGGTGTTGCAACGAAAAACTGATGATTGATGATGCTTCTCACCTCTCTCCATTCCTGTCTGTCTTTCCCTATCTATCCCTCTCTCTGACTCTCTGTCCTTGTAAAAAAAAGAAAGAAATTAGTTTTGAATACAAGCATTTAAAAAGGCAATTTCTTCTCCATGTAACTAAATCATTCAGTAGAGTTTCCCTAGGAAAGTTCATCTTCAAGTGGTTTTTACAGTTGCATATTTACAGAATTATTATTACAGTCACCACCACTGTTTTCAGTATAGTATTGCTATTTTCCTTTCATGATTTGAGTCTCTAAACATTTGCTGTGTTGGTATTGTTACCACAAACTACATAGTTCTAACTGTAGTACAAGTCTCAGGACAAGTCAACACGGTCATAAAAGTGCTTTTGAATATGAAAGACAGAGAGAATTAGGCAGACAGCATGTAAGATCTGAATTAGTGAGACAGACCCAGAGACAGAAATCTGCATATTGACCAAACAGATCCTGTAAATCAGACAGTGCTGAGAGAGAAATGGCCGGATACCAACCCATTACTCAGATCTGCTCTGAGAGACCAGCCAATGCAGCCACCCAAAAGGAGACTGTCTTTTTACCTGTCCATAGTGGAATCCAGAGAGTCTTTCTTGGCTGCCAAGTTTTAGGCCAAGGAGAACTTGCCTCCAACACAGTTGCTTCACTGACTGCCAATGCATGGGCCCCACACATTCAAATTTAAACTCACCCTTTGGGCTCCTCCCCCCACAGCACCATCAGCACCAGGTACCCCACAAGCCTTCCTCCTGTTTGGGTTCAGTGAAGATGGGTGGGGTTGTCATAGGCAGAGTCACATAGGTAAGATGATGGAGGGTCACTCTGCTTAACGTATAGATTCCTTTTGGGAATCTCCATTTGTATGCTGGACATTTTATTTTATTTATTTTATTTTTTTCTTAAGTGAGAAGTGGGGAGGCAGAGAGACAGACTCCTGCATGGGCCCAACTTACATCCACATAGCACTCCCTGTTTGGGGCTGCTGCTCTGTTGCTCGTTGCTCAGCAACTAAACTATTTTAGCATCTGAGGCCAGGCCATGGAGCTGTCCTCAGTGCTGGGGCCAACTTGCTCAAACTGAGCCATGGTGGCAGGAAGAGGGGAGAGAGACAGAGGGAGAGTGAAAGGAGAGGGGGAAGGGTGGAGAAGCAGATGGTCACTTCTCCTGTATGCCCTGGCCGAAAATCAAACCCGAGACATCCACACACTGATGGATGGGTAGGGCTGATGCTCTACCACTGAGCCAACCAGTCAGAGCTGTATGCCGGACATTTTAAACATGCCTAAAATTGAGTACCTATTCTCTCTTGCAATACATAACCTGTTCCTCTTGCCATTTTCCCTACCTCAATGGCAATGTCATTCTTCCCATTGCTCAGGCCAACCTGCCAGTTTTCCTTTATTGCTTTCCTCCTTTTAAATCCCATGCCCAATCCATTAGCAAGTCCTGTTAACTCTGTAAATTCAGGAACTGGGCCACTTTTTGCCACCTCTAGGTCCAAGCAATCTGAATTATTGCATTTAGCCTACCATCTGGTCTGCCTGCTTCCATCCTTCTTCAGTTACAATCTGTTCTCCACACAGCATTCAGCATAATCCTTTTAAAACATTGGCAGCATGTGTCAGGCAAACTCAATAAATGGCTTATGCAATTTAATATTTCTCTGCTGAGGTTGCAGGTTCAATCCCCAGTCAGGGAAGATAGGAGAAGCAATCAGTGAGTGCACGACTAAATGGAACAAGTAAGTAGAACAGGGAATTGATGGTTCTCTTTCTCTCTCTTTCCGCTCTCTCAAATCAATGAAAAAATTAAAAAATATAAATAACTTTTCTCCCACATAAAAAAATTTAGACAATTGATCTAGCAAGTAATTCCTTCTAAATCTAACCGAAACATGGACTTTGAGCTCTTTGTTTTGACAAAATAGTACCGGTTGATCATGTTTTTTGTTTTTAAAATTAATTAATTAATTAATTTTTTACAGAGAGAGAGTCAGAGAGAGGGATAGATAGGGACAGACAGACAGGAATGGAGAGATGTGAGAAGCATAAATCATCAGTTTTTCGTTGCAACACCTTAGTTGTTCATTGGTTGCTTTCTCACATGTGCCTTGACCGCGGGCCTTCAGCAGACCAAGCAACCCCTTGCTGGAGCCAGCGACCTCAGGTCCAAGTTGGTGAGCTTTTACTCAAGCCAGATGAACCCGCGCTCAAGCTGGCAACCTCGCGGTCTCGAAGCTGGGTTCTTCCGTATCCCAGTCTGACACTCTATCCACTGTGCCACCGCCTGGTCAGGCTGTTGGTCACGTTTTTAACAGAAATGTTTTTTTCATCTCTCAGTTCAATGATGAGCCTCATAAACCTCAGCCAAAGAAAAATAAAATACTGCATATTGGGAAACATACAAGACCAGGCAGTGTGGGAGAGAATATAGAAAGGTGGCTATTGAGTCAATTCCTCCAAATTGGTTTCTGAAGCAGATTATCTGTGGATATTTGTTTATCCCATTTTATAAAGTAGATTTAATAGAGTGATGGCTTTTTTTTTTTTCCTTAGTGAGTGTGAGAGAGACAGAGACAGACATGAGAAGCATCAACTCATAGTTGTGGAACTTTTAGGTGTTCATTGCTTGCTTCTTATTGTGCCTTGAACAGGGAGCTCCAGCTGAGCCAGTGACCCCTTGCTCAATCTAGCAACATGGGGCTCAAGCCAGCGACCTTGAGCTTCAAGCCAGTGACTTTTGGGCTCAAACCAATGACCATGGGGTCATGTTTATGATCCCATACTCAAGCCAGTGACCTCAGGGTTTCTTTTTTAATACTTTATTCATTTTAGAGATGAGAGAGAAAGAGAGAGAGACAATGGGAGGAGGAGCAGGAAGTAGCAGCTCCCATATGTGCCTTGACCCAGAGTTTCTAAACGGTTACCTCAGCATTCCAGGTTGACGCTTTATCCACTGTGCCACCATAGGTCAGGTGACCTCAGGGTTCAAACCTGGGTTGTCCTAGGTTGACACTCTATTCACTGTACCACCAACTGGTCAGGCAATATTTTCTTCTTTTTTGAAAATCTTATTATTATTATTTTTTTAGTGAGAGAGAGAGTCAGGTAGAGACAGACAAATAGGGAGAGAGATGAGAAGCATCAATTCTTCATTATGACACCTTAGTTGTTCATTGACTGCTTTCTCATATGTGCCTCGACTGGTGGGCTACAGCGGAGTGAGTGACCCCTTACTCAAGCCAGTGACCTTTGGGCTCAAGCCAGCAACCATGGGGTCATATCTATGATCCCAAGCTCAAGCCAGGGACCTCATGCTCAAGCTGGTGAGCCTGTGCTCTAGCCAGATGAGCCCACGCTCAAGCTGGTGACTTTGGGATTTTGAACCTGGGTTCTCTGCGTCCCAGTCCGATGCCCCATCCACTGTGCCACTACCTGCTCAGGTGAAAAATCTTATCTTTTAGTGTAGAGACTACATAAAGATTCTCTCCAACACATATTTTATATACTCAGTATTTGCAAATGAAGGCTCTGAAAAGCAAAAATATTCTGTTGTGTTTGTTTTAAGACTCTACGCCTTTGGGGTCAATTCAAAAATGCTTTTAAAAGTAACTTATGGCCTGACCAGGCAGTGGTGCAGAGGATAGAGCATTGACCTGGGATGCTGAGGACTCACATTTGAAACCCTAAGATTGTTGCCTTCAGCATGGGTTCACCAGCTTAAGCATGGATTGCTGGCTTGAGTATGGGATCATAGATGTAACCCAAAGGTCTCTGGATTGAACTCAAAGCTCACTGGCTTGAGCAAGGGGTCACTGGCTTGGCTGTAGTTCCCTGTTCAAGGCACATATAAGAGAGCCATCAATGAACAAGGTGCCACAAAGAAGAACTGATGCTTCTCATCTCTCTCCCTTTCTGTCTGTCTTTGTCTATCCCTTTCTTTCTTGCTCACTAAAATAAATAAAATAAATAAATAAATAAAAGTGCCTGACCTCTGGTGGTTCCGTGGATAAAGCATCGACTTGGAATGCTGAGGTTGCCGGTTAGAAACCTTGGGCTTCCCGGGTCAAGGCACATATGGGACTTGATGCTTTCTGCTTCTCCTCCTTTCTTTCTTTCTTCTCTCTAAAATGAATAAAGTCTTTAAAAATGTTAAAAAAATAAAAGTGACTTATGAACACCATCTTTGAAAACTGAAATTCATTCATTTACTATTTATTGCTTGAAAGCATATTGTGAGAAAGCATAAGGCAAAGCTTTGAAGGAGAACAATGATGTATATTAAAGTTCTCAAAAGACTTGATAAGTTTGTTACACGCTTTAAAATAGACTATGCTTAAATGACAATAGAAAAGAATTAAATGTTAATAAAGAGCAAATCTGATAATTACAGAATCATAGCATCTCAAAGTTGAGGGAACCTTAGTGTTCACCTAACCCTATTCTCTAAATATGCATGTCTGGAGATAGGCCTAAATCAGAATGCATGTCAATATGGCAAACAGTAAGTCAAAATCAGGATAAAAATGTCATGCTATCCTAGAACATAAAAGTTATCCAAAGACTAGGAGAAACCAGTATTTTTTATTTAAAACAAAAAGAGTAGACTAAAACATGCACATTAGTTTTCCTTACACTTATCACTTTCCTCCATTAACCTTGCCCACACTCATATAAAAAATAAAAGATCTCATGACATGGAAGATCTCAATGATTTTAATTCTCCCCTGTATGTAGAGTAAACCCACAGGTGGCAGTCTCACAGTATGGTTGCTGGTGTAGCACATACGAATGTTGAAGATAAAACATGGATCCCAGAGCCATTCAACCTAATATGGGTTGTTTAAGATTATATTCTCAGATATTTTGTAGTTTAACGGGGAAAAAATTTTGAGAAATGATGATTCAGTAATTCTCCATAAAAAGCATGAGTCCTTGGTAAAGCATCCTGAACATCTGTCTCCTGTCCTCTGGTATAATCCCAGTAACAGAACATGTGTCACTACTTAGTGTCATGAGTTCAGAGGGAAAGGAGTCTATCCTCATAGAGTCATTCCAAGGATCTGCTTAGCTACTATGTGTGAATGTGAAAGCACGGTATCTAAAATATGTGGAATATTTTTGATAGGATTTCTCATCCTTTTTCCAGGTAATGAAACAGGAGCGAAGGCAAGACCATTGGGATGTGCATTTTATGTTTGAGTCTGATTTGAGTGATGGCTCAAAACAAAACAATGGTGACAGATAAAATTGACATGTTATTCATATTTCATACAAGCTTATTATTATTTTTTTGTGACAGAGACAGAGAGAGTCAGAGAGAGGGGCAGATAGGGACAGACAGACAAGAAAGGAGAGAGGTGAGAAGCATCAATTCTTCGTTGCGGCACCTTAGTTGTTCATTGACTGCTTTCTCATATGTGCCTTGATTGGGGGCTACAGCAGAGAGAGTGATCTCTTGCTCAAGCCAGTGACCTTGGGCTTCAAGCCAGCAACCTTTGGGCTCAAGCCAGTGACCATGGGGTCATGTTTATGACCCCATACTCAAGTCAGCGATCCCACAGTCAAGCTGGTGAGCCCGAGGTTAAGCCGGCGATTTCAGGGTTTTGAACCTGGGTCATTTGCCTCCCAGTCCGATGCTCTATCTACTGCACCACTGCCTGGTCAGGCTCATACAAACTTTTTAAGGTAAAATTAAAAACCCTAGGACAGCCTGGTTTGTTTATTTATTTATTTTATTTTTCTAACAAAATTGACAGTTAAATAGCTGCAAAGAGACTGTAAAAAAATGTAATTAAAGAAGTATGATTCGTCCAGAATAAGAAAACAACTCTATTTCTCCAAAAGCTTTATTTCCTGTTTACCTTAGAAGCAAAAGTACATTTTTTTTTTATCATTACAATATTATATTTTATTCCTGGGGATTTGGAGTCAGTGTGATCTTAAAAAAAAAAAACAATTTTGTGGGGTTTTATTCAGCTATTTTTTAAAGTTATTTTTCTCACTAACTATCCTTTCCCCTTACCAACTCCTCTTGGAAAACCCCAGGACAGCCTGGTTCATTCATATTTTATTTTTATTTTTTTGATGACAGAGACAGAGAGAAAGAGAGAGACAGACAGACAGGGAGAGAGATGAGAAGTATTAATTCTTCATTGTGGCTCCTTAGTTGAGCATTGATTACTTTCTCATATGTGCCTTGACTGGGGGCTACAGCAGAGTGAGTGACCCCTTGCTCAAGCCAGTGATCTTGGGCTCATGCCAGCGACCAGGGGCTTCAAGCCAGGGACCATGGGCTTCAAGCCAATGACCTCTGGGCTCAAGCCAATGACTAGGGAGTCATGTCTATGATTCCACACTCAAGCCAGTGACCCCACACTCAAGCTGGATGAACCCGTGCTCAAGCTGGCAACCTTGGAGTTTCAAAACTGGATCCTCTGCATCCCAGTCTGACGCTCTATTCATTGTGCCACAACCTGGTCAGACTGGTTCGTTCATTTTTAAACAAAAACAATATGACTTGGAAATTGTGCCTCTGTTGGCTATATTGTTTCTTGGACATCTGGACCTCACCACTGTTCATCTTCACAACAAGAAGCACAAGATGAGGTTTCATTATGGCCAGTATGTGAGTCCAGAAGGCCCCCTGGGACTCCTCCATGGTACACATCTCTGTAACTGAAAGCCAAGATACTTAGCCATTGACTCCCCGGGCCACTATTTTTGGATACCAGGTAGATTGTTCAATGTGATACTTTGTTTTTGGAAGAGCCCCAAAATGGGGTCTGCATGGGTGAAGTGTGGTCTTTAGAGTGCTTCAGCTTCTGCTTTTCCTGATTTTTGTTTTTCTCAGTTTACTGCCAGCCAGTTTACTTTATTTCTCTGGGATATGAAGTCGAGGGAAAAGGCCTTTAAACACATACAAGAATTATTCACTCAACTTCTGCTGTGCAGCTGCCTAGCACTTACTGAGGTTGAGAGAGCACCTAAGCAAGCATTCATCAAAAGCTGGGGGCTGGGCAATGGGCTAAAGTAAGAGAGTTATTCTGAGTGGCAAAACTAACTGAAGAAGCTCCATCGATCATGCACATATAAGATATAGTAGAGGGTACTGGGAAAAGTTCGGTTCTGTAATCAATCACATAAAGGCTTGAATTCTATCTCCACCAAAGGAAGGGTCTTGCCTAACACCCTATGATTTATTTTTCTCATGTGTAAAATGGGAACAAATAGTAACAGCTAACCTTTATTGTGCACTTACTTTATGCCTGGTTCTATCCTAAGCATGTTGCATATATTATCTCATGTAAGTCCAACAGGCAGGGATTATTATCCTAATTTTCAGGCACTGAGGGTCAGAGAGTTGAGATAACTATCTTGCAGAATTTTTAAAAGTATAGGGGGTCCTCTGGTTATGACAGTCTCGACATACAATGTTTCGAGTTTATGGCGCTCACTCCCATAAAAACTTAAATTGAGACATGAGTGTTTTGACTTACACTGTTAGTGTTGTACTTGCAGGCTACATAGGTGAGCCAGTTTGGTTGTGCACAGCGGAAGAATATGCAGTAACACAGCATATGAGTGAGGGAGTTGACATCCCCCAGTATGCTTGCCTACATCATTTTGTTTATTTGTTTGTTTATTTATTGTGGCAGAGACAGAGAGAGTCAGAGAGAGGGACAGATAGGGACAGACAGACAGGTAGGGAGAGAGATGAGAAACATCAATTCTTCATTGCGGTTCCTTAGTTGTCCATTGATTGATTTCTCGTATGTGCCTTGTCTGGGGAAATACAGCAGACCGAGTGACCCCTTGCTCAAACCAGTGACCTTGGGCTCAAGCTGGTGAGCCTTGCTCAAACCAGATGAGCCCGCGCTCAAGCTGGCGACCTCAGGGTCTCAAACCTGGGTCCTCCACATCCCAGTCCGATGCTCTATCCCTGCGCCTCCGCCTGTTCAGGCACCTACACCATTTTGGACTGGTAAAAGTGCAAGCATTCTGTTTGTGTTAGGCTAGGGTGTGTTTTGACTTATACCAAAATTCAGGTTACTTTACTGTCATAAGGAATGGAATTTTATCCTAACCCAAGGATCCCCTGTAATGCAAACAAGGTCCTGGCCAGATAGCTCAGTTGCTTAGAGCATCATCCTGATGATAGTCAATGTTGCAGGTTCAATCTCCCGTCAGGGCACACACAGATTGATGTTTCTCTTTCCCTCCCTCCCTCTCTTTCTCTTTTTCTCTCCCTTCTTCTCCTCTAATATCAATCAATAAATATTTTTTAAAAAGTAATGCAAACAAGTGAATCAGCATGTTGCCTAGTGCATGAAAGATATTGTATAAAGAATAACTTTTTATAAAATATTATCTTACAATAGCTGATATATTTAGAAGACCAGACATTTCAAAAACACATTGTGATCACCAATAAGTTATCTGTTCCTATGGTTCAAAGTTTTGTGATTAGTAACAAAATGTGTTACAAATGTGTTCTCATACTATATTTCTGTCTAAATAGTCCCTAGTAGTCATTGCAATCTGATTCCCCTGCTGCTGTAGGAAGTCCTGGCATCATATTGGCAAATTCTTCTTCTTTGGCTCTTGATAATTATAAATGACTATGTTGCTGGTTTATGTATTTGCCATACTACACTTCTTCTAGTTAGTTTTATTTCTTATTGTTGTTTTATTTTTTCTAATTTTTAAAAACTGATTTTATTTATTCATTTTTTCAGAGAGGAGGGAGAGAGTGAGAGAGAGGGAGAGAGAAAGAGAGAGAGAAGTGGGGAGGAGCAGAAAGTATCCACTCCCACAGGTGCTTTGACTAGGCAGGCCCAGAGTTTCAAACTGGTGACCTCAAAGTTCCAGGTCAATGCTTTATTCACTGCATCACCACAGGCCAGGCTACTTTTTCTAATTAAAATTTTTTTTTATTTTAGAGAGAGTGAAAAGGAGGGAGAGAGAGAGAGAGGAAACATTGATTTATTGTTCCACTTATTTATGCATTCATTGGTTGACTTTTGTTTGATGCCCTGACCAGGGATCAAACCCACAACCTTGGCATATTGGTATGATGCTCTAACTGTGCTACCTGGCCAGGGCTATTCTTATTTTAGCGTACTTTTTCTACTCATAGAAAAAAGTTTGCTGTAAGCAGTGTGCCTGTTACATGGCAGCAGCCTGACACCATCTTGTGTTTACTGAGTGTGTTTTTAAAAAATTTTTAATATTTTTAACCTTTTATATATATATATTTTATTATTATTAATTCTAATGGGGTGACACCAATAAATCAGGGTACATATGTACAATGAAAACATCTCCAGGTTATCTTATCATTCAATTGTGTTGCATACCCATCACCAAAAGTCAAATTGTCCTCTGTCACCTTCGATCTGGTTTTCCCTGTGTCCCTCCCCTCCTCCCTATCCCACTCTTCCCTCCCTCCCCCCATCCCATAACCACCACTCTCTTGTCCATGTCTCATATTCTCACTTTTATGTCCCACCTATGTATGGAATCATGCTGTTCTCAGTTTTTCTTTTTTTTCTGATTTACTTATTTCACTCCGTATAATGTTATCAAGGTACATCCATTTTGTTATAAATGATCCGATGTCATCGTTTCTTATGGCTGAGTAGTATTCCATAGTATATATGTACCAAAGCTTTTTAATCCACTCGTCTTCTGACGGACACTTGGGCTGGTTCCAGATCTTCGCTATTGTGAACAATGCTGCCACGAACATGTGGGCGCATTTCTTCTTTTCGAACAGTGCTATGGTGTTCTTAGGGTATATTCCTTTAAGTGGGATAGCTGGGTCAAAAGGCAGTTCGATTTTTAATTTTCTGAGGAATCTCCAAACTGTTTTCCACAGTGGCTGCACCAGTCTGCATTCCCACCAGCAGTGCAGAAGGGTTCCCTTTTCTCCACATCCTCGCCAGCACTTATTCTGTGTTGTTTTGCTGATGAGTGCCATTCTGACTGGTGTGAGGTGATATCTCATTGTGGTTTTAATTTGCATTTCTCTAATGATTAGTGATGTTGAGCATTTTTTCATATGCCTATTGGCCCTCTGTATGTCCTCTTTGGAGAAATTTCTATTCATTTCTTTTGCCCATTTTGTGATTGGGTTGTTTGTCTTCCTGGTGTTGAGTTTTATAAGTTCTTTATAAATTTTAGTTATTAACCCCTTATCAGATGTGCTGTCGAATATGTTCTCCCATTGTGTGGTTTGTCTTTTTATTCTGTTCCTATTGTCTTTAGCTGTGCAAAAACTTTT
This sequence comes from Rhynchonycteris naso, assembly GCA_037038555.1. Classification (NCBI taxonomy): domain Eukaryota; kingdom Metazoa; phylum Chordata; class Mammalia; order Chiroptera; family Emballonuridae; genus Rhynchonycteris; species Rhynchonycteris naso. Next base: position 80,949,539 of record CM073000.1, read on the forward strand.
TAGTTTGATATAGTCCCATTTGTTTATCTTGCCTTTTATTTCATTTGCCCGTGGAGATAAATCGGCAAATATATTGCTGTTACAGATGTCGGAGAGCCTGCTGCCTATGTTTTCTTCTAAGATGCTTATGGTTTCACGGCTTACATTTAAGTCTTTTATCCATTTTGAGTTTGTTTTTGTGAATGGTGTAAGTTGATGGTCTAGTTTCATTTTTTTGCAGGTAGATGTCCAATTTTCCCAACACCATTTGTTAAAGAGGCTGTCTTTACTCCATTGTATGTTCTTTCCTCCTTTGTCAAATATCAGTTGTCCATAAAGCTGTGGGTTTATTTCTGGGTCCTCTGTTCTGTTCCATTGATCTATGTGCCTATTCTTATGCCAGTACCAGGCTGTCTTGAGTATAATGGCCTTATAGTAAACCTTGATATCTGGCAGAGTGATACCTCCTGCTTTATTTTTTCTTTTTAAGATTGCTGAGGCTATTTGTGTTCTTTTTTGGTTCCATATAAATTTTTGGAATATGTGTTCTATATCTTTGAAGTATGTCATTGGTATCTTAATTGGTATTGCATTGAATTTATAAATTGCTTTGGGTAATATAGACATTTTAATGATGTTTATTCTTCCTAGCCATGAGCACGGTATATGCTTCCACTTGTTTGTATCTTCCTTGATTTCTTTTATCAATGTTCTATAATTTTCCGAGTACAAGTTCTTAACCTCCTTGGTTAAATTTACTCCTAGGTACTTTATTTTTTTGGCTGCAATAGTGAAGGGGATTGTTTCCTTAATTTCTTTTGCTGACAGTTCATTGTTGGTATATAGAAATGCCTCTGATTTCTGAGTATTAATTTTATATCCTGCCACCTTGCTGAATTCATTTATAAGGTCCAGTAGTTTTTTGACTGAGACTTTAGGGTTTTCAATATACAATATCATATCATCTGCAAATAGTGACAGTTTTACTTCTTCTTTTCCAATTTGGATGCCTTTTATTTCTTCTTCTTGTCTGATTGCTGTAGCTAGGACTTCCAGAACTATGTTGAATAAGAGTGGTGAAAGGGGGCATCCCTGCCTGGTTCCTGATCTTAAGGGGATTGCTTTTAATCTTTGTCCATTTAGTATGATGTTTGCTGTCGGTTTATCGTAGATGGCCTTTATCATGTTAAGGAATGATCCCTGTATTCCCACTTTACTGAGAGTTTTGAGCATGAATGGGTGCTGGATTTTATCAAATGCCTTTTCTGCATCTATTGAAATTATCATGTGGTTTTTGTCCTTCCTTTTGTTTATGTGATGAATCACATTGATTGATTTGCGAGTATTGAACCAGCCTTGCCTCTCCAGAATAAATCCCACTTGATCGTGGTGTATGATTTTTTTCATATATTGCTGGATCCGGTTGGCTAATATTTTGTTGAGAATTTTAGCGTCTAAATTCATCAGGGATATAGGCCTATAATTTTCTTTCTTTGTGTTGTCTTTGCCCGGTTTTGGGATCAGAATTATGCTCGCCTCATAAAAGGAGTTTGGAAGTCTTCCTTCCTCTTGAATTTTTTGAAATAGCTTGAGAAGGATAGGAGTTAGTTCTTCTTTGAATTTTTGATAGAATTCACTTGTGAAGCCATCAGGCCCAGGACTTTTCTTTTTTGGGAGTTTTTTGATAACTGTTTCGATCTCATTTGCTGTAATTGGTCTGTTTAGGTGTTCTGATTCTTCCAGATTGATTTTTGGAAGGTTATATGATTCAAGAAATTTGTCCATTTCACCAAGATTGTCTAATTTTTTGGCATAGAGTTCTTCACAGTATTTTCTTACAATGCTTTGTATTTCTGTTGTATCAGTTGTTATTTCTCCACTGTCCTTTTAAATTTTATTTATTTGAAACCTTTCTCTTTTTCTTGGTGAGTCTAGTTAAAGGTTCATCAATCTTGTTTACCTTTTCAAAGAACCAGCTTCTGGTTTCATTGATCCTCTGTATTGTTTCCTTAGCCTCTATGTCATTTATTTCTGCTCTGATCTTTATTATTTCCTTCCTTCTAATTGTCCTGGGTTTTATTTGTTGTTTTTCTAGTTCTTTTAGCTGCAGGGTCAGGTTGCTTATTTGAGCTTTTTCTAGCTTCCTATGATATGCCTGTAGTGCAATGAACTTCCCTCTCAGTACTGCTTTTGCTGTGTCCCATAAATTTTGAGTTGATGTATGCTCATTATCATTTGTTTCTAGAAACTTTTCTATTTCGTTTTTGATCTCATTGTTAATCCATTCATTATTTAATATCATGCTATTTAGTTTCCAAGTGTTTGAGTATTTTTCAGTTTTTCTTTTGTGGTTAATTTCTAGTTTCATGGCATTGTGATCAGAGAAAATGCTTGATATGATTTCAATCTTCTTAAATTTATTGAGACCATTTTTGTGTCCTAACATGTGGTCTATCCTAGAAAATGTACCGTGAGTGCTTGAGAAGAATGTATATTCTACTGCTTTAGGTTGAAAAGTTCTGAAGATATCTATTAAATCAAGTTGATCTAGTGTATCCTTTAAGTCTGCTGTTTCTTTATTAATTTTCTTTCTTGAGGATCTATCCAGTGTTGTTAGTGGGGTATTGAAATCCCCTACTATGATAGTATTGCTGTTAATCTCGCCCTTTATGTCCATCAAAGTCTGCTTTATGTATGTCGGGGCTCCTATATTTGGTGCGTAGATATTTATAATAGTTATATCTTCCTGTTGAATTGTTCCCTTTATCATTATGTAGTGTCCTTCTTTATCTCTTACTACAGCCTTTGTTTTAAAGTCCATTTTGTCAGCTATAAGTACTGCTACCCCTGCTTTTTTTTCATTTCCATTTGCATGAAATATTTTTTTCCATCCTTTTACCTTCAGTCTATGTGCATCTTTTGTTTTAAGGTGTGTCTCTTGTAGACAGCATATGTATGGGTCCTGTTTCTTTATCCACGCAGCTACCCTATGTCTTTTGATTGGATCATTTAATCCATTTACATTTAAGGTTATTATTGATATGTAGTTGTTTATTGCCATTTTATTCTTTAAAGCTGTATTCTTCTTTTGCTATATTCTTTCCTCCCTTTGAACTGTTCACAACAGGCCCCGTAGTATCTCTTGCAGAATTGGTTTGGTTTTAATGAATTTCTTGAGGCTTTCTTTGTCTGGAAAGTTCTTTATTTCTCCTTCAATTTTAAACGTTAGCTCTGCTGGATATACTAGTCTTGGTTGTAGGTTCTTGTTCTGCATTACTTTGATTATATCTTGCCATTCCCTTCTGGCGTCAAGTGTTTCTGTTGAGAAGTCAGATGTCATCCTTATGGGGGCTCCTTTGTAGGTGATAGCCTTTTTTTCTCTAGCAGCTTTTAAGATTTTTTCTTTATCCATTAGCTTTGGTATTTTAACTATGATGTGTCTTGGTGTAGATCTTTTTGGGTTTCTCTTTAATGGAGTTCTGTGTGCTTCTTGAACGTGTGGAATGTTTCCCCGCCTTAATTTAGGGAAGTTTTCTGCTATGATTTGATTGAACAAAGTTTCCATTCCCTGTCCTCTCTCCTCTTCTTCAGGCACCCCTATGATGTGAATGTTGTTTCTCTTCATGTTGTCACAGAGCTCCCTTAGAGTTTCCTCACATTTTTTGAGTCTCTTTTTCTTTTTCTTCTCTGCTACTGTGCCTTTGTTTATTGTGTCCTCTAACTCGCTTATTCGATCCTCAGCTTGATTCATCCTGCTTTTTATTCCTTCCATTGTGGTCTTCAGTTCTGATACTGTATTTGTCATTTCTGTCTGATTCTTTTTTATTATTTCGATTTCATTTTTTATACTTGTTATCTCTTTATTTAGGTGTTCATAATGACTATCCATTGTTGCTCTAATTTCTTTGAACATCCTAATTATCATTATTCTAAATTCTGCTTCTGGTAATTTGGTTATATCTGGTTCATTCAGGTCCTTCTCTGGGGATTTCTCTTGATTCATTTGGTTTGCATTCCTCTGCCTGCCCATTTTATCTGTGTATAGGCAAATTGTGGGCACTGGAGTCCAGTAGGTGTTCCCTTTGTGTTCCATAGGTGTGGTCTGTCTGCAGGCCTGCCACCCCCTCTGCCGCTGCCTAGGGTGGTTGGGTATGGGCATTGCCAATGACAGCCTACTGCGGCTGTTGCTGTGATTTCCACCTCTCCTCCATGGGAGGGGCTGTCACTCAAGCCACAAGCCTTAGTACCAAGGGCAGAGGTGAGCACCTTTGCTCAGCTGCGCAACCAGCCTTTTCCTGGAAGGTTTATGCCCAGCCCCCACAGTCAGAGCCTGCTCGCCACAGTTTTGCGGGTTGGGCGGGGCTTTTGATGTGCTCTCAGCTGTGAGCCTTTGCCCGTCCAGAATTTAGCCCCGCCCTCGAGGCCGGGGCCCTCCTGCGTAGGGTCGCAAACTGCGGTTTATTGGGCTGGGCGTGTTTGCTGGCGTTAGCTCAGCTGCTAGCTTCCGATCGATCAGGACTCTACCACGCCCCCACGTTCGGGGCCAGCTCGCGCACGTAGGGTGGCCAGCCGCCGGGATTTCTCTGGCCAGGCGGGGCTAGTAGTGTGAGCTCAGCCGCAAAAGCCGCTCACGCGCCGTGCGGGGCTAGTAGCGTGAGCTCAGCCACAAAATCCAGCTCGCGCGCACAAAGGATTTCAACCCACCGCGGTTTCTCCCTCCGGGTGGGGTTGGCAGCGTGAGCTCAGCTGCGAGCCCCTCGCCCATCCCTGGTCCTAGCCCCGTCCTCGTGGTCAGGGCCGGCTTGCGCAGAGTCGCAGAGCCTATCTCTGCCCGTATTTTTCCCCACAAGTGGGGTCACAGGCGGCCCACAGCTGCCGGACTGCTTTCGCGTCCCCTCCGGCCCTGCTGGGCTAGACTGAGCTCTCATCGGTTGTGCCTCCGCCCACGCCGACAGGACCGCTTTTCAGTGTCCTGCCGCCAACATCCCTTCAGTAACGCTCAGAGAGATAGCAGTGTCTTAAGTCTCCACACTGTAGGTTTGGGAGCTCCCTCCCTCTAAGCAGCTCTGCTCTAATTGCCGCGGGAGAGCTTGTTTGGCTAGTGTCCTGTCTCCCTTTGCTGGTATTGCTAGTTCCAGGAGAAATATTCGTTTTTGATTAGGGAAATGACTTAGCCCAGGGGTCAGGATGGCTGTCCCTCAGAGTGTTCTCGTGCCTTCAGTCCACTCTCTGTTCCCGCTGCTCTGTTCCTCTCCTCTGTCCCCGTTCCCCGGAGCCCCGGGTGCGTGGTTGTGAGAGAGGGTTTCTGCGCTGTCCCTTTGAAAAGATTCTTGGGTCTGAGAAAACTCTTTTTCACAAACAGTATCCTTACTTGCTCACAGCTCAATACTGTCCATATGCCTCTTCTAGGCTCTGGGACTGCAAGCTGGGGCTTGGTTCCTGGGACCCAGGTCCCTCCCTCTCCGCCAAACTCTCCTCCCGCCACGCGGGTCTCTCCGGGCTGCCGTTTGCTCCGGGGAGCTGGGCAGCCCTCTTCGCGTTTTCGCTATTCCTACCAGTCTCAATGTGGCTTCTGCAGTGTTCCTTGGTTGAAGAGTCCACTTAGTTTAGTTCAAAGTTGGTTTATCCAGATGATGGTTCTTAAAATTGAGTTATAATCCACTTTGGTTCTGGGAGTTGGAAGTTGGTACGTCTGCCTACTCCATCGCCATCTTCCCCTCCCTCTCATTCATGATTTTATATGAACAGTTTTACAGTAATTTTTGCTTTCAATATATATTTATTTTGATGTTAATATTATACATTTCATAAGATTATTTGTATTAATATTACTTTATCTCTCTTCTTCCAAAAATTTCATCCATTTTAAAGAATGGATGGATACATATATGGATGTAATTTTATACAAATGAAAGCAATGCTTTAAAAAAATATTTTTTTAGCAGCGAGAGAGGAAGATTAGAGATATGAGAAGCATCAACTTGTAGTTGTGGCACTTTAGTTGTTCACTGATTGTTTCTCATATGTGCCTTGACTGAGGACCTCAGGCTGAGCCAGTAACTCTTTGCTCAAGCCAGTGACCTTAGGCTCAAACCAGCAACCATGGGATCATGTTGATGATCCCACACTCAAACTGGTGACCCTCTGCTCAAGCCGGTGACCTTAGAGTTTTGAACCTGGGACCTCAGCATCCCTGGTTGATGCTCTATCCATTGCACCACCACTGGTAGGTTGGAAGCAATGTTTTTCTGTGAAGTTCTAATTTACCCTATTTGTAACTCCTGGGTTTGACCATTTGAGACAGAACAACATGTTAGGAAACAGTATATAATGACAAAGTTGATGTCTCAGTGGCTGGCCATCAACCCCTTAAATACAATTCAGGTTGTTTTCCATGATAATATTTTCATACACTTGCTCAAAGCTGATCTGTTCCTTTTTATTAGGGGTTTAGGAGAGGAGGTGAATGTCACACAAATTTATGAGATCATTCTGAACTCAATCTTTATGAATTGTTTTCTAATTTAATAAAGTACACTATAAAGCCACACAGTATAGATGTATGCCTAAGTAAACACACAAAACAAAGCAAAAATAAAAGGGAAGAGATAAAGGGAAAAATACTGCAGGGCCCCTAGGTTAGAAAAATACTAGAACCTTATTGAAAGTGATTTGACACATTGAAAAAAAAGCCATAATCAACTTTTTTTTTTTTTTTTTTTAATTTGAGGGTTTGAAGTGAGGTGAAGCTTGATTTGTCAACAGGAAGATATGGGTTTTGCACCTCTATTTATATAAACATTTGCTTTTTCAGCTTAGGTTCTGCACAGAAGTTATCATTTGACTGATGCTGCTGGCTTTGCTTGACTGGTTTTTAGAAAAAACAACTGCACCCACCCATTTCTTCACCACAGAGAAACTCAGTAAGTCACTTTCGCTGATGCTAGGTTGGTGAAAATGCTAAAAGCTATAAGGATTTTGGTTTTTATTAGAGTGTTTTGTTTTAAACCAAACTCTGTTTCCCTGAGTTGACAGAACTGTAAGGACAGTCCTCTCTTCCACTGTGTTCCCAATAGCCTCCCATTTGACCCTATAGGGTTACAGATATCTCAGGATCTCTCCACCACACTTTCCATGTTCCCTTCTCTCATACAGCTTTGTGAATTCCCATGACCTCGTCTCCTGCTTCCCCTGCCCTGATGTCAGCCTATCATCACCCTCCCAGCTTCTTATCCCTCTTGCCTGGTGCTCTTCTAGCTTCTTTTCTGTTTCTTTCCAGATTGCTTTCTTCCCTGTGTGACAGCTGCTTCAGTACAGAGGAAGGGGGGAAGCTTAGAGGTTGCAAGTTGCTTGTACCTTCTGACCAGGTGTAAAGCATGTGGTTAAGCATTCAACTTTTGCCACAGCACCCTGAAGCAGAGGAGGGCGGAGCTTGTGGCTAGCAACATATACTGCTTGATGCCATCAAAAGTAAGGCGCAGAGTGGGGAGACCAGCTGGGGTTTGCACAATCTGCCTATAAGTCAAAAGAATACTCAGAGAAAGTGTGCATGGAACTATATTTAGAAAGTCCAGTGCACCCTTGAACTTCCAGAACTTGTTCATTCAAGGAGAAAGGAGAACTTTCTTCAGTAATAAGTGTGAAATATGAGAAAAGTTAGGTTCAGAATAGGATCAACTCAATTTTGGAAGAGAAAATAAGGGTGAAACTTATAGGTAGGCTGATGAGCCTGCTATCTAATATTAATACCTTAAAGAGTAAAAGGTTTTCAAAACTTTTCATGGGAGGAATGAGGAAAGAAAACTGAAACATCAAGGTCAAGAGTAAAAACAAAAACAACCCACAATGAAAAGGAGGTGAGTGGGATTCTGCTAATGGGGAAGAGAGCACAGAAGGAAAAAACTGTGGTCAATAAAAACAACCCCCTAGAAAATTTCACCTGGAACCATTCTTAGGGGAAAGCTATAAGGGAAAGTAAGGCTATATAAAGATGAGGGAAGAAAGGCTGGCAAGTGAGTTAGAAATGTTGGTTTTGCCTGACCAGGTAGTGGAGCAGTGGTTCTTAACCTTTTTTGAGGTACCGAACCCACCAGTTTCATATGCGCATTCATCACATTCTTCTTTAGTGATAAATAAAATGATATTTTTTCCAAATTCAAGACATAGGTATATGTTTTTTTACTGATGCACAAAATGAGCCATGCATGAACATCACCTTGCTCAAAGAACAAAACCAACAAAGTGCATGAACTCACAACAAATTACGGTATTACTTTATTCTGGCCTCCGTGGCAGAGGCTTCTCCAAACCCCTGAGACCGACTCATCGAGCCCCTAGGGTTCAACAGAACCCAGGTTAAGAACCACTGGGATAGAGCATCGGACTGGGACACAGAGGACCCAGGTTTGAAACCCTGAGGTTGCTAGTTTGAGCGTGAGGTCGCTGTCTTGAGCATGGGATCATAGACATGACCCCATGGTCACTGGCTTGAGCCCAAAGGTTGCTGGCTTGAAGGCCAAGGTCATTGGCTTCAGCCCAAGGTCACTGGCTTGAGCAAGGGGTCACCCACTCTGCTATAGCCCCCTGGTCAAGGCATGTATGAGAAAGTAATCAATGAACAACTAAGGAGACAAAGGAGCTGCAACGAAGAATTGATGCTTCTCATCTCTCTCCCTTCCTGTCTGTCCCTCTTTTTGTCTCTGTCACAAAAAGAAAAGAAAAGAAAAGAAAAGAAAAGAAATGTTGGTTTAAATATCAAGAAGAGTAAAAGAGGCAGAGAACCTAAGAACAATGAGAAAATGTCAAAGCACCAGAATCTGATCCTGCAAAAGAGGAGTGAAAATAAAGCATGAATCTTTATTTTGCAAGAGGGTTAGAAAAGAGAAAGAACTTTCTGGTAAACTGAGGAATGGCTGCATCTGGAGGAGAGTGAATAAATTTGGAATGTTGGAGAACTAATGGTAAAGTTATGGAGTGAAGAAAGATACAATAGAAAATAGCAGAATAAAGAAATTTGAGCAGTTGGTATATTCAAAGTGGGATAAAAGCATGAATTCAGTTCTTCTTTCTAAACATAAAATAGAAAAGAAATAACCAGACACAACACTTCTCTCCTCTGAGAAGGAAATTAGGAAAAAAATTATTTTAAAATATTTAATTTGTAATAGACACAATACTGAAATTGAGGTGCTTTCTGGTGGGAATGCTACCTCTCGTTCAATATATAATAGGAGGGTCAAGTTCATGAAGACATTCTGACATGATTCTTGGAAACTGTGTCTATTAGATTTCTCTACAGTGTCTACAATATGCATCTAATATTTCTGTGTATATATAAGTACATTTACTTCTAGAGGCTGTGGAGCAGAGATTATATGCTCTGGGTTTTTATTTTCCCCTAACATTTTCTTTTTCTTTTCTTTTATTAATTTTAATGGGGTGACATTAATAAATCAGGGTACATATGTTCAAAGAAAATATAATCAGGTTATCTTATCATTCAATTATGTTGCATACCCATCACCCAAAGTCAAATTGTCCTCTGTCACCTTCTGTCTGGTTTTCTTTGTGCCCCTCCCCTCCCCCCTCTCCCACCTTCTCCTCCCTCCCCCCACTCCGTAACCACCACACTCTTGTCCATGTCTCATAGCCTAACATTTTCTTTTAATCAGTTGTGCAAATACCATTAAACTAAACTGCTTTCTAACAGCAAAAATCCAATCCTCATTAGGTGGTTTTCTCAGTAATGTGGAATTCACTCCCTGCCGAGTGGCATTCTGTCATATGAAACTGATTGTTTCAAAGACTCCTAGGTCCTACTTGAATTCCATTGGTTTTTTAAGGTTACTAAATTATTCAGATGGAAGGTCCATATATGTAATTTGTCATGTATAGTGAGATTTTGTTCTTTTTTTTTTATTTGGACTGTGGTCCATTAAATATAGGATATTTTCCTCCTTAGAAAGCAGACATGTTTGTTGTGAATTAGACTACATCTCTAGGCTTCAAGAAATATGAACAATGCATTTAAATCTTGAGAATCATAGAACTAAAAGAAACCTTAGAACTAGTACAAATTAAATATTTTTACATTAAGATGGGGAAATTAAACCAGGGCCTAATGAGAAATCATGACTTTTTGAGGCTGTTTACTGCTAGACCCAGGGTAAGACATGGATTGTCTAAATATTCTGCTGCTTTTCCTATTTTCTATAAGTCACTCAGTAAACTTTATGCCTGCCTATTAGAGCTCAGGTCTGAATGCCCTTCTTAGGCCCCCAATCAGGCTATTCCAGAATCTATTTGTGTAATCATTTCTACAGATCTTGGTAAGAGGTGAGAATGGAAAAAGTAGCAACAACTCACAGAAACTCAGAGCAGTGATATGGTTTGACATTAGCTGTCTAGTTAACCTGTGGAGATGGACTTACCCTGATATTACCCTAAATGAGTAAAAAAATGAGACTTACTTTTTAACCCTACTTGCCAATTAGACAACTGCATCAAAAATTGAATAGGGGCCCTGTCCGGGTGGCTCAGTGGATAGACTGTCTCAGGCCAAGGTTGCAGGTTCAATTCCTCATGAGGGGACACATGAGAAACAACCAGTGAGTGTACAACTAAATGGAACAACTAAGTGGAGCAACAAGTTGATGTTTCTCTCTCTCTCCCTCCCACCAGCTCAAATCAATGAAAAATTAAAAAGAAAATTGAATAAGAAATCATGAGTCCAAGTTCCATACCTGGTATGCTCCTCTCTCTTTACTTCAGCCTCTGAGCTTAGCAGAAGACAACATTGTGGGTCTTTATATATTGTTAGTAGGGTTGTATAACTCTTGGCTCTAGAGAATTTTCTAGCACTACAAAAATTATCACGATTTTTTCTTTTTCCTTTTTATCAAGTGAGAGGCAGGAAGGCAGAGAGACAGACTCTTGCATGTGCCCTGACTGGGATCCACCCTGCAACACCTGTCTGGGGCTGATGTTCTGCCCATCTGGAGCCCCTATGCTGTTGCTTGGCAACTGAGCTATTTTAGTGCCTGAGGCGAGGCCATGGAGCCATCCTCAGTGCCCGGGGCCAACTTGTTCATTTGAGCCATGGCTGCAAGAGGGGAAGAGAGAGAAAGAAAGAGAGAAGGAAGAGGGGGAGAATGGAGAAGCAGATGGTTGCTTCTCCTGTGTGTCCTGACTGGTAATTGAGCCTGGGACTTCCACTTGCTGGGCCAATGGGCTACCGCTTAGCCAACCAGCCAGGGCAGAAACTCTTGAAAAGAAAGTAAATGAAGTTCTATGGCTAGCCAAAATAGACAATAATATTTTCTTTAACCTTAATCTGTAGCTTGGACAGATTCAATAGTAAATATTATCAACATTAAGTTTATTTTCCTTTGAAATTATATGTAGAATGTTTGTATATAAGCCAACTGGTCATCATTTATCTACTATCTATGATATCAGGAAGCCATGAAACCATGCAGTAATATAGACTTTGTATAATAAGAACTGAAAATGCGATAAATGTTTCAGTCTGGGTGAAAAATCAAGGAGTAGGGGCAAAAGTTAAACATTGCAGAGTTTGGTTTTAAAAATACTCTTGTGTATGGGTTAGCTGACAATGGTTAGATAAAGAGTTTCCCCTTCCTAGAACATTCTCTTTCTCCCACCCACACATTTTTTTCTTTTTTCCTTTTCCTTGATGATCACAGACCACTTGGTCTCTGCAAATGTACATTTTCACAGGGAGGAAGTCGGAAGTAGTTGGAGCGTCGGAGTCGCCTTGGGGGCAGACCTGCCATCTGCCGGCAAAGTTCATCTAGAAGAGAAGCAGAGCATGATGGGATGAGCATGCAGGAAATAAGGAGGGCTCATGTTTTAAGGGAAAGAGAGGATGGCAGTGTGGTAGAGTGAAAAGGTTGGAGAAATAGATCTGAGTTAGAATCCCAGCACTGCCACTTACTAGTTATATACCATTTACTATATAACTTCAGAACTTTCTTAACTTTTCTGAACTTCACTATTCTTTTCTATAGATAAGCATAAAAAAAAAGCCTGACCAGGCACAGTGGCACAGTGGATAGAACATTGGACTGGGACACGGAGGACCCAGGTTTGAAACCCTGAGGTCAACGCTTGAGTGTGGGCTGACTAGCTTGAGCGTGGGGTCACTGACTTGAAAGTGGGATCATAGACATGACACCATGGTCGCTGGCTTGAGCCCAAAGGTCACTGGCTTGAAGTCCAAGGTCGCTGGTTGAGCCCAAGGTCACTGGCTTGAGCCAGAGGTCACTGACTCGGCTGTAGTCCCCCACCATTAAGGCACATATGGGAAAACAATCAATGAACAACTAAGAAGATTAGGGAGCCACAATGAAGAATTGATGCTTCTCATCTCTCTCCCTTCCAGCCTGTCTGTCCCTGTCTGTCCCTCTCTCTGTCTCTCTCTGTCACACACACACACACACACACACACACACACACACACCTCTCCCTCAACAATTTAGTTGTGACTATTAAAATGAAATAATGTATGCAAAGTACCTACCACGGGTGTCAGTAAGTGTTAGTTTCCTTTATACATCTAGTTTTCACTTTTTCTAATAGCCAAAAAATGAGTTTCAATCACTCAATATATATTTAAGTGTTTACTCTATGCAAAGAGCTAACTTGACTAGGTCCCAGAGACACTTGAAAGTGCCTAGAGTCCCAAATACTCATCCTCAATCTCAAGGTGCTTCCCTTGCAGGTGGCTTGTGCGGAGCAAGCGGCAGGTTTCCTCCTGCAAAGTTAAGTACTGCTCTGACTCAGGAGCACCCACCAGGCGGCCGCTGAGTCAGAAGCTGCTGGTCTGTGGTGCCCGCTCCAACCACAGCCACCGCTGGGGGCCGGTGATGGGGAAGGTGAGAAATATCTTTGTTCCCACCACACATGGTCCCACACTTTTGACACTTCTAATTGTTCTCATAGTCTTTCTACCTTTCTCTACCTCTGAAATATCACAATGAGCAATGTAAAGGGTGCTTGGAAGTGGTGGGCTCTTTATAACGTAGCCAGTTTCAAAATTTCCAGTATATTTCTAATTTAATTAACGGCTCTATCCAAACATTATTGTCTCCAAAATGATGTGCTTTTTTGTTGTTGTTGCTGTTTTTCAGAGTTGCAAACATGGCCACAGACTAGCAGAGTCTATTATTTGTGATAGCTGACAGCCTTTTTCCCTGGAACCCTGGTGAATGATCTTCAAAGCAGCCAGGGCTTCTGAAAGTTCTACGTTTAGGAGAGAATGGGAGTTACAGTCTAGTTGGAAAGAGATCTAGGGGCACTTTTGGTAGAGATATGTTTATATATTAAGTAGGCTGCTTTACTTACGTCACTTATTTGGATGAACTTGGTGGAGCAGGGACTGATGGGAGTGAAGGGGTGGCCTAAAGCCCTCCTCCAAAGCCAGACCTTGAGTCCATTAGCATTGTGTCCTCTCTACCTCTCTCATACCTGTCCCTTCTCCTAATAAAAACACAGACATCATCTTACCTTTCATAGCTTCATGCTCTTTACAGACAAGGCGGGAGCAGATCTCCTTGTTGATGACGTACATGCGTCGTAAGCTGCCAGAGTCCCAAAGTCATGGTTAAGGAAGGAGACAGAAAAAAAGCATTGAGAGGGAGAAGTAGCTAGGCCTAAGATGTGCTTTTTTGTTGTTGTTGCTGTTTTTCAGAGTTGCAAACATGGCTGCAGACTAGCAGAGTCTATTATTTGTGATGGCTGTTGAATGAATAAGCATTGAGTAGGTCTCAGAGACAATTGAAAGTGTTTATTCAATTCCTGTATTCCTCTTTCTTTCTCTCTCTCTTTCTTTTTCTTTTTCTTTTTTTTTGACAGAGACAGAGAGAGGGAGAGATAGGAAGGGAGAGAGATGAGAAGCAACAATTCTTCATTGTGGCTCCTTAGTCTCCTTTAGTTGTTCATTGATTGCTTTCTCATATGTGCCTTGACTGCAGGGCTACAGCAGAGTGAGTGACCCTTTGCTCAAGTCAGTGACCTTAGGTTTCAAGCCAATGACCTTTGGGCTCAAGCCAGCAACCATGGGGTCATGTCTATGAACCCACACTTAAGACAGTGACCCTGCGCTCAAGCTGGTGAGCCTACTCTCAAGTTGGATGAACCTGCGCTCAAGCTGGATGAGCCCGCGCTCAAGCCAGCGACTCTGGGGTTTCAAACCTGGGTCCTCCACATCCCATTCCCATGCTCAATCAACTGTGCCACTGCCTGTTCAGGCCCCCCACTCTTTCTTATTTGAATTTCCTTGAATATTTCAGAAAATGTATTAATGTACTCTTCTTAGTGACACTTTGCACACTCTACCTAGAATCAAGCTTAATATTTACCCCTCCCCACCATTTTCTACCTTAGGCTTGGGTCTTTTATTCTAGCATTTTGCTATGAAGTACTAAATTCAATGTACCTGTGTTTCCCCCATGACTATTCTTCCTCCAGCCTATGTCTTTATTTGCCCTCTAACATCTGAACTTGTTAGCTTATTCTCAGTGTATCTCCATCCAGACTCCAGGTTCTATCTGGTCTCTTCAGGAATAGCTAGAAGGGTTATACTAAAACTTCTGCCCCTCCAAAGACTGAAATTCCATAGTGGGTACTCAGTAAATAGTTGTTGGCATGAAAACACTATCATGGGAGATGTTCTATGGGTAGTCCGGGCTTCCTTACCTGGTAAAGCATAACTGATGAATGCATTGCTTGACTGGCCGATGCACAGAGTAGAGTCTTGTGCAAGCAAATTTCTCATCCCGGCACTCTGAAGAAGCCCAACACAAAAATATAGGGAGAGCCATAGCAAAGGGAAAGATATGAACAAAGGTTTAAAGGGATGGAGGAGGAAAGATAAAATGGGGAAAACACATGAAGTAGTCAGTCTCTACAGAGGATCACTGTAAACTGGGCACCTCCTTTCTGCTCACCAAAGCCAAACAATAAGAAATTGAGTCAATTGAAATTTAGGTTACTAAAATAATCTCTGAGGGCTTTTCTAAGAAAAAGTCCTTCTAGGGTTATCCAGGTGAGATAGCAAACTGAAATGCTGATAACCCCATTCTAAAGAATGAGAGTTCTAAAATGGGTAACTATTTTTCTGTTGCAGTAGTTTTCAACCCTAGCTGTGCATGTGAACTTTCAGTACATTAGAGAAAGCAATTTTAGTCATGACATCTATAGTGATATTGAGTCCTTGGAGTCAGTTCCTAACACCCAAACCAAATGAAGTCCAAAAGATTGTTTGGCATCATGCAACAGTGGTCCAATCTTTAGACCATGACATTTAGGACATGAACTTATATAACAAGATAGGGGTGGGGGTGGAAGAGGGAGAATAAAGGATACTAAAAATATTCTTTGATAAAGAATTGGAAGTAAATTAAAAGATGTACTCTCCAAAGAACAAAGAGGTAAAAAATCCTAGGGAAGAAAAAAAAGCTTAAGAAAAAGACATGCAAAAGACAATCATACCTGTGGAGGTATTTTTATCATTGGACGAGGCTGGAAGGCAGAAATTTTTTTCAGTTATTATTAGTTCTAGAAAGCACTACCTCTGAAACTGTCATGTTACCTCTCTTGAGACCCATGTGGGCACCCATATAGATAAGCAACAAATGAGTTAATAACTCCTTAGGAGCTCCTAAAAGAAAACCCATAATGGTTTGTTTTGATTCCCACAATTGAAGAGATTTAAAAGTTAAGATGGGAAATATAGTTGTGCCTTTCTCTCCTAGAGAGTTGAAAAATTTATTATATTGAGAGCATCTTTGTGTTGTTGATAATAAGCAAATTTAACAGGAACCCAGGCAAAGAGCCATATACTTAGAGGAGCTTCATCCTAGAGTTAAAAAGAGAAAAGACTTTTGTCCTGTGGAAGTTCTTCTTCCTTGTGCAGTGGCCATGCCAATCTTCTCTGTATCATTCCAATTTTAGTATATGTGCTGCCAAAGCGAGCATTGGAAGCTCTTCAAAAAAAAAAAAGAAAGAAAAGAAAAAGAAAAAATTTTCATGTAAATCAGATAAACTATCATGTGTTCTTTGATAAAATGTATTCAGTAAAGAATAGCAAAGGTCATAGCCATAGCAGAACCTAACCTAGGGGCAGGTTAAACATAGGCTTAGTTTGTAAAATCGGGAGCAAATCAAGGGGCACAATGAATCCTGAGTGTACAGACTAACCACGGTAGTAACCATCTGTAAAAAATGTGATCAGGAGAGTTGTTAATAGGATAATATAAGAAGTGTGCTAGGTGAGCTCATCCATCCCATGATTTCAGTTGCAAGTTTATATGCTGAGAATTATCAAGTTTATCCTTCCAGTACAGATCTCTCTCATAAGCTCCAGACCTATAAATCCAGCTGCCATGTTATGAAAGAGTTCATGAATTTTTCAAAGATCCCTCAAATCCAACATATCTCAAACTGTCTTAATTTTTTTCCCTTTACCAATTCAAATTGTTCTTCAGTGACTGGTACTATCATTCACGCAATGGCTAGCATCTACCTAATAAAAAGGTGAACAGTCTCCTCTTTTTTACAGCTCACATTCAATTCTCACTATCTCTATCTTAGTTCAGGCCACCATCTTTTATTGGGACAATTGCAACATTCTCATTGGTTTCCTAATTCACAAATCTGATCTGAACCTCCCTTTGCATAAACTGTACTCTGATTGTTTTTTTCATTTCCATTCTGAACTTTTGCCCACATTATTTTCTTTACCTAAAAGCATTTCCCTCTTCTATTCACTTGATTCACTTCTACTTGGCTTTCAAGAAGCAACTTAGTCGATGTGCCCTCCACAAAAACTTTGTTTTAGGAAAATAACCTCCAACATTGAATATTGTCAAGGACTTTTTTTAAAAAAAATCTATTCACTTGTCTATCACACACACACACACACACTTAGTAAAAAAACTTAACTTTTGTTTACTTTTATATCTTTATATCCCTGGCACTTAAGTAACATATTTTCAGTGAATATTTGTTTAAAAATATTCTAGTTTCTATCTCCTTTTCTCATGTCATACCACTTGTTACTTATGGTTCTGACTCTAATCATTCAAAAAACTCAATTTCCCCCATACACCAAACTCGCTTTACTTTCATATGTTTGAACAGCTGTTCTCCTTGGTTGGAATGCACATCCTTTCCCTTATTGCCTGGTTTGCTCCAATTCTTCTTTCAAGATTCAGTTTGACCATTACTTCTTCTAGAAAGTTTTTCTTTATCTCCCCATACATTTCTTTGTTTATACATCTTGTCTTTACTCATCTGTTCTTAGAACCTTGGAAAGATCATGCATTGGTATTTTGTATATCAAATACTTAGCACAGTTCTTACTTGTTAGGGGACCAAAAATGTCATTAATTTAAATTGAACTGTTGGAAGAAAGTGTTGCACAAACTGTAACCCTGTCTACTTAGGATCCGTCACCAGCTATACTGCCTTTCATAATGGGGTCTGGGGAAAACCCAGAATGGCCCCAGTGGCCCTGGGATCCGAGATCTGAACTCACCCAGCTCATCTGTGGAAGGCACGATATCAGCCAGAACTGAAAGGTACAAAACAGCAGGTGTGAGGAGGGTTTTGAATGATCAATGGAGAAGGTAGAATAAAAAAAGGGAGAATGAAGATATTAGGGCAGGGTCAAGGCTATGGCTGGGTTTGTATATTATGTCCAATGAAATAGAATTAATTGAAGTAATTGTGAATATTTTTTGAAGAATATTTGTCTTATTGACATTATACTGATTTTGGGGAGCCTTTATCATTCACACCTTATTTTAGCTATTAATCTGTTTTGTCTCCTCTTTTTAGAGGATTAAGGGATCTCTCTTTCTTTTTATCCCACTGTCACTGAGAGTGACATGCCCACAGTCCTTCTGTGCCTTTCCCAGAGATAAAAATATAAGATTAATTCAAGTGCTGAAATAAATATTGTGAATAATAATGAGAATAATGTCATTTTTTACAGAACTGTAGTAAAAACCTACCTGTGTCATCTGTAGAGGGTTCATTTACCAAATCTGCAAAGACAGAGCACAGAGAATGCAAAACGAAGCTAGGAAAAGTAGAAAGGGAGCAGAATAAGGGATGATGATCTCAAAGGAGACCAGAAAGATTGAGGTGAAAGACTGTGGATGGTGGGGAAAAAGTCAGGGACTCCCACAGAGGAAATGATGGGCATGCTTACAGCATCAGTGGCATCTGAGATAGACAGTAGAGCTCTGCATGAGCTCAGAGTGCTCACCAACCTCTTTTCCAGTCTTTATTTTTCTTTATACAGATATCACCATCATCATCAATCCCTCTATCCCCAGTATAAAAGCAAAGAAATAAACATACAAAGGGTAACTTACTAGGATCTTCTGTGTATGTTTCTGGAGGCACTTGAGTCACATCAGCTAAATAAAAAATCAGAAAATATTTTCTGAGCATTCTTTTTACCCTACCCACCCTTGCACTCCCAATAAGTGAAATTGTCTAGCATGGTGGCCAACACAGAGTAAATATCCCACAATTGTTTTTCTTTGTTTGCTTCCCAGTCTAAGTTGTTTCTTCCTGTAACCCCAACAAATGTCACTCTTTCCTACTTTCATGAATATACCCATGCAGTCCATGGCCTAGAACAGTGGTTCTTAACCTTTTTTGAGGTACCGAACCCACCAGTTTCATATGCGCATTCAGCAAACCCTTCTTTAGTGATAAATAAAATATAGTTTTTTTTTCCAAATTCAAGACATAGGTATGTTTTTATACTGGTGCACAAAATGAGTCGTGCATGAATATCACCTTGCTCAAAGAACAAAACCAACAAAGTGCATGAACTGACAACAAATTACAATATTACTTTATTCTGGCCTCCATGGCAGAGGCTTCTCTGAACCCCTGAGACCGACTCATCGAACCCCTAGGGTTCGATAGAACCCAGATTAAGAACCACTGGCCTAGAATATCCTTTTTCCTTTGTATTATAGAGAGGAATAAATAAACTAAACTGCATGCCCATCATATAATCCTCCACAGGCACGCCTTTCTCAATTAGTTTTTAATTAAGCATTGAATTTTACTGTCCTAACATGATAACACATTTAGCTAATCTGAGTTAACTATGTGCCAGCCACTATTAAATTCCTGTTTTTAGAGATGATAAAACTGAGCACCAGAAGAATAAATAATTTACCCAAGGTCATAGAGCTTGCTAATAAGTCTAATGGATTGATGGCCTTTTTGCAATACTTACTCAAAATGGAAGTTATCTTTATCAAAGACACTGATTTTGATAATTTATCACTTTGATGTCATTGTCTATCTGCTAATAGGCTTATGTACAAGTGTTCACAAATGTTGGTAATTTTATGACTCTCAGTGAGAAGCGAGGTGAAGAGAGGGGAGGGGTAATTCCTGTGTTAGTAGACAATGCCTTATAGTTGATCATTGGAAAGTAAAGGCAGGAGATGAAGGAATAAAAATTGTCCAGGTCTTAAGGTGGAATCTATTGGTGTAAATAAGAAAGCTATTTAAAACCACAAATAATAGCACTTTCTGGAACAACTTGTTTTGACTTTAAAAAACAAAATAACAAAACAATGTTGACATCTAAATAGTAAATATCCCATCTATAATGATCCTTCATTGTAGAAAGTTTATAGTCATAATCTGTTTTAGTCACTAGGGGTCAGCAAATTCATATTGTTTGGTTTGACTTTTTTTTTTTTTAACTTCAGAATCTGTATGTCAGATTCAGATTTGGTGAGAATAGCATTTTAATAAAGCACATCAGAGTTATTGATCATTGTAGTCGAGGCAAACAGAAATAAAACATGAAGAATTTCTTCGTTTACTGCTTACCTCATCCTTTAAAAACAAATTCCAGAAAAATCATCAGTTCTGACAACAAAGCATTTTTTATCTTTAATGCTCAGCATCAACTTTCTTCTTTCAGAACAAATTTTTTTTGAAAGGAATCCAGGTCTGTTTCAATCCAACAGGATTTATAAAACCACTGATCTGAATCATTCCAGAGACTGACAGGGAAGTGGAGCCTCTCGGGGAGTAGCCCTATCTGGCCCTGTTTCCCTCACTCTCCAGCCACATTCCTGGCCAGCCTCTCACAGCAGCAGAGGCAAAGCAGAGGGGAGCAAAGTGGGTGAGTGTGTATCCCAGCTGCCTCAGGATTCCAGGGCACAGTACCACACTGCCACACAGTCCTCAATTTACCCACCCTTTCAACAAGCTACCACCATAAAAACACTTCACAGGAATTTCTGTTCTCTGAAAAGAAATCTTAAGGAGACATTTGCACCCTAACTTATAATATTTCTGATTTTAAAAAAAGAGGCATCACAAAGTCATAACACAGGACTGAACCTTAACCATCACAGGGAAATAAATTTAGATTTTTAGTTTTGTTAGTGCAGGAATCTGATCTAGGTTCAAAAATTTTGGGATTCAGTCCTCACCTCGGCAGCACATACACTGAAATTGGAACAGTACAGAGAAGATTAACATGGTCCCTGTGTAAGGATGATAACAAATTTGTAAAATGTTTCATATTTTTTTAAAAAAAGGAAAAAAAAAATAAATTTAGGGTTTCAGATCTATTTGCTCACAACAGAGAAAAAAATTAATTCCAGAACTCACATGTTATAAGAAGTTATATCATGCCCCAATGCACACATAAAACTGAAACAATACTTTATTCTTGCAATGGACTTGAATGTACTCTGTTTTTATTTTATTTTATCTTAATTCTTTAAAAAATGCCAGTTGTGCCCTGGCCAGCTAGCTCAGTTGGTTAGAGTGTCATCCCAACACACGAAGGTTGTAGGGTCGATCCTGATAAGGGCACAGACAGAAACAGATAAATGTTTCTGTCTGTCTCTCCCCCCCACCCCAAAATCAACCAATAAATTAAAATTAATAAAATAAAAATAAAAAATACCAGTTGTGCCTGACCAGGCGGTGGCGCAGTGGATAGAGCGGTGGACTGGGATGCGGAAGACCCAGGTTCGAGACCCTGAGCTTGAGCGCAGGCCCATCTGGCTTGAGCAAAAGCTTGCCAGCTTGGACCCAAGGTCGCTGTTTCCAGCAAGGGGTGGCTCGGTCTGCTGAAGGCCCGTGGTCAAGGCACATGTGAGAGAGCAATAAATGAACAACTAAGGTGTCGCAACAGCAACGAAAAACTAATGGATTGATGCTTCTCACCTCTCTCCGTTTCTGTCTGTCTGTCCCTATCTATCTCTCTCTCTGACTCTCTCTGTCCCTCTAAAAATAAATAAATAAATAAATAAATAAATAAATAAATAAATAAAAATACCAGTTGTGACCCACTAATTTGATTTTATGGCCTGTTTATGGGTTCCATATTGCTGCGCTCACCAGGGTTGGGAAAAGGCAGAGATAGATTATACTTATGTTGAATGTCTGGAGGCAGAGTGGAGATGTTGACTGGAGTTTCCTTCGTTAAGCTGACGGAAGTGGTTCTTTGGAAGTCCAAACTTTCAGGTTCCATCTGGTTGTTCACTGTGGTACTGAGATGACTTCCTGCCCTGTCTTTGCATTTTAGTTTCTCCATTTTTACATAGATAGCAAAATGCTTTCTGTTAGGATTAATGGGCATTTTCTGACCAGGTTAAGAGTTGTAATAGAAGAGTGTGGAAGCAAAAGATGGGCATAGAGGAAGTCTTGGGGAAAGTATTTTAGTAGATAGAAAAAACACACATATTTATTCCCATTTATGAATGGGATAATAGGATTGTGGGAACTGGTGAATTAGACCCTACTTCCCACATCTTGTTGTATTATCATTTCTTTAACTCTGACCATTCATTTACATCACACTGATAAGAACTGCTACAGAGCCCAGATCCGAGGGTTCACCTACCTTCTTCTTGACCACTGACCTCTAGAGGCGTCCAGTCTGTACCAAAGGAAGAGAAAAAAGGAATGTGAATGACTCCAGCCCTATCCCCCAAAGAGCTGTTATGAAATGACCCAGAAAATGAAGGGGAAATGGTTGTACTTTGTCTTTCCGTGCTTTATTTTTATGTGGTTCAATACAAAATTACTCAGATCATGAAAGATATACACAAATGTGAAAACACTCAAGAAAGACAATGAATTCCTAAGAACAATCTCTGTTATGCCCTGACTCAGCATGCCTCTTGTCCTCCTTCCCAACCAAAAGGAATGGGGTCCTGTTGCACAGAGACGGCCAGCAGCCTTTCTCATGTGCCCTGTCCTTCCATTCCCACAGCTGTCCCTTTAGCTACACCACTGAACAAGGCAAAAAGCATTTTCTCACAGTCTGTATCTGGCAGAACGAGAACAACAAATAGAGGGTTTTTTTTGTTTTGTTTTTTTTAACATTTTTATTTATTCATTTTTTTAGAGAGGAGAGAGAGAGAGAGAGAGAAAGAGAGAGAGAGAAAGAGAGAGAAAGGGGGGAAGAGCAGTAAGCATCAACTCCCATATGTGCCTTGACCAGACCAGTGCAGGGTTTTGAACCGGCAACCTCAGCATTCCAGGTTGACGCTTTATCCACTGCACCACCACAGGTCAAGCCTGTTTTGTTTTGTTTTTTAATCCAAGGTTCATTTTCTGTGGCTAACATTCTAGCTAGCTTCTGTGAAATTTGTGAGGATCATTCGCTGGTGCTAGTGTTTGGTACGTGTTCCTGTTTTTCTACAGGATTTAAATTTGATCTGGTTTCTTATGAGCTGGTCCCTGTGTTTGTGTATGTATTTGTGTGTCAGTGCTATTTTCCTTTGGTATTTGCCTACTTGGGCATTTAATTGTGTGACCCTCTCTTGGTTAATATGCATTTGTGTGTCTCTTCATTTCGCCCTGGTTTCATAACTCTCAGGATGCCCTGTCCCAAGGCTGAGGTTGTCTCTTTCCACGTCCCTGCCCTTTTTCTTTAACACAAAGTCTGTTCCTTTGTTCTCCTTCATAGCAGTTCTAGAACTCAAGAGCAAGCAGCTCTCTCCCAATTTCCCTTCAACCTGCTTCTATTCCACTCTCTAATGCACACCTCCAGACACATGTATGCTGAGAAGCTGGCATTGTAGGGAGAAAAGAATGAAGGTAGGGACTCACCCAAGGGAATGATGAGTGCAGTGAGAAACAGCAGCACCTTGGGTCCCCAAAGCAGCATACCTAACAGGGATGGTGGGGAGAGTAGAGATAGTAATGCTCAGGACACATCAGCATTCCAGTTCCAGGGAAGGATGTCTGTGGCCTCTGTCTCTTTGTCTTCCCAAGAGCTTTCCTAGTTCCTCATATGACTCCCACCCTTTCTCTCTTATCTGTCACCCAACATTTGTTTCTCAATTCAAATTCTATTCTTTGATTTCTTACCAGTATTCTCACTCTCATTACTCTTCTCTGCCAAGTCAGAGGAAAATTTATATTCTAAATAATCTAGGTTTGCCCCTACACTGTGGTGTTTTTACCCCTATGGTCCGATCTTCTGTTTTGATATCTGTGAATTGTTTGTATGATCTGCTCATCTCAGTGTCTTCTGTCAAATGAATTTCATGGATAATTGGGATGTCTGCTCAATTTTAAGTTTGGTGACATTCCCCATTGCCTCCCTCCAGCCCTTCAATGCATACACACACACACACACACACACACTCTCTCTCTCTCTCTCTCTCTCCCTCTGTTTATTTAGGGTTTTGAACAATCAAACAACTCACTGTCTATGGTCCTCTGCTCTTTCCACTGAGTCCTTTGGCTGCTGACTGTGTCTCTCTCCTTCTCACGCTATTTTACTTTGGCTGGAGAATAAGATGAACAGGGCCACTCCCTGGGAAGGACTTAAAATTTGGCCTCCTGAAACAATGAGATGAGGGAAAGCAAGAGAGAGAGAGAGAGAGAGAGAGAGAGAGAGAGAGAGAGAGAGAGAGCGCCAGGCTAGAGAAGTGCAATGAGGCTGAAATGAGGAGGGGGATGGGAATCTGCATCACTCACACCCTCATTCCAAAGGTTATGACCACATCGGTGAGGGATACTGCTGCTCCCTAGAAGGGTTAGGCCAAGCTCATGTATGTCGTTCTTCCATGAACCTGTTTTCCCTCTCGCAATCTCCCCCTCCCCATTCCTTGGGGTTCCTTCTCACCTAATTGGTTCTATCTCACCCTTGAAATGCTTTACTGCACATCATCAAATTGTTTCTATCTCTGACTATCTTCCATGTCTGAAGCGTTTTGCACCCTCCTCTCTCACTTTTGTCCTTTTTGGACATTCATCTCTTCAATACCAACAAATTCCTTTGTATCCATTTCTCTTTTTTATTTGCCTCTTTCTTGACTCACACATTCAGATTCTAGTGGTTGTTTTTTTCTTCCTCTGGGTATCCCATTTGTTCCCACATCCAAGGAAAAACAGATACCACGTGCGTTTTGTCCAAGAGGAGGGCTGGCTGTCTCAAGGTTTGAAAAAGTTGAGGAACACAGTACCCCTAAATCATTGTAAAGTGTGGAGGAGCTCTGTGAGAGCAGACGCCAGCTGACTCTGTCTTGTGGCTTTAAGTTTGTGCTAAAAATCTTGGTTTCAAGAATCTTAAAGACAAAATGTCATCAGAAACCCAAAGAAAATGGAAAGCCAACTTTATGTTTACTCTGCCTGCCTTATTTTCCACCAGTGCTTCCCCTCATATCACGTAATATCACTTTCTCAGATCCAGGAATTTTAAAGACTTTAGTGTTCTCATTCAAGGAAACCTAGTGGTTAGGTTAGCTCCACTTTGCAGAGAATCAACTGGCATTTTAGAAACTCAAATAGTATAAGGAGTTGACTTTCCGTGTCCTAGAAATGTGTAAGTATCAAAGCGTCTGTTAACTCCCATAGTCTACATTGTGTACGACCCTGGTGAGCTAACTTAGAGAAGAGTACAGGTGGACACAGAGAGTAGATAGAGTTATTAAATTACAGACTAGAAAAAAGGAGGGTGAGTGATGAAGGAAGGAAGAAAGAATGGGAGAAGGAAGGGGGAAAAGAAGAAAGCTAACTAGCTTGTAGTTAGAAAGAAGGGAAAGAAATGGCCATAATGAGAAATAAGCAAACAATACCTCTGGCTCCTCTGAGGGAGCTACAAGTGTTCCATTTCTGACATATATGGATTCTGGTGAGTTTCTAGAACAAATCTGAGTACAAACCCAGCTCTTTCCTGATCTGCTTGGCCCAGAACTTGCTCTTCTTCCATCTGCTCTACAGTGAGAGTACAGAGGCTGCAACACAGATGTGACTTGCGTCTGGGGAGAGTCAGAGAAAGAAAAGGCTGGGGGTAGAGGTGCGGGTGGGGGAAAAACCAAAAGGCAGATGCAAAGCAGACCTCAGGCGGGGCATATAATAAAGAGCCTAGAGCAACAATCATGTTTCCCTGAAACTCAGACAGATGGAGAAACTGAACTAAGGCCAGTCATTTGGCAGGGAGAGCAATGACCTCAATGTGCTGGCCTCGCTAGAGACTGCAGTCAGGAAAGCCTCCCTAGGCGGTAGGAGTGGGCGCTCTCCTGGGGTCCCAGGAGGGAGTCTGCAGTTAGGCCAGTGAGAATGGAACAGAATGTTTAGGGTAAGGCAGGGAGCAAAGGAAAGGGGAAGAAGCAAGGCAAGACCTGGTGGAAGAGCAGAAACCACCAGCTATTCTTGGGCTTAATCGATATTCAGGAATGCAGTTTGTTTTGAAGTAGTTTGGTTAATTTTTTTTCCCTTCATGACAACTATGGGAGCTCCCCATTGTTTTATTATTTTTATAAAGTATTTTATTTTATTTATTTATTTATTTATTTTTTAAACTTTCCTTTTAATTTCTTTTTATTTTATTCATTTTAGAGAGGAGACACAGAGTGAGAGAGAGAGAGAGTGAGAGAGAGAGAGAAAGAGAGAAAGAGGGGAGGAGCTGGAAGCATCAACTCCCATATGTGCCTTGACCAGACCAGTGCAGGGTTTTGAACTGGCGACCTCAGTGTTCCCAGGTCGACGCTTTTATCCACTGCGCCACCACAGGTCAGGCCTAAAGTATTTTATTTTTTAAATAATTTATTTATTGACTTTAGAGAAAGAGACAGAAACATTGATCTGTTCCTATATGTGCCCTGACCAGGGATTGAACCCAAACCTTTGAGTATCAAGACGATACTCTAACCAACCAAACTACCTAGCCAGAGCAGGCTCGGATCCCCAGGTTTAGAGAAACTCAGATATATTTTGCCTAAGGTAATTTGGTCAGCTTTTGTTAATTACTTTATCAGTTTATCATTAAATCACATGAAGTCAAAATCAGCCTCAGCGGTAAAAAATGAGCAACTGTCATCCACAGATGTGATGACATAATTTCTGAGTTTCTCACTGACACAGGAAGAGCTCCCTGGGCTGCAGAACTCCCTGTAGACACAGAAGGGATCTCTTATGGGTAGAAAATACATTCTCCGGTAACATTCTTCTCCCTGAAGACGGCTGGCAGGTACAGAAGTGACTGACTGAAGGCAACCTAATGTTTGAGTTACCTAGAAAAGTTTTAGACATTTCATAAAATGTCTCCAAGCGATGGAAGATGGGCAGAGTGCAAAGGAAGAGAAGGGAGGCAGAGATACAAGACAGAACACTGGATTTATTCATCTGTTTATTGGCTTGTAAAGAATACACCCATTAGCTGAAGGCCTCTGGGCAAATGTACAGAAACATTATTACTACAGCCCAACCCAACTAAATTAAACCCAGGGCCTAAGCACAGACACAGACATTTCCATAAAAGGAAGGAAAGGAAGGGAGGAGGGTTATATGAAGTGGGGGAGGATGCGGGAGGGAAGAGAGACCAGTGTGTGTAGAGGAATGAAGCAATAACATAGAGGCAGCCAAACATAAAAGACAGACTCAGTGCGCGACTTAGGAGGCTGCCAACATATGTGCTCAGCAACCCAGGGCTAGGGAGAACCTCCCGCTTCTTTGTACCCCATTCCTGCTGTAACACTGTTCTCCATGCCTCTGCACACTGCACTTTTTGTTCCTTTCTCTCTGTGATAACCTCTTCCCAACTCCAGTAACTTATCTGTGCATGAAAACCTGTTTTAGATGCTGCCTCCTCCAAGAAACCATTCCTGGTCCCCTTTGTGTCTGAAGAATTCACCATCCCCTCTCCTGAGCAACCTCTTTGTTTTTATAATTATATCATCTACTTTATTATAGTCCTTCTTTTACATATTCGCATGTTGTATTAGACCGAGAGTTCTTCGATAGCAAAGGGTAAATTTTACTCACCGATAGCTGACATAATAGAAACATAACAACTCAAAATTTTATCGTTTGAGTTGAGGTGAAGACTTGAATAGTAACTTTCTATTTCGAGATTGAAACATTCAAAAACGGAGTCAAATGCAAAGAAGTAGGGGCTCACGTTCTAAAGAAGAAAGCAGTTTGAGAAGACAGCAAGTGGAACAACAAGCCAGTGCATTGAGGTGAGGGAAATAGAAGGAAAGGAAATAGGCAGAAGAACAGTTATTCCAGAAACAAAGGAATTTTTAGCACGAAGGCTGTCATTATGAATCAGAGCATGTAAAACATGTGACTTATGTTTACAACAATTAGTACTTTTGTCTCATTCTGCTTTATGTGAATTTTCTGATGGGGTTAGTGGTTTGGCATTGTTACACCCACACTCCTTTGACCATGCAAATGTAAAATGCATGTTCCAAGTTCAGGATTCTGTTAAGGATCCTGAAATAGAACCCACGACAAAAATTTTGAATAAATGAACAGTGGCTACACACAAACAAAATAGGACAAATACTGGCAATTCATTAACACGCAGGAAAATCTCCATCTCATCAATCAAACAAAATCAAAGAAAGCCTTAAATTTGCAAACATGAAAAGAACCTGGGAAAGTTCATATTTACATAATTATTAACAAATGTGTTTATTAACACAATAATAGCTAATATAATTATTCAATTTAGTGCATTTATATGATTAAAATATATTTATATTTTTTATCGATGATATGTACTGGGCAGCCTGCAAGATGGCTCCCAATGATCCCTACCTCCTATTACCCCCTTGTATAAACCTTACCCCTTGGGTGCAGGATGAATTCAGGGACCTCCAGAAAATAGAATGCAGCAAAGACAGTAGGATATATCTTCCCAGATCAGATAACAAAGAGACTCTGACTTCTAATTCTGGGCTTTTCTCCTGATCTCTTGCTTGCTTGTTTTCTCTGAACACAGCCAGCTGCCACAATGTGAGCTACACTATAAAAATGCCCATGTGGCAGGAATGATTGTCTCTAGCCAACAGCCAGCAACCCAAGGCATGTTCAAAGCCATGTGAATAAACTTGGATATGAATTCTCCCTGTTGGGCCTTGCGAAGAAGACTGGGAGGCTAGGTGAAAAAGGTGAAGGAATTAAGCAAAAAAGATAAAAACAAAAATAGAAAAACCTTCATAGACATAAACAACAGTATATTATGGTGATTACCAGAGGAGAAAGGGAGATAGCAGAGGTAGAAGACAGTAAAGAGAAGTTAAATTGTGATAGAAGGAGACTTGACTTAGTGTGGTAAACGTACAATATAATATAGCCATGATGTATTATAGAATTGTACAGCTGAAACCTATATTATTTTATTAGCCAAAGTCACTCCAATAGACTCAATAAAAGAAAATACTGCAGCCTCAGCCAACACCTTGACTATAGCCTCAAGAGATACCCAGAGACAGAGAGGCATGCAACTAAACTGTGCTTGGATTATTAATCAACAGAAACTTTGGGAAAATAAATGGTTTCCCAAAACTCCTAGGTCCTGTGCTAAAAAGAATGATTATACTTCTTTTGAAATTAGCATATTCAGAGAAAAGCAGAGAGAATAGAGAGATTAAAGGATAGAAGAGAGAGAGGAGAAGGAACAGAGAGAAGGGAGAGATGAATACTAAGGAGGGAAAAAGGAGGGAGGGGAAACAGGAGATGGGAGAGAGTTCGAGAACTCATGTGGAAACTATAGAGTTATTTAATATTCACAATGAATCAAATTTTGAAATAATTTAGTACTGCAACTTACTTGAAATGTAGAAAATCTGATGGGGGCAATAGAATTAAACAATTAGAAAATCTAGTTTGTAAGAAAGAACTAAAGGAATTTATTTTGCCTGGAGAAGAAAATCTGAAGGAGAAATTTTTTTTTTTTTAAATTTTTATTTTTTATTTTAGAGAGGAGACAGAGAGAGAGAGAGAGAGAGAGGAGGAGCTAGAAGCATCAACTCCCATATGTGCCTTGACCAGACCAGTGCAGGGTTTTGAACTGGCGACCTCAGTGTTCCCAGGTCGACGCTTTATCCACTGCGCCACCACAGGTCAGGCTGAAGGAGAAATTTTTAAAAAATGTATACTATTTTGAAGATTTTGGTAACTTTATATTTACTGCTTCCACAAAAATTAGAACAGAGAATAAATAAATTTAGTAAAGTGCAGCACAAGGAATATAGTCAATAATATTCTAATAACTATGTATGGTGTCAGATGGGTACGAGATTTATCGGGATGATCACTTAGTAAATTATATAATGTCTAATCACGGGGGTGTTCACCTGAAACTAATATAATATTGTATGTTAACTGTAATTTAAAGATAAGTGACTAAAAAGTAAATTTATTTTAGAGCTTAGTTTAAATTATATCTTGGAGTGATCTTGTGAACAATCATTAGTAATTTATTTATTTATTCAACAAACTTAAAAAATTTTTTATACTCTAGCCTTTCTGTTATAAGCATTTCTGTTGTAGCAGAAATAAAACAGTATTTTGCTTTAATATTGCTCTCATTTTCTAAGGAAAGTTACAGAAATTAGTTCTTTGCGGATAGACTTTTTCTCCAGTGACTTGGCATTGATATATTTCTAGCAACAGAATCGTGGATTGGGTGATTAATAAAGGTTAGAACTAAATGTCATCACAGGGAAATTAGAATTTGCTTGTTGTTCAGTGGGGTCACCTGCACCTTAAAATTTTTTTGGTCTAAGAGTGAAGGAGGCTATGAGAACTGCCCCTAGCACAGTGATGGGCAGAAGTACATGCTACTTCTTCACGCACTGTTTACCATCTGGTTGTTATGAACCTTTTATACCTTTCCCCTTGAAGAGTCTTCTCCCCAGTTCCCTTCATAGTGTTAACAAACCACACCAAACTCAGTGATTTACAAGAAGAATGTATTATTTTCCATGATTTTGTATGCTGATCAAGCAGTAATTCTACTTTTCATGGTGTTGGCTGAAAGATCCAAAATGGCCCTCATTCAGATGATGGGTTGGTACTCTCTGCCATCAGCTCTCTGATGGGAGTGCTGGTGAGAGTTGGCGTTCTAGACCTGACTCAACTGGGCTGCTGACCACATGGCAATGGGTTGAGAGAGGGCGCATTCCAAGAAGCAAGGGAAGAAGTGGCAGTTCTCTTAAAATTCAGCCTCAAAAGTTATCCAGCATTACTCCCACCATGTTCTTTTGGTCAAAATAAATCAACACAGTCAGTTCCATTTTTTTTTTTTTTGCATGATCTCACATATATGTGTAATTTAAAAACAAACAACTACAACAAAACTAAGCTCACAGATACAGAGAACAGATTGGTCATTGCCAGAAGTAAGGTTGGAGATAGGAAACAGGTCAAAAGGTACAAACTTTCAGTTATAAAATAAATAATTCATGAGGATAAATTAAATATACTAATTAGTCTATAAAGTGTGGCACATACATGCTAATTAGAATAATTAACCTGCTCTTGCTTTTAAAAAGCTAAATCAAACCTTAACTTTTTCAGGAAGACTCAGTATTTTAAACCACCTTAAGCTCTCATTATTTTGATTATCTTTTTTTAAAAAAATTTTTATTAATTTTTAATTTATTGTGTTTACACGGATTTGTGTACCACTGAATATAACTCCCTCCCCCCTCCCCCTGTGTCCCTTTTTATACCCTCTTTGCCTCCCTTCCCTAACTCCCTCCCTCCTTCCCTCTAGGATTTGCTGTCCTGTTATCTATACCTCTGTGTTATGTATATATAGTTCCACTAATTCCTTTACCTTCTCTGATCCCATCCCCTTGTCCCCCTTCCCTCTGACAGCTGTCCCTCTGCTCCCTGTGGCCCCACCTCTGCCTCTATTTCATTCCTCAGTTCACTTTGTTCATTAGATTTCACATGTATGTGAGATCATATATTATTTTTCTTTCTCTGCCTGGCTTATTTCACTTAGCATAATAATCTCCAGGTCCATTCATGCTGTCACAAAAGGTAAGATTTCCTTCTTTTTCGCAGCTGCATAGTATTCCATTGTGTATATGTATCACAGCTTTTTAATCCACTCATCCACTGAGGGACACTTGGACTGTTTCCAGATCTTGGCTACTGTAAACAATGCTACAATAAACATAGGGGTGTGTAAAGCCAGTAGTCACGGCCACCAACACAGCCGCCTGGCCCATGCAGATTCACATTGGATTTGGACAGTCGGTAATGAAACAGCGGAGCCAAGAACTGGTAAGCCATCAGCTTTAATTCTAGCTTGCACCCGGCGGGCAAGGAAAAACACACACTGGGCTCCAAAACCCACTCACTCAGTGCTCACAAAGCTACTGACTTATCCGAGTTTCTTAGAACCAAAGGTTTCTAGCTCACCAGACTTATTCACCTCTGTTCCCCATCTCCTTCTCCAGCACAAACTCTGCACAAACTAGCTTCTCCTTCAGCACTCTGCCATCTTGACTGCTTCTCCTGGCCTCCACGTGGCCTTCATCTGCTCTCCTTTCTAATACTTCAGGAACCAAGAGCACGAGTGTAAAGCCAGTAGTCGAGGCCACTATCACAGCAGCCCGACCCGTGCAGGTTCGCATTAGATTCGAACAGTCAGTAATAAAACAATGGAGCCAAGAACTGGTGAGCCATCAACTTTAATTCTAGCTTGCACCCGGCGGGCAAGTAAAAACATACACTGGGCTCCAAAACCCACACATTCAGTGCTCACAAAGCTACTGACTTATCCAAGTTTCCTAGAATCAAAGGTTTCTAGCTCACCAGACTTATTCACCTCTGTTTCCCATCTCCTCCTGCACAAACTCCTAACAAACTGGCTTCTTCCTCAGCATTCAGCCATCTCGGCTGCTTCTCCTGGCCTTCACGTGGCCTTACTCTGCTCTCCTCTCTGATACTAATCTCAGGAACCCAGGAACCGAGAGAGAGAGCTAGCTACCGGTCTGCCCACTTTATAGCATAGAAAATCCAAACCTTTAATTCAATTATACATAAAGAAAGTCTCTGATACAAAGCCACCCATCTGAGGCTTGATGGGATTCCTCAGGAGAGTGCACCACCCTACATCATCCAATCAGTCAAGGGTGTGGGGAAGAGTTTACTCTTAAACTAAGCCTTAGGCTATAATGACCCGGCCTGCCCACAGCCTGTTCCAGAACACACATTAATATCAATGAACTTCCATGTGGGCAACGCCATCTTTAACAAAGTGAGCATAATATATTTTATCTGCCCAACAACGAGCAAACCACTGGTTTGTCCCACTTTATAATGTAGAAATCCAAACCCTTAATCCAATCTGCAAACAAGAAAGTCTCTGATACCAAGACACCCATCTGATGCATAATGAGACTCCTCAGGAGAGCGCACCACCCCACATCATCCAATCAGTCAAGGGCGTGGGGAAAAGATTACTCTTAAAACCAAGCCTTAGGCTACAACGACCCGGCCTGCTTACATTACAGCCTTTCCCCACACCCATCCCAAGAATAAGGGCAAATATCACCTGGGTGACGGGTTTCCATGTGGGCAGCGCCACATTTAACAAAGTGAGCATATTATATTTTATCTGCCCAACAGGGTGCATATCTTCTTTTGAATCAGTGATTTGGTATTCTTAGGATATATTCCTAAAAGTGGGATAGCTGTGTCAAAAGGTAGTTCCATTTTAAATTTTCTGAGGAATCTCCATATAGTACTCACAGTGGCTGCACAAGTCTGCATTCCCACCAGCAGTGCTGGAGGGATCCCTTTTCTCCACACCCTCACCAGCACTTATTCTGTGTTGTTTTGTTAATGAACGCTATTCTGACAGGTGTGAGGTGATATCTTATTGTGGTTTTAACTTGCATTTCTCTGATGATTAGTGACATTGAACATTTTTTTATATGCCTATTGGCCATTTGTATGTCCTCTTTGGAGAAATGTCTATTCATTTTTTTGCCCATTCTTTGATTGGATTGTTTATCTTCCTGGTGTTGAGTTTTAGAAGTTCTTTATAAATTTTGGTTACTAACCCCTTTTCAGATGTATTGGTGAATATGTTCTTCTCTTGTGTGGGTTGTCTTTTTATTTTGCTCATGGTGTCTTTTGCTG
This sequence comes from Rhynchonycteris naso, assembly GCA_037038555.1. Lineage (NCBI taxonomy): Eukaryota > Metazoa > Chordata > Mammalia > Chiroptera > Emballonuridae > Rhynchonycteris > Rhynchonycteris naso. The sequence continues at coordinate 80,982,959 of CM073000.1, forward strand.
TGCAAAAGCTTTTTAGTTTAATATAGTCCAATTTGTTCATCCTGTCCTTTATTTCACTTGCCTGTGAAGAGAAATCAGCAAAAAATATTGCTACAAGAGATATCAGAGAATTTACTGCTTCTGTTTTCTTCTAAGATGTTTATGGTTTCATGACTTACATTTAAGTCTTTTATCCAGTTTGAGTTTATTTTTGTGAATGGTGTAAGTTGGTGGTCTAGTTTCATTTTTTTGCATGTGCCTGTCCAATATTTCCAACACCATTTATTAAAGAGACTGTCTTTACTCCATTGTATGCTCTCACCTTCTTTGTCAAATATCAATTGACCATAAAGATGTGGTGTTGGGCAGATAAAATATATTATGCTCACTTTGTTAAAGATGGCGCTGCCCACATGGAAGTTCGTTGATATTAATGTGTGTTCTGGAACAGGCTGTGGGCAGGCTGGGTCGTCATAGCCTAAGGCTTAGTTTAAGAGTAAGCACTTCCCCACACCCTTGACTGATTGGATAATGTAGGGTGGTGCACTCTCCTTAGGAATCCCATTATACAGAGGCTTCCTTGTTTGTATAATTGGATTAAAGGTTTGGATTTTCTAGGCTATAAACTGGGGCAGTCTGGGAGCTTGATCTCTCTCTCTCTTGGTTCCTGAGTTCCTGAGGTTGGTATTAGAGAGGAGAGCAGATTAAGGCCATGTGGAGTAGAAGTAGCCAAAATGGCAGAGTGCTGAGGAAGAAGCCAGTTTGTTAAGAGTTTGTGCAGGAGGAGATGGGAAACAGAGGTGAATAAGTCTGGTGAGCTGGAAAGCTTTGATGCTAGGAAACTCGGATAAGTCAGTAGCTTTGTGAGCACTGAATGTGTGGGTTTTGGAGCCCAGTGTGTGTTTTTGCTTGCCCGCCGGGTGCAAGCTAGAATTAAAGCTGATGGCTCACCAGTTCGTGGCTCCTGTGTTTCATTACTGACTGTTCGAATCCAATGCGAACCTGTGTGGGTTGGGCTGCTGTGATGGTGGCCGCGACTACTGGCTTTACATGTGGGTTTATTTCTGGGTTTTCTGTTCTGTTCCATTGATCTGTGTGCCTGTTCTTATGCCAGTACCAAACTTTTTTGAGTACAATGGCCTTATAGTATAACTTAATATCAGGAAGTGTGATACCACCCATTTTATTCTTCTTTTTCAAGATTGCTGAGGCTATTCGTGTTCTTCTTTGGTTCCATATAAATTTTTGGAATATGTGTTCTATATCTTTGAAGTATGTCATTGCTATTTTAATAGGAATTGCATTGAATTTATAGATCGCTTTGGATAATATAGACATTTTAATGACGTTTATTCTTCCTATCCGTGAACACAGTATATGCTTTGTTCAGCAGATAAAATATATTATGCTCACTTTGTTAAAGATGGCGCTGCCCACATGGAAGTCCTTCACCCAGGTGATATTATTTGCCCTTATGCTTGGGATGGGTGTGGGGGAAGGTCTGTAATGTAAGCAGGCTGGGTTGTTATAGCTTAAGGCTTTGTTTTAAGAGTAAGCTCTTCCCCACACCCTTGACTGATTGGATGATGTAGGGTGGTGCACTCTCTTGAGGAATCCCATTATGCCTCAGATGGGTGGCTTTGTATCAGAGACTTTCTTTATGTATAATTGAATTAAAGGTTTGGATTTTCTATGCTATAAACTGGGAAAGACCAGGAGCTTGCTCTCTCTCTCTCGGTTCCTGGGTTCCTGAGATTAGTATTAGAGAGGAGAGCAGATTAAGGCCAGGTGAAGGCCAGGAGAAGCAGCCGAGATGGCAGAGTGCTGAAGAAGAAGCCAGTTTGTTAAGAGTTTGAGCAGGAGGAGATGGGAAACAGAGGTGAATAAGTCTGGTGAGCTAGAAACCTTTGATTCTAGGAAACTCGGATAAGTCAGTAGCTTTATGAGCACTGAATGTGTGGGTTTTGGAGCCCAGTGTATGTTTTTGCTTGCCCGCCGGGTGCAAGCTAGAATTAAAGCTGATGGCTCACCAGTTCTTGGCTGCTGTGTTTCATTACCGACTGTTCGAATCCAATGCGAACCTACACGGGTCGGGCTGCTGTGATAGTGGCCTTGACTATTGGCTTTACATACTTCCACTTGTTTGTATCTTTCTTGATTTCTTTTATCAACGTTTTATAATTTTCCGAGTACACGTCCTTTACCTCCTTGAGGCCAGAAGGGATTGACAAGAAATATTAAAAGTGATGCAAAACAAGAACTGACACCCAAGACTTCTTTATCCAGCAAGGCTATCATTTAAAATTGAAGGAGAAATTAAAAGCTTCCCAGACAAAATAAATTCAAGAAATTAATTACAACCAAACCAGTACAAAAAATGTTAAGGGGCCTGCTGTAAAAACAGCAAAGGAAAAAAAAATCTAGAAAAAGAGGATTGTAGATTTATAGAATAAAATGGCAATAAACAATTACATATCAATAATAACCTTAAATGTAAATGGATTAAATGCTCCAATCAAAAGACATATGGTAGTTGCATGAATAAGTAAACAGGACCCATACATATGCTGTCTACAAAAGACCCACCTTAGAACAAAAGATACACATAGACTAAAAGTGAAGGGATGAAAAAAAGTATTTCATACAAATGAAAACAAAAAAAAGCTGGAGTAGCAATACTTATATCTGATAAAATAGACTTTAAAACAAAGGCTATTGTAAGGGATAAAGTCACTACATAATAATAAAGGGAGCAATCCAACAGGAGGATATAACTATTGTAAATATCTATGTGCCAAATGTACAAGCACCTAAATATATAAAGCAGATGTTGATGGAAATAAAGGGCAAGATCAACGGCAATACTATAATAGTAGGGGATTTTAATACCCCACTAACATCAATGGATAGATCCTCCAGACAGAAAATTAACAAAGAAATAGTGGCCTTAAATGACACACTACATCAGTGGTAGTCAATCTGGTCCCTACTGCCCACTAGTGGGCATTCCAGCTTTCATGGTGGGCAGTAGCAGAGCAACCAAAGTATAAATAAAAAGATAGATTTAATTATAGTAAGTTGTTTTATAAAGATTTATTCTGCCAGCCTGACCAGGCAGTGGCACAGTGGATAGAGCATCAGACTAGGATGCGGAAGACCCAGGTTCGAGACCCCGAGGTTGCCAGCTTGAGTGTGAGCTCACCTTGCTTGACAGAAAGACAGAAATGGAGAGAGATGAGAAGCATCAATCATCAGTTTTTTGTTGCAACACCTTAGTTGTTCATTGATGGCTTTCTCACATGTGCCTTGACTGCGGGCCTTCAGCAGACCAAGCCACCCCTTGTTGGAGCCAGCGACCTTGGGTCCAAGCTGGCGAGCTTTTGCTCAAGCCAGATAGACCTGTGCTCGAGCTGGCGGCCTCGGGGTCTTGAACCTGGGTCTTCCGCGTCCCAGTCTGACGCTCTATTCACTGCGCCACTGCCTGGTCAGGCAGAATGCTTCTTGAGGGTACTATTTCCCCTCTTGTTGTATGTGAGTATTAGATGCAGTTGATCCTTTTATGGGTAGTTATCCCTTCAGGTTGGCTGGCTTTAAGGGTCAACCTTGATTACGTGTATTACACACGGCAATGTCTGTCCTGTTGGGCGTATTTATTCTTTACAGTGTCTGGTGCCTGCTAGACTGCACCTTTGGGTGTGCTGCTTGTTTAGGTAGTTGAGTCTAGGATTGGTGCTGTCTTCCACTTACTACCAGCAGTGTGGCTCTAGTTCTTCTTGGGTTGACATTAGCTGTTGTTTGTAACCCTCTGTGGGCTACCAGTTGGCAGCTACTGCACTTTACACTCTTTGTGTCTGCATTTTCTGTGTCTGGGTACTGTAGGATGGGCCAACCTTTGTACAAGGATCAGCTTTCTCCTGCTTAGATATGAAAACAGCTCCATAAGAGCCCCAAGCTCTGTAAGTTTTGTCTCCACTTTTCAGCTGCTCCTACTCCTCTTGCAGCTGCCTGGTTTTCCCACAGAGTCTTCTGTAAGACTGCTGTGTGGGCTCAGATTGGCCTCACCCAACCAAACCCTCTACAGGTTGCACACTTGGTGGGTTAGGGCTGCTTAGGTTGTGAATACAACGTTTGTGGGACCCCCTACTTTAGGGAATGTGGCCCCTACTCCAGAGCTTGATTCCTCAGTCACTGCTGCATACTCAAGTTTCATTTCTCCCCAACAAGGTGAGCAGCAGGTTCAGACTGAGTATGGTCAAGAGTCCCCTCTGCAGAAGTTTTTTCAGCTGTTGAGACCCTGGTCTCAGAGAGGAAGACTGAGAGAGTCCTCTCCTGGGGCTGACTGTGCCCCTTCCCAAGGTGGCTATGCCTCTCGACCAGCTCCAACAATAGATTCACAGGGACCCACACTTTAAATGTCCATGCTCCAAGCCTCTCTCCCTTCCCCCTGTGGAATCTAGCCTAGTAGGACAGAATATCTGGTGCCCAGGCTGGTTGACAGTGAAGCTCCATTCTATCCAATGCACATGAGCTGCTGTGCTGGTGCTGATCACAGAGAGTGGAACTTACCTCAACTGGGCCTGGTGTGAGGAGCTTTTCCTTAGGATACCACTCTAGCAAGGGTTGTTAGGTCCTGAACTGATGCTTTCCACAGCTAGACCCTGGATGTGCCAGCCCTGGGCCTTTCAAGCAGGAACCCTGCGCGTACCAGTGGGAGACAATGCCCGTGACTGGCCCTCAGCAACCTTCTTGGAGCTACAAGCAATTCAGAGTTTGTGGCTGCCTCTGCTGGGCCCAGATGTACATGGAAATATCAAGCTGCACTTCTAGGCTGGCTTTTACCCACTCTGGTTCTGGGTGAAAGTCTGCTCAAATGGCCAAGTTTCCCTGAGTCTCGCTTCCTGCATCCTGTCTGCTGGATGCTTGTTGGGCTCAGCTACTGAAAAAACCTCTGCTAGAGTCTGAAGCCTGCGACAATTCAGTGATTAAGAAGGGTGGTGGAGCCTGAGCAGGTGGTGGCGCAGTGGATAGAGCGTCGGACTGGGATGCGGAGGACCCAGGTTCGAGACCCCGAGGTCACCAGCTTGAGTGCGGGCCCATCTGGCTTGAGCAAAAAGCTCGCCAGCTTGGACCCAAGGTCGCTGGCTCCAGCAAGGCGTTGCTCAGTCTGCTGAAGGCCCGCGGTCGAGGCACATGTGAGAAAGCAATCAATGAACAACTAAGGTGTCACAACGAAAAACTGATGATTGATGCTTCTCATCTCTCTCCATTCCTGTCTGTCTTTCTCTGTTTATCTCTCTCTCTGAGTCTCTCTCTGTCCCTGTAAAAAAAAAAAAAAAAAAAAAAAGGGTGGTGGATGTGGCTCCGCCCCTTGGCCCCAGGTATCAGTCTGTCCAGACTTTTTTCACAGACCTCAGTAGGGTGAGGTCCCAGGAGTCTGGTGGGTGTGGCCTCTGAGACCCAGAGGTGTGGTCTGCCCATCCACACTTTCAACTTAGTCTTTTTTTTTTTTTTTAATTGTTTTTATTTTATTTTATTCATTTTAGAGAGGAGACACAGAGTGAGAGTGAGAGAAAGAGAGAAAGGGGGGAGGAGCTGGAAGCATCAACTCCCATATGTGCCTTGACAGAACCAGTGCAGGGTTTTGAACTGGCGACCTCAGTGTTCCCAGGTCGAAGGCTTTATCCACTGCGCCACCACAGGTCAGGCTCAACTTAGTCTTTTGTGGGGTGGAAGCACCAGTCGTAGACTTGGGAGAGTGTGTGGAGGGAAGTTTCAGTCTCAACACCAGAAAACTGAGTCACTGATGTGACCCTGCTTCTTGGCCTTTCAGAGCTATCCATTGCCATGACTGGAGTAGGAGAGACTTCCGAGGGTGGAGTAGTTGCTTTACCTCAGGCTGATGCCACTCAGAGGGGATTGCTCCACCCAAGAAAGATGGCGACTGCAGTATTGGAGAATGACTCAGCATAGGGGTTCTGGTGGCCATCCCCACAGTGTTTGTCCCTGGGCCTCCAATTTTATACTCTCCTACCACAACTCCAGTCCTCTCAGCTCTCTCCTGCCAGAGCCCCAGGTAAGTGGCTGTGAAAAAGGTTTTTTGCATGGGCTTTTAAAAACAGAGTCTGCAGCTTGACCTGTTGTGGCGCAGTGGATAAAGTATTGACCTGGAACTCTGAGGTCGCTGGTTCAAAACCCTGGGCTTGCCTGATCAAGGCACATATGGGAGTTGATGCTTCCTTCTCCTTCCCCCTTTCTCTCTCTTGCCCCCTCTCTCCTTTCTCTCTAAAAATGAACTAAAAAACCCATTAAAATCTTATTAAAAAATAAATAAAACAGTCTGCGTCTGAGAGCTCTCTTTCTCGCAGACAGAAACCCTGCTCTTTTCACAGCTGAATGCTGTGTGGGTGCCTCTTCTAGGCTCTGGGGCTCTAGCATGGGGCTCCTGGCCTGGGGCTGAGGACCCACTCCTCTCAGGGCAACCCACCCTGCTTTGAGAGTCCCTCCAGGACACTGCTCGCTCCTGGGAGTGGGCAGCCCTTTCTGCGTCTCCACCCTTCCTATCAGTCTCGATGTGCTTTCTTCAGTGATCCTTGGTTATAGACTCTTCTTAGTTTAGTCCAAAGTTGGTTTTTTAAGATGATTGTTCTTAAATTAGGTTGTAATCCAATTTGGTCCTTGGGCATGGCATTTGGAACGTCCGCCTACTCCATCGCCATCTTTCTTCTTCCAGTCAGTTCCAATTTAAGGGTAGGACAAATAGATGCCACCTTTTGATGGGAGGAATGGCAAAAAATGTGTAGTCATCTTTAGTCCACAACAGTGCCTCTGAGTTAAACTGAATTTTCTTTTCTTTTTAAAAAATTTAAAAAAAAATTTTTTTTACAGGGACAGAGAGAGTCAGAGAGAGGGATAGATAGGGACAGACAGACAGGAACGGAGAGAGGTGAGAAGCATCAATCATTAGTTTTTCTGTTGCCTTTGCAAAACCTTAATTGTTCATTGATTGCTTTCTCACATGTGCCTTGACCGTGGGCCTTCAGCAGACTGAGCAACCCCTTGCTGGAGCCAGCGACCTTGGGTCCAAGCTGGCGAGCTTTTTGCTCAAGCCAGATGGGCCCGCGCTCAAGCTGGCGACCTCGAGGTCTTGAACCTGGGTCTTCTGCATCCACTGCGCCACCGCTTGGTCAGGCTAAAATGAATGGACTAGATAAGTGTCAAACAAGCAACATTTGTAGCTTGTCCTTTCTCTGAAACCTAATTCACTTCTCTGGATTATTCTTTTATTTATTATTTATTTTAATTTTTAAATTTTTTTTAGTGAGAGGAGGGGAGGCAGAGAGAGTCTGTTGACTCTCCCATGCTCCCCAACCGGGATCCACCTGGCAAGCCCAGTAGGGGGCGATGCTCTGCCCATCTGGGGCCATAGCTCTGTGCAACCAAAGCCATTTTTTTAGTGCCTGAGATGGAGGCCATGAAGCCATCCTCAGCACCTGTGGCCAAGTCACTGGAGCCATTGAGAATTGGCTGCAGGAAGGAAAGATAGAGCGAGAGAGAGACAGAGGATAGAGTGAGAGAGAGACAGAGATAGAGAGAGAAGGGGGAGGGGTGGAGAAGTGGATAGTCATTTCTCCTGTGTGCCCTGACCAGGGATTGAACCCAGAACTTCCACAGGCCAGGCAGATGCTCTGCCACTGAGCCAACCAGCCAGAGCCTCTCTGGACAATTCTAAGAAAAGCTGACACACAAGGACCTCTTTGAGACTCAATATTATAGATAAGTTTCAGTATTATTTTCTTTTTTATAATATTAATAAGCAATATTGACCAATCCCTCCTTTGTGAAATGTTCTCATCCCTTGGGATCTATGACATCACATCCCTTGTTTACCTCTTAACTCCAGTCAGTGTTATTTCACATTCTTTTTCTTCTGCTTACACTTGAATGTGGATAGTGTTCAAGGTTCATGCTTTGGTCACCTCTTTCTTGACTACTTTCTTCTTATTAATCACACCCACTCCCATCTATCGTTTTATGCCCCAGATCTATACCAGTCTAATCTACGTCTATCTCCTGAGTTCTCTGTTGGAATGTGCAAGAGCACATCTCTACTTGGATGTCTCAAGGCACTTTGGGTCAGTCAGGCCTTAATTACAGAGAACAGGATCATTAAACAGACTGGGGAAAAGCTAACGAACAGACTCTAGGCTGAGCTTCCAAGAGTGACTCCCAAGAGATTCTATTGCTTCTCAGCACCTGAAGGCCACCTTCTAAATTGAGATGTCACTACTCACGCTCTAGCTCATCCTGGCTCTGCTACAGTTCACACCAGCAAAATGGATCCTCACTCCCTGCCTCTCTTCTCACTTAATTTTATTTTTTGACAGAGACAGAGAGAGTCAGAGAGAGGGACAGATAGGGACAGACAGACAGGAAGGGAAAGAGATGAGAAACATCAATTCTTTGTTATGGCATCTTAGTTGTTCAGTGATTACTTTCTCATATGTGCCTTGACTGGAGGGTTACAACAGAATGAGTGACCCCTTGCTGAAGCCAGCCACCTTGGGCACAAGCCAGCAACCTTTGGCTTCAAGCCAGCAACCATGGGGTCATGTCTATGATCCCATGCTCAAGCCAGTGACCCGCGCTCAAGCTGGTGAGTCCGCACTCAAGCTAGATGAACCTGTGCTCAAGCTGGCGACCTTGGGGTTTTGAACCTGGGTCTTCTGCATCCCAGTCCGACGCTCTATCCACTATGCTACCACCTGATCAGGCTTAATTTGTTTTTGAATTAAGTCTTCTGCTAGTGCTTGTGACTGTTGAAACCTAAGGTCACATTAAAACTCCAGCTGTAGTAGAGTGTAGGATATAGAGTTTTTAGTTTTCCACTGTCTGAAAGGCAGGAGGATGCACACGAAAGAAGTCTGAATAAATGTTGAGCAAGTTAAATTTCAACATCTTAGCGTGTCTAAAATTGAGTCATCATTTTCTTGCATAGCCCACCCCCACTAAGACTGGGTACCACTGTCTACCCAGTTACCCAATCGAAATACCTGAGTCTTCTTCAGTTTCCTCAATTTCTCTTTTTCCTCACCTTAGGTCCCAACACACACACCCTTTGTCATCAAAATCCTGTTGATCTTACCTCCTTAATATTCTTTACATTCATCCATCTCTTCATGTTTCCATCACTTTAGTTCAGTCTAAGGCTGTATTTCCTAAAAGTGGACACAAGAGGGCAACAAATAGCTTCTCTAGACCAGTTTTGCAGTTAACAGTTGTCATTTCCTACATCTCATTTATTATTCCACTGATTGTTGATGTAGTTTGTGCAGCATGACTCTTGAGCTACATCTGACAGGCTAGAAAATTCCTAATGACTCAGAACTGTTCTTCATTTGTATTCTGGTTGCCTTCTCAATGCCAGGCACGTCACTAAGTATTGGTAATTTAAGAAAAGATGAAACAGTTTGTACGTTCAAGGAATCAAGAATTTAATGGGAAAAAGAAGTCATTCTGAATATTCTTCATTCCCTGATATATAAGGAAACAAATGATTTAACTAATTCCATCAGTAGCGATGGCTGCTTAAGAAGATGGAAGGGTTAGCTTATTGGGTACAAATAAGATAGAAATTTAGGGTCTCCTTAATGATTGACATGTTTGAAAAGCATGATCACCACCAACACAGCAAATTTTATCTCAAACAATTCTTGGTGGTGGAGAAGCTAGCTCCTTCATAAGCCCATTGCTTTTTTTCTTTCATTTTAAATAGGCTTTATTTTTTAGAGCAGTTTTATTTTCATAGAACAACTGAGTGGAAAGTACAGAGAATTCCCATATATCCTCTGCTTCACATACCCACATTCTCTTCCCCTTAAAGCCCTAACAATGACCTAACTTTTTTCCCCCCATTGATTTGATAGAGAGAGAGAGAGAGAGAGAGAGAGGACACAACTCATTGTCCCACTTAGTTGTGCACTCATTGATTACTTCTTGTATGTGCCCTGACTAGGGGTTATACCCGCAACTTCAGTGTGCTGGGTGACCACCCAGCCAGGGCCATGACTGAGACCTTTTTACTGCCTTACGTTTTAATCTTTTTTTCAGAGTATATATGGTTGGAATAGAACAAAATGTGCTAGACTTTTTCATGCCTTGCCTTCTGCATCTCTTCCACTTGGCTGTTCCTGAGTTGCAGCCTTTATAACAAATGGCTAATAATAAGTTGAGGAATCTTTTGAGTTTTGTGAGCTAGCTGTTCTAGCAAACTATTGAACTTGAGGAGGGGGTTGTAAGAACCCTGGATTTATACCTAGAAGTATGGGAGGCAGGACTTGCAATTGGCATCTGAGGTTGGAGCCATCATGTGAAATTGAGCCCGTAACTTGTGGGATTGGACACTAACCCCAGGTAGATAGTGTCACCAAGCTGGCCTTTGAGAATTAGTCAATGGAGGGAAAAAATTCATTGATTTGGTTCAGTGTAGTAAAATGCATTTTTGACATACACGGTTTTCAACTTACGATAGGTTTATGGGACCATGACCCCATCATAAGTTTCTGAATTCTGGAGGGATTAGGTAGGCAGAAAAAGTAAATGTTTCAATTTTGTTTACAAAGCTCTACATTAACAAAATTTGTAGAAGTCATAGGTAGCTTAAGAGAAAAAAAAGAGATTTCCTTAAATTTGGAAAACAAAACATTAAAGAACCGTCAATATTTCCAAGAAAGTATTGTAAAAATAATAGTCATCCCCACTAGCTCATTTAATCCTATGTTATTAATTCAGGTTCTTCTTGAATCCAGTTTTTCCATTTGTTCTAGAAATTCTTACCCAGTTTAGTGATATACTTAAAGTTATCAGAAATTTGTATTCTAGAGGACTTGTCAGAGTCTTTTCCATGAATCTCTCTGAACACAAAGCTTTTTGTAAAAGCATCACAGTGAAACAATAACTGTCTGCAAGTGACAAAAAGACTGAAACAACAACAAAAAAGGCCATGGTTAAAGATCTGTTGAGAGCTATTTGATAAGGAAATGTAATTATTTCTGTGGCATATAACAATTTAGCATCGTAATTGGACAATGAGAGCACTGACAAATTTCAATGAACTTTAAACAATTTCTGGAATACCTATATTGGTGATGTATACCCACACACATACAAACTAAGAAGGTTCACCATCACATATTGGACAATGCTTCACACTTCATTTACATACCAATTAAATCTAGTTAGTTTAACATCTCTCCTGTGCAAGGTGAGAGGCAAACCTTTAGAGATATTCCACCCCCCTGGGATAATTCCATGTTAATTTTAGGGCAAAATGACTTCATTTCAAATTTGATTCTAGGAATTAATCTAAAACATTAAATGGTTTGACCATTGGATTAACTAGAATCATAAACCATTATGAGATAATGCTTTTAACCAAATCTATGTAACCAAAACAATAGTATAAGATTTTAAAGACAAATGCAAAAGTTCACATGGCTGTGACCAAAACTTCGTTCTTCTAATATTAAGAAGACTCAGTTCTCCCAAATAATCAGAGTCCTAAAAAGACATAAAACCTTTGCTTTCTAGTCAAATTACTAAAAAGGTAAGGTTCCTTTCAAAATCTCTTATCAAGAGAGAAAACCAACAGTCCAAAAATATTTTGTCTTCTTAACAGAGAGAAAATCACACTCTAATTTTTTAGGAGTGTACTTTTGATATGAAGAATTACTCCTTAAAAACATAAATTGATTCTAATTTTAGCCAGCTTGACAACATATAAAATTCCTTTCTTATTCTTATGAATAAAATAAAATAGAAACAGACTCATATATAGATATAGAGGACAGACTGTCAAGTGTAAGAAGGGAATGGGGTGGGGAGGCTGGGTGAAAAGGTGAAAGGATTAAGCAAAAAAGAAAGAAAAAAACGAATAGACACAGACAACAGTATGGCTATTACCAGAGGGAGAGGTGCATGGAGGCAGGTAGAAGAAAGTATAGGGGGATAAATGGTGACAGAAGGAGACTTTTGGTGTTGAACACACAATATACAGATGATGTATTATAGAATTGTACACTTGAAACCTATATAATCTTTTTTCTTTTTATTCAATGAGAAGAGTGGAGGCAGAGACAGAATCCTGCATGTACCCCAATTGTTATCCACCTGGAAAGTCCAGTAGGGGGCGATACTCTGCCCATCTGGAGTGTTGCTTTATTGCTCAGCAACCAAGCTCTTCTTAGCACCTGAGGTGAAGACCATGGAGCCATCCTCAGTGCCCGGGGCCAACTTGCTCCAATTGAGCCATGGCTGCAGGAGAAGAAATAAGAGAGAGAGGGAGAGAGAGAGAGAGAGAGAGAGAGAGAGAGAGAAGCAAGAGGGGGGAAGGGTGGAGAAGCAGATGGGTGCTTCTTCTGTGTGCCCTGACCAAGAATCGAACCTGTAACATCCACACGTCAGGCCAATGCTCTATCACTGAGCCAACTGGTCAGGGCTAAAACCTATATAATTTTATTAACCGGCATCACCCCAATATATTTTAAAAAATATTTTAAAAAAAGATTTAGTTTAACAAATCTTATACAACTTTTTTATATTCATTCACTTTTTGTCCTATACTTTTCCTCTTCCCTATTTTGGAACAACCAGTCACTCAACTTATAGACAAGGAAATTATTCTTTTCCTTAAGAAAAAGATGTCCTTTATACTTTTCCCTTTTCGGAAAGAAAAAAGAAAATAACCATATTTTACTTTTGTTACCTGTTTTTCCTATACAGTTGTTTTTCTTTCAACCTTATTATTTGTAGTAGTTTTAATTACATATATTGACTATAATTCTTAACCTTTAGAAACCTTAATTTCTAAGGAAAAATATGAAGTAGGCAATTGTAAGATGTTTGTTACATTAACATTCTGTGGATTGGATACATTTCATAATTTCTACATGTATATTTCTCATCCTAGTGAATTTTCCAGTGTGGTACAAGGCATATTTACTGATAGATCCGAATATCTTTAGTTCCTTTGTAATAAGAAGCCAAAAGTAGATAAACTTGTATTCAATAATTATTTCAGTATTTTATCTTATTGGAAATGACCTAGATATTTAATGAATATCTGTAATTTAACTTAGTAAAATTTTGAGTTTTCAAGTTACCAAAAATACTTTGGAAACTTTTTAAGAAGACATACCATAAAACGCTTAGTGGTTACAGGGTGGGGGGAGGGAGGAGAGTGTGGGATAGGGAGGAAGGGAGGGGCACAGGGAAAACCAGATAGAAGGTGACAGAGGACAATTTGACTTTGGGTGATGGGTATGCAACATAATTGAATGATAAGATAATCTGGAGATGTTTTCTTTGAACAAATGTACCCTGATTTATTGGTGTCACCCCATTAAAATTAATTTTAAAAAACCCGCTTAGTGTTGATAACTATGAAGGCATTGTTATTGGACTAAAGGGGTCTGTTTGCCTGCGTCCATCAAAGCAATTGCTCAGCTGAGAGCCTTTTTCAGACACATATCTTCAGGGACCCTCAGAAATGGACCCGGATGAAAGCTTCCCACGTGGCCCTGTAATGCAAGACTATCTTTTGTAAGGTTGACCTACTTGTTCAGCCTTAAAACAAATTTATATTTTTACGATTTTATTTATTCAGTTTAGAGAGGAGAGAGGAGAGAGGGAGGAGCAGGAAGCATCAACTCCCATATGTGCCTTGACCAGGGAAGCCAGGGTTTCCAACTGGGGACCTCAGTGTTCCAGGTTGATGCTTTCTCCACTGTGCCACCTAAGATCTTTCAGTAAAGGACGCTTTCAAAGTACTGAGTATGTGCCTTGCTTGCTAACAGCTGTAACCTGCTCCATCCCTTCCTTCCACAGGACAAGTTTATGGGTGAGGCTGTGTTTGAACCTCAGATAGTTAACTTGTATATTATCCTCTGTTCTAGTTCCTTCATTTCCATGACCACTTTAATAAATCCTTATTCAAATGGTGGACCCTTGTCCCATCTGTAGTACTCAGAAAGAAAGGAGTGGTGGGGATAAGGGGTTGGTGACTGGCAATGCTGGTGAGGGAAGCCACCTGGAGTAGGAGAGAGTGCTTAGCTGCCCTTCTCATGTTGGGGCTCTCCCTCCGTTAGGGGCCTCACAGGGCTCTGAGCTTCAGTTACATTAAGCAAGACAATAGTTTCCTTACAGCTGGGTCAAGGGTGGGTTGTCAGGGTTTCCTGAAAATAGTCTGGAAGGAGAGGCGGTGGGAATGGAAGGTAAGAGGCTCGATTATTCATAGACATCAAGGCAGAACGGACCAGTCCTGTGAGGAGACAAAGTCATACAGAGGGAAATACAGTGCCCAAGATCACAGTGACTCGTCAAGCAGTGCTTTTAGCTCTGCCCTGTCGCCTGCCTGAGTCAATGAATACCCACGGCTATTGTCACATGCATGAAGCAGAGGGAGAGGGAGGTGCTGGCTCTCAGCAGTCTTCTAGAACAGCAGATGGAAAGGCCATGCCAATAATGCAAACACCTCTCTTGTCGCACTGTACGTAGAAGAGATGTGTGCAAGACAGACTCACAAGAGTCACTAACATTTGTGTGAAAGGGAAACTGTGCAGTTGGCACTCAGTTGATCCTCTACTGCCTGGCTCATGTGTGGGGTAGTGAGGGCTGGTGAGGCCCAAACTGAGGCAGGAATGGAAGGATGGCTGGGGCCTCCTTAGGGTAGAAAAATGACAGGGGCTGTGCTGAAGGGGATGAGGGCAGGAGGATGGAGGACTCTCAGGCAAGAGGAAAGCAGGAGAAGGAATCTCAGGGTAGGGTGGAGGGTGCTGGCATCCACAGGGAAGAAGGGTAAGGAGCCAGGACCGGGCGAGAGTAAGTGGCTGTACCTGCAGCCGGTGACTGGAGGGGTCTGGGCCCTGGACACAGTCCTTGTCGCGGGGGTCCAGCCCCGTGAATGGTGAAGCTTCAGTGTGCAGCCTGGTGAGGAGGAGTACGAGAGGGACTGAGGGGTGGGGGCGGAGCCTGATGGCGCCGTAGGGCTGACTCCACAGTGGCGCTGTCCGGCCATTGGCTCCCTCCCCTGTAGTGCAGCTTTCTCCCGCGGGTGGGAAGGGAAGAGTGCCTGCTGCTCCGCAGCTCGTTGTAACCAGGCTGCAAGGTGGCTACGGAGATGGTGGCACAGGAACTCTGCAGGGTGGTGGTGTTGTCTGGTACAGCACACTTGTCCTGGGGCTGCGGAGACTACGGGGCACAGTGAGAGAATCTGGTTTGGGGGAAAGGCAACAACTTTTCTTCATCCTCATCGCCCCAGATGTTTTACCTGCCTGGTCAGCCAAGGCGAGGGCCATACTGTCTCTCAGTCTTTGGTATTGGTCACTTACACTTTGGTATAAATATAAGCCACTGTGTGACCTCAGTGCAGGGGGAGTGATGCCTTATTCTTAACTGTAGAATACAAGACTTTGCTCTTCTAGTTAAGGGAATCTCACTCATCAAGTTAAGAAGTAAGAGCTAATGAAAGTAATAATAGCTAAACCTCGCCAGGATTTACTCTATTCTAGGTACCATGCTGAGTGATTTTACACGGAATCGTCACAAAATTCTTAGAAGGAAGGAAGAAAGTAGTACCCTTGGTATTGCTCTGCATGACCAACAAGTGTGACTTATTTACTATAAGTTAGTGGCTTGTATAGTCTAGTCTCACATTGTTAGTAAGAGCTGGCAGTTTGACAAGAGATCCTGCTTATCTGACCACTATGTAATGCTCCCTCCTAATTCTGGGTGTTATTTTAGGTTTGTCTACAGCCTCTAAGGCAAGTGGTTTGTCCATGAAGCCCGTTATGCTGGTGACCTTCAACTTGGGCATTACTCACTGAGGACAGAATGGACAGTCCTAGGGCTCCCCCTCTTCCTAGTGGCCAGAATTGGAGTTAAGGGGAAGTAAGGCTTGGGGGCTGGGTGGGTAGGGGGAGGCAAGAAGCTCACTCCCAGATAGATGGTGGGCTCAGAAGTCCTTGAGAGGACAGAGGTCCTCTTGTTCTTGCTGGAAGGGCAAGTGTGGAAGGTCAGTTCCATCTCATGGCCCTGGGATCAAAATGGCCCCTGGTGAGGGTCAGTATTCAGTGTGGAGCCCAGAGCCATTCTGTGGACTGAGATTTAAGATAGGAGGAGGAAAGCCTGGTGGGTGCTGGTTTTGGCCCCTGGCCAGGCAGGGCCACTGCTTGTACCTCTAACCTCAGGGGCCTAGGCTACCATCTTTGTTCTTTGTTTCTGCCCTCCATGCAAACCCAGGTTGGCTAAATCAGAGACCTGCACAGAGCCCATTCATTTGTCCACTAGGCCCCCTCATCCTTTCACTTCCTGCTTTACCTGCAAGGTCTCCCCTGTCCTCACCTGTCCATAATCATGCTTTGGGGTGGCTCCAGGTTGGTGTTCGGGAGCCCTGATGGCATGGGTGCTGTCATGATTGAGAGGGTTATGGTGGGCGGAAGTTGGAAGAGATGTCCCAGAGAGCTGGATGTGGGTATTGGGGGTGTTCCCTAGGCTGGGTAGGAGTGAATTCCAGAGGAGCCTGTGGAAGGGCAGGAAGGGGAGAATGAGGCCATAGCAAGGGGCAGCCTCCATCCTCATCTTCATCCTCAATTATATCAGGAATTGCTGGTCTCTTACAGACCTTTGGGTATTTGAACCTATATCATATAGGGTTCTTGCTTCTTAGGAGATAACATTTAGTCAGAGGAAAGTGGCCAATAGGTCAAGCCTGTGCTCTTCCTTGGGGTCCTAGGATTTGCAGTGGTCTCAAAGGGCCCCCAGGATGAGGCTTCTGGCTGGGATGGCCTTCGTGTTTTAGGGTTGAGGGATTTCCTACTTCCACCTGAGCTTCCTGGGCATGTGAGCTGAGGGGAGAAGGGGACAGATGAGGAGAGGTACACAGCCAGACTTTGCTGCTCCTGCCTCCTCTTGGGCAGTATGTGGTCCTTGGCTTCAGAAGACACATATCTGCTACTGTCCTCCTGTTCCCTGTTGGCCAGTTTCTTCTGACTGAGTATCTGGATTGACCTAACAGATCATCTGGTGTTCAGGTTAGAAGGTTGTTGGTAACCATATGGTGCTATCTTGGCCGAGTGGAGTGGGAATGGGATAGGGGCCTGGCATGGAGTGGGGACGGGATAGGGGCCTGGCATGGGGCTGGTTTAGAGGGGTGCAGTTATTCCATCTCACATGGAAATAAACATCTTGGATTCCTGATCATTTCTCTGGGATCTGAGACTGGTTAAAAAAAAATTAGACTCAGTCCTGAGATCCACAACTTTGGTTTCCCTGAAAGGGCTGGGGTGAGACTGATTTTGGGACCCACCCATCCATCTGTGGCTGTTGCCTCCTCTCCTGTCTTTTCTTTACTCACATGTTGTGCTCCTGGTGATTCATCTGAGGATGAATGGAGCAGCCTGATTTGAATGAGGGTAGAGGTGTTGTCAGGGTGAGTACGCAGGTTAGGATTTCATGTGTGTGAGTGAGTGTATGTGTCTAATGCAGAATGGAATAGTCAAGAAAGTGGAGGAGGAGGGAAGACAATGTGGTAGATCTTTGGCTCCCACTGCAGTGAGATGCTCCCCCTGCTGCCCAAGGGGGAAACAGCAGCTGGAGCTCTTCATAGTCACAGTAGGTCCAGGTCACATCTCCCCCAGCCCACCACACAGCCCCTTGTAGATGCCTCTGAAGCTGTGCAGTCCTCCTCTAGTTGCTTGTATTCCTTTGGGGGTCTTCAAACCTCCGGTTCCTGATGGAGTGGGGTCGAGTGGAGAATGTGGACCTGCAGCGTGGATGCTCATGCCACAGGAATTTGGGGAGAATGAAGCTGCTTTCACTTGCGCCTGCCAGTCACCATGGAGGCCTCTAAGCTTCTGGGTCAGGCCCTCCCATAAGACTCCAGTAAGGGGTGCTGAACTGACAAGAAGAGCACAGAGAACAGGAGAGAGGCTTGAACATGCACTGTGGACTCAGACTGGCTGGGACACTGCATTGACCTGGTGACTTAGGCAGTGGGTGAATACACATTAAGCATCATGCTTTGACTCTCTCCATCTTGGAAAGGTACAAGGCAGGGCCCAGCAGCCCTCAGAACCTCTGCTGGGCAGATTGTCTGAGAGGAGGGCTCTCTACTCCCCACTTTGCTGGGGTCCTCTACAGAGATGCTGGGCAGGGAATAAGTTATTCAGTTCCACTCTAAGTTCTTCTCTTGCTCTTTTTTCAAATGCATTCTAGGGAGTGGGGTAAGGTCAACGTTGCAAGCCTAGTTCTTCTTGGCTGGTGTCTCAGTGACTGTCCTGAATGTGTAGGGGGCCTAGCCTTTGCAAGAAGAGAGGGCAGAAGTATTCAATTAGTGAGCACAGGCCAGGGAGTTTCCAACAATCTCCCCTCCCTGCCCCATCAGGCTCTGTACCCTTCTCTCTGACTCTTGCCTCACATACTTTTATTCTGAAAGAATGAAAGCCACTGGTGATAGGGAGGAGCCAGAGGTTAGAGCTGGCCCTGACCCTGAATAGTATCTTTCTGGGCTGTTTTCCAGGGCAGTGATTTTAGGACCCTAAGGAAGGGGCCCTGCTGTTCCAAGTTCTCTCCCTTATTCTGTGTCTCCAGTCTTGCTGACCAGGCCTGTTGGTCTTTTCCCTATTGTTGCCTTCATACCTCCAAGAGCTTCATTTTTCCAGCCCTTGGCCTTGTATCTTCTATTGCTTCCCTTTTCAGTCTTTTCTGGAATTCTTGCTGTCTGTCCTTCTCAAAGTAGAAATAGAGGCCAGATCACTATTTAGAAGCTTCTCAGCTTCCCCAGTACAAAGTCTTACCCAGTCACCTCCTTCTCCCCCAATATGTGGAATGAAACTACAAGATAGTCAAGTTGCGGTCAGATGTTGGTGAACTGAATTCTGTGTGGGTGGGGCCATGCCTTGGGCCTGGTTCTCTTGAGCATTGATGCTTTCTTCAAAATAAGGACAAGGAAATGGACAGACTCTACTGGTAGCTTCTGTTTAAATTCTTGAACCTCAGTCACAGTTTTCCAAAAGTTCTGCCAGGATAGAGTTTTACTAACCCCCAAAGGCTCAAAGTTTAGTTCTTTCTTAGATGGAAAATAAGAGGCTGAATGAACTAAAGAGAGTTGAGATTGGTTATTTTCAATGGCCCTTTCCTCTTTGTCTGTTTCTTTCATCTAAGAGGCCAGATCTTGAACTGGATATGAGTTCACTATCGGGCAGTGGAATGTGAGGAAGAAAGGACTTTGGCCTTGGGGGCTGCAAGTTATAGATTAACATGGCGAAGGGTGAGGAGGGATTTGGAGGGTAAGTGTCTGGTGAAATGAACTGATGATCTGGGACAGTCTGGGCTTGAACGGATACAGCAAGAGGAGTCTGGGCACTGATGCCATCTGGAAGGGCCCTCAGCTCCTTTCTGGCTACTTGACCTTCCTGAAGATCTGCTCGCACACTGCGTCCCTTGCAGTCAGTTCCTGGGAGAGAGTAGGAATGACGAGGAGAAAGAAAGCTCTTGCTAGCTAGAGCTTCTTTCCCAAGGTCCTTGACCTCTATTTAATCCTTCAGGATACATCAACTAGAGAATTTGATGTATGAGGAGTTGTATTATTGTTCCAGACCCTCAAATTTTCACCCCAGAGGAAGGAAGGTAGCTGGGTCACGGAATGTAAGATGGAGAAGTCTCCGTCTCTCCAGTTAATGACTTATAGACATTCTTTTGACTTGTGGCCATCTTGGCCACTCTATTTTTCCCTTTCTCTAATCTTCCTAGTGTTTTTGTTTTCCTTCCTTGGTTGGCTTCTTTGGAGAAAGGGTCATGGGTGGAGCAGTAGACTAATCAGATTTGGGCAAAGGGATGAATCCTAGCTGAAGGCCCCTCTACCAAACATGCTCATTTGGGTCTCCTGTCCCAGACCTCACCTAGCTTACCAGGTACAACTTCTCTCCTTCCAGCCAGTGCCTCCAGCCTCGGTTAGGCACCTCCCCTTTCTGCATACAGACCAGCCGCTCCTCTTCCCAGGTTACTATGGTCTATGGGCAAGGCAGGGATAAAGAAGACTGAGGGCCACTTCCTCTCACTCTGGTTGGGCTGCACCCTTTTTCCTCAGCAGATACTATCTTGCTCTACCCTCTTCATTCTGGGTGAGAAGGTTGCTTTGATTTAGAACTCCTGTCTCTCACTTCTAAAGGCCTCTGAGGAGGGCCCACAGTTTGTCTACAGTGGGGCAGGGCAGACATGAAGCAGGATAACTAAGGTGAAGTTGGGAAGTGGGTGATGAAAAACAGAGACTTTGTTCATGGATACTTCTGGTCGACCTGGAGAGGCCTTTGGGGAAGAAAAGAGTTAGGTTGGATACCCACCAGGGACTCTCTTTCCTTCTCTTTCTCAGTTTCAAGGATAGCTGACCTGTTCTTGAAGGCTCAAGCCCCCTGAGTCAGAGCTGGGTAGTTCTGGGCATTCCAATCAACATTTATTTAGGTTGTCCACAGAACAGACCCTGCTAAACAAGGAGCTCAGAATCTCATCAGACAGAGCAGTAAATAGGTATCTATACTGCTCACACAATTAGGGGATCAGGGAACGTGCAGATACTCCAGTACTTTCAGTCTTTTGTATAGTGCATTTTCACCAATGAAATAAAAGTTGGTTTTGCATCTCACTTGCATAATTGATCAACTTTCTTTGGCTTGTCGTTTGTTTTTCTGATGTTCTTGTTTAATTAAAAAAAAAATCAAATGCTTCTTTTTTTTATCGCTTCGTATTCATTTTGGAATATCCCCTAATTTTTGTGAGCAGTATATAATACCAGGCAATACTGTTGAAGATGGGAATGAAGAGGGAAGAGGTGAATCTTCAAGGAAATGAGGGTTAATTAGATGGGAGGTAGTGGAAATTTTCTAGCAGGGAAAGTAAAGGCACAGAGGTAAGAAAGAGGGCAAGCAGTTCTGAGGGGCTCTAACCTAGAGTGTATGTGAGAAGGCTCATGGTGTGCTGTGTGAAGCATAGGAACCTTATCTGGAGTGGAGTAGATTGTCATGAAGGGTGTACGTGAGGGAGTGGCATCTTAGATCCTTGTGGTTCCAGTATACAGAGTGGTTTAGAGAAGGGTTAAGACTGAGGGCTTATTTTGGGCACCGGGTGAGAAATGAGGGCCTGAATTAAGATGGTGAGAGTGAGAAAGGCTAGGAAGGAACAATGAGAGCCATGTGGGACAGCAATGTTCAGTAGAAATATAATTGGTCTTAAATGCAAGCCACATACATAATTGAAAGAGTTCTATTAGCTATATTAGAAAAGTAAAAAGCAACAGGTAAAATTAATTTTAATAATATATTTTATTTTAAACTTATCTAAAATATTATAATTTTGTCATGTAATCAATATAAACATTTCTGATATGTTTCACATTCTTTTCTCATATTCTTTTAAAAATCCAGTGTGTATTTTACTACTTGGCTAGTAGCTACTATATGGGACAGTACAGAAAAATTATAAAGACTTCTTGAGCAATTAGATGTGATGGACACATTTGTGCTTATGTGTGTATGAGTGTGTGTATGTGTGTGCTGCATGTGGTGTGTGGGTATATGTGTTGGGAGTCCAGATGTAAGGGAACATAAGATACTGACTGTTACTTCCAGGTCTCTGGTCCTGCTAGTTATTGCCATTAACAGAGACAGTAAATACAAAAGCAGGAATAGGTTGGGATAGGAAGCTAATGACTTTGGGTTTGACCATGGGACATGCAGGTGTAAACATTTTACAGGAAGTTAAAAACTTTATCCTGGAGCTCAGGAGGTAGCTCTGGCTGGAGCATCCGGATGGTAGCTGAAAGCATGGGATAGATGATTGGCCCATGGATGGTATACAAACGAGTGAGTAAGTCAAGAACAAAACACTGAGGAAAACCCAGTTCAAGAGATTATTAGGGGAACTAGGGTCTGCAAAGGAGATCAAAAGGAGCGTAAGAAGCAGAAAAAAAAATGCAGGAAAGTGGAGCTCTAGAGGCTAAGGGAAAAAAGACTGTGGTGACCAATAGGGTCAAAGGCTAGACTCTAGGGTAAGCAAATGTTTGCTCGTTGGCCTGAGGGCAACCTGCTCTTTTTGTCACTCTGGCTGGTGATAAGAGCCCACCAGGGAGAGAGTAGGGGTGGGGAGCACCAGGAGCTTGTGTGGCTACAGACCCTGTTGTGATGGTCATTTTCCCTGGTTCTGGCTTAGCTTTGTCCTGAGTCATTAACCTACCTGCTAATCCATGTCCCCTCCCCAAGCCTGAGGAAAGGTACTTGGCACATTCATCCATCCACCATCCTTAGGTCCTCTTCAAACTCAACTCCCACCTCGAATCCTATAACATAGTTGCGGAAGGTGCTGAGGGTCTTCACTGTCACGTGGTTGCCCTGCTGGTGGATCTCCTTGTCTGGCTTGAGCAGCAATGCTATTTTCCGCAGAGCCATGTTGATATCTGTGGGAGTTATGTCTTAGCCAGGGTCCTCCCAGCCGGACAGCCAGAGGTTCCCTGTGCTGCAGCAGCATCGTGGGGCTGTGAGCTTTCCCTCAGCTGGGTCTGGACTATGGATTTACTCCCTCCGAGCAATGCCCTGGCTAGAGATGGAACCCAAGATAGGTGCCAGCTCCTGAGCCTTTCCCCAAGGTCCAACCCCAGCATTTCCCCTTTTCAATGGGATGGAGAGGCAGGAAAGGAGAGAGAAAAAGGGGGAGTGAAAGGGGTGAGGCCATTACTTAAGGCTTGCAGGTAGTCCTCCATGTTCTTCTGAGAGACAAAGCGGTAGTAGCCGG
This sequence comes from Rhynchonycteris naso, assembly GCA_037038555.1. NCBI lineage: Eukaryota > Metazoa > Chordata > Mammalia > Chiroptera > Emballonuridae > Rhynchonycteris > Rhynchonycteris naso. Next base: position 81,005,771 of record CM073000.1, read on the forward strand.
TGAGGTTGGGAGGCATTGTCCAGGCTGGCCAAGATGGAGATCAAGATTTCAGGAGAATATAGGAGACAGGCTGAGGAGGGAGGGGTGTTGTCTGGCAGGTGGGGCAGAGAGACCTCAGGCAGGTCTCCACACACAGAGGAAGGCTTGTTTAAGTCTGTGCTTAACAGAGCCCTGTTGCAATAAGAGCTCCTATCAGACTTTCTCCCTCCCCTCATGATGAGTTTGGGGTGGTGTCTGCTGTTTGAGGGAGGGGCAGGGACTTGGCAAAGTTGTGCCTGACCATGACTTTTCCAGGAAGGAACCTGGAGCAGGATCTTGGGTTGTCAGCTGTCCAAGACTTGAGCTGTTCCAAGGGTCAGTGTGACTTCTAGCCCACCTGTGGCAGGCTGGGCAATGGTTCCAGAGCCCTGGAGGGATTCTGCCACTCTGGGAGGGCGCTGGTCTTGCTGTGTGGAGGGGGGCCCTTCCAGGCTCACTTAGGGATGAGGTCTAACAGTAGCCTGAGCTCCTGGGACTGAGTCAGGAATCCGTAGAAGTATGAGGGGAGCAGGTGGGGAAATCGGGACAGCCGGCTGGCTGACAGCCAAAGTGAAGAAAATCCTATAGTGCTGGTCCCCCAACTTCTCCATACAGCGTCGTTGAGCTGCAGTCCAGACACTTTGTCCTAAAGGCCATTAGAAGGGAAGGGGGAGACACTGCTCTTCCCAAGCACAGTGGGGGCTGTCACAGCCTGATGAGGCGATGAGTTCAAAGTACAGTGCGGAAGGTGAGGGAGGAGTTTGGCTAGCTATTTTGGAGAATTTGACACTGGCTTGGGACCCAGGGGTTTCCTTCTCCCTCTGGAGTCACTGATGATATCAACACCCCCAGTCCCCAACCTTTGGGCAGCCCACGCTTACCAGTGTTCCCATGGTGGGGGTAGGTGTGCCTGAATTAATTTGCGCCCCTCCCCCGTCTCCCCCTACCTCTCAAAGCCACCGACTTCTCTGGCTTCAGAATCAACTGGGCTGTTATCATGGTTTAAGGTGGGAAATTAGGGGAGAGTGAGACAGGGAGGGTAGGCACTGGAAAAAACTCCACCAGGTAGTGAACTACCACGTCAGGGTGTGTGTGTGTGTGTGTATGTGACAAATATCTCACTTTTGCTCCAGTCCCAGGGCCCTTTTCGTCGCCCTGCTGACCATCCCATCGTTTCCTAGAGAGACCTGGGCTGGGCTGGGAACAGAAATGTTAGGATCTCCCGGGTTCAGGTTGTGGGTTTTACTTCACGGTTCCCAGGAGGCACGCAGCAGGGACATGCTGATGGAATGGGCTGTGTAAAGAGGTTAATGCAGAGTTGGGGGTGGGGCGGTGTGGATACTGCTTCTCCTCGCTTCCTTCAGGGCTACGTTGACGTCTCCCTTCCCCACCCCCGGGCTTTCAGCTTCTCAATTCTCCCCAAGTCTGTCTATTTCCCACCCCCTCTAGGCTTCCCAGCTTCCTCCTCAGCCCCCGCAGTTCCCTTGCTCCCGCAAATTGCAATCCAGGGAAAAAGCCCTAACGCTGTTCTCCCGCCCCAGCTCCCTAGTCCCATTGGTTCCCTCCCGCCCTTGCAGCACCTGGCCCTCCCAGTTAACCGATTGGCCCGCGACCCCATCAATCTTCGTCTGGCTGTGCTTACGTCATCCTGCAGTAGAGGGGATGGGGTGGGAATGAGAGAGAGAGGGAGAGAGAGAGAGAGAGAGTGTGTGTGTGTGTGTGTGTGAGAGAGAGAGAGAGAGAGAGAGAGATAGTGCGAGCGCGAGGGCGAGGACGCCGGGTTGGAGAACGAACAGGAAGCCACTGCAAATCCCCCACCTCAACTACCTAGGTTGGGGTCTGCCCAGGTCTGCTCCATGAACTAGTGTGGGCGGCAGGCTCCCTTCTCTCTTTGCCCTGCTGCCCGCTCTCTTCCCTCCCCTCCTTGGAGATCTCCTGCATCTCTTCCCCAAGGTGCAATAAGCGGGCTAGAAGCTCCTAGGGGAGAGCGATCGCCTGGCCCTGCCCTGCCCCACACCACACCATAACATGACCCTCTTGCTGCTGCCCCTCTTGCTGGGCTCCCTACTTCCCTCCAGCTCCTGTAACAAAGGTGAGTGAGGTGGGAGGTGAGGGTGCTAAAAGAAGGGCATCAATCAGGACGATGTGGGTTAGGGGTGGGCAGGAGCCATTGAGGAGCACATGACAGGTGTCGTTCTTCCCACCATCCCCCTTCCCACCCATTTCCTCAGACATGCCCTTGCTCCCTTCCTTTGCACCCCCTTGCCGCATCCTCCTGTCTGGTCCATCTCTACCCCTACCCTGTGCTTCTTTTGCTCCCATTTGGTCCTTATTCCCATCCTGGGGTTTCTGTCTCCACCTCCCAGTTTCTCCTGTTGGAGATAACTCAGGTCTCAGGACTTGCCCTGAGGGGCGATATATATATTTCTAGGTGGTTCTCCACATTCACTGGGGTGTGCCTGCACTAAGGGTGTGTGGCAGATCCATCTGGTTCATCTCCATCCCATCTTGGGGAGAAACTGTTCCTCGCAGCTCAGCAATTCGGAGCACGTATGTTTTGGCATGTTCTTCTGTGTCCATAGCCTTGTGCCTGCGTGCAGCTGGGCTGTGGGTTACCAGAGCTGCCCTCTCTGGCAGACAGCAGATCAGTTCAGCTGGCTGAGGGCAACAGAGGAACCAAGAGAGAAGAAGGAAAGGAGGAGGTAGGGTAGAGGGCTCAGGTAGGTGAGAAAGGCAAGAAAGGACAGAAGTGGGTATGTGTGAGGGAGCTAAATGAGTGGTGAGAGGGAAAGCTGAGATGGAAAAGGGAAAAGAGGTGTGGGAGGGGGATGAGAAGGGATTGGAAAAGGGTAAAAGTGGAGGCAAAAAATGAGAGAGGAATGAAAGGGAAATCAGGAAGAACAGATAAGAAGAGTAGGAGGGGAGAGTCAGGGGAGGAAAAGACAGGGAGCCTGGCAGTGAGTGAGAGGAGTTGGACACTAGGAGGTAGTCGGTGGCCAAGAGGAGAGGAGCCGGGTCAGGGGTGAGCCATGGAGAGGATGTCCTGCTCTGGCCTTGCTGTGTGTGTCCCTGCCATCCTCAGTCTCTGACCTCAGCCTGGCTTTTTAGCCTCCTGCTGTTTCCTGTGCTGCCTTTTGAGCACCATCTTGTGGCTTTATCCTTTGCCACTAGAGAAGGGGGTGATGGTGGTCATCAGCAAGAAAGGGACAGGCTTTCAGATGCCAGAAGGGTTTTGGGGTGGGTTTGGAGGAAAAAATGAAAATCAGAATTTCTTGCTCATCATGTCATTCTGGGGACAAGTTTCTTTTGGTGACATCCTTTTGAATGATGTCTTCCTCTGCCCATGCCCCCACTGATGGGCCATCATGAATGTGCTTTGGGAACCTGGGGGTTGGCATGATAGGATTAGATAGAGCAGGCAGTGGAGGTTGGTTGGCAGGTGATGTAGAAAGGGAGGGGAAAATGCTGTGCCTTCCCCATAGCCTCCTAGCAGGCTAGAGGGAGATTGGTCCAGGTTGGCGGCACAGATGAGCTGCTAAGTCTGGTAGGAGATGGGGATATTTGGAGGCTGAGTGAGTCCCATATTTATCTGGAATTGGTTGGTGGTTGAAGGAAAGTAGGATGGGTTAAGCAAGAATTGGGATAAGTCATGAGTCTATATATAAAAAGTGGGGTTCAGGGAGTGTGGGGTTTGGTGGCCTTGGTGGAGGGACACAGAAATGGCGTTAGATCTGAGTGTGTTCTCTTTGCTGTGGGTGAGAAGCAGGGAGGAGATTTGTTATGTTTCTAGGCCAGCTCAATAATCCCTTAGGATGTCAGTTCTGCTGGGTCCAGTTATTTGGCATTGATTCCTTTCTATCGCTGCCCCTCTCTGTCTCCCTCCCTCTGTCCTATATATTTTCTCCTGTTTTTCTTCTTCCCTCCACTCTGGGAGAATGGCCTTATGTTGGGGCTTGGCTGGGAGGAGTGCAGAGGGAAGGAATCAGGTGAAATGGAATGGCGGTGCTGGGGTGAATAAGCAATCAATATCTCAGGAAACTTTTAGATCTTCTTTTCCTAATCCCAACTCTGCCCTTCATCTGTCCCATCTTTTCCTAGGGCCTCCTGATGGCCGACTACTGTTCCCTGGACCCCCAGTCTCCATGCCCCAGCACTTGAAATCCCTGAAGAAAATTCTCCACCTTCTGTCCATGTTTCCCAGGGGAGAAATAGAACCCCTCTCCAGGGCAGGCTGTTGCCATGGAAACTTTCTATCCTGCCATAGGAGAAGGCTGTGACCTCCCTTAGACCCTCTCACTTCTTTAATAGCTGATTTCTTGTCCTCATTTTTTTCCACCTGCAGGAGCTTCTGCAGGGTTTGGAAAGGGTAGTGATATGGAGTGTGAGTTTGTCTGAGTCAACGACAGTTGTGTGGGAATGGAGGGCCAGCTCACAGGTTCTTCCTTTCCTCTCCCGGGGGGTCAGCCAACAAGCACAAACCATGGATCGAGGCGGAATACCAGGGCATCGTCATGGAGAATGACAACACGGTACTGCTGAATCCACCACTCTTCGCCTTGGACAAGGATGCCCCCCTGCGCTATGCAGGTAATTGGAGTTGGTGGATGGCAAGGCAGGTAGGACAGAGAAAAGTGATTGGGAGGGCAGAGGGCAGGGGAGGAGAGGGGAGGTCCTGGGAGGAAGAGCAATAAGGAAGTGAGAAGAGGCCTGGGAAAGTGGAGAATGAAGTACACTCAAGGAGCTGAACGGGCTGCACCCAAGCTGGTGTTTGAGTAAAAGCAGCAGGAGAGAAGGACACGGCAGGCAGGGGTTAAATGCATCAAGATTTTGCCAGATCTCAGACCTGGTGTCTCTGAGAAGTTGTTGCTCAGGAAAACTGGCGTTGGAGCTGTATGCTTGACGATTATTGCTTTCCCATGTACAAAGAAGGGACAGGGTTTGGCAGGAGAGGTGCTGTGGGAAGCTGAGGCAGGGAGGCTGGAGGGAGGTGCTGGAGGTGGTGCAGGAGCCTCAGCCCCCCCCACCCCTTTATCCAGGTGAGATCTGTGGCTTCCGGATCCATGGGTCTGGTGTACCCTTTGAGGCTGTGATCCTGGACAAGGCAACAGGAGAAGGGCTGATCCGGGCCAAGGAGCCAGTGGACTGTGAGGCTCAGAAGGAGCATACCTTCACCATCCAAGCCTATGACTGCGGCGAGGGCCCCGATGGAGCCAACACCAAGAAGTCCCACAAGTGAGGAAGCCCTCGTCCCCTCCCCTGCTGCAAGGTCTCCTCCCTCCTTTCAAGGCCCCTATCATCCTTTATCTGTGCAGTCATTGAATATCCACTACTCCCCTCTCTGTTTATAGGATTTAGAGGCAGGAGACAGAAATACGTAGTAGAACTTAGTGGGATCTCATCCTGGCTCTGCCTCTAGTGGCCTTGAGCAGCATACTCAGCCTTTCTGGATCTGCCTTTCCTTACCTGTAAGAAGGGGATAATGTCACCTGCTTTAGGTTGCTGTGAAGATGAAAGGGGATGGTTTGTATAAAAAGCATGCCCCGCAGCACCTGACTGATGGTAAGGAGCTCAGTATGTGGGAGCAATGAGGATGAGGAGAACAAGGAGGAAGGGGGGGAGCACACTCAGCACACACCCTGATGCTTTCCTACTGCCCCGCCGGTCCCTCAGCAGTGTGCACCACGCTCACACCATTACCACATACACAGTGCTCTGGGTGAGGGTGGGCAGGAGGTGGCTACAGCATCAAAGAGACTGGGACCTGGGACTCCTCTCAATGTTCCCAACTTACTTCTCATTTGCTAATGGACAAAGATGGGTCAGGATTCCTGGGCTGCTAAGAGGCACTAGAAATAAACTGCTCTTTGTGACTCAGTTTCCCATTTGAGGATAGGACCTTTGCCTCCGGGCCCTGGCTGTGGGTGCTTGGATCTTGGCTAGGGACAGGGCTCAGCACAAAAGGCTTAGCCCTCGCTTTGCCGGCTGCATTGGGGCCTGGGCACGGAGGGGCCACAGTTGACATGTGTATTGTAAATGTGTTGATAAAAGACAGCGCTCATCTGTGTACTGCTCATGCAAGATGACTAGCAGCTTTTGTACAAATACTACTTTCTTTCCCCTGGTTGGTTTGTAACTTTGCTTTTACTTCACATCTTCCTTGATTATTCCATTGGATCTGACTGTTGTGAAAGAATGACCTGCTGGACACAAAATCCTTTCTTACCCCTCATTTTGGTAGCCCCAACCTATAGCATTCTGTACTGAAGCCGTCAAAATCATGTTGGTGTTGCCTGGGGTTGTCCCTCCCTCCCTCCTGCTCTGATTTCCTGTCTGGATTCCAGTGTGTGCCTCTCTTGGGTCTCTAAGATGAGGTTGCCTGACTTGTTCTCTCTTCTCCCCCCACTCTGGCATGTGCAGGGCGACTGTGCACGTGCGGGTCAATGATGTGAATGAGTTTGCCCCTGTGTTTGTGGAGCGGCTGTATCGAGCTGCAGTGACTGAGGGCAAGCTGTATGACCACATCCTGCGAGTGGAAGCCATTGATGGCGACTGTTCCCCGCAGTACAGCCAGATCTGCTACTACGAGATCCTCACACCCAACATCCCCTTTCTCATAGACAATGATGGTGAGTCCAGCTCCTGCCCACCTTGTGCACCCATATCCCTCAGGACACCCCAGGGCTGAGCTGTTCACTTCTCTGCCCTTCAAATTCTCATGCTACACCCTCCTTCCCAGATACCTTCATTCTAGATTCCTGCTTCCCATTTAGCTCATTCCCACCCCCTTGTCTCCCAAGGCTTTCTCTAGTGCTACTGACCCTCTCTTGTCCCCTACCCCACCCCAGGGAACATTGAGAACACTGAGAAGCTGCAGTACAGCGGTGAAAAGCTCTACAAGTTTACAGTGACTGCTTATGACTGCGGGAAGAAGCGGGCGGCAGATGACGCCCAGGTGGAGATCCAGGTGAAGCCCACCTGTAAACCCAGCTGGCAAGGTGAGGACCCTGCACTGTGACTCATCTTTGAATTACCTTTCACCTTCATCTCCCTTTTTTGTTGCTTTTGACAGTCATGGGGGCTAGGCTAGGCGTCAGGAGAGGGATATTTGGGTGCAGGCTTACGCTCTCTACCCTGGACAGCCATTTTAATAAGAGCCCGAGACTGTCAGTAGAATGCCAAGAACAGGATTTATGGATAGGGGGGCTGCCTTCCTCACTGTCTGCACTGCCCTCTCCCTCTCGCCCATGCAGGCTGGAACAAAAGGATTGAATATGCACCAGGTGCCGGGAGCTTGGCTTTGTTCCCTGGTATCCGCCTGGAGACCTGTGATGAACCTCTCTGGAACATTCAGGCCACCATAGAGCTGCAGACCAGCCATGTGGCCAAGGGCTGCGACCGAGACAACTACTCTGAACGGGCACTGCGGAAACTCTGTGGTGGGTGTATATACCCCCCCCCCCCAAGCTCTACATGACCCTTCTCTGCCTCTTTCTCAAGAATCTGCCTTGTTTCTTCTTATACCCATCCACAGTACACACACACACAAACACTTGCGCATAGGGTTTGTGGCATATAGTTAGGGGTTGTAGCCCTAAGAGCAAATAAATATGTTATTGGCTAAGATGCATAGCTGTAACACAAGACAGTCACCAGATACATTGTGGAACATGATAGGGAGAGACAAACAGCTGGAAAATGAGTTAATTGGAGAGGTAGTCCCAAAAGAGAGGTCCATTCCTTCTTGTCTTTGAAAAGCCCGAAGAGGTGGCAAGATGAACTCTAGATTTTTTTCTCATTCGTTGTTGGGGACCAAAAGCCAACAGGGTCTTTGCAGTTTAGATTTTGGGGGGAAAGAAGTGTGGGGAACTGGCAGAAAGACTGGAGGCAGTTTATTTTTTTTCTTTTTTTTGTGAAGTTAAGATGTATGGTGGGGATTTTCTGTACTTGGTAGAATTCTTGGGATGTCTTGGAAATGTGACTTTGTTTTAGTGATCTCTTTGATTTGCTAATGGCCTCATTTTGCCCTATAAATAAAGCAGGTAGGGGAGTGGAGGCTCACTTTTTGCAAGCTATCTCTTGCATTGCAAAGAGACCTCCCGAGCCCATCCTTTCTCTCTTTAGGTCTATTTTCTTAATTCAGCACTGTTCCCACTCAGGACCTGGAATTACTAGCCTCGCTGGTTCATGGCAATCAGTCTCTTGGTCCCTGCCTGCTTCTCATTTCCCTATTTGCTGCTGCTCAGCTCTGACACATGTGCATTCTGGGGCTCCTGCAGGTGCTGCCACTGGGGAGGTGGACCTGTTGCCCATGCCTGGCCCCAATGCCAACTGGACAGCGGGACTCTCAGTGCACTACAGCCAGGACAGCAGCCTCATCTACTGGTTCAATGGCACTCAAGCTGTGCAGGTGCCCTTGGGTGGCCCAGCTGGGCTTAGCTCTGGGCCCCAGGACAGCCTCAGTGACCACTTTACCCTATCCTTCTGGATGAAGCATGGTGTAACTCTCAACAAAGGCAAGAAGGAAGAAGAAACCATCGTATGTAACACTGTACAGAATGGTGAGCCTTCCTCAGGGCACTGGTCTGAGAGTGGGGAAACTGGCTTCTTGTCCTGCCTCTGTCACTGTCCAACCTGTAACTGTGAATGGGTCGCTTCCTCTCTCTTCACTTGTAAGATGGCAGTGCTAGGTATGATACTTTCTGAGAGTCTATGATTTACTGCCAATGTGACAAGTTGAGGTCCTCCTACTCTCAGAGTGCAGTGGGACTGCTCCCTGACATTCTCCCTTGCTGATGCCCAGTCCCCCTGCACCAGCAGACTGTCCCGTGAGTCTTCTCCTATTAAGGTCCTTTCATTGTGATGGAAAAGCCTGGGTAGTGGGGTGCCCCATTCTTTCTCTTCTACTCTCACCCCTTTTCCTCTTATAAGGGCTAGCTGGCTCCATCAGTAAGTATGCCTCTTCCCTCAACAGCAGTGACATGTCCTTCTGGGAGAGGGGTGGGAGAGGCTTGACCTGCTATTTCATTTCTGCCACTTCTGTGAGGTCATTTCTCTTGATTTGAAAAGGATTGTCACCAGTGATGTTTGTATTAATCAAAGGACTAGTAATGATCTGGTGTGTGTGTGGTGGGGCAGACTGGTGCATGTCCCCTCTCAGCCAATCAGAGTGCCCAAGAAGCTCTAGTTATCACCTGAAATGGAGTGTGTGTGTGTGAGTGTGTGTGTGTGTTGGGGAGGAGAAGACTGGTGAATGCAGGAGAGATTGCATGAGAAGATAAAGAGAACCCCACATCCTCTCCCTCCTGGTGCTTTGACCCTGTTCTTGCCCCAGGCCCTGTGTTTGACCCCCATCCCCTCCTTTCCCTTCAGAGGACGGCTTCTCCCACTACGCCCTGACGGTTCATGGCTGCAGAATTGCCTTCCTCTACTGGCCTCTGCTTGAGAGTGCCCGCCCGGTCAAGTTCCTCTGGAAGCTGGAGCAGGTGAGGCTGGGGCTGGAAAGGTGGGTGGGCAGCGCTTACTTCCAGGCAAAGAGGGTCCTAGGGCAGGTCTTAGCATTTTTTGGCCTTGTGCCCCATATTTTATTCGCCACTTTCCATTCCTGACCACTATGCCCCAGGTTTTGTTCTGTATTTCCCAAGTTTGTCTCCTACAGAAAGCTCTCCTGGGTTAAAAGGAAATAGGGAACAAATTACTATTAGCATCAAATGCAACCAACCATCTTCTCCCTCCCCTTGTTTTATTTCATCTCTTTCTGATCTAGAGCCTTCAAAGTACATATCTCTGACTCTCAAGCAGTTAGCGTGTTGTAACAGTAAAATAACTAATTCTGAGGTATACAGATTGGGTCTGAGTCTTGTCAGGGGAACTAACTAGGCATGAAAATTTGGTTAATATGCCTAAACTTCAATTTATTTAGCTATTAAATGGGGCTAATAAGAATTCTATATTCCAGGTTGTTGTTGTAGGATTAAATGATGTAACAGACTTTTATAGAGTCATCCGTACTTAATGACAGGGATACATTCTGAGAAATGCATTGTTAAGCAATTTTGTTGTGCAAACATCACAGAGTGCACTTAGAGAACCCTAGATGGCAAAGCCTAGTACACACCTAGGCTGTATGAGATTGCTCATTGCTCTTAGGCTACGAGCCTGTACAGTATGTTACTCTGCAAAACCACACGAGAGTAAAACAAACACATGAGAGAATGATACAGTCAAGACACACGGTGAACAGGAGAGGTTGAGGCTGCTTCTGGGGTAACAGTTCATACTGTTTTACAGCAAACTTTCTTTATAAATAGAAAGAGTATACTTTAAAATAATGATAAAAAAGTATATACATACACCAGTGACATAGTCATTTATTATCATTATCAAGTATTATGTATGTGCTATACTGATATACATCTGTTGGTGTAGTGGGTTTGATTACACTGATACCACCACAAACATGTGAGTAATACATCACACTATGATGTTAGGATAGCTACGTGACAGGAATTTTTCATCTCCATTAGTCTTATGGAATTACCATTGTATATATATGGTTGACCGAACTTTATTCCACGCATGACTGTGGACTGAGAAGGACTCAGTACTTGTTAATTCTCATCACTGTTACCCATGATGGAGGGGTAAATAAACTGGACCAAAAAAAGAGTAAAATCTGCTCTTGAGCCAACAGCTGCGTTCTTCAAACTAACCACAGGGACTAGTGGGGACTAATGGGTTCCCATCTCCTATTTTCCTCACAAGCCCTGGTGGAGTGGCTGATTAAGCAAATGGCTGAAAAAAGGCAGGAAGTGGAAGTGAGAGAAAGGGAAACAAAGGCCTCGAAAATCCACAAACTGGATAATTGAGGGCTGTCTACAAAAGCTGTTGTTTTTTCTGTTACTCTTTTAAAGAGAAAGGCTGTCATTTGCTATTTCTTGATCTTCCCCCATGCTGCTAATATTGGTAACATTACCTTTCTACTTTTCCTTTACTTAACCCTTATTTATTCAACAAATATTTGTTAGGTATCAATTAAGTCCCTGTCATTCTTCTAGGTTCTGCGGAGCCAGGGGAGTATGAGCTGGAACAAAATCTTTGCCCTCATTAAGCTAACATCTTAGTGGAGATAGATGTTTAGAAAGTAAGCAGACATAAAAGAAAAGGATAAATGCTCTGAAAGGACAAGGAAGAAACTGTCATAGAGAATAAGGGGCAGCAGAGATTGGGCAGCTCACCTTAGGTTGGGTGTTTAGGGAAGGCTGACTGAGATGAAATGTAAGCTTAGTCCTATAGGATGGGAAATGGCTGTGAGGAGAGGGTATTCTAGGCAGAGGGGAAAGCAGATGCAAAGGCCCTGAGGTGGGAAAGAACTCTGCATGTTCCAAGCATAAATGATTTTGCGAAAAATTGATTCACAAAATAGTGTGTTACTCCTCTTAGAAATACGAATAGCTGTAAAGATTTACCTGTGCTTGCTTTGGAAGCACATTTGCTAAAATTGGAAGGATAGATACAGAGAATATTAGCATAGTCCCTGTGCAAGGATGATACGCAAATTTGTGAAGTGTTTGTTCCATATGAAAAAACAAAATTTACCCAAAGAGTGGAATTTAGGTATTAGGTTGGTTGCCTGATAGAATTTTTGCAAGGATCTTATTCCTTGAGCTAGGCAGGCAACACTTCACTAGTAAGCCCTGATATAGAATGGGAAATATAATGGGCTGTTCCTTGATTCCCAGGAGAAGGGGGGCCGTGCCTTATGCTAGTTCCCTGAAGAGGCAGTCACTGAGGGATTCTTGCCCCATCTTACTCCCCCAGGTCTGCGATGATGAGTGGCACCACTATGCTTTGAACCTCGAGTTCCCCACAGTCACACTCTATGCTGATGGCATCTCCTTTGACCCTGCCCTCATCCATGACAATGGTCTCATCCACCCGCCCCGAAGGGAACCTGCTCTTATGATTGGGGCTTGCTGGACTGGTAAGTCCCTGAGCTTTTCAGCAAAGGCACTAAAGGTTGGAGCCTCCAGTGGTTTAGGACTGGTGAAGGAGCGAGGGCAGTCTGACTTCACGTTCAAGTGCATCCTTGCAGTTGGGCAGGGTAACCTAGAAGGAGTCCCCCCAGGACACCTCCGCCCCTATATCTCCCTAGTCAACTGGTCATCGCCTCTGACTTAGAGGAATTGTTTTCTTAGGCATCCCCAGAATCTTTCTGTCACTTCAGCTGGTTTCCACTTCGTTCCATCCCAGCGATGATGATTTCCACAGCCCTGTCTTGTTGGAAGCCATCGGCCCTTCAGTCATTGATCTTCCAACTTTTAAGCTATTTCTTTCATTTTTTTTTCCGTCTGAGAGTGTGTCTGTGTTTGTTTGTATGTGTGTGTGTTTGTTCAGAGCCCTTGTGTTTCCTCCGCAGCATATTTGGGAGTTTGTCATACCAAGGCCTGAGAGATTGAGACATAAGAAAAGAAGGGTTGGGACTCACCTGAGCGATTGCAAGTCCTGCAAGGGCAGGTCAGAGCAGGGAAGACCTCTTCTTCCTCTCTGTCAGTCTGTCCTCACAACCTTGAGCTCACTGCCACTTAATTTTTTTTCCTCCAGAAGAGAAGAACAAGGAGAAAGAAAAGGGAGGAGACAACAGTACAGACGCCACACAAGGTACTCTGTGTGTAAAAACTGGTGACCAGAGAGTCCTCACCTTAACTTTCTGCTCTGGCTCCCTTTTTCACACCAAATCTTGCCCAGCCTTGGAACTTCCTGCTTCCCATGCCACTAGGGGTCAGAGCCTCCAGAACTACATACAGCAAGGCAGGGTTTCCTTGGGGAGTTAAGATCCAATGGAGCTTAGCAGGATTCTGGGTGTCCCTTCCTGCCTACAGAGTGAAGTGAAGGAGATCTCTTGCTGGAACGCAGGAGGTGGGAGTAGCCACACAGCAGGGAGCCCCTGTGCCTCTGTGAAGCTCACACACATTCACCCTGGCCTCCTTGCATGCCACTGAAGGTTCCCTGTCTTGCAATCTCCTCCGTTTCCTCCTTTCTCTCCTCTTTCCTCCCTTGGTCTTGCTTTCCTTCCTCCACTTTCTTTCTGTCCTGGAAGCTTCTGTTTTTCATGCTTCTTCTCCCCTGGTTTTATTCTCTTTTCTCTCTCTGCTTTCTCCAATTTCCCATTTAGCTTCACTTCCCCTCTTTCTCTTCTTTCTTTTAGCTCCCACCTTTCTTCTTTTCAGTTTTCTTCCTCAAGTTTCTGCTCTTTCTCTCATTTCCCTTTCAGTCCCTTTGCTTGTTCTGTTCCTCCTTTCTTCTCACCTCCCGTCCGCCCCTGTGTTCCTGCCCTAGGAGACCCCTTGCCGATCCACCACTACTTCCATGGCTACCTGGCTGGTTTCAGCGTGCGCTCAGGCCGCCTGGAGAGCCGCGAGGTCATCGAGTGCCTCTATGCATGTCGGGAGGGGCTGGACTATAGGGATTTCGAGAGCCTGGGCAAAGGCATGAAGGTATATCCAGCCCCCCTTTATCCAGCCCTCTCCTTCCGGGCATGTCCCCCAGTTCCCCACCCATGTTCCACCTCTCTACCTCTGCTCCCTTCCTCTCTTGCCTCTTGGGCCTGCTCTCAGCTGTATCTGTGTCTGGGGCCCAGGTCCACGTGAACCCCTCGCAGTCCCTGCTCACCCTGGAGGGGGATGATGTGGAGACCTTCAACCATGCCCTGCAGCATGTGGCTTACATGAACACTCTGCGCTTTGCCACGCCTGGCGTCAGGCCCCTGCGCCTCACCACTGCCGTCAAGTGAGTGTGGGGTGGGGCGGATATATCACAGAGCAGAGGCAGTCAGACCCTTTGGCTGTCGGAATGCCACTTTCGGCTGGGCACACCTCCCTCACTTAATGGATGGGAAGATGGGTCCCCAGAGAGAACACTTGACCTGCTCAGTTGACATAGCCTGGCCTAGACTAATTACCCAACAACTGATTCATTATTCTTTCCACTGAGCCACACTTCCAGGATTGTGCATCTTAATCTTCTCTGCTGACATGTAAAGTGGGACACGGTGCTGGATTGGGAGCAAGGAGAGCTGACATTAATTTCGGCTCAATACTAATTGCTTGGAAGATTTTGGGCAGATAGTTCTAGTTGCCTTTCCTAGTTTAACCTTGATTCAGCAAGGTCAGACTGGATGGTCTAAGTGTGGGGGTTGGCAACCTATGGCCCCGGGGCCAAATCAGGCCTGCAGCCTATTTTTGTAAATAAAGTTTTATTAGAACACAGCCATACCTGTTCATTTGTTTGTGGCTGCTTTTCAACTGTGATGGCAGGGCTGAGTAGTTGGGACAGAGACCGTATGGCTGAAAAGCTGAAACGAGTTACTGTCTGGCCCTTCACAGAAAAGGTTTGCTGACCTTTGAATTTTAAGTGCATGATTTTGAATTTTTTAAAAGAAAAGTTATACATTACTTCAAGGTGTAAATATATTTGGAGTTCAAAGATAGAGATTACTTGAGAGGTAATGAAAGCATAATAGGTACAGACATAGAGTCTATTATTAGTTTTTTCACATTAAGCAAATGCCATAAAGCAGGGGTAACAATGGAATCTAAATCATGGAATTGTTATGATAACTGAACGACACAATCCAGATCAAAAGTCTGGCAGAGTGCCTATTGTGCAAATGTTGGCTCTTATTATAAAGGAATTTTCACCCCTTAGTATGGTTTATGGGGCAGTATTTAGGAGATACTGCCATCTAGTGGGTGGATTCGTCAGGATTCTTGAGTAAGCATTGGCTCTCCCTTCCTCTTCCTGTTTCTCCATAAGCTGTATGAAGATAAATGCCTCTGGACTTGTCCCCCCTCTCCCGAGAAGAGTGGGTTTAGAGAAGGGAGATCTCTGAGCCCTAGACAGTGACTGGGTATGAGTATCCGGCCTCACCATTAGAGCGGTGGAAGGTGGGGGCAGGGCCTTTTAGAGGTGGGCTGCTGGTCTGTGGTGTGGTTATGGTGTGGAGCTGAAAGCTACAGGTAAAAATGAAGTCATGTGGGCGCAGATCAGAGCAGAAGATGTGTCTCACCATGTTCAAGTCAGAACTCAAGTCGGTGAAGGACTGTCATCCAGTAAAGAAGGACTTAGTTCCCTCTCAATTGGCCAAGGACCAAGTCAGAAGGGAGGGAGGGCTGTGTCTTTTAGCTTAGGGTGGAGTTCTGCAAAGGGCACCCCACAGGGGGACGGGTTGACACCCTCTTTGTTGATGGGCTCCTCTGAATCCTACGCTGTGTGCCCAGGGAAGAGGCTTATACAAGGCCTGGGAACTGACTTTGTTCCTCTAGTACAGGAAAGGGGCCCAGTTGTTTCCTTTCTGAGGTTAAGAAAGAGAGAACTCTCTTTTCTCTATTTCTAGGGCTTCCATGTGGTTGGTTAGTGCTGCCCTAAAACTTCTTTGAGGTTGTGGGAGGAAATACAGAGGTTTTGTGCGTGTATGTGTGAGTGAGTGAGACAGGGAGGGACAGACACCTTCCAGCACCTCTGTTCCTCTGATGTATATCCTTGCCCTAGTCCATGCGGCTTCCCTAACTTCCAGTTTCAGTTCTTGGGCCTCTCTCCATTTAAAACCAGTTCTATACAACTATTCAGTGAATGCATGTTTTCCCTAAGGTTTTTATATTTATTTTTTTAATTCTTAGTGTTTTAAATCTTTTTCAGAGAAAGCCCATCTCCTTGTGGCATTAACCCCGGAACAGATGCTACCCCATCTTTTTCTCTAGCTTCATCCTATTTCCATAGCTCTTAAATTTCCAGCTTGCTATAACTTTGACCTAGAAGCTCCTATAGCACCTCAAAAAGAAAATTAGCCAAAGCCGAAATAATGAACTTCAGTGCCCAGACTACCCCCTTCCCCTGAATTCTCTGTTTCTGTAATTGTATCTCTGTCCTTGCCGTCCCTGGGCTTAACACCTCTGAGTTATCTTGGATTTCTCCTTCTCTTTCTCCTCCATGCCCCATCAGTTCGCAGGTCACCCAGATCCCACCTCTGTGCCACTGTCCGGACTCTGTCCCTACCTTTTCCATTTCTGCCGTTACCACTCCAGCCCAGGCTCTTACTCCCTCTCACCTGACCTATTGCAGTAGCCTAACTACTACTTGACCCATCTCTAGTATTCTAACTTCAGTTTACCTTCTGCCCTGAAGCGGGCTTAGTGATCTCAAATCAGAATTTTCATCCTCACACATCTCTGATGAAGAAGACATCAGTGGCTTTGTTTGGCCACTGCACAAAAATTGCACTCAAAGCTCTCAGTCATCTGGCCCTGACCCTTCCTGCCTGATGTTCCCTACCCACCCTAAGTGTGCCCCTCACCTCTGTGATATAAGTCCTCCTTCCTCGAAAGGATAGCTCACTCACTTATTTTTCTTTGATTTTGAGGGTACATTGGTTAAAACTGGGGGAAGTGAAACAAGGAAAGGCTTATGATAGAAGAAGCAAAAGGAGAGCCTATGTAGGGCTGCTCTGGCTCACTGGAAAGTCAGAGAAGAGGGGGCCTTGGAGATAAGTTCAGGGGGTAGACCCCTGGCGAGCTGCCACTGCCCATTGCTCCCCTGGTTGCAAGTCTCGTGGGGTCCCTTTGGGTTTAGAAGATGCATGGCTGTGGGGGAAGAAAGGCTTGGGCATGCTCCCAGGAGGGAGGGCATGTGCTGCTACATTTCTTGATTGTCCCTACCCTCCCTTGCCAATGTCCTGTTCCCGTCAGAGCCAGGAATAATCTCTCCCTCTCTGAATTCTCATGAGCTTTAGTTTGTTCCTCTCACGTGATAGTGGCCATGCTTGCCCTTGTTTTCAGGTTTGTTTGCCATATCTAATCTCTCAACGTGATCATTGGTGCCTTCAGATTAGGGCCATCCTCTTGTTCTCTTTTGTGTTCTTTTAGATTGCTCATAGAAGTGGGAATGTCTGTTGGAGCCTGTGCTCCCAGGGTCAGCTGGGGCTCTTTTCCAAGAGGCTTAAGGAGTTGGGCCCCTAAGATTGCTTAGGGCCCTACTCCTCATGACACAGGAGCTCAGTAAGCCATGGGTATCAGTCACATCAGGAACTCTGAGCTCATATCATGTCTACTGCGGTTTCCCTTCTCTCTTTCGGCTCTAGCCTTCGAACTGGGTATGCTCAGGCATGCTAATAATGGTCTTCTTAGCAAAATCAGTTCAGTTAGCACAGGCATGTAGACCATGGGCCCAAGCATGTGGACAATGGACTCTGTCCCTTAATTAGCAACTTCCTAATGAAGACTGCTTGTTCAAGGGGACACTTTTTGATGCATAAATTTGGTCAGTGCAAACCCAAATGGTGGCTGTGGTTTAGTGGGAAGGTTGTGGACTTGAAATGAGAAGAATGGGTTTAAGCCTTGATTAAGACATGTCTTTCTCCCTCCCTCCCTAGGGACAGACAGGAAGGGAGAGAGATGAGAAACATCAATTCTTTGTTGTAGCTCCTTAGTTGTTCATTGATTGCTTTCTCATATGTGCCTTGAGCTGGGGGCTACAGCAGAGCCAGTGATCCCTTGCTCAAGCCAGCGACCCTGTACTCAAGCTGGTGAGCCCGCACTTAAGCTGGTGACCTTGGGGTTTCGAACCTGGGTCCTCCGTGTCCCATTCTGATGCTTTATACAATGTGCCACCACCTGATCAGGCAAGACACATATTTCTTATGTGGCCAAGATGCTTGATCTAAAAGTTTTGCTTTCTTATCCATATTCTACAGCATTGAAATAAAGTTAAATGAAGTAATAATGGGTAAAATACTTTATAAACCAGTAACTACTGTGAGAATTATTATTGATTAACATGGGATGGGGCTAGAGGGCTCCTGGGAGTGTGTTGCTGAGAGAGTGCACTGTTGTTTGATTCAGCCTGACTGAGTGTTCTAGGGAGAGTTTGTATTGGCACCAAGATCAGTGAGGTTTCCTGGGAAGGTGGAAGCAGGTCTAAGATAATCATTAGTTCACCTACCGAAGTGTGTTACTCTGATGGTAAAAGGGAATGAATGGAAGACTCACCAAAGAGGAGGACATCTTTTGATAGGTCCCTACCCCCTTTTGTGGTTGAATATTTGGGGGCACGTATCTGCCAGATATTGTACTAAACACACTTAAAAACAATAACCTCCTAGATAAAGAACTGTTTATATATGTGGGTATGTACATTGTTATAAGCTCAGCTTATAAAATATAGCTTGATAGATGTTCTATAATCTTGGGGTAGGGTATTGATGATGTGGTCACCCCCTTAGGTCAGGATTGCCTGACTTTCTGTCCTTGATCTTTCCTGCAGTGGCATCCTCTGAGGAGATGGGATTTTCCCTCCAGCGTTGCTATGGGGTGGTAGTGGTGGTGGTGCAGAGATACTGTTCCCTTTTTTTTGCCTCACCCTCCCTATGTGGGGTGCTCTATGTGGAGGTGGGAGCCCAGAGGGATGAAACAGAATATTGATTACAAGGGAGGAGGTTTTGGGGTTACAAGCTGTCTCTCCCCATTTCTCATATAGGTGCTTCAGTGAAGAATCCTGCGTTTCCATCCCTGAAGTGGAGGGATACGTGGTGGTCCTCCAACCTGATGCCCCCCAGATCCTGTTGAGTGGCACTGCTCACTTTGCCCGCCCAGCTGTGGACTTTGAGGGATCCGAGGGGGTTGCCCTGTTCCCAGATCTTCAAATCACTTGCTCCATTTCTCACCAGGTGGAGGCCAAAAAGGATGAGAGTTGGCAAGGCACAGGTAAGGATGACCTTGGGGAGCGATCTCATCCAGGGAAGGGGTCCCTGTGTTGCACTAGAGTGAGGGAGAAAACTGGGCTGGATGTGAACGAGCAACTTCATCCTGCATTTACTGGACTAGAACCACCTACCATTAGGAAGAAGAGCCAGTAGGAGGCCTACAGGTGTATGGAAATTGTTGGGTAATGGTGTTCTTAAAATTGATGCTGACTGCTCTCTGGGAATGACCATGGAAGGGGAGGAGGAGTGGCCATGAGGTGGGTCTTCAACTTTGACCCAATTCTTGACTCTCTCTAATCCAGTGACAGACACACGCATGTCAGATGAGATTGTGCACAACCTGGATGGCTGTGAGATTTCACTGGTGGGAGATGATCTAGACCCAGAGCGGGAAAGCCTGCTCTTGGACATGGCTTCCTTTCAGCAACGAGGGCTGGAGCTCACCAACACATCTGCGTACCTCACCATTGCCGGTCAGTGGAGCCCAAAGGCCTGTCTTCTTTTTCTGTGTGTGCTTCTCCCCATAATCTGTGAATACAAAGGTCACCCCCCCCCCAGGCCCAAGGATGTGGCCAAGTGCCTGGAAGATGCTTTGACTTCCAGGTTGCTGCTAGGTTTAGGCTCAAAATGGTTCTTTCTCCCTGCTTCCCTCTACAGCCTGACTCACTTACACTCTTCCTTTGGCTGAGTTTTCTCTATCTTCCTAATCTTCTAGCTCTTTGATACCAGCCATTCTGTCTGTCTTCCATCTCATCAATCTCACGTACACAGCATAGCTTTCAGTTAGAGATAATCTAACTAATGGTCATGATTTGAGGACTTCCAAAGAAAGCCTGCTCTTCTTCAAAACCCTCCACAAGGGAGGATGGGAGCTGATAGGCATAACCAGTTCCCTCCTGTTTCCATTCCCTTCCAGAGCCTCCCTGATGACTTCTGTGTTTCCTCTTCTCTGTTTCTCTCCTGATTGCCACCCTCCTAATGTTTGCAGAGTCTCCTGATTTCCTTCTCTCCATCCCTATTCAGAAGCCACAGAGCGATTAAAGGAGGGCAGAGCAGGAAATGCAGTCTACCCCAGCCAGTTAGCTCCAGGTGGGGCGGGGGCGGAGGGGAACATCTTGTCTTCTGAGAACTCAGGTCCCATCTTTGTTGAAGGGTGGGACTACCCTATTCTAGGCTGGTGAGAGTCAGAGAGAGAGTGCCACCCTGGACCTCTTCACTGGCTCCAGCACTGAGCTGCTTCCTCCTGCCCCAGGGGTGGAAAGCATCACTGTGTATGAAGAGATCCTGAGACAGGCTCGTTACCGGCTGCGACACGGAGCTGCCCTCTATGCTAGGAAATTTCGGCTTTCCTGCTCAGAAATGAATGGTCGTTACTCCAGCAATGAATTCATTGTGGAGGTACACAGAAAGTCTTCTTCCTTCCATGCTGCCCTCCACTGGCGAGGAGTCAGGACAAAGTGAACTGAAACCCACTTTGGTGGTGTGAATGAAAATTATAGCAGGAGGACTCCTGGACCCCGTGGTGGTGGTGGGGGGGAAGCAGCAGCTGTGGGGCAGTGGTTAAGAGATGGCTTGAGAGAGGGAAGGAGTGTGTGCCCATCATACCCTCCCTTCCCAGGTCAATGTCCTGCACAGCATGAACCGAGTTGCCCACCCTAGTCACGTGCTCAGCTCCCAGCAGTTCCTGCATCGTGGTCACCAGCCACCTCCTGAGATGGCTGGACACAGCTTGGCCAGCTCCCACCGAAACTCAAGTAAGTAAGGCTGTGTGGGGTGGGAGGGTGTTAGGGGACTGGCTGGGCCACACATCCTCCCACTCCACCCTTGGGAGAGGAGGACAGGATAGATCAGTGAGTTCTGTTCCCTTGTGGTACCCGATGGCTGTGTTCCAGTCCCTTTATCCCCATGGATCATTAACTTTCCCTTGTGAAGAATCTGAACTTTGTGTCATTGTCGGGGTGCTCATGCTTGGAATCACAAAGTCAGTGTGGGCTTTAGGCAAAACCTTGGTTGTCCCTGCTGCCCTCCCGCAACAATATCAAATTAACCCTGGGCCTAGGGATCCTTGGTAGTGAAGTTATCAATTATTTTTTAACCACCTATTATGTATTAGCACTGTCCTAAAGTACTATTAGGAACATAAAAGAATTATAAGATACATACAGTCCTTATCCTCAAGGGGAAAGTTGATGCTATTACATATGTAATGATGTGCTATTTACAAAGTCAACAGAGTATTTCTAAAACAAAATATGCAAACATGCAAATATTCAGATGGAGTGCTGCCCTTCAAAGCAGTCTCATTCCCTGGCCGTGGCCCTTCACCAGTGATGCAGTTTTTTAATTCCCAATTTAAGATTTGCTTAATTGTAGAAAAACTAGAAACTACAAGTATAAAGAAAATAAATCAGCAATAATTCTATCACAGAGAGGAAACTTTTTAATACAGTGTATTATGTGCCAGTTTTTTTCTATACCTATTGTTTTTCTTTTTACCAAGTTGAGATTCATTTATTTTGTAACCTGAGATTTATACCAAATATTATAAAATGAGTCTTCTCCAACATTATGAAAAACTGCAAAATGAGTAGGATGTTGCTAAAAATGATTTTTAGAATCCTTTTTTAGATTGCTGTCAAGCCGATGTCTGGGATGCATTTGTTTTACTTTACTTTTTTTGGATACACCTTGCTTTTGGCCCAGTTCAGGATTATCCAATTTTAGCACCCACTTTTGTCAGAGTTGGCACTAGATGTCATTTTACATTGTCAAACATTAAACCCCTTCTCAAAGGGCACAGATTTGTCACTTTTGAACAAAGACAAAAGGTGTATCACAGGCTGAGAAGGCAATTCCTTAAGGAGCTCCAAGAGTGCTTTCTTGGCAGAAGCACATGGTTACCAAACACCACCCTGCAAACAGCCCTCTCTTCTGTATAGGTAATCATAAGAATAGCGAACACATCAGTGTGTGCCAGGTGCCATGCTTGTGGGCTTCACACATGTTAACTTACTTAGTCATTACAAACAACACATGGAGTAGAGACTACAATTATCCTCTTTAAAGGCAGGGAAATGGAAGCCCAGAGAGGTTAAGAATCTTATCCAGGTCACACAGCCAGAAGATATTAGAGCCAGGATTCAAATTCAGGCAGTTGCAGAGCCTGTGTGCTAACTGTTGCTCTTCATACCCTCTCCATTTATGTTTGATGCTTTCAAAAACTATTATTAACCTCAATTCTTTATAGTTGCACCCAATTTGGGGGAGTTCAAAGGGCTTCCCAGGGCTTCTTATTCAGTCTGGCTCCCTCTCCCTGGGCAGAGGCCAGTATTACGCAGTTCTTTGTGTTTTCCTTTTTCCAGGGACTGGCTGGCTCCCTTCTTTCTTTTGTAGAAGTCTTTCTTTTTTTTTTGAAAGATTTTATTTATTGATTTGACAGAGAGAGAGCAGGGAGGGTGAGGAGTAGAAAGCATTAACTCATAGTAGTTGCTTCTCTTATGTGTCTTGACTGGGCAAGCCTGGGGTTTCAAACTGGCGGCCTCAGCATTCCAGGTTGACACTCCATCCACTGCCACCACAGGCGGGTTTTACTGTGACGCACTATGGCAAGCAGATGGAAGTAGGGCTGAGGAGGGAGCACAAGGCAGAACCAAGTTGCAAACGTTCCAAGAAGCTTCACTTGGTCTTTAGTTGGTAGAGACACATGAGGGAACTAAACCTCCTTTTGTTAAGGAGAGCCTCGGGACCAGCTTCTTTCTTCTTGTGACTCCCTAGTTCTTTCCTTAATCTTTCCCTGGAATCGGCCCACTCAACCTTGTCTGGGTTGGATGCCCGGATCCTGCTACACAGATTAGGCTGCAGGTAGAGCCGGGTTGGCATTGTTGCTGGACCTGTTGAGATTTTCAGTTCTTGTTTTCTCTGGTATGAGGTCCCAGCAGCTGGAGAGGGCGTGGTCAGGCTAATTATGCCAGAGCTCCCTCCCCTCTCCCTCATCCAACAGTTGCCTGGAGGTGCTCCAGTGTGTGTAAGTGCCGCCCTTGCTTCTCCTCCCCATTCACTGTTCTGAGATGATGTCCAGGCCAACCAAGCTTGCTCTGAAATCCTAATAGAGAGTAGCAGCCTGCTTTTGCCTTTTCTCTTATTTTGGCCCAAGTATTGTGCAGAGTTCATAGTTCACCTGGGGTCACTGGTGATTGACATTTCCTGAGCTAACCAGGAGATCCACTTCTTAAAACCTGGTCCATATGTCTTCTTACAACGGTCCTTTCCCTACCCCTCCCAAGCCCGAGAATGGTGTTACAGAACTATGGCTTTGCAATGTTAAATTCCTCTAGCCATGCAGAAGCAGTAGGAGATACCATTTTTCAGTGGAACAGGAGGTTGATTTTTCTGAAGCTCCTAAGTGCATCAGGAAACAGGGGTCAGTGTGAAGTGGGGCAGTCAGGGAATGCTTTGTGGCACATGTAGAGTTTAAACTTGGACCTTGAAGGGTAGAAGGGATTTTGCATGGCCATGACAGAGAATAAGAACTTGAAAATTGGGGGTAAGTGGTTGGTTTATGATCACGGTTAGGGAGAATAAAGTTGTCTGAGAAGGGTGAGACAAAATGATAAAGACAGTATTTACCTAGTCCAGTGGTTCTTAACCTGGGTACTATCGAACCCTAGGGGTTCAATGAGTCGGTCTCGGGTTCAGAGAAGCCTCTGCCGCAGAGGCCAGAATAAAGTAATATCGTAATTTGTTGTGAGTTCATGCACTTTGTTGGTTTTGTTCTTTGAGCAAGGTGATGTTCATGCACGGCTCATTTTGTGCACCAGTAAAAAAACATATACCTATGTCTTGAATTTGGAAAAAAAATCATATTTTATTTATCACCGAAGAAGGGTTTGGTGAATGCGCATATGAAACTGGTGGGTTCGGTACCTCAAAAAAGGTTAAGAACCACTGATCTAGTCATTCAAAATTTTGATGCACTGTTCAGAGTCCCCTGGGGAGCTGTAAATAGGTTCGGTGGCTAGGTTACACTCCCTACCTACTAAATTAGAATGTCTGGGGGTGGAAGCCAGGCATCAGGGTTTTCAAGATCCTTAAATGATTCCAATGGGCAGCCTTGGAAACATTTCCCTACATTGTTTCTGACGGCTTTGCAGAAAGACCTACAATGTAAAAGGATAAAGTCAGAAAATGAATTAGGAAGAGCAGAGGAAAGGACAAAGATGAAAGAAGCATGATATGAAACCAGTTTATAAAATACATATTCTGAGGGACTGCAGTTGCTAGAGTGGGTTAGAATTTTGACCTTGAGCTTCCTTGTAGCTAAAGCAAGAGGGAACCTGAGCAGGTTACGAAGGTCAAATGAAAGGAGAGAAGCAGGATTTCAGAAGCCCTGGAACCAAGGGCAGAAAGAAATTTCTCTGGAGGGTCTTCACAAAGGGGGACCTGTGCAAGGCACTGGACAAGGCTCCGCATAGGGTCCTCACCATCAGATGAAACCAAGAGTCCACATGGGCCATTTGCTAAAACAGCCCTTCATGTTGACTGTGGAGGTTGTTGAAGGTCAGAAGTAATGGCTTAGATATAATGCAGTAAGAAAGGTTGATTGTAGTTTTAAAATTCTTGTCTGTAGCTAATTTAAAAATCCTTCCATCTCCCTGGCCTCCTGACTCATTTTAAACTAATTAACCATGCTCCTTGGCCTACAAATAGAGTGACTGCGTTTTGTCTTTCGTGCAGTCATTTCTTAGTCCTGGCAATAAACCTGTGATTCCCTTCACCAGGCCAGGGACTCAGAGGGACAAATGAATTTGATTAAGGCACAAACCAGAAGCTTTGGCTTGTCATCATTGTGCCCTAGAGCAAGTTTACCTGCTGTGGTCTCCACTCTCAGGAGAGATCTCCACTCCTTCTAGAGCAGTGGTTCTTAACCTGGGTTCTATCAAACCCTAGGGGTTCGATGAGTCGGTCTCGGGTGAATAAAGTAATACCGTAATTTGTTGTGAGTTCATGCACTTTGTTGGTTTTTTTCTTTGAGCAAGGTGATGTTCATGCACGGCTCATTTTGTGCACCAGTAAAAAAACATATACCTATGTCTTGAATTTGGAAAAAAAATCATATTTTATTTATCACTAAAGAAGGGTTCGGTGAATGCACATATGAAACTGGTGGGTTCGGTACCTCAAAAAAGGTTAAGAACCACTGCTCTAGAGCCTGGGCTTATCTGCTATAGGGACATATTCTGCTGGTGGGGCCAACCCCACCTCCTCCAAATCTTGCTCATTAAGGTGAAGACTTGGGAGGGACTGTTTCCTGCAGAGGGGCAGAAAGGTCATCTCAGTCTCCGGCTTTTCTCCTCCGCCACCTGCTGGCAGTTGAGAAATGCTGATCCAGTGGGGCCCATCTCTGCCCTGGAGCCAGAGCCTAGGGAGCCTGCCTGCCCTGCTAGGCAGTCAGCTCTAACTGGAGAGTGGCCCAAAGTGGGCTATGGGTCGGGTCAGCCCGGGTACCAACTTGGCAGAGAGCCATCAGGGCGGCCTAAAGGAGGTGTGAGGCTAGTGTGCCTGTTCAGGCAGGGCGTTTTCCACACACCTGGTTGGCCCCGGAGCGTGTGGCAGTGTTCGTGTGCGTGTGCTGGCTGCCGCAAGGAGGGGACTGCGGTGGGGTGTGTGGGGCGCCTGTGCTGTGTGCTTCTCTGCACTCTTCTGTCTCTTGACAAGTGAGTCTTGGAGGCTGCGGGTCAATTCAGGACCGGGAGGTCTCTCTGTGGCTTGGAGCATAATGTGTGTGTGACACATACATGTAATGGTCCCTGAGCAACGGGACTGCCCCGAATCTGTGGCTCCCAAAGCCTCTGGTCAATTGAGCTGCTGTGAGCAAAACCAGTGGGGAGGGGTGTGGACCATGTGGGCTGTAGTGACCCAGCTTCCTGTGAGGGCCCTGGGGCTGGGCATGCGCATGTGGGAGCTCTGCCTCCAAGTGTCCCTGGGGTTGTGCGGTCTCCTGCTTCGCCTCCTCCTGCTTCTCCGAGGGCTGTGTGTGTTTGTGCGGGAGTGGTGCTGGACTGTGCTCAAGGCAGCCCCTGTCTGTGGTGTTTACATCTTCCTGCAGGGGGTTGCCTGGGCTGCCCAGCTGGTGGGGAGCTGGGTGACACTGCACCTATGGCTCTTCCCTGCCTTACTGGAGACCCTGAAACGTGTCCTGCGGACCCTGCTGTGTGAGCAGGCTGCCAAGTGGCTGGTGCAGGCAGCCGTGTTGGTCAGCAGAGGCTTGGCTCGGGTGCGGGGTGTGAAGACATTTGTCCAGCTGTGTGCCCACATGTTCTTCCTGGGCATGTACATGTGCATGCACGTCTGCTTCTCCACTATCAGCTCTCGGGTCCGTGTGAAAGTCAACATGCCTTTCAGTGTCTCCCTGCCCTTCAAGGTCCATGCTCCCCTGAACCTGGGCCTCAGAGTAAAGATGCAGGGCCAGGAGCATGACAGGGCCAAGGAGAAGGAGTGTATGCCTCTGGGGGAGGTTAGGGAGGAGCAGAAGCCCCCAGTGTCCAGGAGCCCTAAGCCCACAAGGAGAAGGGAGGCGGCACCGAGCAGGAGCAAGCTCAGTTCAGGTGGGTAAGCTGTCCCCAGCTTTGGACGTTCTCTCCTCCACATCATTAGCCCATGTAGCTGCCTCTCTCCTTCCCCCACTGGGCACTGGGTTCCTCAATCTGAGGCTAAGTGGTCTTGAGAGGATGACGTGGGGTGGTTCCAAACCTTGCCTTTTACCTGCTGAAGATAGGGCTGCTCCTGGAGCGTTGGGCTGGGAGACCTTTTCTTCCCCTGCCCTTGCCCCCTTTTGCATACCTTCCTCCCACTGTCTCTTTGTCCCTTTGGTCCTGACAGCAGCCCTTCTACCGCCCTCCAGTACTTCCTGGTCCTATTTTCCTTCCAGCTGCTATAGGGTGGTCCTCTCTTCTGGGTCATCATGGATCCTATCTTCTCTTACTAAGACACCCCCTCCCCAGGGTCCTCCTTCCTGCTCCCTGTGCTGAGTCCCCTCCGGTGGGCCTGGCCAGAGTCTCCTTACCACATGCTCTCCCTGCAGTGGTCCCCAGCGCAGCGACTCTCATCATTGTGGTGTGTGTGGGTTTCCTCGTGCTCATGGTCATTCTGGGCCTGGTGAGAATCCACTCCCTTCACCGCCGCGTCTCAGGGGCTGGCGGGCCCCCAGGGGCCTCCAGTGACCCCAAGGACCCTGACCTCTTCTGGGATGACTCCGCTCTCACCATTATCGTGAACCCCATGGAGGTAAATGGGCCAGGGAGTGGGGAAGTCTACAGGGTCAAGATTCAGGTGCAGCACACAAAGCAAAGACCCTCTAAGGAACAGCCAGGCCCTGGGGAAAAAAGCTCAGGGCAGTTGCCTGTGGGTAGGAAGGAGACAGGTTTGGACAAGGGAGGAGGTGGGGGTAGAGGGACTGAGGGAGTATGGCCCTAAAGGAGAGGCTATGGGGTGTGTCAGGCTGCTGAGACCCTCTCCTCTTTGCTCCTGCCTTCTCCAGTCCTACCAGAATCGGCAAGCCTGTGTGGCGGGGGCTGCTGGTGGCCAGCAGGAGGACGAGGACAGCAGTGACTCAGAGGCAGCTGACTCACCCAGCAGCGATGAGAGACGCATCATCGAGACCCCCCCCCACCGCTACTAAGGCCTGTCCCCTCCCCAAACAGAGAGAGAATTTTTGCCCCGGTGAGACAGAGACAACCCCCCCCCCCAAAGAAGAGAGAAGGACATTCTGAGAGAAGAGAGACCAATAGAGAGAGAGCTTGAATCATCCTTTAATCTCAAAATCCCAGTGGGCCCACTGGAGTCTCCCCTCCCCACCCCCAGCCCACCTCCCTCCCATGCCTCTGGAAGACTACTTACTGTTCCTGTTCCCCCTGTGGAAGACTACAGCACTACAGCGACTACTATTTCTGCCCCCCAGGGCAGCCTCCCCCTAGCTCACCCGTGTCTCTGTCTCTCCCCCTACCAGCCATGCTCTGTATTGGGGGGTAGGGACAGTGGCAATGGCAGGGGCCCAGGTGGTACTGAAGGAACCTTTACTCTGCCCTTCCCTACCCTCCTGTCCATGAGGCCGTCCTCCCCGCGGCTCCCTCCACAGGGCCTTCCTGCTTCTCTTACAACCCCCCACCTCTCTGTCCATTTCACTCTGGGGACCCCTGCTTTGTCACCGTGCCCACTTTTCTTCCTTTGTTGTCCTCTTTTCCTCCTGTCCTTGCCTAAGGTCCTACAGCCCTTAGCCCTTCCTCCATGACCTGGTCATGGCCAGGTTGTCCGGGTGGGAGCGGGATTGGGGACCCTAGCGTGTTATATATAATGTATATTTTTTCATGTTGTGAGCACAGCCCCTGTGTCCCATGTGCAGCTCACAGCCTTGTGTGTGCGTGTGGCATCGTCATGTCCTGGGGTGGGCGGTAGGGGGTTGGATGTGGTAAGGAAGGGGACACACCTGAGAGTTTTCAAATAAAACAACCAGAAAAAAGCTCCGTGAGCTGCCTCCAGCCTGGCTGAGCCGCCGGTGTGGGCCCTGTGTGGGAGGTGGGCCCTTGGGTCTCAGGGCTGGGGTGAAGGGCACAGGGCTGGTTGTTTTAGGTGCTATCACCAGGATGTCAGGCCATAGGGAAGTAAGTCAGGGTCAGATGGCTCTCACTGCTCTCTTCCCTCAGCACTCTGGGAAAATAGAGGTAATTCACGGGATGCCACAGATGCCTGGGCTGCATGTGGTGACTGCCAGTCCCTCCCCATCTCTTAGAATATGCCATGTGGAGCACACGGGCTCCTAGCAGTGGAGTCCAGGACATAAGGGCAGGCAGCCCTGCTATTTGTAACAAGAGAGATGGGCTCTGAGACGTGTTCCGAGGTAGGAAGGACCAGTAACTGGATGGGGTTGTTTCAGTAGAGGGACCTGTAGTGGAAGCATTCTTCCTGTGCTGTCCCTGCCCCAGGAAGTACCAGGGGTCCAAGTCTTAATCCCTTTCTGTGGGATGAGGGGTTTCGAGTATCAGTAAGTTCTCCGGGGTTCTTGTTAACATACATGGGATGGAGGTGGAGCTCACTGGCCCGTCCCATGCCCCACCCAGTGCCCCATCCTTACCCATGGCTTCAATTACCAGCTGAGTGTGGGTGCCTCCACATGTATTCCTCCCAGCCAGACCTATTTTCTGCTCCCTACTTACAACTACCTCTTGGCATTTCTACTCAGGCACCCTGTGCCTCAAACTCAACCTTAGCCCAAATTCTACTCTATTTTGGTTCACTTCTCCTTATCCCCTTTTGCCCAGTTACTTAAGTCGGAAACCTAGATTTCTCCCTCTCCCTTAACCTAATGTCCATAATGGTGATGAAATCCTGTCATTTTTACCCCTTAAAAATCTCTCAGTATGTCTGTCTTTCTCTTCCCCCTACTGCTGTTACTGTCTTGATTCACAAACTCTTCAATATAAGCCTGGCCCGTTGCCAGGGCCTCCTACCTGCCTCCCACTGGTTTTCTGTACCTTTGGTGTCTTACCCCATGCCAGCCTGACAGGGTCTGAGTGACCTTTCTACAGTGGAACTCTGGTTGTGCCACTTTTCTCTCAGAACCTTCCCTACCTCCCTGGCACTGCCACGGTCAAGTTTTTAGGCCTTGGTAAGCCCTTTAACACAGGTGGGTCGGGCCTTGCCTCCTTCCCTGGTCGCTCTGCCACCACTCCTGTGCACCTGGGCCGGTCACACAAACCGCTAGTACTGCTCTTTCTGCCTCCGTGTCTTCCCTCTGCCCAGCATGTCCTGCCCCTTTGTGTGCTCCTGGAGTGCTTACCATTCTACTTATTTATCCTACTTTGTGTGCAATCTTCTACTTATCGCTGAAGACTCAGTTCCAATGTTACCTCTTCTAGGAAGCCTTCTGTGCTCTGGCACCTCCTGTGTATGCCTCTATCATAGCACTTCTTCCTAAACTGTGGTACATGTCTGTCTCCACCACCAGGTCTATGGTATCCTCAGCAAATTGTACAGGGTCTGGCACATGGCAGAAGCTCCGTAAATGATGAATGAGGTAATATGTGTGGCTCTCACACTGAAAGACTTATTGGTAGAAGGGGAGAGGAGAGCTGCTCTGCCGGCCTCCTGGCCTGGGAAGTCAGTGCATAGAGGACAGAGGTGGCCAAGCAGATGCCCTGCAGCTGCCTCTCCTGTGGCGGTGCTCCCTGGATGCCAAGCTGACGTTTCTGTCTGTGGCAATACCACGTGGGAGGTGGCTCTACCTGTTCAGCCTGAGTCCCTCAGACATTCAGGTGATGGCTCAATAGTAGAGCTATGAGAGAGTTTGTGGCCCTGAATTGCAGTGAGTTAGCCCCATTCTCTTCCCCCTTGCTATCCCTCCTCATCCTCACCTTCCCTGGTCCCTGAGACCATAGCTTTCCATGCAGAGGAGCTGAAGCCAAGTGCATCCAATTATCTGTTTGTCCTCGGAGCCCCTGCAGTGTGGCTGAGACTTAGACACTGGGTCCTTATTCACTTCCAGTTTGAGCCATAGCTCTGGGGACCACTTTGGGAATAGGGAGAGCTTGCCAGGAACTCTGTTCCCCCTTGATGTATATAACACCTGCGGTACAGAATGGCAAATGGTGGTGTGGTCTTTCTTAGCATCTGCCCAACCTTGGCCGGACTCAGAGGTGGATTTAACGGTGGGCACACTGGGCTCACGCCCTGGGCCCTGACTTCGGAAGGGCCCCGCAAAACCCCAACTTTACACTTTTTTCTAATGTAAGGGGCCCAATATTTTCTTCTGTGCCCGGGGTCTCAATTGGACTTGTGGCCTTTTTGGATCATCTGTCTCTGGGATGGGTTTTTCCTGAAACGCACTATTCTACAGTGGTTTCCTGGAGACTTTAGAATCAGAGCCTCTGATCACTGATTATATCTTAAACTTGTAACCTTTCCTGTCCCTCGTGTCTGACATCCCAGATCTCAGTGTATGGTTGGTTACTGCCATCTCCCTGTATGACAACTGGATACATAAAGGAGTCATTGGGGAGGGGTTTATAAGTAGGAGCCGAGGGAAGACCCTGAATTCTTTGTGCCCTTGCCTACTGGCCCACCCCTCTCAATCTCTCTGAAACACCCACACGAAATAGGCAGCAAGAATGAGGCAAGATACCAGCCCTGATCATGAGCTGAAAGGACAGCGGCAGGAGTCCAAATGGGTTTTTATTTTGTTGCTCAATATCTCCTGGAAGGCTGTTCCATAACCTCCCTCACAGAAGCTGGCAAAGCCTCAGGGTGCCAAGCCCTGGGCAGCGCTTCCAATTTACCTACTCCCATTTACTTTGCAATAGTCAACACACCTCCTTTGGCCTGACTCCATTCTTTCCTTCTGCACTGGAGGGCTGTTTTCCTGTGAAGTCCTCTCTCTGCAGTGAAAATTAATTAGCTTCCTGAAAGGGGCATGATGAAGAGCTATGCCCTTGGGAAAAGCCAGGCTGTAGAGGCAGATATGGTAACTGGGAGTTGGAAAAAGTATCCTTCTTCCAGTTACTGGCCAGAGGCCTGAAAACTCACCCTATGCCTCCTGGGTGGTGAACACACCACACACGCTGGTTGTGTGTAAACACAGGAGGGCACTGCCCTCTTCAGGAGTCTCCAATTCCATCCTGCAACTTTAGGGCTAACGCACCAATCAGTAAGAATTCCATTTCCCCACCCACAGCCCCCACCCTGGGGACTTTGTTGGGTAGGTAAAGAATGACACTTCTGCTCCCAGTCTTCTAGTAGGTATGGAAGATCTCATTTGCCCTTCAGATTTCGATATCCATGTTTGCTCCCCAAACTGTATCCCCTGGACTCCCCCAGACTTACCACACCTCAGGGCTCCTCTGGATGATATGTCGATCTGGTAAATCCCTGAGACCCTGGGATGTCTCAGAGGGTGTATGAGCGTGAGTTTGTGTCCACTCTTCCTCTGTGCACTGCGGATATGGTTTCCCAACTCTACTTCCTGGGTGCCCCTCCTCACCCAGCATCCTTTGGGCGAGTCCCTGGCGGGCAGGCAGGTGCTTCTGACAGACGGAGAGGAGGGGCTCGCACGCTTATTTTCACAGAGCGGGTGTCACTACATCCCCAACAGCACCACGCTGTCGCTCCCTTAAAATATCCACATCCTCCAGGAAAAAGACAGATGAAGGTTTAAATTTAGCAACAGTGGGTAGGAGGGGGTGGTGATGGCGTCTCTGGGATGTGGTGGAGCTGACTTTGTCAGAACAGGAGTAGAAACCCTATGAGGCCTGGGTGAGGATTCCAGTCCACAAGGATAAGGGAACGTCTTTCCCAAACAGCCAATCGAAAGACCTGAACCAAATTTCCCAAGTTCTCACCTCAGGTCTGTAGTCCTCTCCCATCACCCCATCAGATGTGGTCTTTTCCCCTTAAACGCGTGCAGTTAGGATTGTACCATGGTCTCCCCATGGGCTGCAGCATGGCTGGCTCTGGGGGGAGGCTGTTAGAGGGCAAAAGAAGTATTTGAGAAGACCTCTAATTTTAAGTTAGGCCTCTGAAGGAAGAGTAGCCTTCCTTCATTATATGGTGTTACAGAGAGGGAAAAGTCCAAAAGGCATGTAGCAGTGAAGAGAGGGTAATATAAACATCTTCCCAAGGACAACTGGTCAAAGCCCCAAGGGACCAGGTGGACTTAAGCTGCTCATGCTACCTTATCATACCCTGATAGTTTAGCTGTCCCCCCACAGACCCAAAGTCCCTACTCTTGATATGCCACCTTGTTGCTTTAAGGAAATCCTATAGCACAGAGGCTCCCCCTGCCAGGGGACGTGAAGAGGGAGCAGGGTGGAGGAGGCTTTGCTGTTAGCTCTGCTTTTGTTCAAATCCCAGCAACTTAGTGTTTCTTCTTTAACTTCTTAAGCTTCGGTTCATCCCCTAAATGGGAATTGCTTCCTCAAAGGGTTGAGTGACACTTAAATAAGAACTCTTCGAAGTAACTCAGAATCAGCATGTTATATGCCAGCAATCCTCAATTATTGGAAGATGGACAAAACCATCCCCAGCCACAGTAAATGTGGTCTGTACCAGCAGGAAGTTCTAGGCTGCCTGAGCTTGTGGTTTGGAACATATGCTTTGGAGCCAGGCACACCTGGGTTCCTTTCTCCTTGGCAGTTTACAGAAGCTTATAATAACTAATGCCCATAGGAGAGTGACTATTTTTATAGTTCCTAGGTTGTTTTAAATAGACATAGGGTTATTTTTGAATAGATGGGGGTTTCAGCAACAGGATATGCTAGCATCTTAGCAAACAAGAGCTCACAGACTTTAGGGTACTGACTTCTGTGGGTGACCTTGAGCTAGATGGGCAAAGGTGACCTGGTACTACAAGAGAGACTAGTTCACCAAACAGGTGGTCTTTTGGTCACACCTCAAAATGGGCAGAATTTTGGCTATAAAGCTCTGATGTGTAGAAAAAGAGTACAAATGGAGAAACCACTCTAAAATGAAGTTGGAGCTGCCACCCCACATGAACAGCCTTGTACATCTTACTCTTCAAACCTTTGGAGTATTAACTGGGCAAAATAACCTTTGGACTGAGGCTAGAGCAACCTTGCATCCCAAATATCTATTTGTAAAGAAAAGAAGAAAACAGGTATTATGACTACTGAACTGAAAATTAAAGACATCTTTGGAATTAGCATCATCATGTTAGCTTATCTGTACCAATAGAAACACCTTCCTTCTATTGTTGTAACTGTTCCCCTTCCCTTTTTTTTTTGTATTTTTCCGAAGTAAAAAGTGGGGAGGCAGTTAGACTCCTGCATGTGCCTGACCAGGATCCACCCGGCATGCCCACTAGGGGGCGAAGCTTTGCTTATCTGGGGCGTTGCTCCACTGCAGCTGGAGCCATTCTAGTGCCTGAGGCGGAGGCCATGGAGCCATCCTCAGCACCCGGGCCAACTTTGCTCCAATGGAGCTTTGGCTGCCAGAGGGGAAGAGAGAGACAGAGAGAAAAGAGAAGGGGAGGGTGGAGAAGCAGATGAGCGCTTCTCCTGTGTGCCCTGATCGGGAATTGAACTCGGGACCTCCACATGCCAGGCTGATGCTCCCTTCCCTTTCTTATAAATACCATTGCCTTTGTCTCCTAATCAAAACACTATTTGAGTTTCTGCCTCAATCAGGACTTCCCGAATAGCGATTCCTTTTTGATATTAAACAAATGCTTGTTGCCTCTTACTTTAGCCTTTTATTTTTAGGTTAACAGGTGGATGGAATAACTTTTTGTACTGCTGTATTTTCCAGGTTTTCAGACTGAGCCTCAAACCCAAAAGGAACTAAGTGCATTTCTGAGCATGTGTGTGAACTTTGTGCAGGCCCAAGTAGGCCATGTCTGGTCAGCTTCTTACTGTCCTTGTGAACTGTATTATGGGACCAGGGAAGGAGGTTTAAACCAGCCAATAACTCAGATTATTAGGCTTGTCCACAAGTTCCCAAGAGTTATCTCTAAGCTCCTCAAGGTAAACTGTAATTGTAACTTTTATAAGCTTTTGGTTAATTATGCAATTCTTGGCTGTGACTTCGAATTTAGGAGCCCCAGGCTGTGGCTTTAGCTAACAAGGATGGCATATTTTCCCAATGAAGAGATCAAAAGGAGTGATAAGGGGATTCCTTATTATATAAGGAATATACCATTTTCTTGTTAAGAAAGAAAAATAATTGAACTTACTGAAAACTCAAAGGCTTAAAAGGGCAACTAAAAGACCCATGTCTGGAACATTTTGACTCTAATAATCCTGTTTGCAAAGAGTGAAGGAAGAACTGCTTAAAAACAAAAATTACAACAACATCTTTCTCTTGGAACAGGAGAGGTGGAAATTGAAAGAAAGAAACAAAAGGCTGTTTAAGCTGGAGGAAGAGATAGTCTCTAATATTAGAAGAAAGGTTTATGGTCTTTGAAGACAGGCTAGACAACATATGAAAGGAACATGAGGACTCAGAGGCGAGGCAGGTATGAAAAGGAAAGAGATTTATGTGGGTCTGATGATTCTTAATTAGAGGATTAGAAAAGAGAGAACTTTGACAGAGCAGGAGAATCAGGTAAGACAAGAAACATAACAGAAGGAATGCAGGACTTATTAGGTGGGGGGAATCTGCTGAGACTGGGATGGAGGTGCAGCAGCAGTTCCTCTACCCGAGATTGGATGAGGTGGAGTGAGAAAGATGCCCTACACATGTGGATTATGGACTGGTCCAGCTGAAAGCCCCACCCTGCAGCCCGCAGAGGTAACTCCACCAGGAGATTGCTCAGTGTGTTCACTGGTGAGAATTCCCTCGGCAGCACATGGCCCACAGGCCCTAGCTCTCCTGTCCTCTTCTTCAACCTGACAACTAACAGTATTACAAAGTACTTTTTGACCTAATAACCTCAGCCTTCTTGAGATGGCTCT
The DNA here is from genome assembly GCA_037038555.1 of Rhynchonycteris naso. NCBI lineage: Eukaryota > Metazoa > Chordata > Mammalia > Chiroptera > Emballonuridae > Rhynchonycteris > Rhynchonycteris naso. The sequence continues at coordinate 81,040,994 of CM073000.1, forward strand.
ATGGCTCTCCTGAGGACTAGAATTTAATATAGAGACAGTGGAGTTAGTGAAGTGTAAACCATAGTATTTTGATGTTAAGGTTAAGAATCTGTGTGAATTTCAGTTAAATTAAACTTTGCATTTTTAACTTGAAATCTTTGTTGATTTTAGAGATATGATTTCTAGTTTTAACGTGTAAGACTGCTCCAGCTTATAAACATTAGAACGTTTAAGAAAAATCAAACATCTGAACACAGTAAATCAAGTAATTAGATTTATAAGAGTTGCTTATGCTATAAGAAGATTTTGCATGTGAGGATATATATATATATATATATATATATATATATATATATATATATTTGTATTTTTCCAAAGTTAGAAACAGGGAGGCAGTCAGACAGACTCCTGCATGCACCCGACTGGGACCCACCTGGAAAGCCTACCAGGGGTGATGATGCTCTTCCCATCTGGGCCATTGCTTCATTGCTGCGGGATCTATTCTAGCGCCTGAGGCGGAGGCCATAGAGCTGTCCCCAGCACCAGGACCAACTTTGCTCCAATGGAGCCTTGGCTGCAGGAGGGGAAGAGAGAGACAGGGAGGAAGGAAATGGGGAAGGGTGGAGAAGCAGATGGGTGCTTCTCCTGTGTGCCCTGATTGAGAATCAAACCTGGGACTTCCACATGCCGGGCCAACACTCTACCACTGAGCCAACCGGCCAGGGCCTGCATGTGAGAATTTTAAGTTTACCTTGTCAGGCAATTGAAGTGCATGAGGAAAAAAATCAAATATATTAATCATATGGATATGATCTAAACAGTTATGGAAATTTTACTGTGTCTGTAGATGAGACTAATTATTAAGGAAATTTAAATCTGTTTAAGTAGAGTTAAACATCAATCAAAGAATAAGTGGAAATAATTTTTAAAAGAATTAGTACATTTATAAATAGACTTGCAGGATTTGTAAGTTGAATTTAAAGGCACAAGCAAAACCAGATTTTATACTTGTAATTTTACTATTTATTAGACACATTTGGATGTGTCTGGAGTTTTGGAAGCTCCAACACGCTATGTTCTCCTACAAATGGACCTGGAGAGCTCGCTTGGAGGTTCTAGTAGGGGAGCAGAGCCACTGGCATACCTTGGATCAAAGAACAGTCCTCTCTTCTATTGGGGAAGGTTATCTTCTTTGACCACGCACATGGTATGGTGAAGGGGGAAGGGGACACCGGACCAGCCAGGCAGATCAGCTGAATAATCCCTAGAGATCAATGGGGTGACAGATGTCACAGCCAGAGTGCCCTCACATCCTGTACTTGTAATTTTAGTAAATTAAATACTAAGTTAAAACCCAAGTAACTGGAAATTGTCTTTTCCACACACATTAGTTATTAAAGATTTTCACAGTGATGTGGTGTTTTTGGGGTTTGTATCAGGTTGTTGGATTAGAAAGAGTGATGATCTAAAAATCTTTGATGGAGAAGACATGGCCCAGAGAAGACTGGAGATACCATAAGGCAGTGGTTCTTAACCTGGGTTCTATAGAACTCTAGGGGTTCGATGAGTCGGTCTCAGGGGTTCAGAGAAGCCTCTGCCGCGGAGCCCAGAATAAAGTAATACCGTAATTTGTTGAGAGTTCATGCACTTTGTTGGTTTTGTTCTTTGAGCAAGGTGATGTTCATGCACGGCTCATTTTGTGCACCAGTAAAAAAACATATACCTATGTCTTGAATTTGGAAAAAAAAATCATATTTTCTTTATCACTAAAGAAGGGTTCTGTGAATGCGCATATGAAACTGGTGGGTTCGGTACCTCAAAAAAGGTTAAGAACCACTGCCATAAGGGAATTCTGGTCTAGGAAACAACTGAGAAGTGACCCCTCAAAGCTGCAGGAGAAGCAACGATAGAACAACTGAATGTTGGAAGACTGAAGATTAAAACAGCCACACAAACCTCTTGACTGAAAAAATCTTTTCAAAGTCACTGGCATAGTTTGACACTGTTGATGAGAGGGTGGACTGTCGTAGAGATCACCAGCTGCTCAACAAACCTTGGTCTAATTCATCATGGGTATAAATTACATTTCCCAGCCTCCTCTGCTATTAAGATGGCTAAATTACTAAGCATTAGCCAATGGAATGTGAGGATTACATGCATCAAACCTCTTGGTTGGAGAATCCATCCTCTCAATGGAGTTTAATTTCATAGTCATGATCATTGCCAGACACAAACCAATGTCCTCCATTACTCTTTTTCTCTAGTTACTTATAAGTCTCCACTATGGGCTTCGGTTGCACAGTTACATACCCTCTTATCTGCAGGTCTGAAATCCACAAGGAACAAGTAAAAATGATTATTTTCATTTAATAAAATTATTACTTTTACGAATAGAATTTAAGGTTGAAGCTGAATAAACAAAATCTAAGATTTTAAGATAGAACTTCAATAAACTAAATATTAAACACCCAAGTAACTTGATTAATTCTTTCTTAGCATCACCTTGGACTTGTGGGTCAGGTTTATGTGAGGAATTCTATGGCTAGGAGACTAAAGCTCTCCATGGCTTATAAGTAAGGCTTCTCTCTAAAACTGGAAACAGTGGTGTATAATGGGTAGGTTTTTGGAGTTATGTCTGAACTGAATTTTTTACTTCCTACCTGAATGATTTTGTATGTCTTATCTGTAAAGTAGGGTTCATGATACTTATTTCATAGGGCTATTATTAAGACTAAAGCACTAATGCAAATCAAGTATTCAGTGCAATGACTAGATTTTAGTAAGTATTCATTAAACATCACTCTTATTGGGAAGGATGATAGCTATTATAATTATTCTCATCCCAACAAGAGTTGGTCATATAATTAGTTATTGCTAACCAGTTACTAATCTAGCAGAGCAGAAGGTTGGTTATGTGTGTGGTTTGAGAAGTATTGGGAAGTCCTCTCTAGCTGTCTTGATTTTGAAATTCTACCATATCAGTTAAATATTGCTCTCTCTGGGGATTCCCTTTTTAAACATGCACTTCTCAGAGGACATCCCGTCCTTCTTGGCATGATTTAGTTTGTTAGGTACTAGGTAATTGCTTTACAATGGTAGCCAGAGAACAGTGAACATGCAAGGGCTGGTATTTGTGAAAAAAAGATGAAAAGGTAAGGAAAAGGAGAAATTCTGCACGATTCTGTCTCCCTGATCTTTCAGAGCAGTTTTTCTATCTTCCGAGATATAAATAAGTTTACACAGCTCCTTCCCTCTGGTTCTCTGGAGCCTCCTCCACCTTTGAAATCTGCAGGACAGCCTGAAAGAAATGCCTGGTCCAGGGCGCCATCTGCTGCCTGTCTCCTCTGCTGCGCCTGGGCTGGACTGGGGCTTTCGTCTTTTTGGCCCCACCATCCCTGCTCATCTACCAGCAGCCCTGAGCACCTCCTGCTCTTCTTCATGACATCAGGTCTACCTTGGTCTTGGAGCCAGGTGAGATTTCAGGGTTTCTCTAGAGACCTTGAAGTCTGACACCAGATCCAACCCTGTGGCAGATGGTGGGAGCTGAGGCTTAAACTGTGATTAAAATAATTTCTTGCATCAGGTCTGTGCTTCCCCAGTTTGGAGCAGTGGCAATAGGCCATCATGGTGACCTTGACCAGTGGCGCGGGAGAATGGAGGGAAGAGGAGTGACTCACTGCGCACCTTCCCTGTAGGGTTACCAGCTTGAGGTCTCAGGATGCGTTGGACTCCAGAATTTGTCATCACCCAGTGCTATTTTCCTTATTACGTAGAGGTATCAGAGGGATTGGGGGCAGTCCTCTGTCTCCAATCAGGCTATATGATACGGTCCGCTAAACGCAATTTGAAAGGGGACAGGCCTAGAAGGCTGGGGAGGGCCCCAGATTTGACTCTTGCAAATCGCGCGTTACACAGTGCGCCTCCGGGGAAGAGAATATACTGAGCCCAGGATCCCGTGCCCTCGGATTTCACCCCAGCTCAGAAATCCTCTCCTAGCTCCATTCTTCTTTGAGTTTCCCTTCAAACAAGTCCTGTAGTCGGTAAGCTCCCAGCGCAGTCCTAGACTTCCCCTTTAAGACTCCCGGCTCCTCCCATCACGCTGCGTCGCAGTCTTACCTTTAAAACAGCTTCCGCAAGGCAAGACAGCGGCTCCTTTAAGCCTGAGCTCCGCCCCTGGTTCCCCACCCCATCTTTTCCTCTCCGGTTCCATCCCGCACCAGGTGCCCAGGCGGGTCGTGCGGCGTGGCGCGCAACGGTGAGCGCAGGGTGAGGGGGTGCCGAGGACTCGTTCCCGAGCTTTCCTCGCCCTTGCAGTGTCCTCGCGGGTCCCGGGGGCGGGGCTGGAGCTGCGACTGGGGTTGGGGGAGATGAGGCGGTCCGGAGCGCCGGAGTGGTGGGCCTGGCCTGGCGGAGCTGGGGGAGGGGCCCAGGTGACCTAAAAGTGGGGGTGGTCCCCCCTCCCCCCCGTGCGCGCCTTACTACGGGGAGTGTGGGGCACTGGCGTTCACGGTCAGGCGTCATTGCCACTCTTCGCAGCCCTGCCAATGCCCCGGTACAGCCGGGTTGCGGGGTTGTAGCCCCGTGGTCTCTTCGGGACCAGGCCCCTGTGGGGGACGGCTGCAGGCCAATCCGTCCGTCTGAGACCACAGTCGTGGAGGCCGCTGGGGGGAGGCCCAGGCTGATAGCGGTGTGTGTGTGTGTGTGTGTGTGTGTGTGGCGGGTGATGGCAGGAGGGCAGCGGTCCGCTCTGGGACTCCTGGCAAGGGTGGGGGCCAGGAGTGGAGAGTGTGGCCACTAGCTAACCTGGGACAGACGTCTATCTGTCTCCCTCCCAGATACAGGCTGAATTGTGGGTGGGACCTGGGTTCCTAACCTTCTCTGTCCATCAGAGAGTTGGCTGTCACCATGGCAATGCGGGAGCTGGTGGAGGCCGAATGCGGGGGTGCCAATCCGCTCATGAAGCTGGCCGGACACTTCACCCAGGACAAGGCCCTTCGGCAAGAGGGGTTAAAGCCTGGTCCCTGGCCACTAGGAACCCCAGCCTCTGAGGCAGTGAGTATTCTTGAGATGGAAAGCCCAAGTGGTGGCTTAGAATGGAGAGTCCATATGTACACTTAATTAAGCTCCTTTCTGTGCTGCAGCAGTTTTCAACTGGTGTGCTGCAAGAATTTTAAAAACATGCTGCACCTGACTAGACAAGGGCTCTGACCTTTTCCCCCTTACATTGTCAAATAAAAAAAATGACACCAGCCAATACAATAATAGCAGTTAGTGTGAATTAATCAAAACTATACATATATTTTTTGGGGGTCAGGTCAATAAAAACTGATTTTTTTCTTTTTGGTGTGCTGCAGAATTGTAGTAATTAGTTGCAGGAGATGAGAAAGGTTGAAAATCACTACTCTATTGTGTTGCAAATAACTACCACTTAATGAGTGTTTACTGAGTAAATGGGTAAACACTCATTTACTGAGCAATATACTAAGCACTGTTCACCTTTACATTGATGAAGGCAACCATTTTATAGATGAAGAAATGGGGGGCTCACAGAGGTATTTTGACTTGCCCAAGGTCATATATATGGCAGACCTGGAATTTTAACCCAGTTGAAGTTAGTTGTGTGTCTGGTCTTCACCACTGTACCATGTTGTTTCCCTTCTGTCTTAGGTCTCTAAGCCGTTGGGTGTAGCCTCTGAAGATGAGGTAAATATACTAGTTTCTTCTGTTGCAATTTTTTTTCCCCTCATTGTGTTTTTACTTTAAACTTGGCTCACCCATGTTTCAGTCTTTGGACTTTCCTGACCAAATGAAATTTGCCTTTGCCTTCCTGCTTATTTTTAGAAATGTATTCTTTGAGTATTTCCAAATTTATAGTTTCTGTGTTTCCTTGTATTTGACATTAGTAACCCCTACCCAATGGGCCTGTCACTTGCTGGGTTCATCTCACCACCTCTCTTCTGACAGTTGGTGGCAGAATTCCTCCAGGACCAGAATGCACCACTTGTATCGCGTGCCCCTCAGACCTTCAAGATGGATGACCTCCTGGCAGAGATGCAGGAGATTGAACAGTCAAGCTTCCGCCAGGCGCCCCAGAGAGGTGGGTCCAAAGTCTGGTGAGAGGGGAGACCACCATTTTCTGTGTAGATAGAGCCCGGGGTTTTATATTTGGTTGCTGCTGGGACTGGGAAGCTGAGATGCAGGAGGAGGTGAAAGGAACAGTGTTTTCATGTGCCCTCAGGGTTCCTTATGCATGATAGAATAATACATATTTCTTTTGTTTCTTAGTTCTCTCTTTCTCTCTCTTAAGCCCCTGGTGTGGCAGACTTGGCCTTATCTGAGAATTGGGCCCAGGAGTTTCTTGCAGCTGGAGATGCTGTGGATGTAACTCAGGATTATAATGAGACTGACTGGTCCCAAGAATTCATTTCGGAAGTGACAGGTGAGGCTCCTCATGAAAAAATCTAAATGGTCACTATAGGGCAATCAAAGTTCTACACTATTATCATAATTCGTCTTAGGATATATAGTGAGTTTACGCTTGTGATGTTTTTGGACTCTTGATTCATTTCTATGGTGCACTGAACCTGATTTCCCTTAGGTTTAATAATAGGTAATTGAAACATATTTAAAAGAGGACTGGGTTTGAACTGGAGAAGAGATTTGAGAGAGAGAGAGAGAAAGAAAGAACAGGAATGAGAACATGAGGAGTTATGTTTTACCTCTTTGTTACCTGAAATTTTATTACTGTAGTTTGATGGAGAGACTGCATAGATTGCAGTGTGGCCCAGGAAGAGAGAAATATTTAACATAGCCTGTGGGATTCTGGCATTAAGTCATCTTGAACAGGATTGGGCCTTTGAGAGTGGAATTGCTGAGTTCAAGGGCCTGAAGTGTAAGATCTTGGAGAGCAAAGATCGTACCCTGATGATAATAAAAACTAATAATAATAGCTAATGGTTATTTACTATGTTTAAGGCTTTGTGTTAAGTGCTTTAAATGTTATCTTCTATTTAATCCCCATGAGAACCCTTGAGCTAGTTACTGTTTTTATTCCTATTTTATAGATAAGAAAACTTTGCCCAAGGTGACACAGCTTTGTGAGTGGTGGAGTTGGGATTTGACTCTGGGTTTGAATGATTCCAGACCCTGTAGGTTTAACCATCATTGTGGCTCTGCCAGGCCTATAGTTTTGGCTCTTCAGGGTCTCAGCCAACCTTTTCATCTCTGAGAGAGTCCATTCTCATTGCATCCTCTGAGATTGATTTTTCTCTCCCCTAATCCTATCTGGGGTATGGAAGAAGGGCGTTCTCTTCAGCTTTTCTCTTCCTGATTGCCCTCAGAGAGAAGCATTGTTAGCCTTTTTCTAATTTAAGAAATCCAAGAATAACAAGAGATTCAAAGGGACAAAGTTACAAAGATCCTAGAATCTCATGGTGCTCACATCATCATAGTTCCAAATTCTCTTGAGGTGATGAGTAGGACTTAATTGGTTTCTCCCTCATCATTTTTATTCTTCTAAAGATAGGGCTTACTGCATACACAGGAGAAACCCCCCAAAATTTAACATCTAAAACTCACCTTTGGTAAAGCCAATGGTCTCTTTTATCATGACTCCCTTTCCTACTGTTAAGTTGAAGGTGAAGGTAAACAGTAGGTGCTCTTGGATTCATTAATAGCACTGTGCACATTATATTCTCAAACCGATTTGATCTTTATAGGAACACTTACAAGGTAGGTAGGTATTCCTCCCCTATTTTATGGATAAGGCAACTAAGATTTGGAAAGGTTAAATACTTTGTCCAAAATTATTTAGTAAAGAAATGACATTTGAACGCATGTCTGTTTGCCTCTAGTCTGTATACTTAGAACCCTTACACTATCATTGAGAAATCTGAGCTGTAACAGGGACCCTCCACCAGACTGAAACGGTGTCTCATACAAACCTTATACTTAAGTGCTGTCTCTTATTATGGAGAGCTTTCTGTTGTAATGTGTGGGCAGCAGTTATTTTTCATAGCTCAAAAAAAGAAGAAAAAATCGCTACTATAGGCATTGAGACTGATGAGATTTTTGTTATAATTATCTGAATTGTTTGCAGCCATTGAAATCTTCCTTAACATGTAAATGAAAAACAACTTCAGAAAAACACTTTGGGCCTGTCTTACCTGTGATACCACCTTTGGGAGAGCTCTCTCTTCTTTTTCTTATGTTCTTTTGTAACCATGTCTGCTTCACAAGGGCAAGGACATGGGAAGTTGGGAAGAGAAGTTGAGCTATTTGGAGTCTTCTTTCATAAAAAATGTCCTATTGCAGTAGTATACTGCTTTGTATGTAATGGATCTTCAGTATTTAGGGAATGAATGAAGTAAGATTTGGGAGAAAATGCTAAAGGAAATTGATTTTATAGTAATTAAATTTTTTTTATTATCCTGATATAATTAGTGGGTGATATAATTATACTGATGATATAGATTACCTATTACTTTATGGTTAAGTAGACTGAGATGAGATAAGGATATATTCTTGAAAGTCTTATTATTTTCTAATCCCCATTGTTACAAATCTAGAATTAAATTTAAAAGGAACCTTGAAGTTAATTTTTGTTGTTGTTTTAATATTTTATTTGGAAATAATTATAGTTTTACTGGAAGTTGCAAAAAATGTACAGAATGGTTCTGGGTATCTTTTACACTGTTTCCTCCAATGATAACATTTTGCACAAACAACTGTTAGTAATGCAAAATATCAAAATAGGAAATTGCCCACAGAGCTTATTAGATCTCACCAGTTTACATGCCCCTATTTATGTGTGTGTATAGTTTCATGCAGTTTTAATTTCTTTTTATTTTATCATTTTAGAGAGGAGAGAGAGAGAGAGAGAGAGAGAGAAAGAGAGAAAGGGGGAGGAGCTGGAAGCATCAACTCCCATATGTGCCATGATCAGACCAGTGCAGGGTTTTGAACTGGCGACCTCAGTGTTCCCAGGTTGTCGCTTTATCCACTGCCCCACCACAGGTCAGGCCCATGCAGTTTTATCACGTGTAGATTTGTGTAACCACTGTAAGGTATTTTTCCCCGCCGAGAAAGAAGGAAGGGGGCTTGAGGCACGAAGTGTGGAATAGCAAAGGCTTTATCAAGTATCATGCATCCTGCCTGATGAGGTTCCCTAGCCCCAGGGACAGAGGCTAGGGGAGTCGTGCAAATTAAACCGTGTGAGGTATTTAAAAGGGTCGTAGGGGTGGGTGAGCAATTATGACGTGGTGAAATCTCACTGGCTGACAGATAGTCGCTCTTCTCCCAAGGACCTCTGGGAAGTTTCTTTTTGGTGCCTTTGGTTGTGTGGGTAGCCTTTGCCAAAAGTCCCAGGTCTGAGTTCCTCACGTGACCGTCCCCATTGTCCACCGAACTTACATTTTGACCTTTTTTGTTAAATAGAATAGGGGCGCTGTTTATTTGTCTGGCTACTTCCTGCTGGTTAGGGGTGTTGTGGGGAGGGGAGGTCATCAGGTAGTGGCTTTGAGGAGTGTCAGGAGGAACATCTGTTTGGCCGTGAATTGAGAAACTTCGCGGATGCGGTTCTGTAAGAATTTTGAGAAAGAAAAGCAAATAAGAGTTATACGCTGATAATTAGAAGAAGATTTAGGATAGGGGCAGCCCAGGTAAAAATGGGTGGCTGCCATCAGGAGTTAAGCAGGTTGTAGGAGGAGAGATTCTTGCTTAGTTTTCTCGCAGATGGTTGAGGAGATTGAAGCTTCTTTCATCAGGCCAGTCTTATTGAAAAGCATTGCTCCCTGCTTCAGCTCACTCTGGCGGCAGGTTCCTGGTGGGAGGGACAGGAGCAACAGGAGGGTCTGCAGGGCCCAACCTCTTGATGAGCCACAGATGAGTAGGGCCCAGTGATTCTTACTGCCAGCGATCCTGCATGGGAGCAAGCTTGAGGCGAGAGACATGGTTAGAAATGAGGGTAGCATTGATTAAGGGGGAGCTCTTGGTATTGAACAATGATAGGAGTAAGTGGGAAGATGCTGTCTGCTGGATAGTGGCTCTGAGACTGGGAAGAATGTCTTGACCCAGAAGGGGTACAGGGCACGATGGCATAACTAAGAATGGGTGCAAAAAAGGGGATTCCATTTAAACTGCATGTTAGGGGTGGTGCGTGAAGGTGAAAAGGGGTCCCATTCATTCCCATAACCAAGACCTGTGAGGGAATTAGAGGTCTAGAGTGTGATGGCAAAACAGAGAAGGCAGCTCCTATGTGCACAAGAAATGAGATAGACTTACCCAATAGTTGCAGCATACCCTGGGTTCTCTGAGTCCAGGCCGTGTCCTAGGAGTTTGAATGATGGGCCCACCTGGTTGGGTCCTCCATGTAGAAGCGTTGAGGAAAAAGCCTGTTTCCCAAAGGGGCAATGGCTCCACCAGTGACTGGCCTGCTTGCAGTTAGGGCAGGGCAGTGGGCAGCCGCGGGCAGAGGCCCTGTCGGGCACAGTGATCCTGCTTGCCACACTTAAAGCAAGCTTCTGGTGGGATTCCTCTTTGCGGTCCAGACTTGGCCCGGACACTTCATGTGCCTTGCCCTTGTTGCTCTGCCAGCCTCAGGGCTGCCACAAGAGCCTGGGTTTGGAGTGTTACCTTCTGCTGCATGCAGGCCCAGTGAACAGTCTCGGCCTGTTTCTACTAGCTGTGACCATTGAAACTTTAAATGCCATGTTCACAGGTCCTGGATAAGAGTCTGGGAGTTGAGAATAAGAGGAGGAGGAAGGCTCCTAGGGAGCCCGGCACCCAAATCCAGCTGGAAATGCTGGAGCCATTGGCAGGACAGGGCAGAACTTCCTGCAAGCAGATTGGGGTTGGGCGTCCTGCAAACCAGTGTAAGAGCCAATGATAGGTGGAAAATGGCCTGACAGAGGAGGGACTTAAGAACATAGTGGAGAAAGGAGGGGCCCCTGGCCAGCAGAGGAGGAGAAAGAGAGACTGGTATTTGCAAGTGAATGAGAAACAGGATTTAGTGAAGGGATGGGAGGGGGCTCTCTGGAGGGAAGAGACCAGAGCGAAAGAGCTTTGCAGAGGAACCAGAGAGAGGGGCGTCCCTGGGGGGTCAGGCAGGAAGAAGAGAAAGATTAGGAGCGGAGGGTTTAGGTTTCTCTGTCCTAAAGAAGGCCTGCGCGTAGAACAGGTGGCACAGAAATTAAGGACCGGTGCGTGAATAATTAGAACCTCTGTATGTAAGGAATCTCCAATCAGCTCCCAGCTTTTTTGGCGATAGTTAAATTGGTGAGGGTGTTAAAACTGAAAGTCCCTTCAGGAGGCTACCTGGTCCAATTATCCAGTGGGTTCAGTGGCCTGTCCACAGCTGAGAAGAAGAACAGTTTCCTCTTCTTTAGGGAGGGAGAGATTTCGGATAAGGCAACTCCCAGAGTGTTTTGGGATTCCTGTGCCCCCACAGCCACCCTCAGTCCTCGGAGTGGTCAGAGATGAGAATTGGCATCCCAAAACTCAAGCTCTGGCCACCGGAGGATAGGGAAAGTGGATATGCTCAGGACGTCTCCACGGGCACACGTGCGCTCAGACGGAAAAGACTTCCCTGATGTAGCTACGGTTTCAGACAGGGAGTCTCGGCGGAAAGAACTGAGGGAAGTTTGGAGGCAGGGGACTTACCGCAGGTCAGAGATCTTGAGATTCTGCTTCTTTCTCAGAAGGGTCGGGAAGAGGAGTGGCCCCAGCGGGCTTCTAACTCCACCTGGGTTTCGGCACCAAATGTAAGGTATTTTTCCTTGCCGAGAAAGAAGGAAGGGGGCTTGAGCCATGAAGTGTGCAGTACCACAGGCTTTATTAAGTATTGTGCATCCTGCCCAATGAGGTTCCCTAGCCCTGGGGACAGAGGCTAGGGGAGTCGCAGGAATTAAACTGCATGAGAAGTATTTAAAGGGGTCCTAGGGGTGGGTGAGCAGTTATGATGTGGTGAAATCTCACTGGCTGATGGACAGTCGCTCTTCTCCCAAGGACCTTTGGGCAGTTTCTTTTTGGTGTGCTTGGTTGTGTGGGCGGCCCTCGCCAAAAGTCCCGGGTCTGAGTTCCTCACGTGACCGTCCCCATTGTTCACCGAACTTACAGCCACCACCACAGTCAATGTATAGAATTATTCCATGACCACACCAAGCTCAGTTTTTAGTCTGCCATATTTCTTGATGGACTCTGTCCCTCTAACCTTAATTTTCTGGGCCGAATAATTCTCCATCTCATGATTGCTCATGTCTAGGAATGAAACATAATCTTAATGAGTTTGAGTTTAGACAGCCTCAGCTAACGTGGTATGTGAGGTTCAGTGATAATCATGAGAGAGAAACCTGTACTTTCATAGGAAAGCAGTGGGCAGTAGTAGCAGAAGGTGATTGTCATAGATCTCCCCTGGATGACAGAGGAAGAGGCTATGGAACAAAAGGAATAACCATCTCATTGTGATGTTTACTACTTATGGAGTGGGTTTGCAGTAAACAGGCAGCTATGATAGCAATAGCTAATATTTGTTATTTTGTGCTTTATATGTACATTATCTTATTTGGCCTTTATAACAATCCCTATGAGGTAGCTACTATTATTTCTATTTTATAAATAAGGAAATGGAAACTTGGAGGGTTTCCATTTAGTCGGAAGGTGGATGGTGGAGTTGGGATTTGAGTGCAGGTAGGTTGATTCTGAAAGCTACATTCTCTACCACTATGCTGTCTAGCAAACACAGAAACTTTTGATAAGGGAAGGAAGTTCTGAGTTTTTGACTTGGGGTCGATGTGCCTAGATGCAGGGAACACACAATGAGAAGCTGTAGGCAGTGAACATTCTGAATTGGATATTTGGTATCTAGGTTGTTGATTTGAATTCTACTCATCTGTGTGACCTAGGAGAGTCCCTTTCTCTTTGTCGGCCTTAACTGCTTCAATCTCAGAGGTATCCAAATGGATCTGATTTTCTGTCTCAAAAAATATTGTGAAGGCCAAGTGGTATTTTTTGACTTCTTTATTAAAGCAGATTCCCAATGCCAGAAAATTCTGTCTTGTGGCTAATATGGCCAGATGTCAAATTACAGATATGTGAAGATGCCTATTTTCACCTCAGTGATTTTCTTTTAATCTATCTCATGTCTACTTTTAAAGTCCAAGTACTTTGTATTTTTTCACAGAAATAGTGTTCTCTAGAAGGGGCACTTGTGGTTGGAGTATGCTTTTGCAAAAGCTCTAGTTGAGAGTAAGGAGTGAATGGGGAGTAAGGAGGAGGGACTAGTGAATTTTCAGCAGAATGGGACAAAGGAACTGGGGGGTGCTATAAAGTCTGTGTGTTAAGCATCTCCTTAGGTCACTACTCTTGGACCAACAGTCTCATTGGGGCAGAGGAAAAATAAATGTTTCCTCTAAGAGCGAGTGAGGGAAATCTGGATATAAATGGAGAACCTGTGAAAATAAGAGACTGAATTTATGACCAAAAATATGTCAACTGTATTTTTTATTATACTAGTAATAGATTATTTAGTTATACTTAGTTATGTTCTGAGAGTCTTGCTCCTTTGTTTTTCTTCAGCTTTTGAAAATACTTTCTCAGATGTTGTGATTACTTCGTTGAAATTATTAAAGCAAAGTCTCAGTTAAATGGAATGTAAAGTTGTGCTAAACATTAATACTGGGGGGATAAATCTCCTTCTCAGTTTTAAAATTAATGACAGCTCTTCAATATGGGGACCAAGACAGGATGTCCATCTTAGTATCTGGTTTGTAAAGATGTGATTCAGAGCAGGAGGAAGAAAACTGCAGGCTCACGTTTTCTCTGTTTACTCATTCTTTACAGTCCCACTGAATAATTTTTCTTGCCTTTCCCCACTGGCCCTGAATAGTAAAGGGCGAAGTCCTGGAGGTCAAAGAGTTTAGCACCCTCATTTGATCTGTTGCCTTGATTTGTTTATTCAGATGTTGCAGCAGCGCCCTTTGTCACTAGAGCTAAGACAATTTCTAGAATTAGACTTAAAAACATAGCCCTCAAAATTAATCAGAAGTGACTGAAGTCAGAATAGTGTTTATATCCCTGGGGGATGGAGGCATGAGGGAAGCTTCAAGGGAACTCTGAACATTCTGTATGCTCATCAGGTGGTGGTGATTTGAGTGTATTCATATATGGAAGTGAATGAAGCAGTCTTCTTAAGCTTGGCACGCTTTATGTACTTTCATGTTTGTAATTTACATCTCAGTTAAAAAGTGAAAAAAACAAACGCCCGTTGGGAAGAGTGGGCCCATGTATCTTTAGTTCTAGCTCAGCCTTCTGCTTTACAGATTGTCTTGGTAGGTATATTAAGAAGAAACATATAAACCTACTGCTTGGCTGCTTTTGTTGGGAGGATGTGAAGTCTAGGTGGGGGACAGACTGGAGATCTGGTTACGGAACAAGGGCTCCTCTGTTCTCCCTGGATCCCTTGCTGCTTCCCAGCAGCACCTTTGAGGAAGGTGGAGACTCTAGTGCCTGCTCTTTCTTACTGAGTTTCCTGGCACTTCATGCAAAAGGGTTTGGTCGTTACTCCTTTCCTGAGCCTTTTTATTTTGTCTCCTGTTCCCAACTCAGTAAGTTTCCATCCCAGGCCCCTTGAGGGGGAGTGGGTTGGATATTGGAAATTTAGTAATATTTTCTTTTGACCAGGGGTCTCTGAGGGATCGAGTAAAATTTGACTGCTTTGGCTTGGTCCAGTTAGTACTCTTTTTCCTTGCCAGCTCACTGAGTCCTGCGTAATTTCCCCAACTCTCTGCTCCTTGCAGACCCTTTGTCTGTGTCCCCTGCGCGCTGGGCTGAGGAGTATCTGGAACAGTCAGAGGAGAAGTTGTGGCTGGGAGAGCCTGAGGCAACAGCTGCCGCTGATCGCTGGTGAGAGCAGCTACTTCTTTCTGGATGGATCTCTGTGGAAGGAGGATGGGACAGTTTTCTAGCCTCTTCCAGCCTCCTCCAGCCACATTCCCAAACCAGCTTGCAACTCTCTCATTTTGTACATTAAGGTTTCCACTTGTGTTATGATCCTTGAGAATCCTAACTGTCCAAACAGAAGTTCATAATTTTACCTTATGCACTCTGTTTCCTTTTTATTTTAGAGCCTATCTATTCCTTCTCTCTGTAAAGATATATTTGGGAAAAGGGAGAGGTATAAGGATGTCACTAGCACTTGACCACTCCAGCCCAAATGTCCTTCTTTAATGTAAATTGGAATTTGTATATCCTTAACAAGAGAGCTGAGTAAGGTCACTTTCTTTCCCCCCCAGGAACTGTGATTGCTGTGGGCTGGGAGTGGGGAATAGCACGGGGAAGGTAATGGCTAACTAATGTGTAAAGTTAGTCTGACCTTACCTGTTCCAGGTATGATGAGTATCATCCTGATGAGGATCTGCGGCACACTGCCAGTGACTTTGTGGCCAAAGTGGATGACCCCAAATTGGCTAACTCTGAGGTGAGCCAAACCCCACTGCCGCTTTGCCCAGCAGACCTGGTCTTGGAAGTCAAGGGTCTGGCTTCTCTTCCCCTAGCTGAGCTTAAAGAGGAGGAGATGAGATCCCAGACCCATTCCTTCCTGTCTGGAGAGTGGAGACTTTGAGTCCTTCCTCTTTCCTTCCAACATTCTTTCCCTCATTTCCTTGCCTGCTAACCTTTTCTCTTTTCTGTGCCTTCTCAAATATTTAGAGCCAGAAATCCCTTTCTTGTTTTGCTTTCTACATTTTTTAGGATCTTTAGCATATCTTGTCTGTAGCCAGAGATGGTCAGAGGGGAGGGGTAAGTGCAGGCTCCTCTTGGGCATGGTTGAGAGTGCACACCTGGAAGTTCTCTGCCGAGTGGCCTATGTGTGTCTCTGTGCCCCAGTTCCTGAAATTCGTGCGGCAGATTGGCGAGGGCCAGGTGACCCTGGAGTCCGGTGCAGGGTCGGGCCGAGCTCAGGCAGAACAGTGGGCAGCAGAGTTTATACAGCAGCAGGTAGGACATTGTCACTTCCCAATCCCACTTCGGAGCCAGCTGGTGCCCTAGGCCTTGGGTTCAGTGTTCAGCGGTTCCAGATGGGGAAGGGATTTTATTGCCAGCTTGTCTTGGTAGCACCCAGTTCTGAGTGGGTGGGAAAGAGATTCTGAGAAGGTTCTCAGAAGTGTCCAGGTTGGTGGTGTTCAGTGGGTATTTAGTTGGTGTTTAGTGGGTAGAAAGTTGTTGTTGGTGGTATGACTATACTTCTTTGGCACAGGGTACATCAGATGCCTGGGTTGACCAGTTCACAAGACCAGGAAACACATCTGCCCTTGATGTGGAGTTTGAACGAGCCAAATCAGCTATAGAGGTGAGAGCAGATAGTGCAGGAGCAGACACCCCAAGAGAAAAGACTCCATTGGAGAGAGTGGGTGTGTTAATATCGAAGATGATGAGCACGGTGTTCCTGGATCTTCCGTGTCAGAATTGCTGGGGGTGCGGTGGGTGCCTCTAACCTGCCAATTCCTGGCGTCACTGCAGGTGACTGAATCAGAATCTGGGGTAGGATCTAGGAATCTACATTTTTAAAAAGCTCTTCAGATGCCCTTAAACACATTGAAATTTAAGAACTACTGCCTTAAGGAATCGTTCTAATGGAGCTGAGGGTGGGATGGGGTGGTCATGATGTATCCCCCTTTTTCTATCTGCCTTCCCTTCCTTACAGTCTGATGTCGATTTCTGGGACAAGTTGCAGGCAGAGCTGGAGGAGATGGCGAAGCGGGATGCTGAAGCCCACCCCTGGCTTTCTGACTATGATGACCTCACGACTGCTTCCTATGACAAGGTAAGAACTAGTTTTTTAGATTGCAGGATTTCCTTGTTTGTTATTTTTCTTTTTAAATTTATTAACTAATTTTAGAGAGAGAGAGGAAGGAAGGAAGAAAGAGAGAAACACTGCTTTGTTGTTCCACTTATTTATGTATTTATTGGTTGATTGTATGTACCGTGATTGGGGATTGAACCCACAACCTTGGTGTAACCATAATGCTCTAACCTGCCAGGGCAGTATTTCCTTGTTTTGTTATCTCTCCTTTAATCCTGAATTTGGGTACTCACTTTTTTTTTTTTTTTTTTTTTACAGGGACAGAGAGAGTCAGAGAGAGGGATAGATAGGGACAGACAGGAACAGAGAGTGGTGAGAAGCATCAGTTATTAGTTTCTCGTTGCCGTCAACACCTTAGTTGTTCATTGATTGCTTTCTCACATGTGCCTTGACTGTGGGCCTTCAGCAGACCGAGCAACTTCAGCTCCCTTGCTGGAGCCAGCGACCTTGGGTCCAAGCTGACGAGCTTTTTGCTCAAGCCAGATGGGCCCGCGCTCAAGCTGGTGAGCTCGGGGTCTCAAACCTGGGTCTTTCGCATCCTAGTCCGACGCTCTATCCACTGCGCCACCGCCTGGTCAGGCTGGGTACTCACTTTTAAGTAATTATTTTCTTGAGCCCCTTTCCATGAGAGGAAGTCTGAAACATTCCCCTGTCCCTGATGTCCTCTAGTGATTAAGAGTATGCTGTATACATAGGGTTTGATGGTTAGTTAATAACAGTGACACAGTGGTAGTACACCTATGGTAGAGGTTTGCATGTGATGCAGTAAGAGCACAAACGAAGCCCTGCTTTGGAGGTTAAAAACATTTTGAGTAAATTGATAACTCCTTTAGTGTGGAGTGGTAGTGGGTAGACTATTTTTGTGCTTTCACACCTTAATATCTTTGTACTTTTTTTAACTGACAGGTTTATTTTAAATTTTGACCTCTTGAGATTATAACCACTTGCTCCAATTTAAAGTGTTTTCAAAGAATTATTATTAAATGTTAGGAAAATTTCCTAGCAGTCTATGGTGAAAGATGATCGAATTTTGCATATAACGTATACTGTCGCCTAGAAGTATGTGTTATTTCAGGGGTATCACTGTGAAAAAAATATGACTGGTGGGTTGTTGGGCATTTGGGGTGTGGTTGATTATTAAGCTGCTGAGTTGAAGCATGATTGAGAAGGGAGAGAATTTCTTGGTTTTGTGATTTCTTCTCAGCTCTGCTCTGTTTGGGAAGGGATTCTGAGGCTGGAACCAGGGATGCGATATAAGACAGAATGTTGGAGGTAGACCTTGACATAGGGGAGCTGTGCAGAGATAGAGACGAATAACATTCAAGATAACTTTAAAAAGACAAGGATAACTTAAAAAGCCAGTGAAAAACCTAGTACTAAGAGTAATATTTTGTTTGTTACCCCAGTCTGATTTCCTGAGAGCTATCCAGTAATACAGTGATTTTCAACCTTTGTCATCTCGTGGCACACGTAAACTAATTACTAAAATTCTGTGGCACACTGAAAAATATATTTTTTGCTGATCTGAGACACACACAAATGGTCTGATTTATTCATACCAGACAGTTATTGTTGTGTTGTCATTTTTTAAATTTGACAGTCTGAGGAAAAGAGGTCAGTGCCCTGACTGAAGAGTCCGGTATTGTATGTTTTCAAAACCCTTGTGTCTGCAGTGGCACATTGGTTGAAAATCGCTGCGCTGATATAGAAAAGAGCTGACTTTTGGGGACCCTGCCCTATTTTTTAGCATAATAGTTTCTTCTATAGCATTCTGATCTGGAAGAACTTTAGGAAGTACCTGGAGATATTTCTTTTATTAATTTGTATTAACAGTTTGATGTTACCTAGGCTCCCTTGACTAAAAAATGGCAAGCTATAAAATTTTAGATAAAAATCTCTATGCTTTTGATAAATAAATATAGACATAGCAGTAGTTTCATATGAGCATTTTCTCTTAGCATTTTTTACTCACATATTAATGACATGCTCGGTGGAATAAATTTTTAAATTAAAAACTTAAAAACATAATTATGCTTTTAGATTCTTAAATCCTATTTGATATGATTGATACCTTGGGATATATTATAAAATTAGGATTAGAAACATTTGCATTAATAGTCCACAGAAGTATCTTTTACTTTATTACTCACTAATAATGAACAATTCGACTTTTATCTGGCTTTGTGCTATTACTGAATTATATGTCATTAGTACTTTTTTTTTTCAAAATGTGAATCTGACTCTTGTCAGATAAATTCATGGGTCTCTGATATACTGTTTTTTATTGATGTCACTCTAATTTTTCAAGACAATAGCTATAGTTCAAGCAGATATTGTATACTATTAAGCATAGAGGAGAAATTTCTGTGATGGGGCACACTCTTAGTAGTCACCCTATTTTTGCAGTGTGGTCCTGTGAGACTTTTGAATAGACCAGACATTGATCAGACCTAGTGATTGGCTTGGATTAGACATTTAGGATGTAATAGTGTTAAAGATACCTCCAGAGTACTCTTTTTCATCTATGTAAATATTCTAATTTTGAAATTTTCTCCCTCATTAGCATTTGATAAAATCTCAGAATAGAGAACATGAGTAGGAGGATATTTAGAGAATCCTGTGGTTGCATCATGATGGCACTGATTTGTTACATTGTCTGCTGAGGATAATACCTATTTATGAATAGTATTTTAAGCTTTTTGGTAAGGCTTTGGTGAATATTCTTTTTTCTTTTTTTTTTTTTTGTGACCAGGAGAGAGTCAAAAAGAGGGACAGACAGGGACAGACAGACAGAAGGGAGAGAGATGAGAAGCATCAGTTCTTTGTTGCGGCACCTTGGTTGTTCATTAATTACCATGGGGTCATGTCTATGATCCCATGCCCAAGCCAGCGACCCTGCACTCAAGCTGGTGACCGCAGGGTTTCGAACCTGGGTCCTCTGCGTCCCAGTTTGACGCTCTATCTACTCTACTACTTACTGCCTGGTCAGGTGTGACTATTCTTATTTGATGCTTTCAATAGGTCTGAAAGGCAAGAATTACTTTCATTATGAAATTGTGTTATAGGTGATCATGATGTCTCTTTCCTACAGGGTGCTTAAGACAAGGACTGATGCTGGCCAGTAGATGAGAATGAATATAGAAGGATTTATTTTTTTGAACTGTAATAGTGTAAGGTGGGCTTTGGCAAACTAAAGCCTCCAGCAAATCTACCTTGCCACCCCTTTATTAGTTTGTGAACTGAATGGTTTTAACATTTTTAAGTGGTTGAAAAAAATGCAATGTAAGATTTTTGATATGTGAAAATTAGATAAGCCATACTTAATTATTTAAATAGTATCTGTGGCTGCTTTCTCAATCCAGTGGTGGAATTGAGTAGTTGTGACAAAATGTTACTTGGCCCTACCTAACAGAAAATGTTTGATGATGCCTGTTGTAGGGTCATTTTCTACCTGTGAGTTTTCATATTGTATAGAGATGTCCCAGAACATGACCTATGCTCGACATGAATGTACTTTTTTATACGTTGACCCCAAATCCATCTTTTGTATGTCTCGCTTCTTAAACCTTCATTGTAATTTTTATTTGTCACAAATAATTTCCATCTGATGACTTTTATTTAGAACTTTCTGAAAAGGTTCCTGATGCTTCAGCAGTTTTGCAGCAGTAGTGTGAGAGGGCCTTACCCATATGCTTATTATGTATACTTTCATCCTAATTTATCTTTGACTGCAATATTTT
Organism: Rhynchonycteris naso; assembly: GCA_037038555.1. Lineage (NCBI taxonomy): Eukaryota > Metazoa > Chordata > Mammalia > Chiroptera > Emballonuridae > Rhynchonycteris > Rhynchonycteris naso. The sequence continues at coordinate 81,061,568 of CM073000.1, forward strand.
GCATTTTGTTGTCTTTTTGGTATATTGTTTTGTGATAGTAACCATTTATTCTCCAAAGGAAACATTTTTTTGCTTGTTTGAAATCACGCAGTTTATTAGTGACTGCCATTTTACCGTATTACCTCCCTGCCTAACATGAAATACTACTAGAGAGAACATCATGTCTTCCCTCAAATGAGAAATGCTCACACAGAAGGGAACAGTCTTTCTGAAGCATTTTCTGCCCTCAGGAATTTGGGGTCTAGCTTTCGTTTCCTATCAGATACGGTTTAATATTAATAATTATTAATATTTATTAATAATTATTAATAATTAAGAATGAAATTGAGGAATAAATTAACAATTTCAGAGTACTTCAACACATTCTATCTTGTTACTGCCCACAATGACTCCATGAGCTAAGTAAGAGTTGGATTTGAATGGCAGGTCTCTGAGGCCAAAAGGGAAAGGTCTCTGCCTTTCCTTTATACATTCTCATGCTATTGCAGGATAACAAGAAGTGCCTGTTGGGTAGCTATGGAGAGCTTATCTCATTCCTGTAAGCAAATCCTGGTAAGACATGTGCTCTGTTCTGTGGTTGAACAGTCAAGGATGTGGAAATCCAGGCCTATACAGAGTTCCTAAAATAAGCTTATTCCCATCTTGGAGTTTGTAGACTAGCCTCGCTTTCCAGTTATTGTGAACTGGATAGAGAGGTGTGAGCACAAAACTGAATGATTTTACTGTGGTCATAAATGATCTATTAATATAGGAAACTTGCCAGAGTTTATTCAGATACCTTTTTGGAGACCTTCAACTTCTTCTCTACCTCTGTCTTGGTTGTCATCTATTCCAGCTGCTTTGTGAGGGCTCCTTCTCATGTGGGTTCTCACTTGTCTTTTCTTCCCTGTAGGGGTACCAGTTTGAGGAAGAGAACCCCCTGCGTGACCACCCCCAGCCTTTCGAGGAAGGGTTGCGGCGACTTCAGGAGGGCGACCTGCCCAATGCAGTGCTGCTTTTTGAGGCAGCTGTGCAGCAGGATCCTAAGCACATGGAAGTGAGTGACTCATTCTCACTTCCAGGTAGAGACTGCTCTTCCAGTTTTGAGGGAGGCCCCAAAGAGTAGTAATACAGATGGATTAGGGCCTGGGTGATGGCTTGGGGTGTGTACTGATAGTGAGATGGTGAGTGGGGGGAGACAGAGGAAGGGAGGACGGAAAGGTGAAAACAGGGGTGATGGAATCTGTCAACTTTTCCTTAGGCTTGGCAGTATCTGGGTACCACCCAGGCAGAGAACGAACAGGAACTGTTAGCCATCAGCGCACTGCGGAAGTGAGTACACAGGAGGGTGCGGTGCGGTGGCTCCGGGGCTCGGCAGAAAGCTTTTGGAATGATAGAGCTCAGGTCCAGATCCTTGTCCTCTTTCTGGCCACTAACAAGAGTGTATCTCATGACTGAAACTCTAACATTTGTAGTGAGTTGTAGATAACTGGTTCCGTTCCTTCAAAAACTTTATTTGTGGGACCCTGGCAGGTTTCTTGCTGCTAAAATGTTCCCTTTCTCAGATCTGTGACTTTCTTAATAAGTTGCATGCTGAGGATTCCTCTGTATCTTAATCTGAGGGAGCTGGCAGGTGAGGCCATCGTGACTACATTCTGAAGCCTGGCTTGGATCCCAGGGTGCTGATGGGTGCCAGCATCACTCTAGTGCTCGCTCTGTCCATCTCTGTCCTAACAGGTGTCTGGAGCTAAAGCCAGATAACCGGACTGCACTGATGGCACTGGCTGTCAGCTTCACCAATGAGTCCCTGCAGCGACAGGCCTGTGAGACCCTGAGAGACTGGCTGCGCTACACACCGGCCTACGCCCACCTGGTGGTGCCTGGGGAAGCAGGAGCCGGCGCAGGGCTGAGCCCCAGCAAGCGCATCCTGGGGTCTCTGCTGTCCGAGTGAGTGAGGAGCTCCTGGGGTGAGCATGGTAACCTGACTGGGAGGAGAACCTTGATTTTGTAAGTTTAGATAGATTGAAACTCGAGGGTCTAAGAGTGAGATGGACCCAGGCTGTACTTGAAGGAGGGCTGCATTCTACAGTGTAATGCCGGGATGGGATAAAGAACAGGTTTCTAAATTGGAATTTGGGAGTAGAGTAGGAGGGATGGCTGAGAGATTGGTGAATCTTGGGATATGATTGAATAATTAAGGAATTATTTTGGAGGGGTGTGAATATAGACATCCCCCTCTGCCTACTTTTTTGCGTTTTCTCCTTCCTTTCCAGCTCCCTGTTTGTTGAAGTAAAAGAACTCTTCCTGGCAGCTGTGCGCCTGGACCCTACATCCATTGACCCTGATGTGCAGTGTGGCTTGGGGGTCCTTTTCAACCTGAGTGGGGAGTACGACAAGGCAGTGGACTGTTTCACAGCGGCCCTCAGCGTTCATCCCAATGTGAGCCTCGGAGGAGTGGAAGTAGGGTGGAAGAATCATTGGTTGGAGTCATGGGATATTTTATTCTAGTCTTCTATGTACTGATTACCTTGATAGAAAGGGGCAAAGATGGGTGGGGGTAGGGTGGGTAGAGTCATTTGAACTTAAGGGAGTCTGTGTGGGGTGAGAGTGGTTACATTGAACCACACAGTGAACTGTTGAGAAGAGAAGGGGATTGTAACATATATTAGCTAAACAGATTGGTGAATCTGCGGAAAGACTAGGCACAATTTGATCTGAGCCTGGCCCATGTTCCTAACCCTTCTCTATCCCTGTCCCAGGACTATTTGCTGTGGAATAAACTAGGGGCCACGCTGGCCAATGGAAACCAGAGTGAAGAAGCAGTGGCTGCATACCGTCGGGCCCTTGAGCTACAGCCTGGCTATATCCGGTCCCGTTACAACCTGGGCATCAGCTGCATCAACCTTGGGGCTCACCGGTGAGAGTATCTATATCTGCTGAGTAATAAATGAATGAACTCTTTCTCCCTTTTTGGCCCTAACTCTTCATTCTCTGCTCCTGTTATTTGACTAATGAGCCCCAGCTTTCTTTTGCCCCATACCAGCTCACCTACCTCCCTTGGTGTTCTGCTCACCAGCTCTTGTTACTCTTTTTCACAGGGAGGCTGTGGAACACTTTTTGGAGGCCTTGAACATGCAGAGGAAAAGCCGGGGCCCTCGGGGCGAAGGGGGCGCCATGTCAGAGAACATCTGGAGCACCCTGCGTTTGGCATTGTCTATGTTAGGCCAGAGCGATGCCTATGGGGCGGCTGATGCCCGGGATCTGTCCACCCTCTTAGCTATGTTTGGTTTGCCTCAGTGACAGTGGGATGGGCTTCCCTGTGAGTGTCTGCTTGGAGGGGTCCCCGCTCTGGATGTGACTCCCTCTCCCCAAATGGGCCTACCAAGGGGGTGGGCTGACGATCATAAGCGGTACGGCTTCTCAGGAGTGGCCTCAATGTAGGGTGGGGAGCTTTTGTCCTAGTTCCTACATAATTGTAGGAAAATGAACTGTATTATTGTGAGTCCCTTGCTAATTCAGGGATTGCACATCCAGCTACAGATCTCTCTGCTCATCATGCCCTTTCTTGGTGCTGCTTTATGGGTAGGACCCAGAGGTAGAGCATTACTGTTGTCATCAGCTGCCATTTCTCATAGGGTCTACCACATTTGTAATGTCTGTTTTTCCCCCACTTGTACTGGGCACTCGTAATAGTACAGTGTCCTTGGGCAGATGTGTGTAGGAGGTTTTTCTACCGTGCACTTCTGTGATGACTGTGTCTAGGATGGGATGTCAGGAGTTGGTCTCTTTGATTTAAATATTGGTTGGGCTCAGTAGAGCCAAGTTTTGGTTAGGGGTATTTCTGTCATTCTCGGACCTCTCCTGGTTGTGGCTCGGATTCTCTGGGTATGATGCTGCCTACAGGAATGCCGGCGTCACTGTCTAGGGCCCTAGATCACTATCGAGCTGCGAGGGTCAATTGCTATGCAGAGCCCTCTGGGTTTTGGGTAGGAGGAAGGCTTATTTGTGGAACTAGCCTGGAAGGGGCCAGACGGGATTAGATCAAGGGCTCTGTTTGGCCTTCGGTGGAAGGACAGAGCAGTGGGAGAGGCATGTGGTGGTTGCAGCAGTCTGTCTTTCTCTTAGACCTGTGAGTAGGAATTGAGTTAGGAGCTCTTCTAGAAAGGTGGTTCAGAAATTGCCATCTTGCCAAATTCCTAGCAAAGAGGAAGTTCAGTGTTACCATAGGTCTTTGCTATACTTCTTGAAATGTTTCCAGGGGACAGTGTCAAAAAATCCCATACTCCTCTAGTACTTCTGCAAAGTGAAGATGGAGGGAAGGTTAGGGAATAGCCTGGATTCTTCTCAGCGGTGTCCCATGGGGGAGCTACATTAACCCCCAGAAAGGACTGCTGAGCCTCTTGCCTTGTCTTCAGTAGCTAATGATCAGAGAGATTTTTTTTTAAACTACCATGGTCCCAAGCTTCCATCCTGAAATTTATTTTTCTTTGTATAAATATGTGTAAATGATTTTAAAATAAAACTGTAAAATATTTGTATGAAGAATAAAAGGAAGTGAAAAGGGTCTGAGTTCTGCCATGTGAACTTGGGGTGGTGGGACTCAGGTTGGTATTTGGAGGCTTGGTATTCAACAATTTCCTCTTTTCTTCAAATTCTCATTGGTATATTGATTACATATCTGTCTTATCTAGGAATTATTCAGTACCTAATACATGCTACGTACTATGAATAAGATGGACAGGGTCCCTGTGTTCATGGAGCTGGTGGTTTAACAGCAGAGACAGATGTTTAACAATTGTGCATTTTTTACACTGTACTTCTATAAAAACAATGTGGGGGTGCTATGTCATTGTTTGGTATTTTATAGTGCATTACATGGGGGAATTTTTATAGTTTTTTAAAGTTTCACTTGGCTCTGCTTGATTTTCTCAGGACTGTCTGAAGATCCATACCAGCGTGAGTCACTATCCTGGGGGAAATTTAAAACATATAAACAAATATTTATATTTGGAGATAAATGTTAATCCCCATGTTTGAATTGAAGATAAAAAATGTCTAAAAGAGAACTGGTTTAGTAAATTTTCAGACAGTGAAGTATTATGTAGTTATATTTATGGTACATTTTCTAAGGACAGTAAATGCTAAAAATAATGAGAAAAGGTTAGCAAACCACACACAGATTGTCTCAAGAAAAAAATGCATTAAAAAGAGAACAAGGAAATACCCCAAAGTGTAAAGATTATAACTGTTTGGTCATACTTCTCTGTAATTTCCAGTTTTTCTTTAGTTAATGTGTAATACTTCCACTGGAAAGAAAATAGAACAGCATGAAGGAGGAGGGCATCTGCTGCCGCCACCTGGGTGGTCTCCACGTAGCTGGAGTCCTCGGCTGTGAGGACTGGGCAGTGTGGAGCCTTGAGCTATGAGGGCTGGGTGGGCTGAGGCAGTCATTTCTACAGCGTGGACATATAAGAAGGAAGTGGCTGAATAAATGGCTTGATTTTGAAAAATTCGAATAGGACAGAGCTTAAAGGACTTTTCTTCTAAGTATGACTACATAGGCTTCATCAGTTTAAAACGGGTCCCCAAACATGCCTGACCTATGGTGGCTAAAGCGTCGACCTGGGAACACTGAGGTCGCCAGTTCAAAACCCTGCACTGGTCTGGTCAAGGCACATATGGGAGTTGATGCTTCTAGCTCCTCCCCGCTTTCTCTCTCTCTCTCTCTTTCTCTCTCTCTCTCTCTCTCTCTCTCTCTCTCTGTGTCTCCTCTCTAAAATAAATAAATAAAAAGAAATAAAAAAAAGAATTAAAAAAAAAAAAAACAAAAAACGGGTCCCCAAACATTTTACACAGGGGGCCAGTTCACTGTCCCTCAGATTGTAGTGCCAGACTATAAAGAGAACAATGAACAAATCCCTATGCACACTGCACACATCTTATTTTAAAGTAAAAAAACAAAATGGGAAAACGCGTTTCAGAAGCCCTGAGGCATGTGTCCCGCATCACCGGAAGTAGTACTGTACTGTACGTGAGTGACGCCCGGTGCTTTGTGGCGCCACCACATACAGAACTCCAGGAGCACAGGATGTGAATGCATCCTGTGCTCTCACTGACCGCCAATGAAAGAGGTGCCCATTCCGGAAGTGCAGCGGGGCGGGATAAATGACCTCAGGGGGCCGCATGTGGCCCATGGCCCTAGTTTGGGGACCCCTGATTTAAAAAATTCATGTGTTGAAAAAATCCACTAACAACATTTGGTAGATGCTAATGCAGCAAGAACTACTACTACTATCACTTGTATATTTGCAGTTATCTTACTTTCCGATGGTTCTCAAAGCCAAGGTTATTCTAAGTTGTTCTGACCGTGTTAAAGCCAAGCACAAGTAAGATGGACTCTAAAACTCAGGTTAACTTGGGAGTCATCATCCTCTGTCTTTCATTCCTCAGCTTAATCAACCAGTTCAAGGTACTGGTTTATTTTAGTTTGATGAACCAATTAATCTCAATCTGTTTTGATAAATGATCCAACAAATGAAGAGAAACATATTCAGATTGTCCAGCAAGAGGAAGAAAAAACAACTAGAGGGAATTCAAACCTTTTGTGACTGCCAACCCTAGGTCAACAGGAGATGATACCAAAGAAAATTAGTGGCAACCAACAGTTTTGCTTCCTTCTCCATTATTAACTTCTGTTTCCCACTCCATTTACCCAAGACTGCTATGGAGTGGTGTTAAAGAGCATACACTCAGGAGTCAGACTAGATGGCTTCACAATACCACATTTGCTAGCTGGGTGTCCTTGGATGAGTTATTTAACTTGGTTTTTGTCTTTGTATTATAGATAGAAACCTAGAGGGTGGTCCTGAAAGGCAGTGAGAAAGAAATACCTTTTCCATGGACAGAATTTGGAGTACTGCATTTAGTTATTCACTTGACCTGAAAGAAGAGAAGGTCAGAAGTTACAGAGCTGTAATGATTCATGGGTGGTGGCTAATGGTTTGGCTTGATGTTAGGACCTTGGAAAGAACAAGATGGAAAGATTAACAAGGAGATAGGTATGTAGATCAACCTTTTGTTAAGTGCACAAAATGTGAAGATATTTGTATCCCATGCGAATGGTCACCAAAGGTCATTTATCATGTAGATGGGGCTTAAAAGTAATCTTGACAAGGTAACATACTCTGTGGATGTCAATCAACTGTTTTCCCAAGCTACTTCAGTATTTGCTCATTGTACTTATAAACAAAGTGGTCCTCGGGTGAAGAATAGAGATTATAAATGGGCTCAGCAATTGGACTTTTCCCTCATCAAGGCTGATCTGGGTGTACTTTCGGTGAGTACCAAAAGTGACAATTGCAGCACCCAAAACCTTATTCCCAGTATAAAGAAAAAAGAATTTGTTCACAGACTTATTAGAGAAAGGGAAGACAATTTTCTTGCTGTATTTTCAAGTAGGTCTGGAGGCTGGACTACACTGAACCAAAGCTCATGTGCAACAGAGCACCAGTGTGAGAGATCTAGCTTTGAATTTCGAGTACCAGCCCTAGGCGGGCAATGTTGAATCAGCTGACCAAATTCCACTCCTCTTATTTTGATATAAACTTTTTCAGATTAGAGAGCAAACTGTGTAGGTGCAAACCTTGGATTTAAGTGGTTTAAGATTCATCACAGCCTGACTAGGCGGTGGCACAGTGGATAGAGCGTCGGACTGGGATGTGGAAGACCCAGGTTCGAGACCCGGAGGTCGCCTGCTTGAGCGCGGGCCCATCTGGCTTGAGCCAAAGCTCGCCAGCTTGGACCCAAGGTCGCTGGCTCCAGCGGGGGGTGGCTCAGTCTGCTGAAGGCCCGCAGTCAAGGCACATGTGAGAAAGTAATCAATGAACAACTAAGGTGTCGCAATGGCAACGAAAAACTAATGATTCATCTCTCTCCGTTCCTGTCTGTCTGTCCCTATCTATCCCTCTCTCTGACTCCGACTCTCTCTGTCCCTGTAAAAAAAAAAAAAAAGAACCATCACATACAAGAACTCAGATTGCTCTGGAGTTGGTATTTATATAACTTCTGACCGTGAAGTTAATGAAGCTTAAGCACCAGAATCTCATTACACCAGTCCCTTCCAAGGCCCTGAGAAGGACTTGAGCACAAGGAAATATGTTTCCTTGTTCTCTTTTTTTTTAAAAAAGAAAAATTTCATCAATTAAAAAAAAATCCCACTGATTTGAAAGGGGCTCTAGCAGCACTGGGCTCACAAGGGCATATGTGTTTTCTTTAAATCTTTCTTAAAAAAAATTTTTTTTTCATAGATTAAAAAATGTTTTCATTGTAGAAAAAGAGTGGAAAGGAGAGAGAGAGGGAAAGCCATCAACTCGTTCTTTCACTTAGTTCCATTTAGGTATGTACTCATTGATTGCTTCTGGTATGTGATCTGATCGGGGGTGGGATGGAGGGTGTCAAACCTGCAACCTCTGACATGCCTGGTGGATGCTTTATCCACTGAGCCACCCGGAAAGGGCCAAGGGCATATATTATTTATTTTTAGTTTATTCATTTTAGAGAGAGGAGAGAGAGAGAGAAAGAGGTAGAGGAGCAGGAAGCATCAACTCCCATATGTGCCTTGACCAGGCAAGCCCAGGGTTTTGAACTGGCGACTTCAGCATTCCAGGTCGATGCTTTATCCACTGCGCCACCACAGGTCAGGCAATATTTTCAATATGTCATTTTTTTGCATTGAGAAAGAGAAGTAATTTAATGAAATTATTTCTTACCCAAAGGCCAAGAAGGTAATTAATGGAGCTGAATGTGGAACACTAAATCTAGGAATCAGATTGATTCAGAAAATCAAGAAGAAACTTCAGAGGGTTAAAACACCTGATACCTTTTCATTAGTACAGGGATGGTGAAAAGACAAAAATAAAATCAAAGATGATGGGTTGACCAAGCTGGAGGAAAGAGGAGGTGATAAAGGATTAAGGTCAAGGTGCTTAGGGACAAAAGCAGGGTAGTGGGAGCGTGACTGTCAGCACAGACGAATATAAAATGAAAAAGAGGATGCACTTATGTCCAGGTGTTCTTTAAAAGGGTTTTAGAACTAGCTGTCAGCAAATTGGAAATGGTGACTGGGAACCAACAAAATCCAACAGAGGAAGTGAGGTGAGATCTGAGAGATCAGCTTGGAATAAACACACAGAAGGAAACCTAGGGAACTATTTTCTCCAGGAAACTATTCAGAAGCATCTTCTTCAAGTAAAAAATTCCATTTTATTTTTAAGTCTTCTTTATCCTTTATCTCAGTCAGAATAGACTAGGTTATGCCACTGGAACAAGTTAACCCCCAAATCTCAGTAGCTCTCATACACAAAAATTTATCAGATTTACTGTGGTCAATGGAGGGCTCTGCTCCACATAGTAACAGGGATCCAGGCTGACTGAGGATCCACCATCTTGTATATGTACTTTCTAGCCCTTGCGGTCTCTGGGGTAGAAAAGAGAGAGACTATAAAATCATACTTGGCTTTTTCACTGCTTCCTCTCATAAGTGACACATGTGACATCCTCTGACATTTCATTGACCACAACTACTCATTGAAGATTAGGAAAATAAATATTTGATGGGTGTTATACCATATTTCCCCAGGTATAAGACACATTCTTTTGAAAAATTTGGGATCTAAAAACTGGGTGTTTTTCATACAGTGGTTGTAAATTGTTTTTCCTTGCATTTCCCACTTTCACGCTCATTGTTTTTGTGCTCATTGTTTTGCACTTGTCACCAGTATATTATGGTAGGTTACATTTTGCCATGTTCTGCCCAGAAATGGCTCAGAAAAGATTTTTGTACAGTGCTGAATTCAAGTTAAAAGTGATCCAGTTTGCAGAAGTTAATGGAAATCATGCTGCTGAATATAAGTTTGGTCCTCCAAACTGAGAAATCAATCCAAGACTGGCTATGGGAAGAAGAAACCCTACTGAAAATGCCATGGCAGAAGAAGGCCATGAGAGGCAAGTCAGCAAAATGGTCTGATTTAGAGAAAGAATTGAAGATATGGATTGAAAAGCAAAGGGCAACTGGAATTCCTGTGTCCACAAAGATGGTTCAGCATGAGGCAAGAAGAATTGCTGATGAAAAAGAAGTTACTGATTTCAAAGGAGGACACAATTGGTGCTTCAGGTTCATAAAACGGAATGGACTAAGCATGCGTACACACACAGACTTGCCCAAAAGATGCCTGAAAGCTATGAGCAGAAGGTCCTTGAATTTCAGCATTTTGTCATTCAATGTCAGAAGACATCAGTTTGAGTTGGAACAGATTGCAAATATGGATGAAGTTCCCCTTCAGTTTGATGTCCCAAGTAACAGAACTGTTGATAAGAAGGGGATGAAAACTGTAACTGTGAAGACAAGTGGACATGAAAAGAGCCATGATACGATTCTAGCTTATTGTGCCAATGGAACCAAGCTGCCTCCTGTGCTGATTTTCAAACGCAAAACAATGCCAAAAGAAGACATTCCTTGAGGAGTGATTGTTCATGTTTAAGACAAGGGTTAGATGGATCAGAATGGGATGAAGACCTGGTTTGATAAAGTTTGGAGAAGGAGACCAGGTGGGCTCTTATGCAAACCTGCCCTATTGGTGCTTGATCAGTCAGGGCACATATAACAAAAAACACAAAGAAGATTTCTGCAGAGCAAAAACAAAACTTGCCATCATACCTGGAGACTTGACATCCCAGCTCCAACTACTTGATGTCAGCATTAACAAACCCTTCAAAGCTGCCATGAGACATGCATGGAACCAATGAATGAAGTCTTCTGGGGACAATTTGACACCAGCAGGAAAAGTGAAGAAAACAACTATAGGAGAAGTTTGTACCTGGGTGAAAAGATCATGGGATAATATCAAGATTGAGATAATTGTCAAGTCATCTAAGAAGTGTGGCATTTCAAATGCCATATCAGTGGTCGGCAAACCGCGGCTCGTGAGCCACATGCGACCTAATAGCATGCGACGTTTTTAGCAAAGGCCAGTTTAGGAGTACCCTAATTAAGTTAATAACAATGTACCTACCTATATAGTTTAAACTTTAAAAAATTGGCTCTCAGAAGAAATTTCAATTGTTGTACTGTTGATATTTGGCTCTTTTGGCTAATGAGTTTGCTGACCACTGCCATAGATGGAACTGAGGATAAGGCAATATATGAAGATAGTGATTTGTCATCAGACACCGATGAGGACAAGCTAACAGATGGGAGTTTGACAGCGATGAGGAGTTGTATGAATTTTATGATGACTAAAACTTGAGTTCAATAACTTTATGTAATACACTTTTTTTTTCAAATTTTGGGCCCCAAAATTAAGGTGCATCTTATACATGGGGAAATATGGCAGTCTGTGTCACATCCTTCAATCAAACTCTTGGTAGTGATGCTGTCAGATTTTTTTGCCTTGGAGAACCTTCTGAGGTACAGCTTGTGCAGAAATTGAACGTGACCTGAACCTCCCCAGTGGGATTTGAAGACATATTTTATTCCTTTGACTAGTGGGCCTCTACCTCCTTACCTTTGCTTTAGTCTGTGCCAAGCGTGATTATTCAGATTTGTTTATTCTCCACCTCCCATGTCTCCCAATAGTCATTAATTGCAACAGGGTCATCTCATCCCTCCCTCCCTCCTCCCTCCCTCCCTCCCTCCCTTCCTTCCTTCCTTCTTTCCTTCCTTCCTTCCTTCCTTCCTTCCTTCCTTCCTTCCTTCCTTTCTCTTTCCTTATCTATCCAATATCTATTAAGATCTTACTATGTACCTTTACTTGGCCCTAAAGAGACATTGAAGAATAAGATATAGTCCTTGTTCTCAAGAAGATTCCACTTTGGAGGCAGTAAGCAAGTTTGTACAGATTAAATCGACACAGCAGTAACTTTGAGCTGGAAGAATCAGAAAGAGCTTCATAGAGGTGATAGTTGTGTGCATTTAGATTTGGGAATTATTTATCTGTAGTGGGCTAGAAAACATGTTCTCTACAATGTATATGCATAAACAGAGTATTCTCCATTTTTGTAGCTGATTTAATTTTACTTACTAGTAAGAAAGGTTTGTGTGGATTAAAAGTTTCTGTAAAGTTAACTCAGCCTCTTCCACTTAAAATGTCACTTCAACTTAACTCAGGTTTGGCATAATGGATACTTCATCAATTCCAGGTTCAAACTTTCTACTGGTTTTTCTCTTTTTCAGGAGGCATTCCCTCTGTTTCTCCTCCCAAAGATGGTCTGGCATGAGGGTTTCTTTTACTACCCTAATCACAGTTGGGAAAGGGTCCTTGGTCTGCATGCTCTCCACTTAGTATCTGCTTGTCTTTGATTTAGTAGATCTGATCTCTATTGTCTCTGGGCATTATGCACTGGACTTGTGGAAAATGAATGAGGCCTATTCAGTGCTAAGCTCTTTGCTAGCTGTTGCTATTCATAGTCTGCAAAGGACTGAGCAAGGATGATGAGCTGGACATAAACCAGCTCATGACCTTGTTCTTCCATGCTCTTGTGATGAGGTGGGCTTTGGTAGAAGAACCTTTATTAACCCTGAACCATTCACAAAGAGCACAGATTTGTGAAGTGTATCTTTAATGCTTTTGTAAAACAGTACAGTTAATACTTTATTTTTAATGTTTTATAGATCTTTTTAAATTCCTAAGGAATATTTTATATTTTAGTCACTCTGTTTATGGTAAGTCTTGAAGAGCTATTCCCCAAGCAAGGATGTCTAATTATTAACTTCCCCAGAAAAGAGATTACTTAACCTCTTAAACCTCCACTTTCTTATGGGTAATTTGGGAATGACAGAACTATGTAACAATCTTGTAATTTATTGTATTGTTTTACAATCCATATGCCAATTTACCAGTTAACCTAAGTAAAGGAACAGAATTCTCTCTGCTCTTTACTTCTGCATTTTTTATTTAATATAAAAGCTGCTGAACTAAAATTTTCACAACAAAATTTTCTTCCTGTTATAGTCATGTGTGGTTTTAATTGAAAATGTGCCAGATGATAAATATAGAAACATCCTGCCCACTTAGCCATATCTGATAGAGTGAGAAGCTTAGTGGTCTTCACCTGTTAGTACACTGTAGTGTGTTTTCTACAATGTTGCAGAAACCTGTAGCATTTACATGTTTTTAGAACTGGCTATCTTAGCCTGCGCTGGAAATGGGGCTGCATTTGTTTTTTTGAAATTGAAATTTACTCTATTCACTGTAGAAATGTTGTATTGCTTTGAACCATATCTCATACTATGTAATAGTATTGTATTAAATACATTAATATAATATCCTTTAACACTATTATCAACATATTGAATGATATAACTTCCATTGCGATATTAAGTCCTCACATCAAGTTGAATAATGTTCTTAAAACAGTTCTTTTTAATTGAAATGACTTGTGTAGAACACTTAGCAGAGTGTCATTTATTCATTAGTCAATAGACATATTTGGAGTTTTTAAATAGTCAGACATTGAGGACATAGAGGTAAATTAGACATAGAACTTCTACTAAGAACATTAGAGTTTATAAAGTAAAATTTGCAAGTAAATGAGTTCATGAAAGGTTACAGGAGCGAAGATAGAATTTCATGATCAGAAGGGGAACACAAAAGAGAGAGGGTCAATTGCAGAAGCCTCACAACTGTGTGGCACAATTATAATTATACCATAAAAGCACCACTATAGTTCCATGATAGATTTTTGACAGATTCCATCAAAGCTAGAGGTAACAGAATTTAATTTGACATTCTAGAGTCCACTGATTCCCAAGTTGGGATGGAGAAAGATGCCATAATACCACTGCTCTACTACCACTATCTAGCACTTATACAGTGTGTCCATAGAGTCATGGTGCACTTTTGACCATCTGATCGGTCAAAAGTGCACCATGATTTTATGGACACACTGTATTATTGCTTAGTAAAGCCAACTCATTTAATCCTCACCAAAACTCTATTATCTAGGCATGAGTGTTACCCTCGTTTTATAGATGAGGCACAGAAAGTTTAAGAAACTTGTTCAAGGTCACACATACAATTAAGCAGATCTATGAGTCAAGGCCAGGCAGTCTGGTTCCTGCATCTATTCTCCTGATCACTACATTGCTGTGTCTCAGGTTCATTGTGGGACCCAGCTGGGCTGGTGTCCTTTTTCATTGTGTATAAAATTTTACACTAATATTCCCATATGTGTCAATGAAGCTCTTGCCTTTATCAGAAGGCAAGTTGGCCCAAGATGACTGTGAAGCCCAAGATTTGGAATACAGAGTACTTCTTGGAGACAGCATGTTGGCTCTCAGTTGAGCTTTCTCTTTTTACCCTATCATTCCCTATAATAGGTTCTGGAGCCCAAAGCAGTTCCTTGTCTATGAGATTTCAATCCTGAGATAAATGAGACCATAGGCATGTAAAGATCCCATGCCTATGTTAACTGAGGGCTAGTAGTCAGCTCTAGTAAAGGGTAAAAGAAAGTTTGGAGGAAGTCATCAACACAAGATCCTCCTTTGCCTTAAACACTCCCTACTCGAACTTCTACTAGAAGAGACAGTCACCTAGACCTGGAGTGAACTGAAGGAGATTGGTTAATTTTAAAATTGTTTCCTTCTTTAAAACGGTTGAGTGATTCAGAGGAGAATGACAATATAGTATAGTAAAAAAGTTAAAATTTTTCCACTTGATTACTAATAAATTCCTTTTCTGTATATGTAATAACAATCCCCTCTCTGGATATCTAGCACAAGGAAATAATCTGATCTGCAGAAAACATTTATGTGAAAGATTTTTATGTTAACATTTATTATATGTAAATTTCTTTTCTACTTTCCTCCTTATCATCATTCTTATCTTCTTTTTTCTGTCTGATAATTATTGATAAATTATTACCATTAAGGAAACTAACTGTTAATATGTTCTTACTTTTAAAAAGATATGAGATGTCTACTAACTGCAACTTTTGAGAAAACCATTTAACTTTTAAACAAGAATACCATTTTTATTAACTTACACTGAGAAATGCAACTGTCAGATGGGCTGGATATTACTTGATTATGACCAAGGTATCTTCCTATCAGGGGCAATTGCAAACTTTTGCTTTTTTCTTCAAACCCTTTGGTAATGATTAACTTCCTTCCAGTAGCTTTGTTTTCTATTTCACTGAAAAGTGAAATTATCAGACAAGATTTAATAAATGATCTTCTCCCTTCACTACACAAGTATTTGCAGCAGCACCTGTAGGTATTCACCCCTCTCACCTCTGAGAACAAGGAGTTGTTTTCTCCAAGCTCAAGACCTGTCTCTCCATTCTCATTCTAGATCTCAATCCTTTGAGGAACCAAGTGAGAATATGGGCCTAACCCAATACCGTATACCCCACAAAAATAAAAATAAGAAACAAGCTCTTCTGAGGGCTGTGTGGACCTTATCTATCCCATCCACGGTGTGAACTGACGCAGGACAGGAATATTTACAAAATTCCTAAGAATTTTATTTTTTTGCCACTAAACCTCATCATATCCTTCTTCTGACTAGCTGAAATATAGCTGCTGAGGAAAATAGTTGAAAAATGAAAGTGAGTGATTGGAACGTTCTTTGCCTGGTGAAAGTGAAGGCATTAGAGTCTACTCTGAAACTACGTGAGTCAGAAGAGAAAAATACAGAAAAATTTTAGTTAGATAAAATTGCTGCCTAACTGTCCATGGGATCTTTCTGCCTTTTGACCCATGCTCAAAGCTGGAGTGGGGCTGCAGGAAGTAAACTCTAATCTCTGCTTTCATCTTCAGGTATTGGAACATGAGAGAACTATGAATGTTTTATAGCTACCTGTGTAAGGGATACTGAGCTGATGAAACTTGGGACGAATGTTAAGAGGACTCTAAACAGAGTCAATACAATGTCAAAGTCCCACACATGCTCTGTTGGGTGACAATGAGGACAAAACAATCAATGGAGGCTGAGCTGTAGTCAGAGAGTTATGTTGTCAACCTGTTGGCTAGTGTACAAGGATTCTGTGTGATTTTGAAATAACATCAAATAACCCTGAAGGGAAGAGAAGTGGTGAGTTTAAAACTTTGTTTGACAGCACCTGTCATTTCTATCTTCCTTTGTTCCTTCCTTCCTCTGGTGCAGTGGTTCTTAACCTTTTTTGAGGTACCAAACCCACCAGTTTCATATGCGCATTCACCAAACCCTTCTTTAGTGATAAATAAAATATGATTTTTTCCCCCAAATTCAAGACATAGGTATATGTTTTTTTACTGGTGCACAAAATGAGCCATGCATGAACATCACGTTGCTCAAAGAACAAAACCAACAAAGTGCATGAACTCACAACAAATTACGGTATTACTTTATTCTGGCCTCGGAGGCAGAGGCTTCTCCGAACCCCTGAGACCGACTCATCAAATCCCTAGGGTTTGATAGAACCCAGGTTAAGAACCACTGCTCTGGTGTGATTCACAGTAAAACCATTAAAAGTGAAAAGAGAATGAGTACATATATTAGGGATAGCAAAGATAAGATGGACTGGAGTTAAACTTTATGCTACACCAAGCTATGAATTAAGGGAGATTCCAGAAAGTTGGGAGGGTAGACACAGGAAGAAAAATGATACAAGTAGATCAGCTAATTGGTTGATACATTTATTCCTGACTCCTGAGCACAAGCATAAATCTCCCAGCAGGACTTCTGGCCCTAGGCAGCTGCATAGATAGGCGATTTGGTCTAAATATCCTGTAGACTGCAGCCCCTCATTATCCCCCCAACCAAAGAGAATTTAGCCTCAGGAGACATGCGTGAGTTTGAGAGAGTGTCTTACGGGCTAAGATAGGTCCCTGAGGAGGAAAAGTTAGATCTGTCAAAACCCTGCGTTGCTGTGAACTCCTCTGCTCCAGGTTCCCAGTCTCCAGATCATTACAGAAAGGGAGAAAGACCAGGAATCACACCTCTCCCACTTAGTGCTTCCCACCACACCCCCTCTACATTCACCTGTGAATTTCTATGCTTCTGGTCCTTATTATTCTTTTGGCCTAATAATCACTCTCATATTTTAAGGCTTCTCGTGGTTCTCACAGGGAAGAACGAGGCTTGATTACAACAATGTCATCCTCCCATGGGCCAAAGGACAACTGATTGCAGCAATGTGACCCTCCCAGCCCCTCAACAATCTCATAGTCTGCGGTGATTAGCCAGGACTATTGGTGGAGAGAGAACCACCCGTGCTTTTTGCTTCATATTTTCTACCTCAGCCCCGATCTAAGAGACCTGGTTCTAAGAGACCTAAGGAAACATGATGTCAAAGGGCCATGTTGCTCATATAAGGAGATATTGAAAATTCAGAACCTAATTGGTGTTTGAACTGCAGAAGGTGGTAGATGAAGTCTCCGATAGCATCTGAAATGGTAAAAGCTATCTTTACTGGCTCTCAGGGAGGATGTTAGTGTAAGTGTCTGTATATTCCCCTCCCATTGTTGAAGACTTTGTCCATAACCTGATGGTGCCTTGCAGGGTTATTTTGCAGCTGGGACTGTGACCGTGATGACATAGGAGTCAGGATGACTTTGAATGGACATCTCTCTCTTCAGGGACTCTGTTTTCTCCTCCTCAGCACTGTGGTGGATTCTCGAGGTAAGAGTTTTCTCTCTTTCCTGGGATCAACAGTGAGCGGACACCTTGGCAAAGGAGGATGTATCAGGAGCTATGGAGCCAAAGCCTCAATGTAGACAATGTTTTTGACTGAAAAGGAACCACAGTGATTGTGCATATTGGTTATTTTCTTGTGGGGTTTGAACTGGTCATAGTGACAGGTTTGTAAAAAAAAAATGATTATTTGATTGCAGACTGAGGTAAGTCAGTTTTAGTCTTTTCCTGGGTCTCCTTGTTTTTAAGAAAGAGTTTGCGCCAGTGGCTCCCAGTGTGTGGGAAGGACCAGCGACTGACCTTAGCTAAGTTTCTGGGCTATCCCTCACACACTCCATTAGTCTGTTTTGTAGAAAACTGCTCCATAAGAATTTCTATGTTTTCTGTATTTGTGCTCCTTTAGGCGTGGTGTGTGTGTGTGTGTGTGTGTGTGTGTGTGTGTGTGTGTGTGTGTGTGTGTGTGTGTGATGTGTGAGGAGGTGGGAAGGCTGTCTGTGTGAGAGGAACATGGCTGCCGAGAAGTGACCTGAGTCCGTTGGTCTGTGGAACACACTGTGCCCACACCGTTGGGGTATAATGTAAACTGTATGTAACCATATCACAGATAATCTTGCACCTGTTGCTTCTCTCTGGCTGCTCTCCTTCCATCCCACAGCCTCTTCTCTGCTTGACCACAGTGTTTGGCCATCACTGGACTCTGTGAGAGGCTTTGACTCCTGGACCACCTGTTCCTACCAGGAGTCTGCAGCCATGAGAGGGGATCTCTTGTTTATTGAGATTAACTGATACACAACATCATTTATATAAAGTTTCTTAAGTTCCTGTTCCAGTTCTTGTGAATTGTTCTCTGACTTGTTTAGATTCTGGACTGATCCTTTCTACTCCCTAGGATCTACTGTGAATTCTGTAGGGTGGGTTTTCTCTCTCATGTGTACCCTCCCTGAAAACTGGCTTCCACTGAGCCAGAGGATTGCCAAAATCAGAGGTAATGTTATAGAAAGTCTAGGCTTCAGTCTGGAGGAGGCAACTCTCTCAGATTTGGGTACTGGCCAGGTTGAGATGGTGTACAGGTCTGTCTCCTCTCCATACTCATTGTCTTCCTCCTAGAGCGCAGTCTCTCAGTCCCATGCTCTGCTTGGGAACCTCATCCCTCTGAGTTTCTGCTCAGATGTTGGCCAGATGCTAGCGAAGATTCTTCTCTTTAGGGCTCTGAAGTGCAGAGGTGGGTTTGGGTTCCACAAAGAGAAGAGACAATGGGTGTTTTGATAAAAGGTCACTTCCTCTTATTAGAAAAACTATAGGAAACTTCCTTAGCAGCTACTTAAGAAGAAAGAACATTTTGCTAAGGCAAGTATTTCTTTTTATCTTCCCTGAAACAACACTGTTCAGTGTTATCCTGCTAAAAATTTATTCTCCTACTTTATGTGACTTTTGATTTGATCCTTGTAAAACGGTAGTCCTGACCTTTTTGAGCATTTGATGATTTCTGAGCTGGGCATACATTACAGGAGTCTCCACAGTGAAATCCATGATGAGTGTTGGAAAATTATATTCCTTCAAACACAATTTATGCCATCACACACAAAAACATAGATCCTCAAAGATGGGGTAATTCAGTTTATATTATTTGGTAACCTATTTTTAAAAATTAACATATATTTTAGGCATCTTTCTATATCATTAACTATTCTGTTTTTACACATTAAAATGTTTTATTGTAGAATTACAAAATTATAAGGATAATTTGAAAATTTTAATTGTTTTCAATTATTTCATTATGTAGCTAACATGCAATATATCACGTAATCACTTGTGTTGGGCATTTAGTTGTTTTTGTTTTTGCTATGATAAAAAAAGTTTTGTTTTCTTTTTAATTAAGTGAGAGGTGGGAAGTCAGAGACAGACTCCCACATGCACCCCTACCAGGATCGACCTGGAGAGTCCCCTACCAGGTGAGGACAATTTCACTTGAACCATTTGAGCTATGGCTGAGGGAGGGGAAGTGAGAGAAAAAGATGAGGAAGGAGGGGTGGAGAAGCAGATGGGCACTTCTCCTGTGTGCCCTGACAGGGAATCGAACCTGGGACTTCCACACACTAGTCTGACGCTCTACCCCTCAGGCAACCAGCCAGAGCCAGAAAAAAGTTGTTAAACCTCTTTGTGTTTAAATGTAAGGGCCATCCATTATTGGTTCTCTTAACAGTCTAAAAGTGGGATTGCTTTCTATAAACTGTGAATTCCTTTAAGGCTCTTGATACATAGAGATTAATGACCTGCCAGAAATGTTTGCACTAGATTTTATTCCCACTAACATTGGATGAGAATGTCAGTTTCCACATACCTTCACAAACATTGGCTTTTATCAAGTTTTTAAATCTTAGCCCAAACTGGGGTATATTAGGCAAAACTTGGCATATATTAACTAATTTAATCCTTCATTTGTGAATTATTTGCTCATGACATTTGGCCCTTTTATCTTGGGATGTTTGTCATTTTTGTCACAATTTCTACCAGGGTTCTTGTTACTACTATAACTATAACTACTGCCACCAGATACTTATGCAGCATTTAGTGTACAACACCCTACAAAGCAGAGGATGTGTATAGTCAAGAATGCAACAGATAACCTAAGGTAATCTTTCCACTGAGCTCTCAGTGGGGAGGTGACTCTGGTCTGGAAGAGAGCTGAGGCAATCGAAATTTCAAGAGGTCCAGGTTTAGGTCTAGGAAGGTGTATGTGGTGTAGTCATGATGCTACTTTAAAAAGTTCTCTCTTTGTCTTTGGTAAAAGACAGTTTTAGTATAATGTAATTTGTGGTACAGCAATATATAACTAACGTAGGGGTTTCCTCCAAAGTTAGAAAATAGCACAATGGACAAGCTGGAGATTTATATGATTGGCTTAGTTGCTTCATCCAAATCAGATTTCTTCCCGAGTGACCAACACCGCAATCTTGATCCTACCTGAAACTGGGACCAAACCGCCTCTGTTTTGTCATATCTGTTTCTCATTCAGTTCCTTAGATTCTTGCTTTCCTGTCAGGAGCAGAGAAATGAGTTTTCTGAGATCCTAGAATCATCTCCACTAGCTTTGAATTGAGCTAATCAAAATGAGAATTTTTTTCTTATAGTCTAATCAGAAAGTCTCTCGTGACTTTTAAGTCTTTGTGTTTTATCTTTGGCATTTTGTTTATGATGTGTCTTTAGTGTGGGCCCTTTTGGGTTCATCAGGATTGAAACTCTCTGTGCTGCCTGAACTTGTGTAACTTTTTCCTTCACCAAGTTAGGAAAGTTCTCAGCCATTATTTCTTCAAACAGGTTTTCTATTCTTTGCTCCCTCTCTTCTTGCTCTGGTACCACTATGATGTGGATGTTGTTATGCTTGATGTTGGTCCAGAGATCTTTTAGAATTTCTTCATATTTAAAAATTCTCTTTTTTACTTGATGCTCTGCTTGGATGCTTACTGTTATCATATTGCTGATTTGATCATTTGCTTCATCTAATGTGCTGTTGATTCCTTCTAGTATATTCTTCACTGCAGATATTGTATTTTTCATTTATGATTGTTTTTTTTAATGATTTCTATGCACTTTTTAATGCTTACTATCTCTTTGTTTAAGTTCTCACTGAGATCATTCATTTTTGTCCTAAGGTCATTCAGCATCCTTATAATTGTTTTAAACTCTGAATCTGGTATTTTGGTTGCTTCTATTTCATTTAACTTTTTTTCTGGGAATTTTTCCTATTCTTTCATTTGGGGCATATTTATTTTTTTAATTTTTAATTTTTATTTTTTTGTGTGACAGAGACAGAGTCGGAGAGAGGGACAGATAGGGACAAATAGACAGGAAGGAAGAGAGATGAGATCAACTCTTTGTTGTGGCACCTTAGTTGTTCATTGATTGCTTTCTCATATGTACCTTGACCGGGGAGTTACAGCAGACTGAGTGACCACTTGCTCGAGCCAGCAACCTTGGGCTCAAGCTGGTGATCCTTGCTCAAACCAGATGAGGCCACGCTCAAGCTGGTGACCTCAGGGTCTTGAACCTTGGCTCTCCGCGTCCCAGTCCAATGCTCTATCCACTGCACCACTGCCTGGTCAGGCTGGGGTTTATTTCTTTGTCTCTTGTTTCTGTGTATTAGGTAGATACGTTTTGATTCCCAAATTTGTTATGTCTTTATGATGAAAGTATCTTGTTGGGCTCAGTGGCACAATCATCCAGATCACCTGAGCTCTGTGGTCCAGGAATGTTTCTTATAGGTTATATGCACCCTCTTGTTGTAGTTGAGTCTTGAATGCTGATGGCTCTTTCATGGGTGAAATGAACCTATAAACATAAATTTCCATCATCATTATGAAATGCTGTGCTGGGGCTGCCCCCTGAGGTGCGGTTGTTCCCAGCATAGTCTGGTGCCTGCCTGAATTCCTCTTTCGGTATGCCACTGTGTGGCTAGTTGGGATGAGCTTTGGTGTGACCTGAAGCCTGACACTGGTTGTGTTGGTTCTGAGTCCACTTGGGCGGGATTCAGGTACAGGTCAGTGTCTGACACTGTGTAACTGGGCTTGGGCTACCTGTCTGGAGCTACCACACTGTTCATGGTTTAAGGCTGCATCTACTGGGACTGGGTATGCATGGTAGGGGTCAATTTATGTAAAAGAGTTCATTTCTTCAAGCTTAAAGCAGGGGGTAGATATGTAAAAGGACCAAGGTCCCTTGAGGTCTGCCTCCACCTGTCAGCTACTTTGCCTCCCCCTGAGGTTGCCTGGTCTTCCTCCAGAGCCTTCTGAAGAAAGACTGCAGAGTAGGTCCAGATTGGATGCACTGCAAAGACCCTTCCACAGGTTGCAAACTCCACAGAACAGGGAAATTGGGGTTGGGAGGACAGGGCTAGTGAGTCCACTACTTGGGAGTCACGTGGTCAGGCACTCAATGAAGGAAAAGTGGCCCCCACTCTAGACTCAAACCACTCAATCTCTGCCAGAGTCTCCAACTCTAGTTCTCCCAGGAAGGATGAGCCTCAGGTTCAGATTGGGTGTAGCTAGTTGTCCCCTTTGCAGGAGGAATTTCAACTGGGCAGCGCTGCAGGGCTCAGTGGGACAGATCAAAAGAGTCTACTATTGGCGGTGAGGCTTACCCAGCCCACAGGAGGAAGCTAAGTACTTCATTCCCATTCCAGACAATAGCCTCTGAGGGACTCACACTTTGAATGTTTGAACTCTAAGCCACTCCTCTCCATCCCCCACCCCCACCCCATGGAACTGAGCCCAGCAGGGCAGGAAGTCTGGGACCTGGCAAGGCTAATCCAAACAGTCTCCATTTGGGGATGGTACCTACAAATTTATAGGAAGAGGGTGGGCACTTCTTCTCTTTCCTAGAATAGTGCAGGCTGAGCTCCCTGGAGAGATAGGATTTTTTCACCCTCCATAATGTAAACACATACCCCCACTTCTGCTCACCTCATTCCTGGACTAGAACTTTCCTGGAGACACACTCCAAGAGCCCTAGCATTGCACGGTGACACTCTAATCTCCCTGCACAGCTGACCTCAGCAGGACTGGCGGACTGCTGTTGGGGGAGGGCTTTCAACAGGTGGAGGAGGGGTGCTAACTGTGTGCTTGAGGTGGGGGAGGATGTCCCTCTTTCCAAAGCCACACAGTTTAGTTACTGTCTAAGTGTATGGCCAGTTTTCGCGGCCACCATCAAAGCTGCCTGGCCAACACAGGTTCAAGTTTGATTTGGATTGATTGTAAAGAAACAACTGATCCAAAAGCTGGTGGTCCATTTTCTTTTAATCCTAGCTCGCACCTGGCAAGCAAGTAAATACACACAGTGGGAAACACTTCCCTTTCTATTCAGGGTTCCCAAAGCCACTGACTCATCGGAGTTTTCCTAGAATCAAAGGTTTCCACCTCACCAGTCTTATTCATCTCTGTTCCCCATCTCCTCCATGAACTGGCTTCTCCTTCCCCCATTCCGCCATTTTGGCTGCCTCCTCCCCTCCATGTGGCCTCTCTCTCTCTTGCTACAGCATGGGCTCCTCCTCTCTACAAGAATGTGGCCACTCTTTCTAAAATGGCCTCCTAGCTCCTCCTTTTAAAACCTTTTGGTGCAAAAGCCCTCCCCCAACACACGCACATTAGTATAACCAAGTCCCTCCCAAGCAAAAAGGGCATTAATATCATCACCTGGGTGACGGGCAGCATCATCTTTAAAAAAAGAGTGACAAAACCAGAAAATATAGATTTTACAGCTTATGTGCCTGACACTGAGTCTCTGCCAAAAGCCTTCCCATAAAAAGGGTACTCCAAGAGACACTGCTGGCTGCAGCCAGAAGACCCCTATGCAGGAGTGAGCATGAGCATGGCAGAATGGCCCCACAAGCAGTTGGGGACCAGCAGTGCACTCTCCAAGCTGGTGCTATAACTACTGGATTGCCTGTTTCTGGGGAGGTAACACATCTGGGTCTCCCAGGCAGACTGAATTTCCACTGATTTTCACCACCAGATGCAATGCGGGCTCCTCTTCTTGTCTCTCTAGCTGTGGGTTAGGGATCCTTGCATGGGGTTGAGACCCCATGCCCCTGGAGAGAGGGAGTTATGCTGCCATGATATCCCTGTGACTTCTCAGCTGCTGCACCTGGATCAACCCTCTTTGTGTCTCCACTTTTATTACCAGTATCTATGTGGTTTCTTTTGTAAATTCTTAGCTATACTGCTCACAGAAATTAAGGGATATTTCAAAATGAATATGAAGCAATAAAAAAAGAAGCATTTGATTTTTTAAAATTAAACAAGAACATCAAAAAAGCAAACAACAAGTCAAAAAAATTGTTCTATTATGCAATGGAGATGCAAAACCAACTTTTATTTCATTGGTGAAAATACACTATACAAAAGACTGAAAGTACTGGAGTATCTGCACGTTCCCTGATCCCCTAATTTTTGTGAGCAGTGTATGATAATTCAGCTAGTCTTCAGTTGGGTATTCAGATTGATTTCTCTATAATGTAGCTGTAAATTCAGTTTGGGGCTGGGAGCAAGTGAGAGTGCCTGCTCTGCAGCCATCTTGGAACGGTCCTTGCTTTCTATCACTGAATATTTTGTGCCATTCTTTTCTGGTCTGGAATGTTTCTGTTGAGAAGTCAGCTGACAGTCTTATGGTAACCTTTTGTAAATAACCAAATGTATTTCTCTTAATGCTTTTAAGATTTTCTCATTGTCTTTAACATTCGACATTTAATTGTGCATCTCGGTGTGGGTCTCTCTGGGTTCATCTTGGTTAAAACTCTCGGACTTGTTAGGTTAGGTAAATTTTCTGTCATTATTTCTTCAAATAGGTTTTCTTTTTTATCTTCTTCTTCTTAAGTGAGAGGATAGGAGATAGAGAGAAAGACTCTCACATGTACCATGACTGAGATCTACCCAGCAACCCCTGTCTGGGGTTGATGCTTAAATCAACTGAGCCTGAGGCTGACACTCAGACCAACAGAACTACCCTCAGATCCCAGGGCTGATATTAGAACCACTTGAGCCACTGGCTGCAGGAGGGAAGAAAGAAGGGGGAGAGGAAGGAGAAGAGAATCAGATGGTTGTTTCTCATGTGTATCCTGACCAGGGATCAAACCTGGGACATCCACATGCCAGGCTGATGCTCTATCCACTGAGGCAACCAACCAGGCCCAAATAAGTTTTCAATTTCTTGCTCTTTCTTTTTCTGGTACCCCTATGATGCAAATGCTGTTACATTTGATGTTGTCCCTAAGTTCCCTTAAACTTTCCCCATATTTTAAAATTCTTTTTCATTTTTTGAATGGGTGTTTTCTACTATGTTGTCTTCCATATTGCTGATTTGATCCTCTGCCTCATCTAATTTGCTATTGATTTCCTTTAGTGTATTCTTCATTTTAGTTATTGTGTTATTCATTTCTGACTGGTTCTTTTTTATGATTTCTATGTCCTTTTTTATGCTTACTATCTCTGTGTTGAGGTTCTCACTATGTTCTTTGAGCACCCTTTTAACCCTTGTTTTTTTAAAAATTGATTTTGAGAGAGAGAGAGAGAGAGAGAGAGAGAATTTGGGGAGAAGTGGAAAGCATCAACTTCTTGCCGTTGCTTCCCATACATGCCTTGCTAGGGCAAGCCAAGGGTTTTGAACTATGACCTAAGCATTCCAGGCAGTGGTGGGATTCAAATAATTTAACAACTGGTTCTCTGCCCTAATGGCCATTTTAAGTATAAAAAATTATATAATGAAAGGTAGTTTATTGTTTTTTGCATTTAATACTTAAGAACAATAAAAAAGGTACACAAAACTAGATTATGTTACAAGAAAAAGTTTTAAAATATTAATAAAAAAATTAAATAATACCTAACAGGCCCTGGCCAGTTGGTTCAGCAGTAGAACATCAGCCCGGCATATGGAAGTCCCAGGTTCTATTCTCAGTCAGGGCACACAGGAGAAGTGACCATCTGCTTCTCTACCTCTCCTTTTCTCTCTCTCTCTTTCCCTCCTGTAACCATGGCTCAAACAATTTGAGTAAGTTGGCCCCAGGTGCTGAGGATAGCTCCATGGCATTGCCTCGGGTACTAAAATAGCTCCAATGCTGAGCAATGGAGTAGTGGCCCCAGATGGGCAGAGCATCACCACCAGGTAGGGGACTTGCCAGGTGGATCCCATGCAGGAGCACATGCAGGAGTCTGTCTCTGTCTCCCCACCTCTCACTTAATAAAAAAAACTAACAACAATAAAACTGTTATTTAAGATATTTCCATATTGCTTCTTGATTGGTGTCCTCACTTGCAATTTTTTTCACCTATGGATGGAATGAGCATTACTATGGGTACTTAGAATACAGTGTTGCACAGATAAATTTATTTATTTAATTTATTTTTTATTTAATTTATTGTGTTTACATAGATTCTAGTGTTGCCCCAAATGCAGCCCCCCTCCCCCGTATTCCCCTCAACATCTCCCTTTCCCCCTTCCCAAATGCCCCCTCCCCCCTTTCCTTCAGGTTTAATTCCGTTCCTCAGTTTACATTGTTCCTTGGATTCCTCAAATGAGTGAGGTCATATGATATTTTTCTTTCTCTGCCTGGCTTTTTTCACTTAACAGAATAGTTTCCAGGTCTATGCATGTTGTTGTAAAAGATAATATTTCCTTCTTTTTCATAGCCCGCTAGTATTCCATTGTATATATGTACCACCGCTTTTTAATCCACTTGTCCACCGACAGACACTTGGGTTGTTTCCAGATCTTCGCTATTGTGTACAATGCTGCCATAAACATGGGGGTGCATTTCATTTTTTGAATCAGTGATATAGTGTTCTTGGGATATTTTCCTAAAAGTAGGATGGCTGGGTCAAAAGGCAGTTTCATTTTTAATTTTTTGAGGAATGTCCATACTGTTTTCCACAGTGGCTGCACCAGTCTGCATTCCCTCCAGCAGTGCAGCAGAGTTCCTCTTTCTCCACATCCTGCCAGCACCTATCATGTGTTGTTTTGTTAATGAGCGCCATTCTGACTGATGTGAGGTGGTATGTAATTGTGGTTTAAATTTGCATTTCTCTAATGATTAATGATGTTGAACACTTTTTCATTTGTCTATTGGCCATCTGTATGTCCTCTTTGGTGAAGTGTCTATTCATTTCTTGTGCCCATTTTTTGATTGGGTTGTTTGTCTTTCTAGTGTTGATTTTTTGAAGTTTTTTTTTTAATGAATTTTGGTTATTAACCCCTTATCAGAAGTATTGTTGAATATGTTCTCCCATTGTGTGGTTTGTCTTTTTATTCTGTTCATATTGTCTTTAGCTATGCAAAAGCTTTTTATTTTTATATAGTCCCATTTGTTTATCCTGTCTTTTATTTCCCTTACCCTTGGAGATAAATCAGCAAATACATTGCTGTGAGAGATGTCGGAGAGCTTACTGCCTATGTTATCTTCTAATATTCTTATGGCTTCATGGCTTACATTTAAGTCTTTTATCCATTTTGAGTTTATTTTTGAAAATGGTGTAAGTTGGTGATCTTGTTTAATTTTTTTGCAGGTAGATGTCCAATTTTCCCAACACCATTTGTTAAAGAGATTGTCTTTACTCCATTGTATGCTCTTACCTCCTTTGTCAAATATCAATTGTCCATAAAGGTGTGGGTTTATTTCTGGGTTCTCTGTTCTGTTCCATTGATCTGTTATGCCTGTTCTTATGCCAGTACCAAGCTGTTTTGAGTACAATGTCCTTGTAGTATAACTTGATATCAGAAAGTGTGATACCTCCCACTTTATTCTTCTTTTTCAAGACTGCTGAGGCTATTTGTGTTCTTTTTGGTTCCATATAAACTTTTGGAATATGTGTTCTATATCTTTGAAGTATGCCATTGGTATTTTAATTGGTATGGCATTGAATTTGTAAATTGCTTTGGGTAATATCGACATTGATGATGTTTATTCTTTCTAACCATGAGCATCGTATATGCTTTCACTTGTTTGTATCTTCCTTGATTTTTTTTATCAATGTTTTGTAATTTTTTGAGTACAGTGGTACCTCGAGATATGAACAGACCAACATACAAGCTGTGACTCGGTATATATTTTTGTTTGAGATCTGAGCGAAATTTCGAGATACGAGTCATAATTTGGGAAGCTGTCGCTAGTTGGCGCACTGGCGCACAGGTCCAGTATCAGTAGTTTGATATACAAGTTGACTGACTTACAAGCTCGGTTACAGAATGAATTAAATTTGTATCTCAAGGTACCACTGTACAAGTCTTTAACCTCCTTGGTTAAATTTACTCCTAGGTACTTAATTTTTTTTGTTGCAATAGTGAAAGGGATTGTTTCCTTAATTTCTCTTTCTGACAGTAAATTGTTGGTGTATAAAAATGCCTCTCATTTCTGTGTATTAGTTTTATACCCTGCCACCTTGCTGAATTCATTTATGAAGTCTAGTAGTTTTTTTGACTGAGACTTTAGAGTTTTCTATATACAGTATTATATCATCAGCAAATAATGATAGTTTTACTTCTTCTTTTCCAATTTGGATTCCTTTTATTGCTTCTTCTTGTCTGATTGCTGTAGCTATAACTTCCAGTACTAGTAAGAATGGCACTCCTGTCTTGTTCCTTATCTTAGGGGGATTGCTTTTAATTTTTCCCCATTAATTATGATGTTGGCAGTGGGTTTGTCATAGATGGGCTTTATCATGTTGAGATATGTTCTCTGTATTTCCACTTTGCTGAGAGTTTTGATCATAAATGGGTGCTGGATTTTATCAAATGCTTTTTCTGCATCTATTGAAATTATCATGTGATTATTCTCCTTGCTTTTGTTTATGTGATGAATCACATGGATTGATTTACAAATATTGTAACATTCTTGCCTCCCCAGAATAAATCCCACTTGATCATGATGTATGATTTTTTTCATGTATTGCTAGATCTGGTGTGCTAATATTTTGTTGAGAATTTTAGCACCTAAGTTTATCAGGGATATTGTCCTATAATTTTCTTTCATTGTGTTATCTTTGCCTGGTTTTGGAATCAGAATTATTCTCACCTCATAAAAGGAGCTTGGAAGTCTTCCTTCCTCTTGAATTTTTTGAAGTAGCTTGAGAAGGTTAAGAATTAGTTCTTTGAATATTTGGTAGAATTCACCAGTGAAGTCATCTGGCCCAGGGCTTTTGCTTGTTGGGAGTTTTTTGATAACTGTTTTGATCTCATTTATTCTAAGCAGTCTGTTTAGGTATTCTGATTTTTCCAGATTGATTTTTGAAAGATTATATGTCTCAAGGAATTTGTCCATTTCACCTAGGTTGTTTAATTTTTTGACATACAGTTCTTCATAGTATTTTCTTGCAATATTTTGTATTTCTGTTGTGTCAGTTGTTATTTCTCCACTCTCATTTCTAATTTTATTTATTTGAGTCCTCTCTCTTTTTTTCTTGGTGAGTCTGGTTAAAGGTTCATCGATCTTGTTTACCCTTTCAAAGAACCAGGTATTGGTTTCATTGATCTTTTGTATTGTTTATTTAGCCTCAATGTCATTTATTTCTGCTCTGATCTTTATTATTTTCTTTCTTCTACTATGTCTGGGCTTTACTTGCTGTTCTTTTTCTAGTTCTTTTAGATGCAGGGTTAGGTTGTTTATTTGAGCTTTTTCAAGCTTCTTAAGGAATGAATGCCTGTAGTGCTATGAACTTCCCTCTAAGTACTGCTTTTGCTATGTCCCATAAATTTTGAGTTGTTGTATGTTCGTTATCATTCGTTTCTAGGGATTTATAAATTTCTTCTTTGATCTCATTGTTAACCTATTTGTTATTTAATATCATGCTATTTAGTTTCCATGTGTTTGAGTATTTTTCAGTTTTTCTGTTGTGGTTGATTTCTAGTTTCATGCCATTGTGATCAGAGAAAATGCTTGATATGATTTTAATCTTCTTAAATTTGTTGAGACCGCTTTTGTACCCTAGGATAGACATATAGATAGAATGTATATTGTGCTGCTTTAGGGTGAAAGGTTCTGAAGATAGCTATTAAATCCAGTTTATTTAGTGTGTCCTTTAAGTCTGCTGTTTCTTTGTTTATTTTCTTTCTTGAGGATCTATCTAGTGATGTTAGTGGGATATTGAAATCCCCTACTATTATAGTATTGCTGTTGATCTTGCCCTTTATGTCCTTCAAGGTCTGCTTTATTTATTTAGGTGCTCCTATATCAGATGCATAGATATTTATAATGATTATATCTTCCTTTTGGAATGCTCCCTTTATCATTATGTAGTGACCTTCGTTATCTCTTACTATAGCCTTTGTTTTAAAGTAAATTTTGTCTGATATAAGTATTGCTACTCCAGATTTTTTTTTCATTTCCATTTGCATGAAATATTTTTTTCCATCCTTTCCCTTTTGTCTATGTGTATCTTTTACTTTGAGATGTGTCTTTTGTAGACAGCATATGTACGGGTCCTGTTTTCTTATCCATGTAGCTACCCTATGTTTTTTGATTGGACCATTTAATGCATTTACAGTTAAGGTTATTATTGATATGTAGTTGTTTATCACCATTTTATTCCTTAAAGCTATCTTCCTCTTTTACTATATTCTTTCCCCCCTTTGTTCTGTTTACAACAGGCCCCTTAACATTTCTTGCAGCATTGGTTTGGTCTAATGAATTCTTTGAATTTTTTTGTCTGAAAAGATTTTTATTTCTTCTTCAATTTTAAACGATAGCCTTACTGTATAAAGTAGTCTTGGTTGTAGGCTCTCGTTCTGCTTTACTCTGAATATGTCTTGCCATTCCTTTCTGGCCTCAAGTGTTTTCATTGAGAAGTCGGATGTCATCCTTATTAGGGCTCCTTTGTAGGTGATAAGTCTTTTTTTCTCTAGCAGCTTTTAATATTTTCTTTTTATCTCTTAGCTTTGGTATTTTAATTATGATGTGTCTGGGTGTGGATTTCTTTGGATTTCTCTGTGCTTCTTGAACTTGTGTGACTTTTCCCTGCATCAATTTAGGGAAGTTTTCAGCTATAATTTGATTGAACTAGGTTTCTATCCCTTGTTTATTCTCTTCTTCTTCAGGAACCCCTATGATGCGGATGTTATTTCTCTTCATGTTGTCACAGAGCTCTCTTAGAGTTTCCTCAGACTTTTTGAGTCTCTTTTCTTTTTGTTGCTCTGCTTCCATGCCTTCCTTTATCTTATCCTTTAACTCACTAATTTGATCCTCAGCTTCATCCATCCTGCTTTTAATTCCATCCATTGTGATCTTCATTTCTGATATTGTATTTGTCATTTCTGACTGATACTTTTTTATTATTTCAATGTTCTTTTTTATATTTGCTATCTCTTTATTTAGGTGCTCGTGATGTCCATCTATTGCTGTTCTAAGATCTTTTCGCAATCTAACAATCATTATTTTAAACTCTGCATCTGGTAATTTGTTTATATCTGACTCATTCAAGTCCTTTTCTGGGGATTTCTCTTGATTCATTTGGGTTGCATTTCTCTGCCTTCCCATTCTGTCTGTGTATAAGAGGGGTGTGGCCACAGGAGTCTC
Organism: Rhynchonycteris naso; assembly: GCA_037038555.1. Taxonomy (NCBI): domain Eukaryota; kingdom Metazoa; phylum Chordata; class Mammalia; order Chiroptera; family Emballonuridae; genus Rhynchonycteris; species Rhynchonycteris naso. Next base: position 81,093,266 of record CM073000.1, read on the forward strand.
ATGAGTGTGGCCTCTGTGTTCCCTAGGTGTGGTCTGTCTGCTGGCCTGCCACCCCCTCTGCCGCTGCCTCAGTTGTTCGGATGATGTGTCTAGGTGTGGATTTCTTTGGGTTTCTCTTTAATGGAATTCTCTGTGCTTCTTGAACTTGTGTGACTTTTTTCTGCATCAATTTAAGAAAGTTTTCAGCTACAATTTGATTGAACATGGTCTCTATCCCTTGTTTTTTCTCTTCTTCTTCAGGAACCCCTATGATGTAGATGTGGTTTTTCTTTAGGTAGCACAGAGCTCTTAGAGTTTCCTCAGATTTTTTCAGCTTCTTTTCTTTTTGCTGCTCCTCATTGTGTTTTTGTTTATCTTGTATTCTAAATCGCTGATTCGATCCTCTGCTTCATCCAGCCTCCTTTTAATTGCTTCTAGTGTAGTCTTCATTTCTGATATTGTATTTGTCATTTCTGACTGGTTCTTCTTTATTATTTCAATGTCCTTTTTGATGTTTGTTATCTCTGTTTATATGCTCATTTTGTCCATCCATTGGTGTTCTAAGATCTTTCAGCATTCTAAGAATCATTATTTTAAACTCTGCATCTGGTAGTTGGCTTATTTCCGTCTCACTCAGTTCATTTTCTGGGGTTTCTCTTTTTGATTCATTTGGATTGCACTTCTCTGTCTTCCCATTTTTTGTGTGTTGCCCTGGATCTCCCTGGCCAGGGCCTGGTGCCAATCAGTGAGGTTCACTGCCTATGACTGGTTCTTATCGACCTTTTGGGAGCTACAGGTTATCCAGATCTTGTGGCTGCCTCTGCTTGGTCCAGGTGCCATTGTAAATTTCTAATGCACTCCTAGGCTTGCTTTTATCTACTGTTGGCCTGGGAGAAGTTCCTTTAAAAGTTCAAGTTCCCTTAAAATATGCTTTCTGTTTTCTCTTACTGCTGGCTACTTGTTGGGCTCAGTACTGTAATTCAGTTATTAGGTATGGTATTAGATGTGGCCTACTCTTTAGCCTTAGGTGTCATTCTATTCAAACATTTTATTTATTTATTTTATTTTATTTTGTGTTTTGTTTTTTTTCAGCATTCAGTAGGGTGTATTCACAGGAGTCCAGTGTGTGTGGCCTCTGTGCTCCCATTGTGTGGTCTACCAGGCCATCGCTGCTGCTGCTGCCCAGGGCTTTGGGCTCAGGTGCTGCTGGCCCCAGCCTGCCTTTGTGGCCACTGCTGCCCTGGTCAGGCTCGCGTGTGCAGGTGCGCCCGTTTGGACTGCTTCCATGGTTGCCTCAGCCTCTGCTGTCTCTGAGTGGCCGTCTGCGCCATGGGCACTTTTGCTCACGGGCTTGGGCATCTGACCCGGCTTTCACCCCAGCAGGTGGGGCTGCACATGATGGCTTGGACAATTTCTGGGGCTGCCTTGGTTGGCTCAGACCTCAGCAGCCACCTCAGGGGGTGGAGGTGCGCACCTGCTCGGATTACCACTGAGGTCACCCCTGCTTTTGCTACAGCTGAGGGCATGCCTGCACCTCAAGCCGGTGTGCGCTTGGGCCTGATCCCCACAGCAGTCAGCATGACTTCCACCCTCGTGGGCAGGCTCACGTGTGCCCGCATGTACCCCCCTGCTGATGCTCGGGCCTCTGCCCCTGCCAAAGGCAGGCCCACTCAGCGAGCGGGACTGTGTGTGAGCCCGGAGCTCTGCAGCAGCAGGCGGTTCCCAGCTCTGCGGGCTGGCTTGCATGTGCTCGCTTGAACTTCTGCAGCGGTTCCCTGCTGCCTCCGGCCTGCCTGCCCCAGGCAAGCACTCAGCAGTGCAGGGGTTGGTGTAGCTTAGACCTCTGCACTTCCTATTTATGTCCCTATCATGGTGCCTGGCTCTAAGCGCCTTTGTTCTAGCTAGGGTAGGGGAGCCTCTGGTGGACGGGGCACTTTCTTTCCTTTGCTGGTGATGCTGTTTCCAGGAAAAATGTTCACTTTAAATTTGGGGAATGACTCAGCCCAGGCGTTATGGTGTCCTCCTGGAGCTCCAGGAAAGTGGCTGTGAGCAAGGTTCTCGGTGCAGTTCCTTTAATATGAAGCTTTGGTCTGAGAGTCCTCCATCCTTCTTTCAAATGGTGTCTAGACTTTTTTCTCAACCAAATATAGTCCGTAAGCCTTTTCCAGGTCCCAGGGCTCTAAGCTGGAATTCCAGTTTTGGGGATAAGGACCTACAACTGGCTGGACAGCCCTCCCCATTGCGAAGGTCCCTCCCAGCTGCTTTTCACTCCCAGGAGCGGGGCAGCCCTTTACGCATCTCTGCCTTTTCTACCAGTCTCAGTGTGGGTTCTTTGGTGGTCCTTGGCTGTAGAATCCTCTTAGTTTAGTCCAGTGGTTCTTAACCTTTTTTGAGGTACTGAACCCACCAGTTTCATATGCGCATTCACCGAACCCTTCTTTAGTGATAAATAAAATATGATTTTTTTTCCAAATTCAAGACATAGGTATATGTTTTTTTACTGGTGCCCAAAATGAGCCGTGCATGAACATCACGTTGCTCAAAGAACAAAACCAACAAAGTGCATGAACTCACAACAAATTACAGTATTACTTTTTTCTGGCCTCCATGGCAGAGGCTTCTCCGAACCCCTGATACCGACTCATCGAACCCCTAGGGTTCGATAGAACCCAGGTTAAGAACCACTGGTGTAGTCCAAAGTTTGTCTTTCATGATGAGTGTTCTCAGATTTAAGTTGTAATCCACATTGGTTCTGGGAAGTGTGAGTTGGAGCGTTTGCCTACTCTGTGGTCATCTTGGAACCGCACAGATGTATTTTAAAAAAGAGTAAGGAATGTAAATTTGTGATTTCCACATTTGGCAGCTGCCCAGGTACCTATCTTAGAGAGAACATTGTTTACAAATGCCATTTTGACAACTGGTTCACCAAACTCAACAAAAAATTAGATATTGGTTCTGCTGAACCAGTGTGAATTCGTTGAATCCCACCATTGATTCCAGGTTGATGCTTTATCCACTGTACCACCACAGGTCAGGCTTAACCATTGTTTTGAACTCTGTATCTGGTGACTTCTTGCCTCCATTGTACTTATGTCTTTTCTTTGAGATTTCTCCTGTTCTTTCCTTTGGAATATATTTGTTTCCAATTTTGGCTGCCTCTCTGTGTTTGTTTCTATGTATTAGTCAGAGTTGTTATGTCTCCCAGTCTCAGCAAGATGGACTTATGAAGGAGGTTTCCTGTGGGGTCCAGTGGAGTACCTGAGCTGAATGCTCCAGGAATGTCTCTTATGTGGTTCGTATGTGCTTTCTTATTGTAGTTGAGTCTTGATTGCTGTTGGTATGTCAGTGGGTTGATTTGACTTTTAGGCTGACTGGCTGCGAGGATTGACCATGACCATAGCATATAAATTGCTGTGCAGATATTGACCTAAGAGGTCAATCCCTTGGTGCCTGCTGAGGCCACTCTTTGCGTATGCCTCTTGTGGTGGTGCCGCTTGTGGTCCAAAACTGCCATCATATGTGTTAGTTCTGGGGCATCCTGAGAGGGGCTCTGATGCAGGCTAAGATCAACTGCTGCCTCTGACCTCCCCAGCACTATCTGGTAGAAGCTACAAAGTGATTATGGTTAGTAGCTGCATATTCTGGGCCTAGAAGCATGTGGGAAAGGTTACACTGTGAATCAAGGCTGGCTGCCACCAGTATTGGGCCTAGGGCCACTAGCAAAAGCAAATGGCACCCCAAAGCCTGCCACAGCTTCTGGATGCCCATAGGTTCAGCCTGAAAGAGTCTCAGGTAGTACAAAGGTTGAGTGAAGTGGGGTCTCAGCCACTAGGGTGGAGTGAGTGTATTCACCAGGTTAATGCAGGAACCACTCAGAAAAAGGCACAGGGCACACCAAAGGCAGTTGCCATCTGCCTGGGTCCTGCAGACCTTTGAGAGTTTTTTAAGAAAGATGTCAGCCTGGCTGAGGCTGGCTTTCTGCCACTAAAAGAGCTTCTGGTGGTGTTCAGGTTGGTTGGGTAGGATCTCAGTAATTTGTGAAGGTGGGGCATCCAGCAGTTTAATGCAAATTTAGCTTTGTGGGAGAAGTTTTCAACACAGGGACAATGGTGGCTGTCCCTCTAGCCATCATCTCAAAGACATACAACTCATTTTCTACTTGTATATCCCTGGTGCCCCCTGAGCTATCCCTCTACCAGAACCCAAGGTAAGTACCTGTAAGCAAGTCTATGAATGGGCCCTCTAAGAGGACACTGGGTTTCCATCAGCCCTCCATCTCACCTACACAGACTGAATCCCCACTAATTTTTTACAACCAGATGTGGTGGGGCTTCTCTTCCTGGTACTGGTGATCTGGGATGGGAAGCCTTCTGTGGGGCTGGGACCCCTCACTCTTTAGAGGGAACCTCTGCAGCTGAGATATCTCTCCTGATTCTCAACTACCATGCGTGGGTGTGGGGCTAGCCCATTACATGTGTCCACTTTTCCTACCTGTTACTATGTACTCCTTCTTTGTATCTTTAGTTATAAGACTTCTGTTCAACTAGTCTTCAGATGGTTATCCAGGTTGGTTGTTCTATAATTTAGCTGTAATTTTGATGTGGTCAAGGAGGCGGTGAGCATAGTGTTTACATACTCCACCATCTTAACCTTTGGAACCTTCCCAGAGACCTAGTTCTTTGATACTTATCTGCTCCCCACTGTATGGTCTCCTAAAATCTCTTCTGTGCCATGTTCTCTGTGTCTGTGTCTCCTGCAGCTTCAGACCTGAGGCTGCAGAATGGAGGCCACCGCTGTGAGGGGAGAGTGGAAGTGAACTACCAAGGAACGTGGGGCACAGTGAATGATCCTGACTGGGACTTGGCGGAAGCAGCTGTCGTGTGCAGACAACTGGAGTGCGGAGATGGTGTTGATGCTCCCAGAGGGGCTTATTTTGGATCAGGCGTTGGGCCCATTTGGCTTTCATATCTTTCTTGCAAAGGCACAGAATTGAATGTCAATGACTGTCTCCGTTCTATGTTTCAAAACTATCATAATGCTGACTATTCCCATAACTGGGATGTTGGAGTAGTCTGCTCAGGTAAGACCTGTCTTTTCTGGTAGGGAAACCCCAGTAGGATTAGCCTGTCTCATTCTCAGAATAACTGAGAGGATAGGATCACAGCTTTTACAGCATACTTGGGTGAAGATTCCAGTTACACAGTGATTCTTAGAGCTTTAGGTGCTCGAGGAAGCATAAGGGCTTGTTTAGCCCTGGACAATAAAAAGTCCATACCTATTGATCCTTGGACTTTTCATCTCTGTGCTATGTCATGAGAAGTAGGGAGGTGGGGTCAAAAGTTTCTTACAGGTACAACTGTTGGGTCGTACTTATATGAATTTGTTTCATCATGGTAGCTGTTTGTATTCTTTCATGAGATGATCACCCAGGTGTAGCCACAAAAGGGGACATGGAAAAGGCACAGGAAAACAAAGTTTATTATATTTACAGTCCTAGAGAGACAGAGTCACTGCCACATGGGGAAAATGCCAAGGAAACAGGCTCAACCAAGCATGTGGGGAGCAAAGAAAGAGTGAAGACCTATAGACAAATGACTTATGTGGGGGTCAGGGTGGAGTACATAAGCAAAATGTGTGAGGGGATATCCTTCTTTTCATTTCTGATATTATTAATTTGTGTATTCTCTCATTTTTTATTGATTGGTTTTGCTAGAGAAATATTAGTTTTATTTCTCTTTTAAAAAGAATAATCATTTGACTCTGTTGATATTCTTCATTGTATATTTGCTTTCTATTTCTTTGATTTCTGTTCTTAGTGTTCATACTTTTTGGATAATAATTTAGTGTTATTTTTATAGATTTTAAATCATGTACATTTAGTTTTACTTTTCTATTTGAATAGAATAGGGGGAGGGAAGGGCTGTCAATTTTCTTTTAAGCATTTTTAAGCTGTATCCCATTAATTTTGATGATACATAATTTCTTTTAGATATTAGTATCATAAAATGTTTCTTGTTTCTCTCTGAATATATTCTTTGTATTACTTTATCTGATATTAACTTAGATACTACAGCTTTCTTGGATTAGTGTTTGCAAGGTATATATTTTTTAATTTTGTGTTTATATTTAACATATATATGTTTTTGTAGACAGCATATGGTTGTATCTTTTATATAGTCTGATCATCTCAAATTTAATGTAATTATTTGTATAATTTGGTTTAAGTCTACTAGCTTGCTATTTTTCTTAATTTTTGTTCCTATATTAATCCTTAATTGAGTATTTTTAGTATTCTATTTTATTGTATTAATTTATTAGCTTTTTGACTTTTTAGAGCTTACCATAATGTTGAAATTATTACTTTTTAACCACTTTTTACCTTCCAATGACATTATATAAGTTTACATATAATGTAAGACATTACTACAGTGTATTTCCTTTTTATTACTTTTAATGTTTGTGCTGTGATGTCATATATTTTACTTATAAATATCTTATAAATATTATTATAATACATTACTGTTTGCTTTAAATATTTTTTTTATTTTAAAAAGTGAGAAAATGTTTTTATATGTTTTTGCCACATATTTTTTATTTACAACAGTTTTTACAGCTTTGGGTAGATCCAAATTTTTATCTGTTATCACTTTCCTTTAGATTAAGCTTAATTAATAACTTTCTGTACGATTTTAGTACAGTGCAGATCTGGTGTTTTCAAATTTTATAATCTTTTATCTATCACTTTCATTCAGTTTTTTTTTTTTTTTTACAGGGACAGAAAGAGAGTCAGAGAGAGGGATAGATAGGGACAGACAGACAGGAACAGAGAGAGGTGAGAAGCATCAATCATTAGGTTTTCGTTGCCATGGCGACACCATAGTTGTTCATTGATTGCTTTCTCACATGTGCCTTGACTGTGGGCCTTCAGCAGACCAAGCCACCCCTTGCTGGAGCCAGCAACCTTGGGTCCAAGCTGGCAAGCTTTTTGCTCAAGCCAGATGGGCCCACGCTCAAGCTGGTGAGCTCAGGGTCTCGAACCTGGGTCCTCCACATCCAAGTCCAACGGTTTATCCACTGTGCCACCGCCTGGTCAGTATTTTCATTCAGTTTTGAAAGTCATTTTCACCAGTGACTTAATTTTAGGTTGACAGTTCCTACCCAGTACTTTAAAAATGATTTTATATTGTAATCTATATTATGTGATGTTATATGGTGTGCAGTTCTTCCACTGAGAAGTCAGAATACTTTTCTTGTTCCTCTCTATACAATAAATCAATATTCTTTGAATTAAAAAAAATCACTGAATTTTAGCAATTATCAAGTTGCCTGAAGTATTTTTCTTTATTTTGTTTTGGGTTAGTTTAGTTCTGGGATTGGTGTTTATAGTTTTCATTAAGTTAAAAAAATTGCATACATTATTTTTAAAAATACTTTCTCAATTCATCACTTATTTTAAATTTATAAATATACATATTTTTATGTGGTTTGACACTATCCCACATTTTCATTAATGTTTTTCTGCCTTTTTAAAATCTTTATGTTTTAGTTTGGATATTCTCTATTGCTGTGTTTAACTTCACAATTCTCTTATTCTCCAAATTATGGCTTGCTTGCTCTGCTCTCTGAATCTCATTCTCTTATTTTTTGCAGCATGCTGACTTCTTTTTAAATTATAAAATGTTTAATTTATAAAATATTAATAAAGAAAATTAAAGAAGATATAGATAAATGGAAAGACATCTTAGGTTCATTGATTGAAAGAATTAATATTGTTAAAACATCTATACTACCCTAAATCTATGGATTTGATGCAATTCTTATCAAAAACCCAAGGCATTCTTTATAGAAATAGAAAAATAATCATAAAATACAAATATGTTGTGTGAGTTGTTTAGTTTATAAGTACTTATTAATTTTCCTGTTTTCTTACTGTTATGATTTCTAGTTTCATTTCATTGTGGGCAGAAAAAAATACTTGAAATGATTTTAATCTTCTTAATTTTGTTAAGACTTCTTATGTGATTGTAAAGCCTGTAGCCACGGCCATCATCACAGCCGCCTGGCCCGTGCAGGTCCCCATTTGATTTGGACAGATGGTAATGAAACAACAAAGCCATGAACTGGTGGGCCATTACCTTTAATCCTACTTACACCTGGCGGGCAAGAAATACACACAGTGGAAAACACTTCCCTTTCTATTCAGGGCTCCTAAAGCCACTGACTCATCCAAGTATTCCTAGAATCAAACGTTTCTACCTCACCAGTCTTATTCACCTCTGTGTCCCATCTCCTTCTCTCTGCACAAACTCTGCACAAACTGGCTTCTCCTCCAGCACTCCACCATCTTGGCTGCCTCTCTTCTGCAGTGCCAATGGCAGGAACCAAGAGAGAGAAAGCCCTTGGTCTGCCCCATTTTATAGTGTAGAAATCAAAACCTTTAAGCCAATATACAAATAAGGAAGTCTCTGATACAAAGTCACTTATCTGAGGCATAAATGAGATTCCTCATAAAAGTGCCCCCCCACATCATGCAACAGTCATGAGTGGGGGGAAAAGCTTAGTTTTGAAAAGATCTTAGTATTAAAAGGGCAGAAAAGGCTTAGTCTTAAAACTAAGCCTTAGGTTATAATGACTTTGCCAGCTTACAGCTTGTCTCCCGCACCCAATGCAAACTATAAGCGAGCAAACGTATATATCATATTTACAAAATTATTTGACCTACAGTGATCTAGCATGTTATCTATCTTATGTGTGCTTGAGAAAAATGCATATTTTTCCATGCTGTTGGGTAAATTTTCTATATGTGTCTGATAGTTTCATTTCATCTAAAAAATTCAATGTTGTTGAGTTCTACTGTTTCCTTACTGATCTTCTGTCTTAATGATCTATCCATTATAGAGAGTGGGATATTGAAGTCTTCTGTTATTATACTATTGCTGTCTATTTCTCCCTTCAGATATATCAATGTTTGCTTTTTATATTTAGGTGCCTTGATGTCAGGTGCATATATATTTGTAATTATTATATCTTCTGGTTGAATTGAATCTTTTATCATCATGTCATGACTTTCTCTTTTGATAGTTTTGACTTAAAGTTTATTTTGTCTGATATAAGTATAGTTACCTTTGATCTCTTTCGATTACCATTTACATGAAATTTTTTTATTAAACTTTTCATTTTGTTCATGTATTTCTTTTCTTATATTGTCTATCTGTGCTTTCTTATAGCTTAGTAAGCTTCATTAAGAAAATTATTTTGAATTATTTACTCATAGATATTCATTTATTTAGGGTTAGTTACTGGAGCCTTATGTTTTTCCTTAATGATACCTTCTTTGCCAGATTCTTCATGATCTGTGTAAGTTTACACTGATGTCTGCATTTGAAGGAGCAGACACCTGTTTTAGTCTTACAGACTGTTTTTTTCTTTTTAAACAGATAAAGATCTCTGCTACATCCCTTGACTGATAGGACTGCTTTCAGGATCATGGTCTAGCAGAGCTGTAGTCAGGTCGTGTGGCTGCTGCTGGCTCTGCTGTTGGGCCTATTGTCAGCAGGCCTGGTAGCATGAATAGATGTGGTTCCTGCTGGGTTCCTGGGTAGGCAGGACTGCCTCCTGAGTGTGGTAAAATGGGGCTGGAGCCAGGTCATGGTGTTGCTTCACATCCACAGTCAGGTTCAAATTTTGTCTTCCTGTTACTTGGCCATAGCTCCTTTTGGGTCCCTGAATTGACAGAACTACCTCTGGACCACAGTGGTACAGGGCTCAGTGGTTCAGGGTTGAATCCAGGTGATGGAACTGCTTCTGGGTTCACAGTCATGACTACATTTGCCAGACATGTTACTGGGGCTTGGATTAACATGTATTCTCAGGGGTTCTTTGGTGGATGGGACTATTGACAGGACCATGGACAGGTTAGGCTAGAGTCAAATCTACAAGGGAATGGAGCTGCTTCCAGGTCTGAGCTGGTACCACATCAGAAGGCCTGACACTGGGACTTGGACATGACTTCTCTTATAGACCCTCCTCAGTCTTTGGCTCCACTAGGGTTTTGCAACTTCTCTTCTGGATCCCAAGGTTCCCACAAGGGTACTTGTGTATATGGATGGCTGCCAAATCATTGTTTCTGTCAGAAAACAAAGGTTGAGGATTTTCTATTTTGCCATATTGCTGATGTCAGATAGGAACTGAGTTAGCATAAGGACAGGATAAAAACCAATCACTATTATCACTTAGCTTTCACTGAGACTCACGTATCTCAGAAAAAAAAACCTCTAAAAGGATGTGATCAGCAAACGTAGCTGTCTTATAAACTCTCCCTGAGAACTCATTCTCACCCAAGCTTATCCACAAATCTTAGTGTTTCAAGAGATAGGTAGGACCAGCCCCTCCCTCTGCTATGACTCTCTGAGTTTTCTTAACATCTAGACTTCTCTTTGCCATTTAGATCACCTAATATACTCTTGGAATTTTTTTTTGCCATAAAAATTATCAGATAAAATGTGAAACCATTAAAGTGGATTTGTTATAATGTCTATACTTCTAATCTTGAGCCATCATTCTGTCTATAGGTCGACATGCATTCATGGATACAGCCCTCATGATTTTCTCTACCTTAGTTCATTTGAGGATTGGCCCCTGAGAAAGAAGCTAACCAGAATTTGAGCCCCACAAGTCCCAGGATGGTTTTCTAACTTTTGTCACTGATAGGTCTCTACTCTTTCATAGCTTTTGTTCTTCTGGGTTGGTTCTGTTCTTCATACTTCTTCACTAAAATTTGAATGCTTATGTACTGTACAGTTTCCTTGTGCCCTATAGATCTCACTCCTCTATGAAGTCCCATAGATGAGGACTTCACTTTTCTAACCAACTCTGAAATATAAATTCCAGATATCTAGCCAGTACAAATGATTTGTCTTCAGAAACTCACTGAGGAAGGCCCTATTCTGACACTGGCTGTTGAATACTCTCCTTATTTCTTATTCCCTGGAAAAGGAAACCTTTAAGACCATTATTTATGAAATGTCACTTCTAATTGTCATCATGTGATTGTAATCATTCACTGAGTTTGTTTTCTCTTAGGATTTGTGCGTCTGGTTCGAGGGGATGGACCCTGCTCAGGGCAAGTAGAAGTGCATTCTGGAAGAAAGTGGAATTCAGTATCTGGTGGGAACTTTACATTCTCCAGTGCCCAAGTCATCTGTGCAGAGCTGAGGTGTGGCAGAGCTGTGTCCATCCTGGTAGATGTGCCCTTCAGAGAGTCAGATGGACAGGTCTGGGCTGAAGAGTTCTGGTGTGCGGGGCCGGAGCCTGAGCTCAGGGTCTGCCCCAGAGTGCCCTGTCCAGGAGGCACTTGCCAGCACAGTAGAACTGTTCAAGTTGTCTGTTCTGGTGAGATGCAGAGCAAGATTTCAACATCCCTGCATATTCTTATGGGGTAAGAAAAATAGAAGATTTTGCTAAAATCCTCTTTTCTCCTACCAGTATACATAGAAGTCCGACTCATGAAAAATGGCACCTCTCAGTGTGAGGGAAATTTGGAACTGAATATTTCTGGGGAATGGAGAATGCTCTGTGCCTCCCACTGGAATATGGCCAATGCCGATGTTGTCTGTCGTCAGCTCGGCTGTGGAGTTGCCCTCTCAATCCCCAAAGGAGCATACTTTGTGGAAAGGGATGCTCAGATCTGGAAAGCACAGTTTCACTGCTCAGGGGCTGAGTCCTCCTTGTGGAATTGCCCTGTGACTGCCCTGGGCATTCCTGACTGTCCTCATGGGAACATGGCCACTGTGATCTGCTCAGGTAAGAGAAGGGGAAGGGTTCTCTAGTACTAAGAATATTTCTTATCCTTATTGGAATGTACCTAGGAGCCAGAGGTATGGAAAAACAACCTTAAAAATAAGGTATTTCGTGGTGAAATATTGTTCTTTTAGTTGTTATTCATTTTTTCAGGTCAGAGCAAGAAGTGTTACAAGGAATAACATTTTAAAAATAAACCATATTATTTAAGTGTAATCATAGAGAGCAATTAGTAAACAATAAGTGTATACCTTGCCTGTGTACCCCAACCCAGATTATTAAAGAAAACACTAATGACACCTAGGAAGTCACCTTTCCTTCCCACCAGTCACTCTGCCCTCCCTTCCCTCCCAAGAAGAGGCCCTCAAAGAACTACAGAAATAAATGAACTAGAGACTAAAATGACAATAAAAAATATCATGAAACTAACAGCTGTCTTTTAATAAAAAGATTAACAAAATAGAAAAACTTTTAGCTAGACTAAGAAAAATAAAAAAAAGAGAGAAAAGGCTTAAATAAATAAAACCAGAAATGAAAGAGGAGACATTATAACCGATACTACAGAAATACAAATGATCATAAGAGACCACTATGAACAATTATATGCCAACAAATTAGATAACATAGAAGAAATGGATACATTGCTAGACCTACCAAGACCAAATCATGAGGAAATAGAAAATCTGAACAGACCAATTACAAATAAAAAGATTAAATCACTTCTCAAAACCTTCCAGCATAAAGTCCAGGAGAGATAGTTTCACTTGTGAATTCTACCTCATAAAGAAGAATTAACACCAGTCCTTGTCAGTCTCTTCTAAAAAATAGAAGTAAAGGAAACACTTTCAAATTTATCTTATAAGGCCAGCATTGCCCTGATAATAAAGCCAGATAATGACACTAACAGAAAACTATCGACCAGTTTCTTTGGTGAGCAAAAACTTCTCAATAAAATACTAGCAAATTGAACTCAACAACACATTCAAAAGTCATACACCGTGACCAAGTGGGATTTACCCTGGGGTGCAAGGATAGTTCAACCTATGCAAATAAATAAATGTGATGTACTACATTACTAGAATAAAAGATAAAAATCATATGATTATCTGCATAAATGCATAAAAAGCATTTCATTACAAAGCACACAGATTGGGTATGGAAGATTATTACCATAACATAAAAAAAAACCTCTCAATATATCACAATTGCCCAGCTAACATACTCAAGAGTGAATGGTTCAAAGATTTTCCTCTAAGATTAGAAAAACTACAATGGTGCTTACTCTCACCACTCTTATTTAGCATAGTACTAGAAGTCTTATCTAGAATAATCAGGCAAGATAAAGAAATAAAAGACATCTAAAATGTAAATAAAGTGCCCCAGATAGGCAGAGCATTGCCCCAAATGGGGGTTGCCAGGTGGATCCTGGTTGGGGCATGTGTGGGAGTCTGTTTCTCTATATCTCCTCCTCTCACTTGGAAAAGAAGAAAAAAAAAAGTAAAATGAAAATAAAAAGGTAAAAATGTCATTATTTTTAGTTGATATGATCTTAGATATTGGAAATCCTAAAGACTCGACCAAAAAACAGAAGTACTCAACAAATTCAGTTAAGCTGTAGGATATAAAATCAACATACAGAAAACAGTTGCATTTCTATACAATAAAAAGAAAACATCTGAAAAATAAAGAAAATTATACCACTTACAATAGTATCAAAAAGATTTAAATACTTTAGAATAAATTTAACCGAGAAAGTGAAAGATATGTACAATGAAAACTACAAGAATTTTTTTTTTTTTTTTTTTTTTTTATATATATATATATTTTATTATTATTAATTCTAATGGGGTGACATCCATAAATCAGGGTATATGTGTACAATGAAAACATCTCCAGGTTATTTTATCATTCAATTGTGTTGCATACCCATCACCAAAAGTCAAATTGTCCTCTGTCACCTTCAATCTGGTTTTCCCTGCGTCCCTCCCCTCCTCCCTATCCCATTCTTCCCTCCCTCCCCCCATCCCATAACCACCACTCTCTTGTCCATGTCTCATACCCTCACTTTCATGTCCCACCTATGTATGTAATCGTGCTGTTCTCAGTTTTTCTTTTTTTCTGATTTACTTATTTCACTCCGTATAATGTTATCAAGGTACATCCATTTTGTTATAAATGATCCGATGTCATCGTTTCTTATGGCTGAGTAGTATTCCATAGTATATATGTACCATAGCTTTTTAATCCACTCGTCTTCTGACGGACACTTGGGCTGGTTCCAGATCTTCGCTATTGTGAACAATGCTGCCACGAACATGGGGGCGCATTTCTTCTTTTCGAACAGTGCTATGGTGTTCTTAGGGTATATTCCTAAAAGTGGGATAGCTGGGTCAAAAGGCAGTTCGATTTTTAATTTTCTGAGGAATCTCCAAACTGTTTTCCACAGTGGCTGCACCAGTCTGCATTCCCACCAGCAGTGCAGAAGGGTTCCCTTTTCTCCACATCCTCGCCAGCACTTATTCTGTGTTGTTTTGCTGATAAGTGCCATTCTGACTGGTGTGAGGTGATATCTCATTGTGGTTTTAATTTGCATTTCTCTAATGATTAGTGATGTTGAGCATTTTTTCATATGCCTATTGGCCATCTGTATGTCCTCTTTGGAGAAATTTCTATTCATTTCTTTTGCCCATTTTTTGATTGGGTTGTTTGTCTTCCTGGTGTTGCTTTTTATAAGTTCTTTATAAATTTTAGTTATTAACCCCTTATCAGATGTGCTGTCAAATATGTTCTCCCATTGTGTGGTTTGTCTTTTTATTCTGTTCCTATTGTCTTTAGCTGTGCAAAAACTTTTTAGTTTGATATAGTCCCATTTGTTTATCTTGCCTTTTATTTCAGTTGCCCATGAAGATAAATCGGCAAATATACCGCTGCTACAGATGTCGGAGAGCTTGCTGCCTATGTTTTCTTCTAAGATGTTTATGGTTTCACGGCTTACATTTAAGTCTTTTATCCATTTTGAGTTTGTTTTTGTGAATGGTGTAAGTTGATGGTCTAGTTTCATTTTTTTGCAGGTAGATGTCCAATTTTCCCAACACCATTTGTTAAAGAGGCTGTCTTTACTCCATTGTATGTTCTCTCCTCCTTTGTCAAATATCAGTTGTCCATAAAGCTGTGGGTTTATTTCTGGGTTCTCTGTTCTGTTCCATTGATCTATGTGCCTGTTCTTATGCCAGTACCAGGCTGTCTTGAGTATAATGGCCTTGTAGTAAACCTTGATATCAGGAAGAGTGATACCTCCTGCTTTATTTTTTCTTTTTAAGATTGCTGAGGCTATTCGTGTTCTTTTTTGGTTCCATATAAATTTTTGGAATATGTGTTCTATATCTTTGAAGTATGTCATTGGTATTTTAATTGGTATTGCATTGAATTTATAAATTGCTTTGGGTAATATAGACATTTTAATGATGTTTATTCTTCCTAGCCATGAGCACGGTATGTGCTTCCACTTGTTTGTATCTTCCTTGATTTCTTTTATCAATGTTCTATAATTTTCTGAGTACAAATCCTTAACCTCCTTGGTTAAATTTACTCCTAGGTACTTTATTTTTTTGGCTGCAATAGTGAAGGGTATTGTTTCCTTAATTTCTTTTGCTGATATTTCATTGTTGGTGTATAGAAATGCCTCTGATTTCTGAGTATTAATTTTATATCCTGCCACCTTGCTGAATTCATTTATCAGGTCCAGTAGTTTTTTGACTGAGTCTTTAGGGTTTTCAATATACAATATCATATCATCTGCAAATAATGACAGTTTTACTTCTTCTTTTCCAATTTGTATGCCTTTTATTTCTTCTTCTTGTCTGATTGCTGTAGCTAGGACTTCCAGAACTATGTTGAATAAGAGTGGTGAAAGTGGACAACCCTGCCTGGTTCCTGATCTTAAGGGGATTGCTTTTAATCTTTGTCCATTTAGTATGATGTTTGCTGTCGGTTTATCATAGATGGCCTTTATCATGTTAAGGAATGATCCCTGTATTCCCACTTTACTGAGAGTTTTGAGCATGAATGGGTGCTGGATTTTATCAAATGCCTTTTCTGCATCTATTGAGATTATCATGTGATTTTTGTCCTTCCTTTTGTTTATGTGGTGAATCACATTGATTGATTTGCGAATATTGAACCAGCCTTGCCTCTCCAGAATAAATCCCACTTGATCGTGGTGTATGATTTTTTTCATGTATTGCTGGATCCGGTTGGCTAATATTTTGTTGAGAATTTTAGCGTCTAAATTCATCAGGGATATAGGCCTATAATTTTCTTTCTTTGTGCTGTCTTTGCCCGGTTTTGGGATCAGAATTATGCTCGCCTCATAAAAGGAGTTTGGAATTCTTCCTTCCTCTTGAATTTTTTGAAATAGCTTCAGGAGAATAGGAGTTAGTTCTTCTTTGAATTTTTGATAGAATTCACTTGTGAAGCCATCAGGCCCAGGACTTTTCTTTTTTGGGAGTTTTTTGATAACTGTTTCGATCTCATTTGCTGTAATTGGTCTGTTTAGGTGTTCTGATTCTTCCAGATTGATTTTTGGAAGGTTATATGATTCAAGAAATTTGTCCATTTCACCAAGATTGTCTAATTTTTTGGCATAGAGTTCTTCATAGTATTTTCTTACAATGCTTTGTATTTCTGTTGTGTCAGTTGTTATTTCTCCACTGTCCTTTCTAATTTTATTTATTTGAGTCCTCTCTCTTTTTTTCTTGGTGAGTCTAGTTAAAGGTTCATCAATCTTGTTTACCTTTTCAAAGAACCAGCTTCTTGTTTCATTGATCCTCTGTATTGTTTCCTTAGCCTCTATGTCATTTATTTCTGCTCTGACCTTTATTATTTCCTTTCTTCTACTTGTCTTGGGTTTTATTTGTTGTTGTTTTTCTAGTTCTTTTAGATGCAGGGTCAAGTTGCTTATTTGAGCTTTTTCTAGCTTCTTATGATATGCCTGTAGTGCAATAAACTTCCCTCTCAGAACTGCTTTTGCTGTGTCCCATAAATTTTGAGTTGATGTATGCTCATTATCATTTGTTTCTAGAAACTTTTTTATTTCTTCTTTGATCTCATTGTTAATCCATTCATTATTTAATAACAAGCTATTTAGTTTCCAAGTGTTTGAGTATTTTTCAGTTTTTCTTTTGTGGTTAATTTCTAGTTTCATGGCATTGTGATCAGAGAAAATGCTTGATATGATTTCAATCTTCTGAAATTTATTGAGACCATTTTTGTGTCCTAACATGTGGTCTATCCTAGAAAACGTACCATGAGCGCTTGAGAAGAATGTATATTCTACTGCTTTAGGGTGAAAAGTTCTGAAGATATCTATTAAATCAAGTTGATCTAGTGTCTCCTTTAAGTCTGCTGTTTCTTTATTAATTTTCTTTCTTGAGGATCTATGCAGTGTTGTTAGAGGGGTATTGAAATCCCCTACTATGATAGTATTGCTGTTAATCTCGCCCTTTATATCCATCAAAGTCTGCTTTATGTATGTCGGGGCTCCTATATTTGGTGCATAGATATTTACAATAGTTATATCTTCCTGTTGAATTGTTCCCTTTATCATTATGTAGTGTCCTCTTTTATCTCTTACTACAGCCTTTGTTTTAAAGTCCATTTTGTCTGATATAAGTATTGCTACCCCTGCTTTTTTTTCATTTCCATTTGCATGAAATATTTTTTTCCATCCTTTTACCTTCAGTCTATGAACATCTTTTATTTTAAGGTGTGTCTCTTGTAGACAGCATATGTATGGGTCCTGTTTCTTTATCCATGCAGCTACCCTATGTCTTTTGATTGGATCATTTAATCCATTTACATTTAAGGTTATTATTGATATGTAGTTGTTTATTGCCATTTTATTCTTTAAAGCTGTATTCTTCTTTTGCTCTATTCTTTCCTCCCTTTAAACTGTTCACAAGAGGCCCCTTAGTATCTCTTGCAGAATTGGTTTGGTTTTTATGAATTCCTTGAGGCTTTCTTTTTCTGGGAAGCTCTTTATTTCTCCTTCAATTTTAAACGTTAGCCTTGCTGGATAAAGTAGTCTTGGTTGTAGGTTCTTGTTCTGCATTACTTTGATTATTTCTTGCCATTCCCTTCTGGCCTCAAGTGTTTCTGTTGAGAAGTCCGATGTCATCCTTATGGGGGCTCCTTTGTAGGTGATAATCTTTTTTTCTCTAGCAGCTTTTAAAATTTTTTCTTTATCCGTTAGCTTTGGTATTTTAACTATGATGTGTCTTGGTGTAGATTTTTTTGGGTTTCTCCTTAATGGAGTTCTGTGTGCTTCTTGAATGTGTGGAGTGTTTCCCAGCCTTAATTTAGGAAAGTTTTCTGCTATAATTTGATTGAACAAAGTTTCCATTTCCTGTCCTCTCTCCTCTTCTTCAGGCACCCCTATGATGCGAATGTTGTTTCTCTTCATGTTGTCACAAAGCTCCCTTAGAGTTTCCTCACATTTTTTAAGTCTCTTTTCCTTTTTCTTCTCTGCTTCTGTGCCTTTGTTTATTGTGTCCTCTAACTCGCTTATTCAATCCTCAGCGTCATCCATCCTGCTTTTAATTCCTTCCATTGTGGTCTTCAGTTCTGATACTGTATTTGTCATTTCTGTCTGATTCTTTTTTATTATTTCAATTTCATTTTTTATACTTGTTATCTCTTTATTTAGGTGTTCATAATGACTATCCATTGTTGCTCTAATTTCTTTGAACATCCTAACTATCATTATTCTAAATTCTGCTTCTGGTAATTTGGTTATATCTGGTTCATTCAGGTCCTTCTCTGGGGATTTCTCTTGATTCATTTGGTTTGCATTCCTCTGCCTGCCCATTTTTTCTGTGTATAAGCAGGTTGTGGCCACTGGAGTCCAGTAGGTGTTGCCTTTGTGTTCTCTAGGTGTGGTCTATCTGCAGGCCCCCCACCCCCTCTGCCGGCGCCTAGGGTGGTTGGGTATGAGCGTTGCCAGCGCCGGCCCACTGTGGCTTTTGCTGTGATTTCTGCCTCTCCTCCGTGGGAGGGGCTGTCACTGAAGCCACAAGATTAGCACCAAGGGTAGAGGCGAGCACCTTTCCTCAGCTGCGGACCCAGCCTATTTCCGGACTTCCGCCCAGAACCAGCAGTCGGAGCCTGCTCGCTACAGTTCCGCGGGTTAGGCGGGGCTTTTGACGTGCTCTCAGCTGTAAGCTTTTGCCCGTCAGGAGCTTTAGCCCCGCCCTCGAGGCCAGGGCCCTTTGCGCAGGGTCGGAAACCAAGATTTATTGGGGCGGGCGTGTTTGCTGGCTTCCGCCGAGCTGCGTACTTCCGCTCGTCCCGGACTCTACCCCGCCCCCGCGTTCGGAGCCCGCTCGTGCACGTATTAACGCTATCCGGGGTTTCTCCGGCCGGATGGGGATAATAGCGTGGGCTCAGCTGCGAGCCTCCGCCTGTCTCAGGGTCCACCCCGTTCCCGCGCTCGGAGCCCGCTCGCGCACGTATACTGGCCAACCGCGGTTTCTCCGGCGGGCGCCGGGGGGGGGGGGGCGGCGGACTGCTAGCGTCAGCTCAGCCACGAGCCCCTGCCCGTCCCTGGTCCTAGCCCGGTCCCCGCGGTCAGGGCCGGCTTGCGCAGGGCCTGCCTGTTCCTGGCCTCCCGCTTTGTCCCCGTAAGTGGGATTAAAGGCGGGCCCGCAGCTTCCGGACCGCTCTCGCGCTTACCCTCCGACCCTCTGGGCTAGACCGATCTCCCACCGGCCTGGCCTCTGCCCACGCCGACAGAACCGCCTTTCAGCGTCCTGCCGCCCCAAAACCTTAAGCAGCCCTCAGCAGAGTAGGAAGGGACCTAATACTCCACACTGTAGGCCTGGGAGCTCCCTCACTTGTTTCACAGCTCAAAACTGTCCAAACGTCTCCTCTTGGTTCTGGGACTGCAGGCTGGGGCTTGGTTCCTGGGACCCAGGTCCCTCCCTCTCCGCCAAAATCTCCTCCCGCCACACGGGTCTCTCCGGGCTGCCGTTTGCTCCGGGGAGCTGGGCAGCCCTCTTCGCGTTTTCGCTATTCCTACCAGTCTCAATGTGGCTTCTTCTGTGTTCCTTGGTTGAAGAGTCCACTTAGTTTTGTTCAAAGTTGGTTTATCCAGGTGATGGTTCTTAAAATTGAGTTGTAATCCACTTTGGTTCTGGGAGTTGGAAGTTGTTACGTCCGCCTACTCCGTCGCCATCTTGCTCCCCCCGAAAACTACAAGAATTTGATGAAAGAAATGGAAGAAAACCCAAACAAATGGAAAGATATCATGTGTTTATGGACCAGAAAGATTAATTTGTTAAAATATCCATACCACCCAAAGACAACTACAGATTTGAGGCAATCTCTATAAAAATTCCAATGGCATTTTCCACAGAAATAGGAAAAACAATCCTGAAATTTTTATGGATCCATGAAAACCCCAATTAGACAAAGCAATCTTGGGAAAGAAGGATAAAGCAGTAAGCATCACCCTTCCTGATTTCAAAGTATATTGTATAGTTATAGTAATCAAAACAGCATTATATTGTTATGAAACTAGACACATAGATCAATGGAACAAAATTGAGAGGCCACAACTAAACCCATGCATGTATACATATAGTCAGTTAATTTACAACAAAGGAGCAAAGTATATACAATGTGGAAAGGTTAATCAATCTCTTCAATAAATGTTGTTGGAAAAACCAGATAGCCACATGCAAAAGAATGAAATTAGACCCTTATGTTACACCATAACCGAAAATTAACTCAAAATGTATTAAATACTTGAATGCAATACCTAAACAATAAAAGACCTATAATAAAGCATAGGGAGTAAAGTTCTTAACATCACTCTTGATAACGATTCTTTTTTTGATTTAACATCAAAAGCAAAGACAACAAAAGCAAAAATAAACATGTGGGATTGTATCAAACTAAAATGCTTCTGTATAGCAAAGGAAATCATCACCAAATGGATAAACAACTTACAGAGTGAGCAATGATTTACAAGTTACCAATTAGCAAAAGAAAAACTCAATATAATTAGTTATTAAGAAAAAATAATTTGTTCTAAGTGAGAGGAGGAGTAATAAAGAGACAGACTTTTGCATGCACCCTGGGCTGGGATCTACTTGGCAACTCCATCTGGGGCCAACACTCTGCCTATCTGAAGCAATGCTTACAACCGAGCTATTTTTAGTGCCTGAGGCAGAGACTTCACAGAGCCATCCTCAGTGCCTGGGTTAATGCACTCCAACCAATTGAGCCATGGCTGCATGAGGGGAAGAGAGAGAGAAAAAGAGAGAGAGAAGTAGGAGAGGGAGGTGTGGAGAAGCAGATGGTTGCCTCTCCTGTGTGTCCTCAGTGACATAGTGAACATAACTGGCGCCCGGGGAACGACATTTTATTGGCGCCCTCCTGAGGGTGTAGTACGCTTTTCTTGTTTATCTTGGAGACCATTTGGCACCCCCCTGCGAGTGGTGCGTGGGGGGGCATGATAGACCCCCTTCTCCCCATTCCCCCTCGCTTTGCTACTGTGTGCCCTAGCCTGTAATTGAACTCGAGACATCCACATGCCAGGCTGATGCTCTGCCACTGAGCCAACTGGCCAGGGCCAAAATTTGTAAATAAAGTATAAAAAGATATAATTACATAAACTAGAATGGCTAAAGTTAGAGATAATTCTAAGTTTCGTCAATGATATGGATTATCTAGAACTATCATATATTGCTGGTGGTAATGTAAAAGAAAATGACTTCTTGGAAAATCAAGTTTTCTTTTTTAAAGGTTAACATATGCTTAGTAGGTTATCCAAAAATTATACTACTAGATAATTATACTATTAGAGAAATAAATATGACCACATACAGAATCTAGGCAAGGAAGTTCATAGCATTTTTACTCACTAGAGCAAAAAATTGTAAAACAAACAAATTTTTATTAACATAAGAATAGATAAACAAATTATAGCATATCCATACAATGGAAGAAAGCTTTTCAGCAGTAGAAAGAATAAACTAATGGTAAATGCAACTACAGAGATAAATCTCAAAACATGATGAGTGAAAGAAGCCATACAAAAGAGTACATATTGTATTATTTTATTAAATTTCAGAAAACATAAAACTAATCTATTGTTATAGAAGCTGTCAGTGGTTTTCTGGGGCTGAGTTTAAGGGGACTTTAACTGGTCGCAATGATACTGGGAAGCTTTTTAGGGTCATGCGTCTATTTTGTATTTTAATTGTGGTGGTGGTTATACAGTATGTGTAATTCTCAAAACTTATGAAAATGTACTCTTTTCTTCTTAAAAATTTTTGGAATTACAGTTTATATTCAATATTATTTTATATTAATAAATTTCAGGTGTACACCATAGTGGTTAGACAATCATTTACTTTCAAAGTGTTTCTCCTGATATTCTAGTACTCACCTGGCACCATAAATAGACATTACAATATTGACTATATTCCCTATGCTGTACTTTACATACACATGACTATTTTGTAACCATCAATTTGTACTTAATCCTTCCTTTTTCATCCAGTTCCATAACCTCCAACAAAAAGCAACTAATAAATAAATAAAACAAAACAAACAAACTTATAGATAGAGAGGGGAGGGGATAGGGACGGGCAAATAGGGTAAATACTTGGTCACAGAAGGCGACTAGTCTTCAGGTGCTGAACACTCAGTAGAGTGTACATCGGTAGTATTACAAAGTCGTAAAACTAAAATTTATATAATATTATTAACCAGTGCAAACCCAATAAACAATAAAACCCAGATATTTTGGCATTGTTGGAAGCTGAACTCACCATAAAAAAGGAGAACTCTAATATTATATCTAATACGATAATATAACTCCTAATTTACATTTTCAACTCAGACCCCATTACTAGCTTCTCATTTAGTTTAGCTCAGTTTTGTGCTCTTCAACCCTACTAAGCCTCTGACAACCACTGTTTCTGTAGGAAACCAGACTCACGTGTTGCTCGAGTGTGACTCCGTGTCTGAACCACCAGGCTCTGCAGCCTCAGAAGAGAGCGCTGCCAACTGCTCAGGTGAGGGGGCCCCACAGCACCAGAAACCCTTCCCTTTTCCTTGGTAAATGCCCCATTGGCCTCTCTCTCCTCAGACAGCAGACAGCTCCGCCTGGTGGACGGGGGCGGTCACTGCGCCGGCAGAGTGAAGGTCCTTCACCAGGGCTCCTGGGGCACCATCTGTGATGACAGCTGGGACCTGAACGATGCCCGGGTGGTGTGCGCACAGCTGGGCTGTGGAGAAGCCCTCAATGCCACGGTCTCTGCTCACTTCGGGGAGGGATCAGGCCACATCTGGCTGGATGACGTGAACTGTACAGGAAAGGAGTCCCACGTGTGGCAGTGCCCTTCCCGGGGCTGGGGACAGCACAACTGCAGGCACAAGGAGGACGTAGGGTTCATCTGCTCAGGTCTGTGCTGCACATTGTCCATAGGCTGGGGAGCAGGTGGCGCCCTGGAGGGTGGGAGTCGCAGCCCTGACCCCTCACGTTGCTGGAAGGGCCAGAGCAGAAGGAAGCTTCCTTCCGCGGTGCGGTCACTCTGGCAGCTGCGAAGACAGCGCTGCCGCACCCTCCGCAGCCGCTGAGGCTCCGTGCTTCCTTCTCAGCAACGTCCCTGACACAGCCGTTTCTTACACAGCTTCGGTTCAAAGCAGGGGTCACTCTGCAATTGCCTCTCAGTAAAATCTTGGGATCCTACTGATGTAATGAATTATCATAAACTGAGTGGTTTAAAACAACACAGGTTTTTATTTTATAATTCTGTAGGTTAGAAGTCTGACCAGGGTCTCACGGGGCTGACAGCAAGGTGTCCACGGGCTGCATTCTTCCTGGAGGCTCTGGGGAAGGTTTCTTTGCCCTGCCTTTTCTAGTTTCTAGAGGAGGCGTGCATAACTTCGCTCCTAGCTCCCTGTCTTTTTCTTCAGACACACTACGTGGCCTCCCTCTGACCTTTCTTCCTTAGTCCTATCTCCCTCTGAATGGGAGCTGGGAACGTTCATGCATTTCTAAGGAGAGCGGGTCTAAGGGTGTGATTAGAATGGGCTCACATGGTTAATCCATATCCCAGGTGAATCTCTCCATCCGAAAGTCCTTATCTTAGCAGTAACTATAAAGTCCCGTTAGCCATAAAAGGTAATATTTCACCGCTTCCACGGACTAGGATGTGGAGATCTTTGGGGGCCCATTATTCTGATCACCACCCACTATCCATCCACAAGCCCGTTCGCATCCTCTGTCGGAAGTTATGTCAGGAGGCAGCACTCAGCTTTCCCTCCCGGGGGAGGACTCAGGTTGGCGTTCCTCTCTGTTCATATTCACTACATCATTGTGCTAGAAGTAGACAGACACCAATGTACAAAGTCAGGGAAAGGGACACAAATTTCAGTCTTGCCATTAGTGGGAGTCTCTTCAGCAGAGTCAGCAACAAGTGTTCGCAGTCTCTGGGAGAGAGAAAACTCAGAGCTTTGAGCGGATGCTCACTGTGCCCTGTCTTCTCCTCTTTCACGTTTAGAGTTCCTGGCCCTCAAGACGGTGAGCGAAGACCAGGAGTGTGCTGGGTGGCTGGAAGTTTTCTACAACGGGACCTGGGGCAGCGTCTGTCGCAGCCCCATGGAAGCCACCACTTTATCCACGATCTGCAGACACCTTGGCTGTGGGGACAGTGGGACCCTTGACTCTTCTGTTAATTTTAGGGAAGGTTCTAGGCCCCGGTGGGTGGATGGAATCCAGTGTCGGAACACTGATAGGTCTCTCTGGCAGTGTCCTTCTGATCCTTGGAAATATAATTCATGCCGTCAAAATGATGAAGCTTACATCATATGTGCAGGTGAGTTACTGTCTGTTTCTATGTAGGATGTTGTTAGTGAGACTTTATATCTTCAAATCCAAGAGGCGAATCTAAAATGAGTGTCTACACAATAAAGTTGGATGAGATGATTTAATCCACATGTTGCAATCTTTTTTAAAAGAAATAAAATTAAAAATCTGTGCTTATAGCAGGTTATGTGAAAAAAAACCAGAGAGATTGAAAAAACAACAACATGTGGGCAGCATGAATAATACTCTGATCAACTTTCTAAGGAATTTCTAACTAATAAGGAGTGGTTAAAAAATATGCCAAGCACCTTAAAGTAAGTAAGGGCATAGCAGAGAATCAACCGTGATTGCTCGTTCTCTTAGACTCATGGCATTTTACTCTGAAATGCATCTATACCGCTTAGGCTACTTCTCAAGTCAGTCTGTTGGCTGATTAGTTGAGTGCCCGAAGGTAAGAGGACAGAGCAGAGAAAAATATAGTCACTGGTCTCATAGAGCTTACGATCCAGTGCTGATAACTCCTATGAGGCAGAAATTTCAAGTGTCATGAAGATTGAGAAAGTGCTTGGAAGTATGTAATTTGGGCAAAAAACACCCAAGTTATATTAGAGGAATTCCCGAAGGATGAGTAAGAGTTCCTTAAAAGAAGAAAGTGGAAAAATCATTTGGTCATTGTAAATACTGAGCTGGGACAGGGCGTAGTATATTTGAGATGCTGAGAAAATTCTGTTAGGCAGAGCAGAAAGAGGGTGAAGGGGAAGGATACAGGATTAACCTGGAATGGTGAGCAGAGCAAAGATTAGGCAGGACACAAGTAAATCATCTTGTTAAAGAGGTGTTTGTTTTATTTCTTGGATGACACAAAGGAGAATTGCTGCAAGATTAGTGGCCTCATATTTCTATATTTTTCTATTTGAATTTGTCTCTTCTGAGCAGCCTCAGTATATGGGTCTTCTTAGCTGATACTTCATCCTCTGGGCCTTTCCCTTTATTGTTGTGTATACTCTACTCTCTCCTTCCATTTTCCAACATCTTCTGAAGAGCCTGTTGGAAGCTTGAGCCTATCATATGAAAATTTTGAGCTCTTCTACCTTTAATACTCCCTCCACTTTATGTTCAGATCGAGACCTGACATTGCCCTGAAAACACTGATCTTCCTTATCATCTGAAGGCTGTGTGTTTCTCTTTCATCACGCTTTTCTCTGGGCTGAGACTTGGATAGGCATATTCCTTGCTTTCGGCTATCATTTTCATCAATTCCTCTTCTGTGTTTCTTTTCAACATCTGGCTACTTTGAAATCACACCAAGAGGCAATACCCTGCACTACTTCAATTGGTTGCTGTCATCATACAGCCTCTGTCCTCTCCCCTCGTCCACTGATGACTGCGGCACCGGGCTCCAGGTTCCTCACCCATGTCTTACTCCTGGAACCCTTGCTGGTTACTTCAACACCTTTAAATGCAACTAGGGCCACTATCCTGGCCTCTCAGTTCGTTGAGTTCCTCTTTTTAAGCACCTTCTCTTCCATCCTACCTCTGGCTGTGTGTATACTACTGACCATCACTAACTACACCTTGAAATCTTGATTTCTTTATTCTATACTTTTATCATTGCTTCTTATCCTATGGTTCTTAAACTTTAATGATCATTTTCCAATAATTTTTTATTCTTATGGAATACACTATCATTCGTCTATCAATGTGTTTTCTCTTTGTCTTCACATTTTTTTCTTAGCCTAATTAGATAATATGAACCAACATTATAATCATTCTCTTTAACGACACTCAACTCCTTTGCCTTGTCCTTGTCAGCCTTAACTGGCGCACACGAGAATGCTTAAAGTCAACTACCTAACTACTCTTTGCCTGTACTGAACTAATAAAATGGCAGGAAAAGAACACAGAGCATGATGGTCTCTGCATCGATTAGGAGGTTTGATGGGATGATACGAAAAGATAATGCTAATTTTGATATTCTATGTCAAGCACCGTGTGTAATTCTGTTTTCTTGTGTTGTTTTGAATTGATGTGTTTGTTTTCTTTGGTTTCCATTCTTATCTGTGTTCTTTTGGTTCTTGGTGTCCTCTTAGTATAGTTCTCTTAGTATATTTAGTTAAGTCTCATGCAGACATTTTTGTCTTACTAACCAGCTACTTGTCCATTTTTCTCTAAATTCTACTTGTTCTGGTCTTTAACAAATGTCCTGTCCCTATAGTAATCTCCTTTGCTTGTTCATATCTCACAAAAAAAAAACAACAGATAAGGCAAGTTTACAATCAGTTGTATGATTTTTCCTTAAAAAGTATAAGTGGAATACTGAATATAAATTATTTATGTGATTCTGAACTTATTTGTTTTTAATATCCACTATTTATTACTATAACTCATTAATATTAATTTGTATTTTTTTTATTACCTTACTGATTAGCAAAGATTTAAAAGAATTATATTTCACTGGATTATTTTCAATGATTCTTTCATTAAATAAATGTTGATCAAGTTTCTATACATATTATTTATAGAAGATTCTCAATGTATACTCATTGAATAAATGCATACAATGTGCCAGGCACTGTCTTAATAGCAGAAACACGGAGGTGAATAAAATATGCAAGGTCCTTCCTCTAGGGGAGCTTTTATTCAGGTGTATGGCGTGTGTGTGTGTGTGTGTGTGTGTGTGTGTGTGTGTGTGTATTTGTTGTGAAATGTCAAGAGCGATAAACAAGTGAAGTAATTTCAGCAGGTGATAGACTTTAGGCTCTAGTGAATGTCTCAGCAACTCAGTCCATTAGATTAATTAGGACGCTTGTGTTTTCAACTTGTCGTTGGACTGAACCAAGTGCCTTGAATGTAATCTTGTTGTGGGGCAAGACCACGCCCAGCGGTCCCTGACCCCGTGCTTCCCCATTGTCTGCTTCTGCAGGAAGGAGACCCAAGAGCTGTCCCACTGCTGCCCCCTGCACAGGTACATCAGCCCCTCCTGCTCCCCTCTTGGATCCCAGGGCTCCTTCCTTCCCACCAGGGGCGGTAACAGGAGCTGCTGCCGCCTTTTCAGACAGAGAGAAGCTCCGACTCAGCGACGGAGACACGAAGTGCTCAGGGCGCGTGGAGGTTTGGCACAACGGCTCCTGGGGCACGGTGTGTGACGACTCCTGGAGCCTATCAGAGGCCGAGGTGGTGTGTCAGCAGCTGGGCTGTGGCTCTGCCTTGGAAGCCCTGCAGGGGGCGGCATTTGGCCCCGGAAACGGGAGCATCTGGCTGGACGAGGTGCGGTGCAGGGGCAGGGAGTCCTCCCTGTGGGCCTGCCCTGCGAAGCCTTGGGGACAGAGCAACTGCAAGCATGAGGAAGATGCTGGCTTGAGGTGTTCTGGTGAGTGGAGGATCTTGGGGTCAGCTCTGACTGAGGGGGAGGGAGTTTAGGGAGCCCACGGGCTGGGCTGGGGGTGGATGGGGAGTTTGTACTCAGAAAGCATCTAGGTGCTGTAGTCCTGCATCTAAAAGAGGCGGAGCTGGGAGGATTGATATTGTGGTAAGGGATGATTTCAGGGCTCAGGGGGAGAAGTGGCTACCCTGTGGTCTGGTCCATTCCTGTGCTCAGAACTCCTGTTTTTCTCTCCAGGTGAAAGAACAACATTGCCCACCACTACAGCAGGTACAGTGCCACCACCCATGAGTGGGGAAAATGTTTGAATTCTTGGGACATGTTCTATAGAACTCTGGCAGAATTAGCCAACTCAGTAAAGGAAAGAGAGTGAGGAGTGACTGGGTGGCAGGGAGGCAACAGGGTATTTTCCTTGGAGAAATTTCCCTTCCTTGATTCACTGTGCCAGATATTTCTCATGCCTTCAGGCTGTGGGAGGCTGGGTCTTGTGTGCAGAACCTAAGGTTTTCTCATCTGTTAATAATGCTGCTCTTCAGCAGCTGATACCTATGCTAAGGTGTTCAATGCTCTGGTGTGGTGGAGCCCCAGAGAAACGGCTGAAGCTGTGCCCTGGCCCTCAGAGGTTGTTGTAAGCCGGAGCTCCCTGATAATCTTCAGCACTCCCTTGGACCACACTGGAGCAGAGTTGAATTTATCTTAGGAAACGGCCTGGGGGAGTGCCCCCCAGGGTCGCATTATGTTAGAAGTTGGAAGTTCACTGTCCTGAGCTCTCTGGAAAAGCTGGCATAAAGTGAGTTTCTCTGTACATATGCCCTTTCCAAATTCTCTTGGCTTTTTTCTTTTTAGGGATCAAATCTGGCCCAAGTCTTGTCCCTGGCATCTTCTCCCTGCCTGGGATCCTTTGCCTCATCCTGGGGACCCTTCTCTTCCTAGTCCTCATTATTCTGGTGATTCAGCTGCACAGATGGAGAGTGGAGCGCAGAGGAGGGCTGCAGGGTGTACTGGGTAACATGGAAAGTGTGTGGAGGCAGGATATGGGGTCGGGGTGACAAGGGGAAAACTGGGCAAGGCGTCTATTCTTAACCCATTAGTTTGCAAAATCCATCTGGCCTACATTCGTCGCTAGGGGTCAGATATACAGAGCTTCTTAAGAGTGGGGTGTAAGGTCTTGGATATTTTAAGTAACGCTGCAGTTAACACAGGGGTGCATATATTCTTTCAAAATTGTGTTTTGGGTTTTTTTAGGATATGTTCCCAGAACCAAGTGCCCATCAATAGATGAGTGGATAAAAAAACTGTGGTACATTTACACAATGGAATACTATATGGCTATAAAAAAGAAGGAAATCATACCTTTTGTGACAGCATGGATGGACCTGAAGAGCATTATGCTAAGTGAATTAAGCCAGTCAGAGAAAGAGACATGCCATATGATCTCACTTATGGGTGCAATCTAACGAACAGAATAAATTGATGAACAAAATAGAAACAGAGGCATGGAACAGACTGAGAGCTGTCAGAGGGAAGGGGAGTGGGGGAATGGATGAAAGAAGTTGAAGGGTTTAGCCAAAAAACATCTATACACAACACATAGATACAGACAACAGCGTGATGATGGCTAGAGGGAAGGGAGGTGAGGGCTAGGCAAAGGGTGGGAAAATGGGGACAAAAGAGACTTTGTTTGGGGTAATGGGACACGATGCAGTGTGCAGATGGTGTTTTATTGAGTCGTATAGCTGAAACTTGTAAGGTTTTCCAAACCAGTGCCACCCCAATATATTCAATTTAAAAAAAGACTGTGGTGTGAGCACTCATAAGTCATGGCTTTTTTTTAAAATTCATTTTAGAGAGGAGACACAGAGTGAGAGAAAGAGAGAGAGAAAGAGAGAAAGGGGGGAGGAGCTGGAAGCATCAACTCCCATATGTGCCTTGACCAGACCAGTGCAGGGTTTTGAACTGGCAACCTCAGTGTTCCCAGGTCGACGCTTTATCCACTGCGCCACCACAGGTCAGGCAGTCATGGCTTTTTATGTGAGACAAGAAAGAGTAGGAGCTGAGCTTTGGTTAGAGGGTCAGATAGAGGTAGAAGGCACAGACATGGTGTATGGGTATAAGACTATACAAGGATCCTGGAAGTCATGAGAGTTTTTCCATGGGTGAGCATCAGGGACAATGAAGGATCAGACTGTTGGTTCAGGGGTGTCTCAGGTGGCAATCTCTGACCTGTTGATGATTTGCTCAGCCTTATCCAGTTTTGAAGATGCTCTTGATGAGGCCATGTATGAGGAGATTGATTATTTTGTAAGACCGAAAAAGGAGGACCTACTGAGAAGCCCAGGTGAGTGTCATTGCCTTGCCCTCCTGGGACCTCTACTTCTCAGCCACCTGCTGGCTGTGATCCAGGTCTTCTCAATATCTGCAGACCCCACATTAGAGGCTCACAGAGACAGGGTGAACCTCTCCAGAGCCCCTGTAAGCTCTGAGCCTACCCTTGACAATACAAGAGTCATGCTTGCCCCAGTGTATCTTCTCAGCCTTACCATGGAAACTATGGATGTAGGAAGGGTTGTTCTGTTTGTTTTTGTGATGTTTTCTTCTATATTGGGGTCCCTGTCAGGTGACTCAGTGGCAAAACTGACATAGCACACCAAAAATGCTGAGAAAAAAAGTGACTATAAATCTGCTCTTGGCAGCAGAAATGGATCAGTCTTGGCTGAGTAGTGGAGGCAGGGAACTTCCCTCAGAGATGAGAGCCAACTGTCCCTTTGACTGATATTAGAGGGGTCTCTTATCTCGCTGGGGCCCAGTCTTCCTCTTCTCTGGTGGCTCTGCAATGCCTCATGTTGGGGCCAAGCTCTCAGTGTCCAGAACCACCCTCACTCAGTCACAGTAGACAGATTGTTTTTTAAAAAATAACATCTAGAAAGTGTAATCTGGTAAAATATTTTAGTGATGCTCCTTGGTATAAGAGTTACTTTGAAAAATATGTAGCTTTAATAAAGAAATATTGAAATATTTGGATCATTTTCTGGTTTATTGGACACATAAAAATGAAATATATGGCCTTTGAAAAGACCTGTGAAAACATGGGGTGAACGGTGCCTATGCTTTGCTGCCATCAGAACCTCTGGTTTGGAAAGGATTTTAGGTATTACCTAAACCAACCCATTTACTGTAGTTTCACCTGACCCCCTGTGTTCCCTTAGAACCCCCAGCTCAGAGGACAGATGCCTCTAGTGAGGTTTATGATGATGCTGAAGAGGTACCAGTGCCCAAGACTTTTTCTGCCTCTCCGATGAGTAAGTGGAAAGTGTCCCCAGAGAATGGGGTGAACGTTTTTCAGATAGGTGAGTGGGATTAGTTGATTTCTGTCATATTTTGTCTCTGGCTTAGAAAGGATGATTTTTGAGCTCCTCAATCCCCATTCTTCTTTAAATTAAAAATTTGAATGACCTCATATGTTTGATAGCATCACTTAGATCATATTCCCTTCTTTATTGCTTTCAGATTCCTTGGGAGGGAGGAAGCACTCTGTAGTCTTGGTATCTGTGTTCCCATAACTTCATCTTTGATATGCCTGTTTTAAGATTTGTAGATTAACTGAGCATATTTACCAAATCCAAAAATAGAACAACTGTTCTGGTAACATTTTTGTGTTGTCTCATACATGAAAGGAAGTTAGAGATTAAAAAAATATTGCAATGTTGGAATTTGTGAGATCTTGATAATTTAAGATGCACTGTGATCATATGTTAACACTAATATGTACAAAGTCTATGATATATAGTGGCCTTCAAAACTAAAGCCATGGTGGTAGATTATACTCAGAATTTGTAGGCAGCTAAGATCTATGGTAATCTGCTCCAGGCATTTCAGTGGCCAAATGAAGACATTCTCCAGAGAAGAATATTTGTTTATCTGAGGGCTCAAGTGCTTCCATGGGGACGGGAAAACTGTGCAAGAATTCTATCAAAGCCACCAAGAGCAGAATTAGATTGCCAGTGAAGAACTGAGATTTCTCCAGATGTGGTCTCCTATCTCCTTCTCCGTGTGAACTCACACCTGATGATAGCAAAAGGAGAAATTCTCACATCTTGTCATATGATTCTTACCATTCTTTTTTTTTTTTTTCTGAAGTGAGAAGCAGAGAGGCAGAGAGACAGACTTCTGCATGCGCCCAACCAGGATCCACCCGGCAAGCCCACTAGGGGTTGATGCTCTGCCCATCTGAGGCTGTTGCTCCATTGCAACTGGAGCCAGTCTAGCACCTGAGGTGGAGGCCATGGAGCCATCCTCAGCACCCAGGCCAACTTTGCTCCAATGGAGCACTGACTGAGGGAGGGGAAAAGAGAGATAGGGAGGCAGGTGAGGGGGGAGGGGGGAGAAGCAGATGGGCACTTCTCCTGTGTGCCCTAATCGGGAATTGAACTTGGGACTACCACATGCCGAGCCGATGCTCTACTGCTGAGCCAACTGGCCAGGGCTCTTACCATTCTTGGACTATCGCTCTGCTGGTTTTATAAGCCAAAAGAAATGTCTTCAGAGAACACTTGTGTTGGTCACAGATCTCCTCTGATCCAGTGTTTCCCAGTTAAGCTATGGCCCCAGAGACCTACACGGACTGGATCTTCACAGGATAGCACTGATACATCCTTTCTGTAACTAATATTAAATAGTCTGAGCCTGCCTGAACAATAATGGGTCCCTAGAGATGTGTCATCATCACCATTTACTAGTCTTGCTTCTATCATGGGCATTGTCCTGTCTCTCAGTCACATTTCTAATTAATCTTCTCTTTACTGTTGTAGGCTCCTCTCTGCACTTACCTACAGGGGCAGCTCATCCTGGGAAAGAAGATAATCCCTGGTTGCTCCAGTGGGGAAAAGAGGAGCCTGAGTATGATGATGTTGAATTAAATACCCCTGCAACATCTACAGTGGCTTTCCATGATGTTGCGTTTAAAATGCAATGAGGCCTCAGATATTCTAATTGCCTGTATTTCAACAGAGTAGTGCTGAGCTATAATTGTATTATATGGAAATTGCTTAAGATGAAATATTCTGAATAAAGTATTGTTTGCCTTGTTGAAAATTTAGCAAGCTTGATGCAATTGCTCTTAGAGGATTGGTCCTCAGCCATTTTTTCTGAAAGGAAATCCAAGGTGAGTGAACTGACCTGTGTTCAGGTCACTCTTACTTACATCCTGGTCCACCCTTATACTCTCATTCTTGGAAAGATGAACTCATGATAAAGAAATTCTGAACATT
The DNA here is from genome assembly GCA_037038555.1 of Rhynchonycteris naso. Taxonomy (NCBI): domain Eukaryota; kingdom Metazoa; phylum Chordata; class Mammalia; order Chiroptera; family Emballonuridae; genus Rhynchonycteris; species Rhynchonycteris naso. The sequence continues at coordinate 81,126,570 of CM073000.1, forward strand.
CATGTCTGCTCTTTCCTGAGATGTCACCTTATCTGTTTTTGAATTTTTTTTTATTTTATTTTATTTTTTACAGGGAGAGAGAGTCAGAGACAGGGACAGACAGATAGGAACGGAGAGAAATGAGAAGCATCAATCAGTTTTTCGTTGCTGTTGTGACACCTTAGTTGTTCATTGAGTGCTTTCTCACATGTGCCTTGACCGCAGGCCTTCATCAGACCGAGTAACACCTTGCTTGAGCCAGTGACTTTGGGTCCAAGCTGGCGAGCTTTTGCCCAAGCCAGATGGGCCCATGCTCAAGCTGGCGACCTCGTGGTCTTGAACCTGGGTCCTCCGCGTCCCAGTCCGACGCTTTATCCACTGCGCCACCACCTGGTCAGGCTCACCTTATCTGTTTTTAAACAATTTCTAGACACCAGACTTGGGTGTGAGTTTCAAAGTTGAAGGTGAGAGATTGGCTAGTAAGAGAAAATGAAAATAGCTTTCCTTATCCTGTCCAAATTTTCATAAAACAATTAAAAATGGAATTTTATATAATTATTTCTTTTTATCTTTAATTTCCTAGGCTAATTTTTTCAATTATTACTCAAGTTCATATAGACTCCTGACTTGTTTTTCATGTCTAGTTGGTTATCAAATCCTTCACTTCTTATTTCTTCAGGACATTGTAATTTCTTGTCAGTCCAATTATAAAACCTTCTACGCACATTATATAAACTCATCTCTCTTTATTGTAAGTGGATAAAGGACACCTTGGCACTTACCAACAGGTATGCATCCAAGGGGGCAAGAAAGCAAGGAAAGGGAGACCTAGACAGAGAAGATCCAGAAAGGATATAGACAGATAAATCAGAAACTTTTGGCTACATGAGTTTTATAGATTGGATGGAAGGGTCTAACATGATTAAACTAATAGAGAAAGAATTTCAGACCAGTGGGCTTCTTCTCTAAAAACATATTGCTTCAAGATTGCTTTGATCTGGGAACTATTTATTTATTTAGTTTTAGTTTCAGTTTTTTATTTTAGTGAGAGGAGGGCACATGACCCAACCGGGATCCACTTGGCAAGTCCACTAGGGGGCAATGCTCTGCCCATCTGGGGCTGCTGCTCAATTGCTCAGCAATTGAGCCATTTTTTAGCATCTGAGGCAGAGGTCATGGAGCCATCCTCAGCACTTAAGGACGACTTGCTCGAACCAATTGAGTCATGGACGAGGGAGGGGAAGAGAGAGAGAAAGAAAGAGAGAGAAAGGGGGGTGGAGAAGCAAATGGCTGCTTCTCCTGTGTGCCCTGACTGGAAATCAAACCAGGGACATCCACATGCTGGGCCGATGCTCTACTACTGAGCCAACTGGCCAGGGCCTGGGAGTATTTAAAATGCTAATATGGTTTTGCTATGATTATTCAGGGTAGAGAGATATCCTGTAGCAGTGGCCAAGTAGAGTGCATCTTCCAAAAACTCCACCACATAGTTAATATGTGGAGGGGTTGTGAACTAATATAGAAACTGAGAGTGGTAACCTGGTTACTAGCTGAGGTCAACTTTTTATTTAACTGATGGTCTGGATACTGCCTGGGAGTCTAAACTGTGCTCACTCTTGTAATCTTTGTAAGTTTGGCAGGACACAGGAATTGGAAGATGCCCAGGGCTTCTCTCAGTGTAGTCTACATGGCCATTGGCTATAGGAAAATGATAAAAACAATAAAAAGTAAAGTATACCTACAAAAGTTATTAGATTTTACTTCTGATGCATGGTGCCAGTGAAGCCACGAAAGAAAGAAGGCTACTATGATTTTTGGTGATAAAAATCAGAAAAATTTAAGGAAGAGAGTTAGGGCAAGCTTTACTACCCAGACTTGGGAGAGTATCAGGATGAGGCTTTTTATGGACTACATGCTCAAAAAGCCTCCAGGAGTTGGTGAACAGATTTTCAGTGTTTAGACTTAGATAAGCAGAAATCATTTCAAATGATCTATATTGCTTATGAATGAGCCTTTTTACAAAGGGTTGATTTTGGAGGATATAACATTCCAGGGTCAACAACAAAAGTCAGAAAATTTCTCTGCTTAGTAGAATGTCATGATGAATGAACACTGAGAAGATTTATTGTTAACAGACTGTCCCTACAAAAAATGTTAAAGGAAATTCTTTAGGCTAGAAATAAGTGACAGTGGATGGAAACAGTTCTACAGGAAGTAAGTGTAAATGGCAAACATATGAGAAACTACAAGAGATTGCATTTTCTTTTTTTTCCTTCCTTTTTCAAATGAGAAGAGGTGAGGTAGAGAGACAGACTTCTTCATGTACCCTGACTGAGATCCATCTGGCAACCCCTGTCTGGGGCTGATGCTTTGCCCATCTGGGCCCACGCTCACAACTGAGCTATTTTTAGTGGCTGAGGTAGAAGCTCAATGGAGCCATCCTCAACGCCCAGGGCTGATGCATTCAAAGCAAACAAGCCATGGCTGTGGGAGAAGAGAGAGAGAGAAAATGGGGAAGGGGAGGGGTGGAGAAGCAGATGGTCATTTCTTCTTTGTGTCCTGACTGGGAATCAAACCCTGAACATCCATATGCAGGGCTGGTGCTCTATCAATGAGCCAACCAGCTAGGTCCCACATTTCCTTCTTAATTCCTACAAAACATATATGACTGAGGCAAAACTAAAGATGTAGGTAGTATAGTTATCAAAGCCCATGCAGGGTGTAATATGTATGACAGCAATAGCACTCAGGATGGAAGTAAATAGACCTATATTGTGGCAAAATTCTTATATGTTGTAGTACAATATTTAAATTCTTATATGATGTAGTACAATATTACCTCAAAATAGACAGTGATAAGATAATGGTGCATATTATAATGCCCAGAGGAACCACTAAAAGTTGATATAAAAATATATAGCTAAAAAGCCAGTAGAGGAATTAAAATAGAATATTACATATATTCAATTAACTTTTAAAAAGGCAGAAAAGATGAACAAATGAGAAACAGTACAAGTAGAAAACAGAGAGCAAAATGATAGTGCTAAATCCAACTATATTATAATTATATGAAAAATGGATGAAATTGTCCAATTAAAAGGCATAGGTTGACTACTATACATTTATGAGAGCAGCTAAGATGAAAAATAATGATCATATCAAGGCTGCTGAGTATGCAGAGAAACTGGCTCTCTCATACATTGCAGGTGGGACTCTAGCCACTTTGGAAAGAGGTTTGGTAGTTTCTTCAAATCAAAACATGCACTTATCATAGATGCAACCATTACATTCTTGGGCATTTATCTCAGAGAAATAAAAACTTATGTTCACATGAAACCTGTATACAAATGTTTTTAGAAGTTTTATTTGTTATAAGAAAACACTGGAAACAGTCCAAATGTCTTCAATGGGTCAATGGTTGAACAAACTCAATACAGCCATACAATGGAATACTTTTCAGCAATAAAAAGGGATGAACTTTACTGGTACATATAACAATACACATGCGCTTCAAGAATATTATACTTAGTGAAAAAGTCAATTGCAAAAGGTTAGATCCAAAGATTGTATGATTCAATTTATATAACATTATCAAAATAACAAAACTATAGAGATGGAGAACAGATTAGCAGTTGCCAGGTGATAGAGAGAGGGGTGAGGTGGGGGTAGGAGGTGGATATAAATACAAAGAAGTAGGATAAAAAAATTCTTTTATGGTGGTTGACTAGTTCTATATCTCGATTTTGTTCACTTTAGGTTTTTCTTGTATTTTGTATAATTTTTCAAGTTTGATTTTTACTGCTTCCATGTAAGCATGCACTCAGTAGTTTGCCCTTAACAATAAAAGTGCTAGCTGGGTAGTGAAGTGTAATAGTAAACTTTCCTATTGTTTATATTTACAAATGTACATAATATTTTAAAACTTATTTGCTTGTTTCTTCTACCATATACTAATTCCACAGTGGAGAGTAGGTTCCCTATTGCATGTACATAATCTTTTGCATTTTTCAGTGGATGTGAGCTCTTAACTTTTGAACAGCCACAAGTAACCATCCTTTTTGTAGTCATTAGAAAGCCAAAATTAACTCTCTATTTAACATACTTATTTCTGTGGAGTCCCTCTGCTCTTTTCACTCTGGCCATATCATATAATTTTTACAGCCTCATGTGAAAGGTGATAGGCATTTATTTCTTGATTGATAGAGGGTAGAGGTGCAAGAATTCTATCTTGCAGATCTCCACTTTATTTTATTTACTCAATCAAATTGAATAAATTTGGATATTAATTTAGATTTATAAATTATATTCTTGGGTTTATATATGAATAAAAAATATGTTTCCCAAGTGTTCCAGATCCATCTACCTGACTCTGGCACAGATCTGACACTAGGATTAATAGCTTGATATACACCTGCATCAGAGGAGATACTGTCAGGAAAATAGTGCTCCCACAGAGGTTGGCGCGAAGTCATTCTCTTAAGCATTCTTTGGAGTAAGAGGATCTTCAGGATCTCATCCACATGGTTTCTCTTTGCTTCATGCTGATATTCAGAGTCTGATTCTGATTTGGTAAACGGGTCTTACTTCTCTTTCAATCTTACTGTTTCTCATTAGAAACTGAGTCTTCCCTAATTGGTAATTTAGTCAATATAGTGCACTAGGACAATTACCAAGGGATTAAAACTCAGATTTGTTCCAGGGAATTATTGCCACTTGGAGAGATCCAGGCAAACTTTTCTAGCAGGATATACACAAAGGTGAAAAGTGACGTGCAAGAAGAGTGAGATCATCAATTAATGAGTTTGCTTAGTGCTTATTTGATGATTAAATGAAATCAGATATTCTAAAAGCTTATTGTTGGTCAGCTAGAGTGACTGTTCCTTCTGTTTGTCCGTTGTATTTGAAATATGTGGCACAAGGGACAGAATCAATTCTAGTTTTACCATTTTGGGGAAAAGAAATTGTGATGGCACGAGTCAGATAACATTCATTCAAGAAACGTACCTATTAAAAGAGGTAGTAAAAAAGCAAAGAAACATATTCTCTGGAATGAGAAATTTATTCACTGCTTAAGTAAATTATTTTAGGAGGTCAAAATAAATAATATATGGATATTCTCCATTAAGACTCTATCTCATTAAGTATTTGATGATTATATTAACTCACTTGGGAGAAATGAGGTAGAAGAAGGTAAGGACTGCAGAGTAAAGACAGCCATTTCAGAAAGAAAAAAGCATGTATAATCTATAGAATTTCCAAAGAACCTGATGGTTTAGGAAATGCTGACCAGTTCAATATTGCTTGCTCCAAACGTAACTGCCAGAAAATAGCTAATGGTGCTAAAAAAGGAGAGTTTCAAATGTGAAGAACTTCACAGGTTTTGAGCTTTCTAATGTAAATTGTTTTCCAAATTTTGATTTAAGTTAGTGCATGGGGAGTATTAAAGAATACTAAATGTGCCTGTAGTTTGTGAACTTCAGAACATTTTCTATTATTTTATAGATGTTTTGGTAGTGATATATATTTTACTTTTGAACAAAATGTTTAAGTTAAAAAGAGAGTGTAAAGAAAATCTTGGTTACATAATTATATGATTAGAATGCAGGTATGGGAATATTCATTATGCTGTCATGCAAATAATTGAATTTTGGAGATTTTGGTATAGATAATAATAAATTAGTAGTGTTTTTAGGCAAGAGAATTACACTGTTTGGCTTGCCTATCCCTCTTCTCCTAGTTCTCTCTTCTGATGCAGCTCTCATAAACACATGAGGATGGTTTGGGGTGGGCAGAGTTCAATGTAAACACGGCCACTTAAAAAGCTCTTGCAATTGGAGAGGTTAGAATTGTTGGGTATCCAAACAAATACAGTCAGAGAACAGAATGAAAAATAGATACTATTAAGAAAGGATAAAAAACAATAAAATTTATGAACAATAGAATGTAAAATTTGTTGGAGAAGGGGGAGATTTAGGATGCTGGGGAATAAATAGAAACAAGAAAAAGCAGTTAGAAAGAAAAGATATTTTTAAGTAGTAGTAGAGTTTTGTTTTTAATATTTCATAAAAATTTGAGCTAAGTTAGAAGAGCTGCAATAATTTCTTTTCTGTGACCAATCCTCACTTTGAACCTCAATTCTAGGTTTTAGAGAGAATGGGTAAAATATTTTGGAACTTTCAGTTATGTGTTTCTGATTTTACTTTCCTAAAAGAAAGCACTTGCTTCAGGGACAGAATTTTATGCTATTCAAGGAAAGTGTGAACTTCTCTGTATCTAAAGGAAAGCATAGTGTAGCCTGAGGAGAGGTGGTCTCCCTGGTTTTTCAAAGGAGATTTCACTTGAGTAAAAAAGAATGTTTGAAGACTGAATTTCCAAGATCAGTGAGGGGGAAAATATCTAGATACTTAAGAGAATAGCATCCATCAATGAAGCTCAGAGTTTATATTATAAATAATTTCCTTTCATCATAGGTATGTATAAAAATTTTGCAGTTATGAAGAAGACAGGACCCTCATTTATTTGAGAAACAATATCACAGAAGGTTCTTTGAAGAGTTATTTGCTCCAACAATGGCACTATACAGTGTCAAGCTCAATGTCTTCATTGGACCTTTCTCCAAGACCCTTTTCCAGGACCAGTGAGGATCCTTTCTCTCTCATGCTAGAGTTAGAGTCTTCAGCTTCTCTACAAAACTGCACAGGAATATCTAAAACAGTAAAGAGAATTCTGATGTCAGTGGTGACATAAAGACAAGACAGAGTCCTCTGGTGGAAGGAGACTAGTACAATGTGATTACAAAATATCTGTGCGGGCCGAGGGCTTGTCTGAAAGGTTAGATAGAACTACTTCAGACTGATTCAGCTACTTTGTAGTCTTGTTTTGAACTCAACTGTTTAAAAAGAGGTGGAAAAATAATAGCAAGGAGTGGACAAGAGACCTGAATTTTCTCTTCCATGCAAGTGGACTGATTTCTTAAGGAATGGAGGCTGGAGGTGACCTTTCTAGAGCATCCTAGATGACCTGCCCTCACCATCTCAATAACAGATCATACCTGCCTGAAAGTATCCATGAGAACAATCTGGGTCCCCTGTCAGATGCCAAAAGGGGGCAGCTCAACCAAATCTCCCTGTTCCCCAGGGACCATGTGCTCCCATATAAACAAAAAGCCTAATCTAAGGGAATGAGGGTCTTTGTAACTGAAACATTGAGAGAAATTTGTATTTTAGTTTCTTTCTAGTGTTGAGATGCTATGTTTGTCTAATTAAGGCCCCTGCATATTCTGCATTAATAGTGGACAATGTCAACTTAAAATATTTGGTCAAATGGTTCTCCCCAAACAACTTTTTATACCTCACAAACTTAACTTACATTGATATTAAGAAAAACTTTCTGGATTACTTCTCACAATTTGAAAGAGCCCCCAAATTCATTGTCAGAACACATATTTCAATTTGGGGTATAAAAATGGGAACAAAACCTTTGCAACTCAAAGGCATGTCTACATCAGTTGAAGATGAACACGAACCCAGAGAATACAATATGTTTCTCCTCTTTTTTTTGTGTGTGACAGAGACAGAGGGAGAGACAGATAGAGACAGGAGGAGAGAGAGATGAGAAGCATCAATTCTTTGTTATGGCTCCTTATTCTCCTTAGTTGTTCATTGATTGCTTTCTCATATGTGCCTTGAACAGGGGGCTATAGCAGAGTGAGTGACCCCTTGTTCAAGCCAGCGACCTTGGGCTCAAACCAGCAACCACGGGATCATGTCTATAATCCTAAGCTCAAGCCAGCGACCCTGTGCTCAAGCTGGTAAGCTCACTGGGCTCAAGCCGAATGAGCCCGCACTCAAGTCAGCGACCTCAGGATTTCGAACCTGGGTCCTCCGTGTCCTAGTCCGATGCTCTATCCACTGTGCCACTGTCTGGTCAGGCTGTTTCTCCTCTTAAAAGAGATGAAATGGCTACAATATATCTGGGATAAAGAAGAGCTGATATTATCTAGGTATATAAAGCTACCCAGATTCTGATAGTAAAAAAAAGCTGACTATTAATATGTTTAAACTCATCTCCATCACAAGAAAGTAAGGTTACTAGAGACCAAGTTGTCCACTTAACCCTATGGGAATACCTGGCATCACCTCTCTCTCCTTGGATATAATAACTCACACTCATCTTAGGGCGAAGAGTTTCAGGAACAGAGTACTTTTCAATATCTTTATAACTATATCCTGTGGCATTGAAAACAGACAAGGACTTAAGTGGAATAACAAAATATGTGTTGGACAAAGTCCCTAAGTCCCTTCTAATACAGAGATTCTAATAGCTAATAAATATACATACCATATTCCATGATTATCTCAAAGGTATATATTTGACCTCAATATCCTCAGATATTATTTAAATCTTCTAAATATTCCAATATATCAAGATCAATAATATTTTTCTAACATGGTCTCCCATACCATAAAACATTAACAAAAGCTATTTTGCTATAAGTTTCAGGTGTTATTTTCAAGTATATGGTACAGAGTTGTAACATATAATATGCACACATCAGTGACTGAGGGAGGATGAATTTGGATCAAGGGAACCCAGGCTGTCATGTGCCTTCTGAATCTGTGGGAGGCACACAGATGGCAGGGAGAGGGAAAACTAGATAGGTATCACTCAGAGACAGGAGACCTTGCCAGTCCTAATCACAGGAGGTCTGGATTTTAATCCCCTTTAAAACTCTGTTGACCTCAGAATTTAAACCCCAGGAACTCTCCTGGCCATGCCTCATCCCAAGAGCCATTCATATTTATTATCTGGATAAGATAAGATCTGTACCACATTCTCCTCTCTCAGGCCCCCAGTAAATAAGAGCATCTAGTAGTTGATAGTTATAGGCACTAAACCAGTGGTTCTTAACCTTTTTTGAGGAATCAAACCCACCAGTTTCATATGCGCATTCACCGAACCCTTCTTTAGTGATAAAGAAAATATGATATTTTTTCCAAATTCAAGACATAGGTATATGTTTTTTTACTGGTGCACAAAATGAGCCGTGCATGAACATCACCTTGCTCAAAGAACAAAACCAACAAAGCGCATGAACTCACAACAAATTACAGTATTACTTTATTCTGGCCTCCACGGCAGAGGCTTCTCCAAACCCCTGAGACCGACTCATCGAACCCCTAAGGTTCAATAGAACCCAGGTTAAGAACCACTGCACTAAACACTCTAACGTATTTCAGGGTTTATTAAAATCATTTTTTGGGTCTCCTTATACACATAATCTACTCAATGATCCAAATATCATACTATCTCAGGATCCAACCATGCTTTCTAATGTTCTCTCTTGACACAAAATTTTTGAGATGATCAGTTTCAGATTTTTTTTAAAAATACCCTTTGAATCCATAATAATACATTAGATGCATGTTTGCAAATGAGTAGAAGTAGTTATTGAAGTAGAAGTATAGAGAACTGAGTCTGATCTTCCTCTTTCTGTGGTCACAGAATGGGCAGAAAGAGGAACAATCATGAAATGGAGCAGAGAGATCTTTCTATCCTAACCACAGGAAGAATTCGCCTCTGAGGAGATTTCTTCTCCTCATCTCCACCACCCAAAGGAAAACCAATCACTACTACCCAGAGCAGAGTCAGGGTCTCCATTCTCCTCATTGTTCCCTGTATAATATTCAGGTTAGTCACTGAGTCATTAGAGAGGTTACTGGGCAGGGAGAAAAACATCATAGTCAAACAGAAAAACTTTTTACATAGTAGGAAGCCCAATGTCATAGTTCAGAAAAAATCTTGAGACTTTAGACTTGTAGAGGGAGGGCTTGCTGCTCCTGGCTTAGGAGGAAGCTGATTGAGTGAGGTTGTGTTAGTGGTTGGGTCTGTGCTTGTTGCAAATAACCCATAGCTAGTTCATGAACAGAGGGGAAGGCATGGAACACACCTGAGACAGTCATCTGGTCCTCTGCTGCTTGGAGGTAATCATCAACCTCTTCGTACGTGCCCTCAGTGACAGTACTATAAATAACAGTAGATAAACCTGGGGGAAGTGGCATGAGTTTAGAGACTGGCCTGGAGATATTCCCTTTACCAAAAGACAAAGCCTTCATGTTCTCCAATGCTTACCCTTGAAGAAACCCTTATGGGCTACCAGGGCCCCTTTCTTAGCCTTGTGCCCTTTGGTGCCCAACCCTCCTGATTTTTTTTTTTTTTTTTTTAGCGAGAGAGAGACAGAGAGACACAAAGTGGGACAGATAGGGACAGACAGGAAGGGAGAGAGATGAGAAGCATCAACTCATAGTTGCATCATTTTAGCTGTTCATTGATTGCTTTCTCATATGTACCTTGACTAAGGGGCTCCAGCTGAAGCAGTGACCCCTTGCTCAAGCCAGTGACCTTGGGTTTAAGCCTATGACCTTGGGCTTCATGCCAGTGACCTTTGAGCTCAAGCCAGTGACCCTGGGGTCATGTCTATGATCCCACATTCAAGCCAGCAGCCCTGAGTTCAAGCTGGATGAGCACGCACTCAAGCTGTTGACCTTGGGGTTTCGAAGCTGGGTCCTCAGCATCTTAGGCCAATGCTCTATCCACTGTGTCACCACCTGGTCAGGCCTGACCCTGATCTTGATCTTATGCTGAATTCTACTGACATTATTCACACAAGAAACTATAAATTTTTAAGGAAGTCATAAATTTTGAGCAATTTTATGTACAACCCAGGACCAAGCATTCAATTTTTTCAACTTTTGAAATTTGTTGAAGAGAAGGTGGAATTTTGCCAGATAATGGGGATGAAAATCAATACTTGTACACTTTTCTTTATATCACAACTGGTTCAATACCCTTCTTGCTACTTTCCAGATCATTAAGCATCCCCACGGCCCACCTTTTTGTTGTACTGCTCTCCATCTGTGCAGCCGAATCCCCAGGATGCTGCAGACTGGGAGGAGGACAACCCCCAGGATGATGCCAAAGATCTCAGGCAGGGAGATGCCAGGGACAGGCCCTGAGCCTAAATTTGTGTCAAAGGAGAGAAGAGGCCATGCATGAGTTTGTAGAGAGGGTCATAAGCCCATGAGAACCCCCCTTATCCTGGTCAAACCATGAAATCACCATTCAGATACAAGGGCTGCTTGAACCCCAAGATGTGATTAACCCAGGTCCTGCCTGAATTTTGTCAACCAGAAATGAATCTGGCTCCCAAGGACTTTTAGAAAATAGAAGCTTATAAAGCTTTGGAGCATTACAGATAACACAACTTTGTAGGATTGTAAATAACTAAACATTAGGGCTTTCCTATACTGATATATATGGTCACTTTTCCCCCCAAATATGTAGATTCCATAGTACAGACCCCTAAAAATACAGGGTCTCTTCTATCACAGAAGGTAAGGCAATAGCCTCTCCTGGAGTCGGAGCACAGAAAAACAGGTGAGTCCAGGAAGTGCTCCTCCTTTAATCCTAGCCGAATGTCCTGGCCTCCTCACCCACCAGAACACTTCTACTCACTACCAGAGAGCGACAAAGGGGAAAAAATTGATAGGGGAATGATAAGATAGTGCCATGAAAATGAAAAATTATTAGAAAAGGATTATCAAAGTTTATGAACCATACTGAAAAAGACAAACATCATATGCTCTCACTTATATGTGGGATCTAATGAACACAATGGACTGAAGAACAAAATAGAAACAGAGGCAGGGCTACAAGGAACAGAAGGACAGCTGTCAGAGGGAAAGGGGATGAGGGAATGAGATCAAGGAAGGTGAAGGGATTGGCCAAATTATATATACATAACACATATAGCTAACAGGGCAGCAAGTCCCAGGAGAAAAGGGGGAAAAGAGGTAGAGGGGTGGGCAAAGGGGGTGAATTGTGGGGCATGTTGCAGGGGGTTGAGGGTGTTATATTGAGTGGTAAATATAACTTGAAACACTGTTAATACAATAAATTCAAAATTTTAATAAAAAAGTTTATGAGCCATATGATAAGAAGCAACAATCAAAGAATGTAATAAAGAAATCAAGATTTCAAGGTATAATTAGTGATGGTCAGTAGTGTACACACAGCCAGAGGTAGGATGGAAGAGAAGGTGCTTAAAAAGAGGACCTAAACAAACTGAGAGGCCAGGATCATGGCCCTAGTTGCATTTAAAGGTGTTGAAGTAACCAGCAAGGGTTCCAGGAGTAAGACATGGGTGAGGAACCTGGAGCCCGGTGCCGCAGTCGTCAGTGGACGAGGGGAGAGGACAGAGGCTGTATGGTGACAGCAACCAATTGAAGTAGTGCAGGGTATTGTCTCTTGGTGTGAATTTCAAAGTAGCCAGATGTTGAGAAGAAACACAGAAGAGGAATTGACGAAAAGGATAGCTGAGAGCAAGGAGCAGGCCTATCCAAGTCTCAGCCCAGAGAAAAGTATGTTGAAAGAGAAACACACAGCCTTCAGATAACAGGGAGATCAGTGTTTTCAGGGCAATGTCAGGTTTCGATCTGAAAATGAAAGTTAACAAACAAAGTAAACTAACAAATACACTGGGGAAGGTGAAAAAAAAAAACCAACTTAGACTCTGCAATGCAAAATTCAGCCTCCCATGGTCTGAGGGCATGGGAAACTTCTGCACAGTGAGTCAAGGAAGGGAAATTTCTCCAAGGAAAATACCCTGTTGCCTCCCTGCCACCCAGTCGCTCCTCACGCTCTTTCCTTTACTGAGTTGGCTAATTCTGCCAGAGTTCTATAGAACATGTCCCAAGAATTCAAACATTCTCCCCACTCATGGGTGGTGGCACTGTACCTGCTGTAGTGGTGGGCAATGTTGTTCTTTCACCTGGAGAGAAAAACAGGAGTTCTGAGCACAGGAATGGACCAGACCACAGGGTAGCCACTTCTCCCCCTGAGCTCTGAAATCATCCCTTACCACAATATCAATCCTCCCAGCGCTGCCTCTTTTAGATGCAGGGCTCCAGCACCTAGATGCTTTCTGAGTACAAACTCCGCATCCACCCCCAGCCCAGCCTGTGCCCCCCACTAAATACTCCCCCCAAGTCAGAGCTGACCCCAAGATCCTCCACTCACCAGAACACCTCACGCCAGCATCCTCCTCATGCTTGCAGTTGCTCTGTCCCCAAGGCTTCGCAGGGCAGGCCCACAGGGAGGACTCCCTGCCCCTGCACCGCACCTCGTCCAGCCAGATGCTCCCGTTTCCGGGGCCAAATGCCGCCCCCTGCAGGGCTTCCAAGGCAGAGCCACAGCCCAGCTGCTGACACACCACCTCGGCCTCTGATAGGCTCCAGGAGTCGTCACACACCGTGCCCCAGGAGCCGTTGTGCCAAACCTCCACGCGCCCTGAGCACTTCGTGTCTCCGTCGCTGAGTCGGAGCTTCTCTCTGTCTGAAAAGGCGGCAGCAGCTCCTGTTACCGCCCCTGGTGGGAAGGAAGGAGCCCTGGGATCCAAGAGGGGAGCAGGAGGGGCTGATGTACCTGTGCAGGGGGCAGCAGTGGGACAGCTCTTGGGTCTCCTTCCTGCAGAAGCAGACAATGGGGAAGCACGGGGTCAGGGACCGCTGGGCGTGGTCTTGCCCCACAACAAGATTACATTCAAGGCACTTGGTTCAGTCCAACGACAAGTTGAAAACACAAGCGTCCTAATTAATCTAATGGACTGAGTTGCTGAGACATTCACTAGAGCCTAAAGTCTATCACCTGCTGAAATTACTTCACTTGTTTATCGCTCTTGACATTTCACAACAAATACACACACACACACACACACACACACACCATACACCTGAATGAAAGCTCCCCTAGAGGAAGGACCTTGCATATTTTATTCACTTCTGTGTGTCTGCTTTTAAGTGACATACAGTGCCTGGCACATCGTATGCATTCATTTAATGAGTATACATTGAGAATCTTCTATAAATAATATGTATAGGAACTTGACCCATATCACTGGGGAACAATTTCTTTTTTCATTTTCTGTTTCATGAGGTTTTAGAACTTTTTCTATATATTTCTACATATCTGATTCCAAATCTGAAATCAGTTCTTTGGTGCATACTCTAATTTTTATGCAATTTTAATTTCTTCTTGTTACAGTTAATGGCATGCATTGATTTTTATATTGGAGTTAAAGGGCAACGACTCTTGGATTGAACATAACCACAAGGCAATTAATGTTTTAGAAACATCACTTTTACATAATTATAGTTGTTTTTAAGTGTAAAAAATTATCTGATAAAAACACCCTTTTATTTTGTTTTAAGATTGAATCATAGCTTCTTTGAGTAGGCGTAAATGTAAGAATAGTCCTGACACCTTCTGTTATATATGTGGCTGTTACACATTTCAATGTCAAAGGCGCAATATTTCATCATTTGTGACACATGCATATATTGCCTATTTTCAAGTTTTCTTTGGCGATCAAAACAAGAATTGGACTCCTCATACTGTGTGTCATAATTGTGAGGAAATGCTTCGTGATTGGACAAAAGGAAAATGCAAAGGAATGCCTTTTGGTATTCCCATGGTTTGGTGTGAACCTAAGGACCACAGCAATGACTGTTATTTCTGTCTGAGCTATACCAAGGGTATCAGCAAGAAAAAATGCCATATGATCGCATATCCTAATATTCCTTCAGCAATACGACCTATCCCATACTCTGAGACACTCCTAGTTCCAGTTTTCAATAGTTTTATTTCTTCTAAGGATGAAGAAAGTGAACACAGTGATCAAATGTATTTTGATAAGATGCATGAGGAAATGGTTGTAGAATCTGAAGGGTCTTCTTCTGATACCAAGCAGTCATTAACCCCTCAGCAGTTTAGCCAACCTGAATTGAATGACTTAGTAAGAGATTTGGGCCTATCAAAGAAAGCAGCTGAGCTATTAGCCTCCAGGCTTCAAGAAAATGTACTTCACTGGTCAGCTAAAGTATCCCATTTCAGGAAGCGTGAACAAATTTTTGTGGACTTTTATTCTGAAGACAAACACTTTGTTTACTGTCATGATATCAGTAGTCCTCTCAGCCAGCTAGGTGTTACCACTTACAGTTCAACAGAATGGTGGCTATTTCTTTATAGCTCTAAATGTAGTGTGTTCTCCTACACAACGGTAATGTTTATGCAGCAGTTCCAATTGGTTATTCAACTCATCTGCAAGAAGGTGATAATGACATAAAAATTGTCCTCGACTTGCTAAAGTATGAGGAGTATAACTGAATCATTTGTGTGGATCTTAAAATGGTAAATTTCCTGCTAGGACAACAGAGAGGTTTCATAAAGTATCCTTGCTTTCTGTGTTTGTGGGACAGCCGAGCTTGAGAGAAACACTGGACACAGAAGTAGTGGCCAAAACGTGAAGCTCTGGAAGTAGGGATGCAAAATATTGTGAATGAACCTCTAGTTAATTGAGACAGGATCATTTCCCCCCACTTCACATCAAACTTGGCTTAATGAAGCAGTTTATTCAGGCTTTGAATAGAGAAAGTGAATGTTTTCAACATATTATTTCGGCTTTTCCTGCCTTGTCTTTCGAGAAGATAAAAGCAGGTGTATTCAATGGACCTCAAATTCGAACTCGCATACGTGGTGAAGAATTTGCCAGGAAGATGAATAGGGAGGAGAAAACAGCATGGCAGTCTTTTGTGGCAGTTACAAAGAACTTCCTTGGCAACAAAAAAGCAGAAAACTATGAACTTCTGGTTCAAAGGATGCTGTTGGCTTTCCACGACATTGGATGTAACATGAGTGTTAAGATTCACTTTCTGAACAGTCACCTTGATAAGTTTCCCGAAAATCTTGGAGCTGTTAGTGATGAACAGACTATTGCTGGGCCATCAAACGAGATTGTCCTCAACAAGTACACAAATGCAAGAGCTACAAACGCAAATTTTTGCCTGAATAGAATTGAAATAAGTTTTGTGCAAATTTTATGATTAAAATAAGTGTCTTAATATGTTCTATTTTGAAATTGTAGGCTAATTCTGATGCAGTCATATTTTTAGAGTATTTACTGCATTACGTAAATTATTATATTTTTACAAAGATGATGCCCAAGAAGACATTCTACTTCATTATGTTAAACTAAATGTTGAAAATTTTACAATAAGATGAAAACCTAAATTCTTAAATCGCAAAAAGCTGTAGCTTACATAGAAAAACTAATGTCAGATTTGAGATCAGCACAGTAGAATTAGGTAAAAACAAGTGTTTTTTTGGATGCAACAAAAATTTTGTTCCCCAGTGTATTTATTTAATGAAAGAATCATTGAAAATAATCCAGTGAAATATAATTCTTTCAAATCTTTGCTAATCAGTAAGATAATAAAAAATACAAATTAATATTAATAATTTATAGTAATAAATAGTGGATATTAAAAACAAATAAGTCCAGAATCACATAACTAATTTATATTCAGTATTCCACTTAAACTTTTTAAAGAAAAATCATACAACTGATTGTAAACTTGCCTTATCTGTGTTTTTGTGTGAGATATGAACAAGCAAAGGAGATTACTATAGGGACAGGACATTTGTTAAAGACCAGAACAAGTAGAATTTAGAGAAAAATGGACAAGTAGCTGGTTAGTAAGACAAAAATGTCTGCATGAGACTTAACTAAATATACTAAGGAGAACTATACTAAGAGGACACCAAGAACCAAAAGAACATATATAAGAATGAAAACCAAAGAAAACAGACACATCAATTCAAAACAACACAAGAAAACAGAATTATACACGGTGCTTGATGTAGAATGTCAAAATTAGCATTATCTTTCCGTATCATCCCATCAGACCTAACCGATGCAGAGAACATCTCTCAAAATGATGGCAGGACTTTTCTTAGGTGTTCACTTGAGGATTAAAAACCTCACTACCTCTCATTTATTGTGTCTGATTGTGGAAAATTATTATCAATATAAGCTCTTACAGTTTAATACCCCTTCAGTTTTTCATAGGAGTAAGAAATAAAATGATGAATAAAGAGAGCAAGGAAAGGAGTGAGCTTCTGCCTTTACAATATCGATTTCCCACAGCTGTGGATTTCAGGCAACTCCCAGCAAGTTGTCCAAGGTGCACCTGAATGGGTGTGGCAGGGGGATGGGAGGGAGAGAAAGCAAACCAAGAGGCAGGGAAGAGATGTTGAGGGAAGAGAAAACACTGTAAAAATGCAGAAGAAGGAAGAGAGAGAGAGAGAGAGAGAGAGAGAGAGAGAGAGAGAGAAGAGAAGAGGAGAAAGGAAAGAGCGAGAAGAGAAGGAAAAAGAAAGAAACAGAAGCAAAGCAACCCTTGTCCTTATTCAGACTTCAAATATCTTAGAACGAGATTTGTGAGCTTTGTAAGCTGATTGATTGTGGAGCTTCTTTGTGATGTGGCTTTGCTTTAAAGGTCACGCTCTTGAAAAATACCAGCATTTTTTATCTAGATATAAAGGAAATAATTGAAAATAATTAAACCTAGAAAGTAGTTTGACAATATCCTAACATTTTTGTGTACGAGCCCCTGCCTATCCTGCGACCTAATAATATCAACATTGGGAGTAATTCTATAGCAATAAACTCACTAGTATGTAGAGATACATGAAAAAAATATTTGTCATAAAATTATTTGTACGGGGGGAAGTTGAAGATAATTGGACTACCAATAAGTAAGCAAATGGTTATCGAATCTGTAGTAACAACCTCTCATGTATGAAATATTTGCCATTGCTTAAATGTTATATCAACCTGGAGCAATGTCAATAATATATTGTTAAGTGATAAAAGCCAATTTAACAATAATGTGTTTGATTAAATCCTAATTTTGTTAAAAACCAATAAAAAGATAGCATCAACATAAATTATTTTATGGGTATATGAGTTTGAAATGCTTTAGTAAAAAATGGATGAATTTAGAAAATGGTACTTACTAGTCCATTAATCTTGTTTATATCATAAAGCAAGCTAGTGGAAAGAACAGAAATTCTTTAGTGCCAAGCCTGGTACAAGCCCAGCAGGAGCAGGTGAGGCTGATTCAGAGAAGAGACAGTGACAGGCAAAAGGGGATATGAGGAAAGGCTGGCTGGCTATCCCTTTTGCCTCCAGGAAAAAAAAAAAAAACACTGAAAAAAAAATAGTGTTCATTCTCTGGGGGACCATCACAGTGGCAAGATTCCCTTATGATACTTATGGTGGACCCAAACTTGCCTTCTTATAACCTCTATCCATCAAGTCAGGGCCCTGTCCCCTGGAGCAGCTCATGGTGAGCCCCCTCCTTCTCCCATAGGAAGGTCCTTCTAAGTCTGAGGTCAACAACCAGGCTATATCTACTATGGTATTTCTGCTCATTAGCCTAATTGCAGACTCCTAGTGACATAGTTTCTAGTTGTTTTTGCACATGGCACACATGCACCTAGACCAGGGGTCCCCAAACTTTTTACACAGGGGGCCAGTTCACTGTCCCTCAGGCCGTTGGAGGGCCGCCACATATAGTACTCCATACACTGACCACCAATGAAAGAGGTACCCCTTCCGGAAGTGCGGGGGTGGGGGCATAAATGGCCTCAGGTGGCCGCAATTTGGCCCGTGGGCCGTAGTTTGGGGACCTCTGACCTAGACAATGAAATGTGCCAGCAGCACTTCTAAAGGCAGTTCACCTTACTGTGGGTCAACAAATTTATTACCCTGGCAGATAAAAGAAATTTATTTCCAGCATTGGGTACAACACTCCGGCACCTTACTTCCAACTATTTGCCCTTCACAGTCTCAAAAATGTTACGTGTATTTTCACTATCGCCTTATTATTATTTTTTTACATGAAATGTTTTTTATTTTTTAATTGAATTTATTGGGGTGACATTGGTTAATAAAATTATATAGGTTTCACATGCACAATTTTATAATACACCATCTGTCTATTGTATTGTGTGTTCACCACCCCAAGTCAAGTCTCCTTCCATCCCCATTCATCTCCTCACACCTTCTTCCACCTTCCACCATCCCCTTTCCCTCTTGTAATCCCCATACTATTGTCTATTTCTATGAATATTTTCTTTCCTTAATTCCTTCATCTTTTTCACCAACCCCCTATACTCTGACAGCTGTCTGTTCTCCATATCTATGAGTCTGTTTCTATTTTATTTATCAGTTTATTTTGTTCACTGGTTTCCACATAAGTGAAATCAGTTGGTAGTTATCTTTTTCTGACTAGCTTGTTTCACTTAGCATAATGCTCTCCAGATCCATCCATGTAGTGGCAAAAGTTTCTTTGATACTTTCATCTCTAGTATCCATTCACATACTCCACCCTCAAAAGAGTTCTAGTTAGCCTGACCAGACGGTGGCGCAGTGGATAGAGCATCGGACTGGGATGCGGAAGACCCAGGTTCAAGACCCCGAGGTTGCCAGCTTGGGTGCAAGCCCATCTGGCTTGAGCAAAAAGCTCACCAGCTTGGACCCAAGGTCGCTGGCTCCAGAAAGGGGTTGCTTGGTTTGCTGAAGGCCCGCGGTCAAGGCACATGTGAGAAAGCAATCAATGAACAACTATGATGTCGCAACGGCAACGAAAAACTAATGATTGATGCTTCTCATCTCTCTCCATTCCTGTCTGTCTATCCCTCTCTCTGACTCTGTCTGTCCCTGTAAAAAACAAAACAAAAAAACAAAAACAAACAAACAAAAAAAAGAGTTCTAGTTAACACAATCAGTGATGTACAATGACTTTAATCTAATGGGCACATTTCAGTTCTCATCTATTTAATGTCCTAGTAGTATTTAACACAATGACTGTTCCCCTTTCATTGAAACTTCTTTTTAACCTGACTTTCAAACACAATATTTTCTGCATTACTATTTCTCTGTTAGCTTTGTATCAGACTCTATGTCAGTTCATAGAGTGCTCTACCAGCTTTTAAATTTTAATGTTCCTTGAATTCTATACCATGAATATTTATGTTCCTAGTGACACATTCACTCTAATCTAAGCATTTCTATGGTAACTTCTAAAGTTATAATTCCCCACCCAGATTTCCATTTGAACCTCAGATTGCATACTTCTAAATGCCTAATGACATCTCACCTGAGTGTTCTTATCTACTTTGAATGTAACATATCTACTCCTGAGCCTACAGATTTCTTCCCATAAGCTTCTGTGTTTCCCATATTAATAAAAGGCACTGCCATACCTCTAACAGTCAACCTTGACACCTCCAAGCTATTTCCAGTCACCATGTACAATAATCCTTTGTTTATACTGTCCTCAAAGGATGTTTTCTTTTTTTTTCTTATTAATTTTCAAATTTAATTATTAGTGTTTACATAGATTCTAGGGTCACTCCAAGTGCATCCCCCGTCCTCCATATTCCCCTCAACATCTCCCTTTCCCCTTTCCCTAGGACACTCTCCCTCCTTCCCTTTAGGCTTATCCCATCCTATCATCCTCTTTCCCTCTGGCCTCTTTTTCTCTGGTCCCTTTGATCCCTCCTCTGTCTCAATTCTGTTTCTTAGTTCTCATTGTTCCTTGGATTTCTCAAATTAGTGATGTCATATGATATTTTTCTCTCTCTGCCTGGCTTATTTCACTCAACATAATAGTTTCCAAGTTCCTCCATATTGTTGCAAATGGTAATATTGTCTTCTTTTTCATAGCCCCATAGTATTCCATTGTATATATGTACCACTGCTTTTATTTATTTATTTATTATTTATTTATTTATTTTAACAGGGACAGAGAGACAGTCAGAGAGAGGGACAGATAGGGACAGACAGACAGGAATGGAGAGAGGTGAGAAGCATCAATCATTAGTTTTTCGTTGCCATTGCGACACCTTAGTTGTTCATTGATTGCTTTCTCACATGTGCCTTGACCGTGGGCCTTCAGTGGACCAAAGCAACCCCTTGCTGGAGCCAGCGACCTTGGGTCCAAGCTGGTGAGCTTTTGCTCAAGCCAGATGGGCCCGTGCTCAAGCTGGTAAGCTTGGGGTCTCGAACCTGGGTCCTCCGCATCCCAGTCCGAAGCTCTATCCACTGCGCCACCGCCTGGTCAGGCTGTACCATTGCTTTTTAATCCACTCATCCACTGACAGACACTTAGGCTGTTTCCATATCTTCGCTATTGTGAACAATGCTGCCATAAATAAACATGGGGGTGCATTTCTTTTTTTCAGTCGATGATATGATGTCTTTGGGATATATTCCTATAAGTGGGATGGCTGGGTCAAAGGGCAGTTCCATTTTTAATTTTTTGAGGAATCTCCATACTGTTTTCCACAGTGGCTGCGCTAGTCTGCATTCCCACCAGAAGTGCAGGAGGGTTCCCTTTCTCCACATCCTAGTCAGCACCTATTGTGTGTTGTTTTGTTAGTGAGCGCCATTCTGACTAGTGTGAGGTGGTATCTCATTGTGGTTTTAATTTGCATTACTCTAATGATTAGTGATGTTGAACATTTTTTCATTTGTCTATTGGCCATCTGTATGTCCTCTTTGGTGAAGTGTCTATTCATTTCTTGTGCCCATTTTTTGATTGGATTGTTTGTCTTCCTGGTGTGGAATTTTACAAGTTCTTTATAAATTTTGGTTATTAACCCCTTATCAGATGTATTGTTGAATATGTTCTCCCATTGTGTGGTTTGTCTTTTTATTATGTTCATATTGTCTTTAGCTCTGCAAAAGCTTATTAGTTTGATATAATCCCATTTGTTTATCCTGTCTTTTATTTCATCTGCCTGTGGAGAGAAATCAGCAAATATATTTCTGCGAGTGATGTCAGAGAGCTTAATGCCTATGTTTTCTTCTAGGATGCTTATGGTTTCACGACTTACATTTAAGTCCTTTATCCATTTTGAGTTTATTTTTGTGCATGGTGTAAGTTGGTGGTCTATTTTCATTTTTTTACAGGTAGCTGTTCAGTTTTCCCAACACCATTTGTTAAAGAGACTGTCTTCACTCCACTGTATGCTCTTACCTCCTTTGTCAAATATCAATTGTCCATAAAGATGTGGATTTATTCCTGGGTTCTCTGTTCTGTTTCATTGATCTATATGCCTGTTCTTATGCCAGGACCAAGCTGTTTTGAGTACAATGGCCTTGTAGTATAACTTGATATCAGGAAGTATGATACCTCCCACTTTATTCTTCTTTTTCAAGATTGCTGAGGCTATTCGTGTTCTTTTTTGGGTCCATATAAATTTTTGAAATATGTGTTGTATATCTTTGAAGTATGTCATTGGTATTTTAATTGGTATTGCATTGAATTTATAAATTGCTTTGGGTAATATAGTCATTTTAATGATGTTTATTCTTCCTAACTATGAACACGGTATATGCTTCCACTTGTTTGTGTCTTCCTTGATTTCTTTTATCAATGTTTTATAATTTTCTGAGTACAAGTCATTAACCTCCTTGGTTAAATTTACTCCTAGGTACTGTATTTTTTTTTTTTGTTGCAATAGTGAAGGGGATTGTTTCCTTAATTTCTCTTTCTGACATTTTATTGTTCATGTATAAAAATGCCACTGATTTCTGTGTATTAATTTTATATCCTCCCACCTTGCTGAATTAGTTTATAAGGTTCAGTAGTTTTTTGACTGACACTTTAGAGTTTTCTATACACAATATCATATCATCTGCAAATAATGATAGTTTTACTTCTTCTTTTCCAATTTGGATGCCTTTTATTTCTTCTTTTTGTCTGATTGCTGTAGCTATAACTTCCAGTACTATGTTGAATAAGAGTGGTGAAAGAGGGCACCCCTGCCTTGTTCCTGATTTTAGAGGAATTGCTTCTAAATTTTGTTTATTAATTATGAGATGTTGGCTGTGGGTTTGTCATAGATGGCCTTTATCAGGTTGAGGTATGTTCCCTGTATTCCCACTTTGTTAAGAGTTATGATCATAAATGGGTGCTAAATTTTATTAAATGCTTTTTGTGCATCTGTTGAAGTTATCATGTGGTTTTTCTCCTTATGTGATGAATCACATTGATTGATTTGTGAATGTTGTACCTGCCTTGCCTGCCCAGAGTAAATCCCACTTGATCATGATGTATGATTTTTTTCATGTATTGCTGGATCTGGTTTGCTAATATTTTGTTGAGGATTTTAGCATCTAAATTCATTCGGGATATTAGCCTATAATTTTCTTTCTTTGTGTTGTCTTTGCCTGGTTTTGGAATCAGAATTATGCTTGCCTCATAAAAGGAACTTGGAAGTGTTCCTTCCTCTTGAATTTTTAGAAATAACTTGAGAAGGATAGGAGTTAGTTCTTTGAATATTTGGTAAAATTCACCAGTGAAGACATAGAGCCCAGGGGTTTTGTTTTTTGGGAGCTTTTTGATAACTGTTTCGATCTCTTTTGTTGTAATCGGTCTGTTTAGGTTTTTTGATTCTTCCAGATTGATTTTAGGAAGATGATATGTTGCAAGGAATTTTTCCATTTCACCTAGGTTGTTTAATTTTTTGGCATACAGTTCTCCACAGTATTTTCTTATAGTATTTTGTATTTCCTGTTGTGTCGGTTGTTATTTCTCCACTCTCATTTCTAATTTTATTTATTTGAGTCCTCTCTCTTCTTTTCTTTGTAAGTATTGTTAAAGGTTCATCAATCTTGTTTACCCTTTCAAAGAACCAGCTCTTGGTTTCATTGATCCTCTGTATTGTTATTTTAGCCTCTATGTCATTTATTTCTGCTCTGATCTTTATTATTTCCTTCCTTCTACTACCTCTGGACCTTATTTGCGGTTCCTTTCCTACTTATTTTAGATGGAGAGTTAGGTTGTTTATTTGAGCTTTTTCAAGCTTCTTAAGGAATGAATGCCTGTAGTGCTATGAACTTCCCTCTCAGGACTACTTTTGCTATGTCCCATAAATTTTGAGTTGTTTTATGTTCATTATTTGTTTCTAGGAATTTTTTTTATTTCTTCTTTGACTTCATTGTTAACCCATTTGTTATTTAATAACATGCTATTTAGTTTCCATGTGTTTGAGTATTTTTCAGTTTTTCTGTTGTGGTTGATTTCTAGTTTCATGCCATTGTGATCAGAGAAAATGCTTGATATGATTTCAATCTTCTTAAATTTGTTGAGACTGCTTTTGTGTCCTAACATGCGGTCTATCCTAGAGAATGTACCATGAGCACTTTAAAAGAATGTATATTCTGCTGCTTTAGGGTGAAAGGTTCTAAAGATATCTTAAATCCAGTTGATCTAGTGTGTCCTTTAAGTCTGCTGTTTCTTTGTTAATTTTCTTTCTTGAGGATCTATCTAGTGATGTGAGTGGGATATTGAAATCTCCTACTATTATAGTATTGCTGTTGATCTTGCCCTTTATATCCATCAAAGTGTGCTTTATATATTTAGGTGCTGCTATATTAGGTGCGTAGATATTTATGATGGTTATATCTTTCTGTTGTATTGCTCCCTTTATCATTATGTACTGACCTTCTTTATCTCTTACTATAGCCTTGGTTTTAAAGTCCATTTTGTCTGATATAAATATTGCTACCCCAGTTTTTTTTTCATTTCCATTTGCATGAAATATTGTTTTTCAAACTTCAGTCTATGTGCATCTTTTGTTTTAAGGTGTGTCTCTTGTAGACAGCATATGTACAGGTCCTGTTTTCTTATCCATGCAGCTACCCTATGTCTTTTGATCGAATCATTTAATCGCGTTACATTTAAGGTTATTATTGATATGTAGTTGTTTATTGCCCCCTGCACAGGTACATCAACCTCCCACGTTCTGAGGGCATGGGAAACTTCTGGCACAGTGAGTCAAGGAAGGGGAATTTCTCCAAGGAAAATACCCTGTTGCCTCCCTGCCACCCAGTCGCTCCTCACGCTCTTTCCTTTACTGAGTTGGCTAATTCTGCCAGAGTTCTATAGAACATGTCCCAAGAATTCAAACATTCTCCCCACTCATGGGTGGTGGCACTGTACCTGCTGTAGTGGTGGGCAATGTTGTTCTTTCACCTGGAGAGAAAAACAGGAGTTCTGAGCACAGGAATGGGCCAGACCACAGGGTAGCCACTTCTCCCCCTAAACCTTGAAATCATCCCTCACCACAATATCAATCCTCCCAGCGCTGCCTCTTTTAGATGCAGGGCTCCAGCACCTAGATGCTTTCTGAGTAAAAACTCCCCATCCACCCCCAGCCTAGCCTGTGCCCCTCCCCTAATTACTCCCCCAAGTCAGAGCTGACCCCACGCTCCTCCACTCACCAGAACACCTCACGCCAGCATCCTCCTCATGCTTGCAGTTGCTCTGTCCCCACGGCTTCGCAGGGCAGGCCCACAGGGAGGACTCCCTGCCCCTGCACCGCACCTCATCCAGCCAGATGCTCCCGTTTCCGGGGCCAAATGCCACCCCCTGCAGGGCTTCCAAGGCAGAGCCACAGCCCAGCTGCTGACACACCACCTCGGCCTCTGATAGGCTCCAGGAGTCGTCACACACCGTGCCCCAGGAGCCGTTGTGCCAAACCTCCACGCGCCCTGAGCACTTCGTGTCTCCGTCGCTGAGTCGGAGCTTCTCTCTGTCTGAAAAGGCGGCAGCAGCTCCTGTTACCGCCCCTGGTGGGAAGGAAGGAGCCCTGGGATCCAAGAGGGGAGCAGGAGGGGCTGATGTACCTGTGCAGGGGGCAGCAGTGGGACAGCTCTTGGGTCTCCTTCCTACAGAAGCAGACAATGGGGAAGCACGGGGCAGGGACCGCTGGGCGTGGTCTTGCCCCACAACAAGATTACATTCAAGGCACTTGGTTCAGTGCAATGACAAGTTAAAAACACAAGCGTCCTAATTAATCTAATGGACTGAGTTGCTGAGACATTCACTAGAGCCTAAGGTCTATTACCTGCTAAAATTACTTCACTTGTTTATCACTCTTCACAACAATTACCCCCCCCCCCCACACACACCCACCATACACCTGAATGACACTTGAAATTTCTGCCTTATGGGAGTTTTCAGCACTGGATTGTATGTTCTATATTTAGTGACTATATTTTTCTCTGCTCTGTCCTCTTACCTAATGTATAGATCTGTACCTTCATGCACTCAACTACTATCAGCCAACAGACTGACTTGAGAAGTAGCCTAAGTGGTATTGATGCATTTCAGAGAAAAATACCATGAGTCCAAGCGACGGAGCAATCAGGGTTGATTCTCTGCTATGCCCCTTACTTACTTAAAGGTGCTTGGCATATTTTTTAACCACTCCTAATTAGTTAGAAATTCCTTAGAAAGTTGATCAGAGTATTATTCATGCTGTTATTTTTCACATAAACTGCAATAAGCACCGGTTTTTAACCTTTTTCCTTTTAAACAAGATTGCAACATGTGGATTAAATCATCTCATCCAACTGCATTTTGTAGACACTCATTTTAGATTCACCTCTTGGATTTGAAGATATAAAGTCTCACTAACAACATCCTACATAGAAACAGACAGTAACTCACCTGCACATATGATATAAGCTTCATCACTTTGACGGCATGAATTATATTTCCAAGGATCAGAAGGACACTGCCAGAGAGACCTATCAGTGTTCCGACACTGGATTCCATCCACCCACCGGGGCCTAGAACCTTCCCTAAAATTAACAGAAGAGTCAAGGGTCCCACTGTCCCCACAGCCAAGGTGTCTGCAGATCGTGGATAAAGTGGTGGCTTCCATGGGGCTGCGACAGACGCTGCCCCAGGTCCCGTTGTAGAAAACTTCCAGCCACCCAGCACACTCCTGGTCTTCGCTCACCGTCCTGAGGGCCAGGAACTCTAAACGTGAAAGAGGGGAAGACAGGGCACAGTGAGCATCCGCTCAAAGCTCTGAGTTTTCTCTCTCCCAGAGACTGCGAACACTTGTTGCTGACTCTGCTGAAGAGACTCCCACTAATGGCAAGACTGAAATTTGTGTCCCTTTCCCTGACTTTGTACATTGGTGTCTGTCTACTTCTAGCACAATGATGTAGTGAATATGAACAGAGAGGAACGCCAACCTGAGTCCTCCCCCGGGAGGGAAAGCTGAGTGCTGCCTCCTGACGTAACTTCCGACAGAGGATGAGAACGGGCTTGTGGAATGGATAGTGGGGGTGATCAGAATAACGGGCCGCCAAATATCTCCACTTCCTAGCCCGTGGAAGCGGTGAAATTATACCTTTTATGGCTAACGGGACTTTATAGTTACTGTTAAGATAAGGACTTTTGGATGGAGAGATTCACCTGGGATATGGATTAACCATGTGAGCCCATTCTAATCACACCCTTAGACCCGCTCTCCTTAGAAATGCATGAACGTTCCCAGCTCCCATTCAGAGGGAGATAGGACTAAGGAAGAAAGGTCAGAGGGAGGCCACGTAGTGTGTCTGAAGAAAAAGACAGGGAGCTAGGAGCGAAGTTATGCACGCCTCCTCTAGAAACTAGAAAAGGCAGGGCAAAGAAACCTTCCCCAGAGCCTCCAGGAAGAATGCAGCCCGTGGACACCTTGCTGTCAGCCCCGTGAGACCCTGGTCAGACTTCTAACCTGAAGAATTATAAAATAGGAAACCTGTGTTGTTTTAAACCACTCAGTTTATGATAATTCATTACATCAGTAGGATCCCAAGATTTTACTGAGAGGCAATTGCAGAGTGACCCCTGCTTTGAACCGAAGCTGTGTAAGAAACGGCTGTGTCAGGGACGTTGCTGAGAAGGAAGCACGGAGCCTCAGCGGCTGCGGAGGGTGCGGCAGCGCTGTCTTCGCAGCTGCCAGAGTGACCGCACCGCGGAAGGAAGCTTCCTTCTGCTCTGGCCCTTCCAGCAACGTGAGGGGTCAGGGCTGCGACTCCCACCCTCCAGGGCGCCACCTGCTCCCCAGCCTATGGACAATGTGCAGCACAGACCTGAGCAGATGACCCCTACGTCCTCCTTGTGCCTGCAGTTGTGCTGTCCCCAGCCCCGGGAAGGGCACTGCCACACGTGGGACTCCTTTCCTGTGCAGTTCACGTCATCCAGCCAGATGTGGCCTGATCCCTCCCCGAAGTGAGCAGAGACCGTGGCATTGAGGGCTTCTCCACAGCCCAGCTGTGTGCACACCACCCGGGCATCGTTCAGGTCCCAGCTGTCATCACAGATGGTGCCCCAGGAGCCCTGGTGAAGGACCTCCACTCTGCCGGCGCAGTGACCGCCCCCGTCCACCAGGCGGAGCTGTCTGCTGTCTGAGGAGAGAGAGGCCAATGGGGCATTTACCAAGGAAAAGGGAAGGGTTTCTGGTGCTGTGGGGCCCCTCACCTGAGCAGTTGGCAGCGCTCTCTTCTGAGGCTGCAGAGCCTGGTGGTTCAGACACGGAGTCACACTCGAGCAACACGTGAGTCTGGTTTCCTACAGAAACAGAGGGGGAGTCCGGTTGAAGAGCAGGAAATTGAATTAAACTACACTAAACCCAGTGATTGTGTCTGAAATGAAAGCTGTAAAATAGCAGTCATGTTATAATATTAGATTTCACCTTTTTTCTGGAGAGTTCTGCTCTGACAATGCCAAATTTTGTTTTAAGCCAGGTGTTGCATGAAAAATGAGTTTAGAATACTGGAGTGTGTCAATACCGTCTGAAAGTGTTTTAGAGAAACCAAGGCAGTGGGAATTTGAGGAACCGACCTGTCAGAGAGAAGTTAAGGGCCAAGGTGAGCCTCTTTACCCCTTGAGACCTTTGTCAATTCAAAGATTATAGCTGAGACTCTGAAAAGCTCAGCAGAGGTTTGTCCAGACTCACAGGGTTTGGGGAAATCAAAGTATAACTCAGGGTGGGCAATGGAGGACCAGCCCTGTTAACCAGAAAGAACCCTTGTACCATAGAAAGAAAAGTGAACTAAAGATAGTCCTCACAAAAATGGATGCTCAGCTTCTAATAACTTCACTTTCCTTTAAATGAGATGATTTACCGCCTCAGTCAGATACTTAGAGGAAACAAAATAAAATGCTTTCTAAAGATTTTTTACATTCTTTTATCTACAGTGTCTGTCATTAAGAAAATTTTCATATAAAAGAGATCTGATGAAAAATCAAGATGAAAATGGTTATATTAGAAAGATTTTTCACAGGGCATCTAAATTGGAGTTACCTGATAAGGAGTTTAAATAACTATGATTAAAATGCACACAGAATTAAATGACAAAACACATATTTGGTAGAGAAATTGCAACAAAAATAATATTAAATTTCTAAGGCTTAAAAAGTTGGTGGAACTCAAAGGAGTGTGATAACATAGTAGATCAATGTGTGGTAGAAATACCAAAACAGAAGATCAGAGGGAAATATATAGAATGAATGCAGAATGGCAAAAATTAGAAAATATAAAAAGGGTCACAAGAGACATGGTGAAAAGGTCTAACCTCTTTTTATCCTAAGTCTTAGATCTATAAAACAACAATGGACAGAACTAAAAGTAGTAATTAGAAAATGAACAAATACACAAAATCTTTGGTACTGCATCCTTTGAGAAGTGAGGTCCATGTCTCCTTAACTTGACCTTTTTTAAAAAAATTAATTTTTGTTGTGTTAACATGGATTCAAGTGTCCCACTCAATGTAACAACCTCACCTCCCACTCCTGTGTCCCCCATTATACCGCTTTGGCCCCTACCCCATGACTCCCTTTCTCCTTCCCACTGGGATTCCTTAACTTGATCTTAACTGACCCTCCCTCTCAACACTGCTTAATTCTCAGCACTAGGTCAGAAAATATGTGCAGTGTCCCCATGATTCATTTGGGACATTTGCTTTAAGAGAAGTCTGGCTCTGTTGAGACTATCATGTTGGCCATAGGCAGGTGGCCTTGTCAAGCTGAACTACCAGGTGTTATCTGTGTAAGGGAGCCATCTGGATTTCCAGTTCAGTCAGGCCTTCAGAGGACTTTAGACCCAGATGACAGGGAAGTCACATAAGACACCCCAAGATAAAACTGGCAAGTTGAGTCTTTCTCAAGTATCTGATCCAGGAACTCACAAGCAAAATGGAATGTATTATTTGTTTTCAGTTGTGAAGGTTTTTGGGAAAATTTGTTGGGTAGCATTAGTAACCAGGACACTTACCATGTTATCTAGAAATGCTACCCTACCACTAAACAAAAAGAGAAATGTTTGTCTTTAACTTCTGTTGAAGAGAATTGAAAATATTTACACAAGGACTTGTACATGAATGTTGATAATATTTAAGTTCATAGCAACCCCACACATATGTGATTTTTTTTAGGGGGGAGCACCAAGGCAGCAGGCCTTGGAAGGGCTTTAGGGAGACTATTGGCAGAAACTTTATGGACTTTGAAGATGCTGTGGTGAGGGTTTACAGGGTTTCTGTAATTTAGAAAAACAAAACAAAACAAAAAAAGCCCAGTTTCAGTAACTAACAGAGCAAGCCAACAAAAACAATCAGTAGGTATTTAAAATATATAATGGTATGATTTGCCTGACCAGTGATGGCACAGTGGATAGAGCTTTGACCTGGAATGCTGAAGTCATCAGGTTAAATCCCTGAGGTAGCCAGCTAGAGTGTGGGCTTGTCAGAATATGGGGGTCTCTCCCACCTCAAAACAAAAGATACACATAGACTGAAAGTAAAGGGATGGAAAAAATATTTCATGCAAATGAAAATAAAAAGAAAGCTGGGGTAGCAATACTTATATCTGACAAAATAGACTTTAAAACGAAGGCTATAATAAGGGATAAAGAAGGTCACTAGATAATGATAAAGGGAGCAATCCTACAGGAGGATATAACCATTAAAATATCTATGTGCCTAATATAGGAGCATCTAAATATATAAAGCAGATGTTGATGGACATACATAAAGGGCGAGATCAACAGCAATACTATAATAGTAGCAGATTTTAATATCCCACTAACATCAATAGATCCTCAAGAAATAAAATTAACAAAGAAACAGGAGACTTAAAGGGCCCACTAGATCAACTGGATTTTATAGATATCTTCAGAACCTTTCACCCTAAAACAGCAGACTATACATTCTTTTCAAGTGCTCATGGTACATTCTCTAGGATAGACCATATATTAGGACATAAAATGAGTCTCAATAAATTTAAGAAGATTGAAATTATATTAAGCATCTTCTCTTATCATAATGGCATGAAACTAGAAATCAACTACAATAGAAAAACTGAAAAACATTCAAACACTTGGGAACTAAACAGCATGTTATTAAATAACAAATGGGTTAACAATGAGATCAAGAAATAAAAACTTTACTCTAAAAAAATAAAAATGAACATACAACAACTAAAAATTTATAGGACACAGCAAAAGCAGTTCTGAGAAAAAAATTCAAAGCATTACAGGCATATCTTAAGATGCAATAAAAAGCTCAAATAAACAACTTAACCATGCATCTAAAAAACTAGAAGAAGAACAGCAAGTAAAACCCAGAGGAAGTAGAAGGAAGGAAATAATAAAGATCAGAGCAGAAATAATGACATAGAAGCTAAAAAAACAATATAGAAGATCAATGAAACCAAGAGCTGGATCTTTGAAAAGGTGAACAAGACTAATGAATCTTTAACCAGATTCACCAAGAAAAAAAGAGAGAGGACTCAAATAAATAAAATTAAAAATGAGAGCGAAGAAGTAACAACTGACACAGCAGAAATACAAAAGATTGTAAGAAAATACTATGAAGAACTGTATGCCAAAAATTAGACAACCTAGGTGAAATGGACAAATTCCTTGAAACATATAATCTTTCAGAAATCAATCTGGAAAAATCAGACAACCTAAAAGACTGATTACAACAAATGAGTTGAAACGGTTATCAAAAAACTGCCAAAAAACAAAAGCCCTGGAACAGATGGCTTCACAGGCAAATTCTACCAAATATTAAAAGAAGAGCAAATTCTACCAAATATTAAAAGAAGAAATTCTACCAAATATTCTCAAGCTATTTCAGAAAATTCAAAAGGGGGAAAGACTTTCTAACTCCTTTCATGAGGCGAGCATAATCATCATTCCAAAACCAGGCAAAGACACTACAAAGAAAGAAAACTATAGGCTAATATCCCTGATGAACTTAGATGCTAAAATTCTCAACAAAATATTAGCAAACCAGATCCAGCAATACATGGAAAACATCATACATCATGATCAAGTGGGATTTTTTTCCGGGGAGGGAAGGTTGACAATATTTGCAAATCAATCAATGTGATTCATCACATAAATAAAAGGAAGGAGAAAAATCACATGATAATTTCAATAGACACAGAAAAAGCATTTAATAAAATTCAGCACTCATTTATGATCAAAACTCTCAGCAAAGTGGGAATACAGGGAATATACCTCAACATGATAAAGGCCATCTATGACAGACCCACAGCCAACATCATACTAATTGGGCAAAAATTAAAAGCAATCCTCTTAAGATCAGGAACAAGGCAGGGTTGCCCCCTTTCACCACTCTTATTCAACATAGTTTTGGAAGTCCTAGCCACAGCAATCAGACAACAAGAAGAAATAAAAGGCATCCAAATTGGAAAAGAATAAAATTATCATTATTTGCTGATGATATGATACTATACATACAAAATCCTTAAGTCTCAGTCAGAAAACTACTGAACCTGATAAATGAATTTAGCAAGGTGGCAGGATATAAAATTAATATTCAGAAATCAGAAGCATTTTTACACACCAACAATGAACTCTCTGAAAGAGAAATTAAGAAAATAACCCCCTTCACTATTGCAACAACAACAACAAAACAAAGTACCTAGGAGTAAATTTAACCAAGGAGGTTAAAGACTTGTACTCAGAAAATTATAAAACATTGATAAAAGATATCAAGGAAGAAACAAACAAGTGAAAGCATATACCGTGTTCATGGGTAGGAAGAATAAACATCATTAAAATGTCTATATTACCTAAAGCAATTAATAAATTCAATGCAATTCCTATTAAAATACCAATGACATACTTTAAAGTTATAGAACAAATATTCTAGAAATTTATATGGAACCAAAAATAACAGAAATAGCCTCAGCAATCTTGAAAAAGAAGAATAAAGTGGTATCACACTTTCTGATATCAAGTTATACTACAAGGTCATTGTACTCAAAACAGCTTGGTACTGGCATAAGAACAGGCATAACAGATCAATGGAACAGAACAGAGAGCCCAGAAATAAATCCACATCTTTATGGTCAACTGATATTTGACAAAGGAGGTAAGAGCATACAATGGAGTAAAGACAGTGTCTTTAACAAATGGTGGTGGGAAAATTGGATAGTTACCAGCAAAAAATGAAACTAGACCGCCAACTTACACCATTCACAAAAATAAACTCAAAATGGATAAAAGAATTAAATGTAAGTCGTGAAACCATAATTATCTTCGAAGAAAACATAAGCAGTAAGCTTTCTGACCTCTCTCACAGCAATTTTTTTGCTGATTTGTCTCCAAGGGCAAGTGAAATAAAGAACAAGATGAACAAATGGGAAGATATCAACCTAAAAAGCTTTTGCACAGCTAAAGACAATATGAACAAAATAAAAAGACAAGCCACACAATGGGAGAACATATTTGACAATACCAGTGTGTTCGTAAAGTCATGGTGCACTTTTGACCGGTCACAGGAAAGCAACAAAAGATGATAGAAATGTGAAATCAGCACCAAGTAAAAGGAAAACCCTCCCAGTTTCTGTAGGATGATGTGGCAGCATGTGCACATGTGCAGATGATGATGTGTATACAGCAGAGCAGCCCACGGCCATGCCAGTCGAGATGTGGATGGTACAGAGGAAAGTTCAGTGTGTTCTGTGGCTCGCTAAATTCAAATCCATGACCAAAGTGCAACGTGAATATTGGCACGTTTGTAATGAAGCGCCACCACATAGGAATAACATTACTTGGTGGGATAAGCAGTTGAAGAAAACTGGCAGTTTGGTGAAGAAACCCCATTCTGGTAGGCCATCAGTCAATGACGAGTCTGTAGAGGCTATACGGGATGGCTACCTAAGGAGCCCTAAAAAATCTGTGCATGCATGTGCTTGACAATTACACCTAAGCAAGACCACAGCACAGTTCATAAGGTGTTAAAGAAACATCTCTGTTTTACGGGGTACAAATTGCGGCTGTTGCACACTATCAAACCGGGGCATAGACCCACACGATGTGCGTTTGCTACAGATATGCTTCATGAGATGCAAGATTTTTGCAGAAGACTGTGGTTAGTGATGAGGCGACCTTCTGTATCTGTGGACATGTTCATCTCCATAATGTCCGAATATGGGCTGCTGAACATCCTCATGCCTACGTTGAGTACGAACATAACACCCCTAAAGTGAACATGTGGTGTGGCCTGATGCATGATAAGGTGATAGGCCCATTTTATTTTTTCGCGGAGCAGTTTGTGATGGCAAACACCTATCTTGACATGTTGAAATTGTATGCAGTGCCACAGTTTCAAGAAGGTGTCATCTTTCAACAGGACGACGCTCCTCCACACTACGCCACCATTGTTCATGAGTTTCTGGATTCTGTCAAGCCATGGCCACCACGATCCCCAGATCTGATGCCCTTAGACTTTTACTGTTGGGGTTATGTGAAGCAACATGTATACATTGAATGTATCAATGACACTAATCACTTAAAACAGAGAATCACAGACGTTATTCACTCTGTTACACCAGACGTCCTTACCCATGTGTGGCAAGAACTTCACTATCATTTGGATGTGTGTAGGGTAACAAATGGAGCCCAAGTCGAACTGCACTGAATAGGTATGAAACTGGGAGAGTTTTCCTTTTATTTGGTGCAGATTTCACATTTCTATAGTCTTTTGTTGCTTTCCTGTGACCGGTCAAAAGTGCACCATGACTTTATGGACACACTGTATATCTGATAAGGGGTTAATAACCAAAATTTATAAAGAACTTGTAAAGCTCAACACCAGGAAGATAAACAATTCAATCAAGAAATGGGCAAAATAAAAAAAGTGTAAAAAAATTAATAAAAAACAAGTATAAAAATTAATAAAACAAGTTTAAAATATTAATAAAAAAGTAAAATAATTAATAACAAAAGTGTAAAAAAATTAATAAAAAAAGAAAGTAAAAAAAAATTAATAAAAAAAAAGAAATGGGCAAAATAAACGAATAGACACTTCTCCAAAGAGGACATACAGATGGCCAATAGGCATATGAAAAAATGTTCGACATCACTAATAATTTGAGAAATGCAAATCAAAACCACTATGAGATATCACCTCACACCAGTCAGAATGGTGGTCATTAACAAAACAACACAGAATAAGTGCTGGAGAGGATGTGCAGAAAAGGGAACCCTCCTGCACTGCTGGTGGGAATGCAGACTGGTGCAGTCACTGTGGAAAACAGTATGGAGATTTCTCAAAAAATTAAAAATGAAACTGCCTTTTGACTCTTCCATCCCACTTTTAGGAATATATCCTAAGAATATCAAATCACTGATTCAAAAGAAGAAATGCACTTCCATGTTTATTGCAGCATTGTTTACAATAGCCAATATCTGGAAACAGCTCAAGTGTCCATCAGTGGACGAGTGGATTAAAAAGCTGTTGTACGTATCCACATTGGAATACTATGTGGCTGTGAAAAAGAAGGAAATCTTACCTTTTGCAACAACATGGATGGACTTGGAAAGTATTATGCTAAGTGAAATAAGGCAGCTAGAGAAAGACAAATATCATATGATCTCACTCATTTGAGAAATCTAATGAACAATTTGAACTGAGGAGCAGAATAGAGGCAGATGCAGGATTAAAGGGACCAGAGGGAAAGCAGACAGAGGGAAAGGGGATGAGAGGATAGGGTCAGAGAAGTGAAAGAGATTGGTGAAATTATATATACATAACATTGCGTTATAGAAAGCAGGAAAGCAAATCCTGGAGGGGAAGAGGGAAGGACCTTGGGGAAAGTGGGATGAGGAGGATGTTGAGGGGAACACAGGCGTGGGGGGATGTATTTGGAGGGACACTTGAATTTATGTAAACACAGTAAATTAAAATCAATAAATTAAAAAAAAAGAATACGGGGGTCTCTGGCTTAAGTGTGGGGTTACTGGCTTGAGTGAAAGATCATTGACATGATTCCAAAGGTCACCAGCTTGAGCCTGAAGGTCACTTGCTTGAGCAAGGGGTCACTGGATTGGCTTGAGCCCAAGGTCTGATCTTCGGTCAAGGCACATATGAGAAGTAATCAATGCACAACTAAAGTGAAAGCAACTATGAGTTGATCCTTCTTGCTCTCTCTGCCTCCTTCTCTCTCTTCTTTCCTTTCTCTCAAAACAAAACAAAACAAAAAATATAGTGGTATGATATAATAGTTAGACACCTGCAAACTGCAGAATATACATCATTCTCAAGGGCATATAGGCCATTTACCAGGACTCATTATATGTTGTTCCAAAATGTTTTCAAAGGAAATATTAATAAAAGTAATAATTATCATATATTTGGACCACAGTAGAATTAAGCTAGAAACAAACAAAACCAGTAAAATCAACTATATCAAGGTATACTTTTATACGATGAAATATACCTATATTAAGAGTACATTTTGACAAATGTATGCACCTATAGCCAACCACCTTAATCAAAATACAGCACAAATATGAACCCCCAAATTTTCCATTTGTCTTAGCAGTCAATACATCTCATCCCCAGCACCCCAGTGTCTTCTGTGTCTTCACATGATCTTTTCTCTTTTTCCTATCAATCTGCCTTCTGTCACATACTTTAGTTTACGTTGTATAATGTAATGGGATAATATAATATGTATTTCTTCTTGTATGGCTTTTTCTCAGCATGCTTCTGAGATTTAGCTTTGCAGTTGAATTTATTAATTGTTTGTCCTCTTTATGGTCTTCCATCATCTGAATATACTACAATTTATTTATTCATTCTTCTGTTAATAAAAATTTGAGTTATTTATACTTTTTTATTATTGTTAATAAAAATACTATGAACATCAATGCTCAAATCTTTTTGTGGACCTACGTTTTTATTTCTCTCCATAAAATGTCTAGTAGAATTGTTGGGTAACATTTAAATGTATGTTTAACTAAAAAGAATTCTTTTTTCAGAGTGTTTGTATACTTTTACATTACCACCAGCAATGTATGGTGCTCTAGTTGCTCCACATCCTTGCCAAAGCTGTAATAGTAAGTCTTTCATTTTAATCATTCTAGTGAGTGAAATGATATTTCTCCTCATACTTTAATTTGAATTTTCTTGATTACTAATAATGTTGAGTATCTTTTAGTTTACTTATTGGTCATTAGTATATTCTGAATGCAAATTCTTTTTCAGATACATATCTTGCAAAATTTTCTGTGTCAGTTGTATCTTTCGATATTTTTTTGAGAGACAGTAAGGAGGAGGAAGCTTGGGGGCAAGAGAGAGACAGAGAAGCATCAATTTGTTGTTCCACTTAGTTGTGCATCAATTAATTACTTCTCATATGTGCCTTGATGGAAGCTCCTACTGGTGACCTTGGGGTTGAGCATGCAACCCTAGGATCAAGCTGGCAACCCCAGAATGGAACTGGCAAACTCAGTGCTCTGGACAATGCTCCCCACTACACCACTGGTCAGGACACCCTTTCCACTTTCTTAATGCTGTTTATCAAAGAGCAAAAGTTTTAAAATTTGATGATGTCTAATTCTTATTTTTAAAATGCTTAGTGCCTTAGAAAATGTTTGCCTATGCCAAGATTCCCAAAATTTTCTCCTATGTTTTCTTTTTAGATGTTTAATAGTGAAAATTTTACATATAAGTTGGTTGGTAATTATTTTGAGTTCATTTTTTTTTTGGTTTTATGCTTATTAAAACTTCTGCCCTGATGAACAGAATGAATGACCTATGACAAGACCCATATTTCACCATGAAATGCCTTAACTTTTGAAGGCTGTTTTGCCATATTTTCTGCTGTTAGGGACATTTAACTTGAGGAGCACCTGAAGCTCCAGTTAGTCCTTACCTGAGCAGATCACAGAGGCCATGTTTCCATGGGTACAGTCAGAAATGCCCAGGGCAGTCATAGAGCAATTCCACAAGGAGGACTCAGCCCCTGAGCAGTGAAACTGTGCTTTCCAGATCTGAGCATTCCTTTCTACAAAGTATGCTTCCTTTGGGATTGAGACACTGACTCCACAGTCGAGCTGGCGACAGACAACATCAGCATTGGCCATATTCCAGTGGGAGGCACAGAGCATTCTCCATTCTCCAGAAACATTCACTTCCAAATTTCCCTCACACTGAGAGGTGCCATTTTTCATGAGTCGAATTTCTGTGTATGCTAGTAGGAGAAGACAGGATTTTAGGAAAATCTTATATTTTTCTTACCCCAACAGAGTATGCAGGGAGTTAAAATTTTGCTTTGCATCTCATCTGAGCAGACAACTTGAACAGTTCCATTGTGCTGGCAAGTGCCTCCTAGACAGGGCACTCTGGGACAGATGCTGAGGTTCCACTCATGCCCCACACACCAAAACTGATCAGGCCAGACCAGTTCATGTGACTCACTGAAAGGCACATGTCCTATGAGAGATGCAACCTTGCCACACCCCAGCTTTGCACAGATGACCTGGGCAGTGGACATGTAAAGTTCCAATTGGAGACTGGAATGTATTTCTACTCATTCTGAGCAGTGGCCACCCCCTCCAACTAGATGCACAAATCCTAAGAGAACAAGCAAACAAACCCAGTGAGTGTTCATGATCTTGACTGGGTAATTGGAAACATGTCACAGGCAATGGTGTGATAGTTTTTCTTTTCTGGTGGTGGGGTATGGAAAGGGATTTTAATGATTAGTGTCAGAATCACATTTTCATAAACAAGTTTCTGAAGAGAAGTCCAGGTTTCTCAAGATCATCTTGAAATAGCTGAATCCCAGGGATGTACACTTTGAGGTTGGTTAGAAATGTAAATTTTTTAACTAGAGGCCTAGGAACTACAGGGCTCAAGAAAATTGCACTGTAGTGGGCTTTTAAACTTGGGTGCAGAGGTATGAAGAACTGTATTAACCCAGAGTTAAAAAAAAGGCCACAAGATTCAAGAGGTTAGAGGCCTATCAGGTGGATAAAGTTAGAAGGATATTCTGAGATTTTATGGGGCTAGAATTCTTAGCAGCTTTCTCTCAGTAGTCAATCTTCAAATGACTGAGGATAGGAAAAATCATGAGGGTTGGACCATGAATGCATGCCAAACTGTAGATAGACTTATAGCTCAAGAGAGGAAATACAGATATAACTAGTCTAATTTTATGATTTTACATTTTTTTCTCATAATTTTTTATGGCAAAAATTCTAAGAATTTCTTAGATGACCTGATTGTGAAAGAAGTTGTCCAAAGACAAGTTTGAATGTTAAGAAACCTTTGCGAGTCATAGAAAAAGGATTGGGACGTCAGAGTAATGGCAATGTGAGAGATAACCTTGATCTCTCTCCTTGAGATTTCAACAAATTGAACAGCTGTCACTTAGCAAGGGAACCCCAGCTAAGCTCACAGGCTTTCCTGAAAAGATCCATGCATTAAATCGACTAAAGGTGAGAAGGCTAAAAATGGGGGAGGGGTGGAAAATGAAACACACTTGTGATGGGGCTACAGGGAAGAAAGAAACCTGGACTATCTGGGTTTTTATCTGCCAGGGCTCGGAAGAAGGGAGAAACCAGGAGTAACTGGGTATTTTTCTTTTGGAAGGAGATTGGGAGGGGCAGTTGTTGAGATACTGAGCAAAAGCCACAGCAGAGTGTGGGATCATTGGCAGTGTTCTTGCAGTCTGCTGGCAGCCTGAACTTGGGACAGAAATAGAGAAAAAGAAAGTGTGATTCCCCCAGCCTCCCAGCGAGACATCACAGATATGACATCAAAAGTCACTGACTTGAAGCTTAAGGTCACTGGCTTGAGCAAGGGGTCACTGGCTCAGCTGGAGCCTCATAGTCAAGGGACATATGAAAAGCAATCAATGAACAACCGAAGTGCTGCAATTACAAGTTGATTCTTCTCATCTCTCTCCTATCTTCTCTGTCTTTCTGTCTGTCTCTATCTTGCTAAACACAAACAAACAAAAAAACCCCAACCATATGCTGCCTTCAGGAGACACATACAAGCTGCAATGGCAAAAGTAGATTCAAAGTGAAAGGTTGTAAAACTATCCTCCAAGCAAATAATAATACCCTAAGAAAAGAAGGTGTAACTACACTAATATCTGACAATGCTGACTTTAAGACAACAAAGGTAACAAGAGACAAAGATGGACATTTTATAAAGATAAAGGGGACATTATGTCAAGGAGCTATAACATTTCTTAATATATATGCACAGTATCAGGAAGCACCAAATATATACAACATTTTCTAACAAAACAAAAATAAGAAACAGACAAGAACACAATTCATAGTTGGAGAACTCAACACAGCATTGACATCTTTAGATAGATGAAAATCAATAGAGAAATATTGGCCTTAAAAGACACACTAGACCAAATGGACAAAATAGACATTTACAGAACTTTTTATTCTAGACATCAGATGATACATTTTTTTCCAGTGTGCATGGAACATTCTCAAGGAAAAACCATATGTTGGGCCACAAAACTAACATCAAAAAATTCAAGACAACTACCTAACCAGGTGGTGGCGCAGTAGATAGAGCGGTGGACTGGGATGCAGAAGACCCAGGTTCAAGACCCTGAGATTGCCAGCTTGAGCAAAAGCTCGCCAGCTTGGACCCAAGGTCGCTGGTTCCAGCAAGGGATTGCTCAGTCTGCTGACGGCCTGCGGTCAAGGCACATGTGAGAAAGCAATCAATGAACAACTATGGTGTTGCAATGGCACGAAAAACTAATGATTGATGCTTCTCATCTCTCTCTGTTTCTGTCTGTCTGTTCCTATCTATCCGTCTCTCTGACTCTCTCTCTGTCGCTGTAAAAAAAAAAAAATTCAAGACAACTGAAATTATACCAAGCATATTCTCTGACCATAAGGATTTGAAATTAGCATTCAACTGCAAAAAGGAAGTAACCCCCCCCCCCACAGAAATGTGGAAATTAAACAACATACTTCTAAAAAATGACTGGGTCAAAGAAGAAATAAAAGCAGAAACCAAAACATGTATACAGACAAATGAGGATGATAACACAGAATATCAAAACTTCCGGGATGCAGCAAGAGCAGTAATAAGAGGAAAGTTTATATCATTATAGGCGTATATCAAGAAACAAGAGAGATTCCAAGTAAGCAACTTAACATTACATCTTAAAGAACTAGAAAAAGAAGAACAAAGGTAACCCAAAGTCAGCAGAAGATAAAAATAGTAAAAATTAGAGCAGAACTGAATGAAAAAGAGTACAATAACAACAAACTATAGATAAATTTAATACAAGAAAAAGCTGGGTCTTTGAAAAGATCAATAAAATGGACAAACCCCTGGCTAGACTCATTAAGGAAAAAGGAGAAAGGATTCATATAAACAAAATCTGAAATAAAGAGGAGAAACTACTATAGACATGATTGATATATAGAAATAGTAGAATACTATGAAAGATTATATGCCACCTAATTCAACAATCTAGAAGAAGTGGATAAGTTCCTAGATCTATACAATCTTCCTGGACTGAATCACGAAGAAGTGAAAAACCTAAATAGACCCATAAGCAGGGAAGGAATAGAAACAACTATCAAACCCGCTCCCCCACCCCCAAATGTCCAGGACCAGATGACCACACTAGTGAATTCCAACAAACACTGAAAGAAGAGTTGGTACCTATTTTTTTCAAAGTCTTCCAAAAATAGAAGAAGCAATACTGCCTAACACATTTTATGAGGTCATCATAACCCTGATACCAAAATCTGGCAAGGACAAACAACAACAACAAAAACTACGGGCCAATATCTCTAATAAATACAGATGCAAAAACCCTAAAAAAACCACAATAATTTGAACACACAAGACATTAAAAAAGTAATACATCACAATCAAGTAGCATTCATTCCGGACACACAAGGATGGTTCAACGTACATAAATCAATGAATGTATCGCACCACATTAACAAAACAAGGAACAAAAATTATATGATTCTACCAATCGATTCAGAAAAAAACATCCAATAAAAATAACCTCTATTTATGTTTAAAACATTCAATAAAATGGGTATAGAAAGAAAGTACAGTACCTCAACATGCTAAAGGCCATATATGACAAATCATCAGTCGATATAATACTAAATGGTGAAAAACTGAAAGGTTTTCCTCTAAAATCAGGGACAAGACAAGGTTGCCCACTCTCTCCACTCTTACTCAATATAGTACTAGAAGTCTTAGCCAGAGCAATCAAGCAAGAGAAAGAAATAAAAGAAAGAAAGGTATCACTTTTTGCAGATGACATGATCCTGTATGTAGAAAATCCTGGATATTCCACAGAAAAACTATTAGAAACAATAAACAAATACTGTAAAGTCACAGGTTACAAAATCAACATACAAAAGTCTACTTCTTTCCTTATATGCCACCAATAAAACTTCAGAAAATGAACTGAAAAAAAATTCCTTTTACAATTGCAATAACAATAAAATACCTAAGAATAAACTTAACAAAGGATGTGAAGGAACTACATACTGACAACTACAAAGCATAATTAAAAGTAATTGAGAAAGACATAATGCAATGG
Organism: Rhynchonycteris naso; assembly: GCA_037038555.1. Classification (NCBI taxonomy): domain Eukaryota; kingdom Metazoa; phylum Chordata; class Mammalia; order Chiroptera; family Emballonuridae; genus Rhynchonycteris; species Rhynchonycteris naso. The sequence goes on from CM073000.1 coordinate 81,169,187, forward strand.
AAAAATATTCCATGTTCATGGATTGGAAGAATCAACATAGTTAAAATGGCCATAATACCCAAACACTATACAAATTTAATGCAATCCCCATTAATATGCCACTGTCATTTTTTAAAGAAATAGAAAAAAATCACCAGATTTGTATGGATTCATAAAAAACCCCAAGTAGCCAAAACAATCCTGAGAAAAAGAATGGAGCCAGTTGTATCACACTACCTGACATCAAGTTATACTACAGAGCCATGGTAATCAAAACAGATATACAGACCAAAAGAACAGAATCGACAGCCAGAAATACAACCACATATATACGAACAAATAACCTTTGACAAAGGAGCCAAAGGCACACAATGTAGAAAAGAAAGCCTCTTCAATAAATGGTGTGGGGAAAATTGAAAGCCACATGCAAAAGAATAAAATTTGACTACACCTTGTCCCCATGCACAAAAATTAATTCAAAATGGATCAAAGATCTAAATATAAGATCTGAAACAATAAATTGCATAGACAAAAACATAAGTACTAAACTTATGAATTAAACCTTGGCCATAGAGAACATTTTATGAATTTGACCCCAAAGGCATGGGAAGTACAGGCAAACATAAATGAATGGAACTATGTTAAACTAAAAAGCTTCTGCAGCCTGACCAGGTGGTGGTGCAGTGGATAGAGCGTCGGACTGGGATGCAGAAGACCCAGGTTCAAGACCCCAAGGTTGCCAGCTTGAGCGTGGGCCCATCTGGCTTTAGCAAAAGCTTGCCAACTTGGACCCAAGGTCGCTGGCTCCAGCAAGGGGTGGCTCAGTCTGCTGAAAGCCCGCAGTCAAGGCACATGTGAGAAAGCAATCAATGAACAACTATGGTGTTGCAATGGCAACGAAAAACTAATGATTGATGCTTCTCATCTCTCTTCATTCCTGTCTGTCTGTCCCTATCTATTCCTCTCTGTGACTCTCTCTCTGTCCCTGTAAAAAAAAAAAAAAAAAAAAAAAAAGTAATAAAAAATCCAGCTTCTGCATAGTAAAAGAAATGAACAATGAAAGAAAAAGGAAGCCAACCAAATGGGTGATGATATTCACTAACAACAGCTTTGATAAGGGGTTAATATCCAAAACATAAAGAACTCACAAAGTTCAGCAAAAAACAAGCAAACAATAAAATTAAAAAGTGGGGAGAAAACCTGAACAGACACTTCTCCCAAGAAGACATACAAATGATTAATGTATATGAAAAAATGCTCACCCTTGCTAGCTATTAGAGAAATGCAAATCAAAACTACAGTGAGATAATACCTTACATTTGTTAGATTGGCTGTTATCAACAAGACAGGTAAGCAAGTGTTGGAGAGGCTGTGGAGAAAAAGGAACCCTCATTCACTGCTGGTGGGAATGTAAATGGTGTTTCCTTTAAAAAAATTAAGAATAGCATTACCAGATGACCCAGCAATCCCTCTACTGTATATCTACCCAGAAAACTCAAAAACATTGGTAGGCAAAGACACATGCACTGCCATGTTCATCACAGCATTATTCACAGTGACCTTTCAAGACATGGAAGCAACCAAAGTGTCCTTCAATAGAGGATTGGGTAAAGAAGATGTGGTACATATATACAATGGAATACTACTCAGCCATAAGAAAAGATGAAGTATTGCCATTTACGACAATGTGGATAGACCAGTGATGGGCAATCTTTTGAGCTTGGTGTGTCAAAATTCGCCAAAAAACCGAGCATAACTTGGGTGGTGTGTCACTTCGAGAAAAAACCCATAATTTTGTGATATTTATAGTTTAAATAACAAAAACGTTTTGGCCTACAGACCTCCGGCACAGAGTGTCTACACTACAGCAAATGTTTTATCCTCGGCTACTGCACCTGGCCGTGCAGGAGCCGGCGATGAAAAGTCCTTTTTGGCATGTGGTCCCATACTTCTCTGGTATGCGGCTGCATGCGGCCACGTGTCATCGAAAATGGCTATGCGTGTCAGTGCTGACATGCATGTCATACATTCGCCATCATAGGGATAGACCATGAAAACATTACATTAAGTGAAATAAGTAAATCAGAAAAAGCTAAGACCTATATGATCTTACACATAGGTGGGATATAATACTGAGACTCATGGACATAGATAAAAGTGAAGTGGTTACCAGGGGGAGGAGAGTAAAGAGGTACAAATATATGGTGGCGGAAAATGATTTGACTTTGGATTATGGGTACACAACATAATCAACAGTTCAAACGCTATAGAAATGCTCACCTGAAACCTATGTACTATTATTGATCGGTGTCACCCCATTAAATTTAATTTCTAAAATAAAAAGAGAGGAAAAGAGTAAGAAGAGTGGCTGGTCCTAGTCATGTCTCTTGAACCCCAGAATTTGCCTTTGAACATGGGAGAGAATTTTCAGGGAGAGTGTGTAAGACAGATAAGTTTGTTGATCATTTCATACTGGAGTTTTTCTTCCCAGATATGGCAATCTTAGCATATGCTAAGCAGTAAGAGTAATTGAGGTATTTTAACCATATCTAATGCTAACTATATATTTCTCTCCTACATGGAGTCTTGAGATAAGAAGCCAGCATGCTGTAAAAAAGGAGAAGAAGAGAGGAAGGAAACAGAGAGCAAACAAGCTATAATTTGGAGCCTTCCAAATTGCAAAAGCCTCAGTTAGATGAAAGACATAAATGCTGTATTTGGAATATATACTTGTGGAATTAATTTTTTTTTAACACATTTAATTACCCTGTGCTCCTCCCAGCCAGCACCTAACCAAGCTACCTTTTCCCATTTCTCGCACTGAAGACAAGAAAAAAATAACCTTAAGGGTTAAAAATGGGAAGAGGGTTAGATAATAAGCAGCTCAGACATGAGTGGATGGTCCCCACATCCTCCTTGTGCCAGCAGCCATACTGTCCCCAGCCTTGGGAAGGACACTTCTTATGCAGTTCACAACATCTAGCCAGATGTGGCCTGATCCCTCCCCGAAGTGAGCAGAGACCGTGGCAGTGAGGGCTTCTCCACAGCCCAGCTGTGCGCACACCACCCGGGCATCGTTCAGGTCCCAGCTGTCATCACAGATGGTGCCCCAGGAGCCCTGGTGAAGGACCTTCACTCTGCCGGCGTAGTGACCGCCCCCGTCCACCAGGCGGAGCTGTCTGCTGTCTGAGGAGAGAGAGGCCAATGGGGCATTTACCAAGGGAAAGGGAAGGGTTTCTGGTGCTGTGGGGCCCCTCACCTGAGCAGTTGGCAGCACTCTCTTCTTTTTTCTTTCCTTTATTTATTTTCTTTTTTTTAAATGTTAATTTTAATGGGGTGACATTAATAAATCAGGGTACATATGTTCAAAGAAAACATCTCCAGGTTATCTTGTCATTCAGTTATGTTGCATACCCAACACCCAAAGTCAAATTGTCCTCTGTCACCTTCTATCTGGTTTTCTTTGTGCCCCTCCACTCCCCCCTCTCCTTTCTCCCCCCACCTCGTAACCACCACTCTCTTGTCCATGTCTCTTAGTCTCTTTTTTATGTCCCACCTATGTATGGAATCATGCAGTTCTTAGTTTTTTCTGATTTACTTATTTCACTCTGCATAATGTTATCAAGATCCATCCATTTTGTTGTAAATGACCCGATGTCATCATTTCTTATGGCTGAGTAGTATTCCATGGTATATATGTACCACATCTTCTTTATCCAGTCATCTATTGAAGGGCTTTTTGGTTGTTTCCATGTCTTGGCCACTGTGAACAATGCTGCTATGAACATGGGGCTGCATGTGTCTTTATGTACCAATGTTTTTGAGTTTTGGGGGTATATACCCAGTAGAGGGATTGCTGGGGCATATGGCAGTTCTATTTTTAGTTTTTTGAGGAACCATTATACTTTCTTCCATAATGGTTGTACTACTTTACATTCCCACCAACAGTGGATGAGGGTTCCTTTTTCTTCACAGCCTCTCCAACACTTGTTATTACCTGTCTTGTTGATAATAGCTAATCTAACAGGCGTGAGGTGGTATCTCATTGTAGTTTGGATTTGCATTTCTCTAATAGCTAGTGAAGATGAGCATCTTTTCATATATCTGTTGGCCGTTTGTATTTCTTCCTGGGAGAAGTGTCTGTTCATGTCCTCTTCCCATTTTTTTATTGGGTTGTTTGTTTGTTTGTTGTTGAGTTTTATGAGTTCTTTGTATATTTTGGATATTAGCCCCTTATCTGAGTTGTTGTTTGAAAATATCATCTCCCATTTAGTTGGTTGTCTGTTTATTTTGTTGTCAGTTTCTCTTGCTGTGCAAAAACTTCTTAGTCTGATGTAGTCACATTCATTTATCTTTGCCTTCACTTCCCTTGCCTTTGGAGTCAAATTCATAAAGTGCTCTTTATAACCAAGGTCCATGAGTTTAGTTCCTATGTTTTTTTCTATGTAATTTATTGTTTCAGGTTTTATATTTAGGTCTTTGATCCATTTTGAATTAATTTTAGTACAAGGAGACAAACTGTAGTTGAGTTTCATTCTTTTGCATGTGGCTTTCCAGTTTTCCCAGCTCCATTTGTTGAAGAGGCTTTCTTTTCTCCATTGTGTGTTGTTGGCTCCTTTATCAAAAAATATTTGACCATATATATGTGGTTTTATTTCTGGACTTTCTATTCTGTTCCATTGGTCTGAGTGTCTATTTTTCTGCCAATACCATGCTGTTTTCATTATCGTGGCTCTATAATATAATTTGAAGTCAGGTATTGTAATGCCCCCAGCTTTGTTCTTTTTCCTTAGGATTGCTTTGGTTATTTAGGGTTTTTTATAGTTCCATATAAATCTGATGATTTTTTTGTTCCATTTCTTTAAAAATGTCATTGGAATTTTGATGGGAATTGCATTAAACTTGTATATTGCTTTGGGTAATATGCTCATTTTGATTATATTTATTCTTCCTATCCAAGAACAAGGAATATTTTTCCATTTCATTGTATCTTTTTCAATTTCCCTTAACAATGCTTTGTAGTTTTCATTATATAGGTCCTTTACATTCTTTGTTATGTTTATTCCTAGGTATTTTTTTTGTTGTTGTTGCAACCGTGAAGGAGATTATTATTTTGAGTTCATTTTCTAAAGTTTCTTTGTTGGCATATAGAAATGTTATGGACTTTTGTATATTAATTTTGTATCCTGTGACCTTACTGTATTGGTTTATTGTTTCTAGTAATCTTTTTGTGGAGACTTTGGGGTTTTCGATGTATAGGATCATATCATCTGCAAAATTCAACAATCTAGAAGAAATGGATAAATTCCTAGAACAATACAACCTTCCTAGACTGAGTCATGAAGAAGCAGAAAGCCTCAACAGACCAATAAGCAGGGAGGAAATAGAAACAACTATTAAAAACCTCCCCCAAAATAAAAGTCCAGGCCCAGATGGTTATACTAGTGAATTCTATCAAACATTCAAAGAAGATTTGGTTCCTATTCTATTCAAAGTCTTCCAAAAAATTGAAGAAGAAGCAATACTTCCAAACACATTTTATGAGGCCAACATACCCCTCATACCAACACCTGGCAAGAACAGCACAAAAAAAGAAAACTACAGACCAACATCTCTAATAAATACAGATGCTAAAATACTAAACAAAATACTAGCAAATCGAATACAACAACATATTAAAAAAATAATACACCATGATCAAGTGGTATTCATCCCAGAATCACAAGGATGGTTCAACATATGTAAAATGGTTAACATAATACACCATATCAACAAAAAAAAGAACAAAAACCGCATGATCTTATCAATAGATGCAGAAAAGGTATTCGATAAAATACAACATAACTTTATGTTTAAAACACTCAACAAAATGAATATAGAAGGAAAATATCTCAACATAATAAAGGCCATTTATGATAAACCATCAGCTAACATCTTATTAAATGGCATAAAACTGAGGACATTCCCCCTTAAATCAGGAACAAGACAGGGATGTCCACTCTCTCCACTCTTATTTAACATGGTGCTAGAAGTTCTAGCCAGAGCAATCAGACAAGACAAAGAAATAAAAGGCATCCATATTGGAAAAGAAGAAGTAAAGGTTTCACTTTTTGCAGCACTCTCTTCTGAGGCTGCAGAGCCCCCTGAGCTGTACTAGGACCACACCTGGGTCTGGTTTTCTATGGTAGTGATCAGAGAGTAACAGGGTAGAAAAATAGAAAGAAACAGAAAAAATTAAGCAGTAGTCTTAGATACAAAATGTTACATGGCTCCTATCAGAGTTAACTTTCTGATTTGTAGAGGTCTGCAAAGTATCTGTGAAAGATATACAGGAAATGTTAGACTCTCTACCCTGAGCAGGTAAATGAGTTCAGAATCACTGTAATGTGCTATCAGCTGGATGAATTTCTTATAAATCACACACACTTTGGAGCCATCAATCTGAGAATTAAAATAATTAGATTAAAGGGACTGGAGTGAGGTATTAGAGTTAGTTCATCAGAAGCCTCAGGTAGCAGCCATGAGTCCTCTCTCATTTAGAATTGTTCTTCTTGGTATAGAATTCAGAGCTGAAAAATGGACCATGGAACAGGTCATGGTTTATCCCAGAATAGCTCACTTATGATTCTAGGCTTTAGACTCCAGATCTGGATATCTTCCTGCAAACAAGTCTAGTCTTCATGTCAGAAATTAGAATTATTCAAAATTTGAAATAATTTGTTCTGTAGGGGAAAATATCATGTATTTCTAACTTGACTATAGAGCAGAAATAGGTTATATTCCTGCTCTGAAAAATACTTGGATAGTTTTGACAGATCTATTGTATTATTATTAGCTAGTTTTTACACATGTAAAAGGAATGTAAAGAGAAGTTAAATAATATTTATCAACTTTAAGTAAATAATAAATAGAGAATAAAACCTAGAACTTCTGCTCCCATTAAGAGGAGCAGAACCATAGTTGAAACTTGTATGGCTTTGCAAACCAATGTCACCCCAATAAATTTAATTTTAAAAAAAGAATGGAGGTGGTCACAGCAGACCAATGGTCCTACTGAGTGCAACTAACCAAGCTGAAAATGGAAAAAACAACAACAAAAAAGTACAGGTATTAGATAGTTGTGGATACTACATGAACTAAATATACTAAAATTTTAAAGACTGGAGATTATTTTAGTGTTGGCCAAGGATCTCAGCTTTTTATTTCTTTATGGGAATTTTTAAATTCAGTGTATGTGTTATTAGCACAGAATCTAGACTTAGGTAAGACAGAGGACTCCTGTTGGGACCTAGAAACCAGACTAATTTAGTGATTACCTGGTGCTGGAGTGATAAAATTAGAGGCTTGCAGGTCACTCTAACACAGCCGGTTTTCTCTTCAAATATTTGCCCCATATAAAATCTGTGAAGGGCAGGAGGCCAAAGAACCATGTCAAAAAGTTTGGAAAGCAGAGTGATTATTCCCTTGTTATTTTGAGTGCTAAGCTATCAAAACATCCAGGCTCTCAACTGAAATCCCTGAAAGTCCATGCCAAAAAAAAAGAGAGGGAAAAACAGAGGCAGACTGAGTGTTACTGAAACTGAGTGCAACCCAGACTTGTCCTAGCCCAGTCCTAGGTTGTATTCTGATATTTGAGAGATCAGCGCCCTTCCCCTACCTGCCTAGCAGAACAGAAGATGAATCCTTTTAGGTGTAAGGCTATATATCTGGAGTATCTTCTCTTTTTAATATACAATTCTTAGCATTCAATAAAAACTTACATGGCATGTAAAGAGATGGGATGACATGACAAGTTAACAAAGTGGAAATAATAAAAGGAGGCAGAAACATACATGATGAAGATGTTGAAGTTAGCAGGTAAGGATTTTAACTAAGATCGATGTATTTAAAAAAAAGAGGAAAGTAGAAAAAAGGTGAAAAAATATAACAAAGAAGTGTAAATATATTAAAAAATATCAAAGTCATGGTGCCAACTGAAAAGAAAATATCTAGAATTAAGAATTAAATGACTAGGTTAAAAGACTTTTAGATAGAACTCAAGACAGAATTGGTAACTTAGAGGAGAGAAGGAGGATGAGGATGAGGAATGGAGAGACAGAGAGATGCAGAAGTGATATTTGAAGAGGTGATGGTTGAGAATTTAAAAAATGGTGGAAAAGTATAAAACATATATTTAAGAAGTTCAGAAAACCCTAAGAAAGATAAGGAAACCACACACCAGGTAAGGCTACTGAAAATCAAAGAAGAAAATCTGGATTAATAACAAATGTGTCTGATTTAAAGAAGGCAAACAAGGAGAGAGAAAGAAATATAAACAGGTGGATCAATTAAAAGCAAATGGTAGACACTAAGCCAACAATATCAATAATTGCATTTAATGTAAATGCATTAGATACTTCAAGTAAAAGCTAATCTAGACAAAACAACAAAATTCAAGTAACTAGTATATGCAAGACACCTTATATATGAGAGCAAAAATGGTTGAAATTAAAATGATAGAAAAATGTATTTATATACTGTGTAAACACTAACTGTAAGTGAACTGGAGTAGTTATATTAATATCACAAAAAGTAGACTTTAAGGCAAGAGATACTAATTGAGTTAAAAAGAGAATTTTTATTATTATAATGGAATAAGTCCTTAATAGAGATATTAAAGATATCAAAACCAACCATTATTAGCATATGGCTGAAACTCAAGGAACTGGAAGTTTTGAGAAATATAACAAGGGAGTGAGAAACAGACCTTCATGCTCCTATTGGAAGGAGTGGAATTTCCCAAAGAAGAGAGACGGAGACTTCCTACTGGAAGGGCTTGAAATAAAGAGGAAACATGGGTTAGGGAAGGGATAGAGAAGTGAGAAACATTGCTGAAGCAGCCAGAGACCAAGGTCCACACCTACAAGAGCCAACTCTACAGGCATTGGCTGGATTATTCTTATTTTTAGAAGCTTGCACACTAATAGCTTGAGTCAGGGGCCCAGTAGGAGCCAAATTTCATGTACGTCTGTGGAAACTACAAGAGACAGCACAGGATTATATATTTCTTTTTATTAAGTCAGAAGTGAAGAGGCAGAAGCAGAGATAGACTCCTGCATGTGCCCCGACCAGGATCCACCAGGCAAAGCCTCTATCAGGTGATACTATGCCCATCTGGCACTATTGCTCCATTGCTTGGCAACCAAGCTATTTTAGCACCTGAGGCAAGGCCATGGAGCTATCCTCAGTGCCCAGGGCCAACGTACTGGAACCGTTTGAGCCATGGCTGTGGGAGGGAAAGAGAGAGAGAGAAGGAGAAGGGGTGGAGTAATCACTTCTCCTGTGTGCCCTGGCCGGGAATCAAACCTGGGACTTCCATACACCAGGCTGCTGCTCTACTGCTGAACCAATTGGCCAGGGCACAGGATTCTTTCTAATTAGCAGATCCTTTAGGATGTCATGGAATAAGCTTGAGGACCCCAACGGAGCAGGAAAAAATTGACCAAGAGAGGTACATCCTAAAGTCTCTGAGGCTAGATCCCTCTTCTGCCTTCAAAGCTAAGATCCATTTATCCGTGAGCACCTACATTTGGCATCACTTTTTCTGCTGCACAATGGGGTGGGAGCACCATCAACCCTAGAGGTGGGAAGGGAAAACAGCACCGGCAGAAAGGCAAAGTTCTGCCAAGTACCCAGTTCTGGGGAAAACTACAGTAGAGCAGGAAAACATCTGAGCTGTGGATTGGTGGGGAAGATAAGCTCAAAGTCAGTTTTAGACTGCAGGGTTATCTGGGGGTGTAATTATATTTTATATTGTGAGGGCTTTCTTTATAGGCAGGAAGGTTTCCATAACTACCCTCATCTTATGCACATACACATGTATCACCACCACGACCATTTCTACTACCAACTCAAGCAGTCTGGCAGTCTGGCTTAGTTCTATGGACTCCTGTATAAAAGGTTGATTTCTTCTAGGCAGATTATATATATACATACATACACACACACACACATATATATCACGTACACACACATATACATATATACACATACATATATATACATATATATTTTATATATATATTTTATATATACATATATATTATATATACATATATATATTTTATATATATATTTTATATATATATATATATTTTTTTTTTGGAGAGAGAGTGAGAGACAGAGAGTGAGAAGCATCAACTTACAGTTGCTTTCAATTTAGTACCTCAAGCTCAAGCCCAGCCAGTGAACACCTGTTCAAGCCAGTAACCTTTCAGCTCAAACCAGCAACCTTGGGCTTTTCATGCCAGTGACATTGGGGTTCATGTCATTGATCCCATGCTTAAGCCAGTGATCCTGAGCCCCACTCAAGGCCTGTGACCTTGGGGTTCTGAACTGACAACCTCAGCATTCTGGGTCAATGCTCTATCCACTGCGCCACCACCAGTTTGGCTGGGCAGACATATTCTTGCTTACACGATTAGCCTTCACATACTCTTCAAACTGCCCTTCATTTATTTCTCACTCTGTATCTCTCTCATATACATATTTACTCTCTCTCTCTCTCTCCATTGGCTATAAAAAGCAGAAACACCAAAATACAAGAAGGAGAGAAATAATACAAAATTCAGGAAGAACAGATCAGAGACCCAGCCTGGGGTAGACCCTCAGCCATAATCCATGACAGAAGGCGATTTGAGCTTTTAGGTGTTGGAGAGGACCAAACACAGATTCAGGTGAATATCAGAAGAAAGTTTACATTTCTGCAACATCTCACTTTTGCATTTGAAAAACAGAGTCCCCACAGGAGAAAAATCAACATTGACTGTCACTAAAGATTACATTTGGTGAAAGCCAAATGGTCAATAGAAGTGCATTGTCATTACAGTCCCAGGGATCATCTCTTCAGACTTTTAGAGCTAATCCAGTATCACTGCTGATTTAAGAAGTGGGGCTATGCTTACCTTGAGCACTTGCTAGGACACTGAAGAGGAAAAAAGCAAGTCTTTGGAGGAAACAGTGCCCTTTCATGGTCGTTTTGATCCTCCTGTCTACAGGTAACAGTCTCACCTTCCTTAAGCCATGCAAGGAATCCTCCTGGTTCTTAATAGGGGCTCCCTGCAGCAGGAAGAGGATTATATTGTTGCATTCCTTGATTTTTCCATCTTCCAGAAGCCATTAGAAAACCTGCTTAACATCTTCCCTGCCGTCAGAGACAATGTTAAAGAAAACTTTCTGAAGTTTAAATACCAATTAGATGCCAAATCTTAAGTATCTCCTTATATGAGATACAAGGTTTTCTGACGTCAGATATTGCTCTGCCCCTCGCCCCACAGGTCTGGCTCAATGTCTGGTTCAGTGTAGTTGGTCAGATCAGCCAGATGTACTGTTTCTGGAACAGTTCATGCTATGGGATAGATAAATATGTTTTTAGTTAGGTCTAGATCTTCAATGTCACATGTTGTGTCTGCAAAGAAAGAAGCATCTAACAGTAAGAACAAAAAGTCAGGTGAAAAAAAAATTAAGATTAGAAAGATAAAAAATTCTCAGACAAATGATAAAAATGTGAGACAGACATCCAAGGGACATGATTATTGCCTTCTCACGGTGGGCCTTCCTTTCATTTTATTCCTGGATGGTAAGTGAAAGCCTCTTAAAGATCCAGAGCTTTTGATGACAGTAAGTAGAAAATCTGTCTTTCCTTTCCTTCCTTCATATTATGAAGGATTAACTAGTAACATTTCTTAGAAAGAAAAATAGCCTGTCCTATAAAATTTAATCTTTGCTTTATGTCCTTCAAGGCACTAGTGCTCTGTAGATAAAGTTGAGGATATCTACAAGGCCATCACTGACGTCAAGCAAGTGCCTGGAGGGCATTCCTGCATACCAGATCCTTACCACCTGCACCCTACTACACGACTAACTGCATGCTCAATAATAAATCACTAACCTTTCCAAAGATACATAAACCGGCCAGTCAGCTGAGACTCTTAAGGCAGTTTTTCAGACCTGAGTTCCCCGGCTTTCTCAAGTTTCTGACAATTTGAATGAAAAACACTCTTTTTCTTTTTTTAATGTTTTAATTCATTAGTTGGTGAGAGGAAGGGAGAGAGTGAGAAACAGACAAAAACATTGATCTGTTTCTGCGTGTGCCCTGACTGGGGATTGAGCCAGCAACCTCTGTGCTTGAGGACAATGCTCTATAACCAACTGAGCTATCCAGCCAGGGTTGAAAGACACTCTTTTACCTACTTGGTCCCTGTCTTTCATGAATTGGGCTTGAAGGGCGACAAGGAACACGAATTCTGGCTTCTTTTCGGTAACAATATCACAGAGAATTTTCTGCCCATAACACTACCATAAATCAGAACAAACACTTTACCTAGGAATAATTACAGTTTCCTGGAACATGGTGAGAGTCCATATTACAAATTAGTTAAAATATTAATTCCTATTTTATAATGTGGCAATCTGCACCTGACAATCCAGTCTTTAGTAGTTAGAAAGTGCATGCCCTCCTACTTCTTGGTCTTTTTTTCAACATTTCTGTTCCTCTGCCTTCCCTTCTCCTGTTCATTTTAATTTTCCATTTTCACATTCTCTTCAGGCTTCTTTGAATAAATAAATAAGGTGGATCTCATTAAAATGCTTGGAAATGAAATTAATTTTACACAAATTGATTATCTCACCCTTGGTATCAATAAACCAAGTACTGATGTTATCACTTAAAAATATATTTTAAAGATATACTTGATATTTAACACTATGTATATTTAAAGTGTACAATATATTGATTTGATATATTTATAAATTGTAAAATGATTACCCCCATAGCATTAATGAACACCTCTATCATGCCACATAATTATTGTTTCTTATTTTGTGGTGGGAAAATTTAAGATGTAGTCTCTTAGCAACCTTGAGGTTTATAATACATTACACTAGGGAACAAAATATTTGTTCCATCCACAAAAACACTTGTTCTTACCTAATTCGAGTGGGCTGATCTCAAATCTGACATTAGTTTTTCTCTGTAAGTTACAGTTTATTTTCAACTTAAGATTTCAGGTTTTTATCCTATTGTAAAATTTTCAACATTTAGTTTAACATAATGAAGTAGAATGTCTTCTTGAGCATTATCTTTGTGAAAATATAATAATTTATATAATGCAGTAAATACACTAATACACTAACGGATATGATTGCATCAGAATTTGTCTACAATTTTGAAATAAAACAAATTAAAACACTTATTTTAATCATAAAATTTGCGCAAAACTTATTTAAATTCTATTCAGGCAAAAATTTGCGTTTGTAGCTCCAGCGTTTGTGTACTTGTTGAGGACAATCTCGTTTGATGGCCTAGCAGTAGTCTGCTCATCACTAACAGCTCCAACATTTTCGGGAAACTTATCAAGGTGACTGTTCAGGAAGGGAATCTTAATGCTCACGTTATATCCAATGTCGTGGAAAGCCAACAGCATCCTTTGAACCAGAAGTTTATAGTTTTCTGCTTTTTTGTTTTCAAGAAAGTTCTTTGTAACTGCCACAAAGACTTCCATGCTGCTTACTCCTCCTTTTTTTATCTTCCTGGCAAATTTTTCATCACGTATGAGGGTTCGAATTTGAGGTCCATCAAATACACCTGCTTTTATCTTCTCAAAACATAAGGCAGGAAAAGCAGAAATAGTATGTTGAAAGCATCCATTTTCTCTATTCAAAGCCTGAATAAACTGCTTTATTAAGCCAACTTTGATGTGAAGTGGGGGAAAAATGATCCTGTCTCGATAAACTACAGGTTCATTCACAACATTTTGCATCCCTACTTCCAGAGCTTCACGTTTCAGCCATTCCTTCTGTGTTCAGTGTTTCTCCCGAGCTCAGCTGTCCCACAAACACAGAAAGCAAGGATACTTCATGAAACCTTTCTGTTGTCCTAGCAGGAAATTTACCATTTTAAGATCCACACAAATGATCCCATTATGCTCCTTATACTTCAGAAAGTCGAGGACAAGTTTTATGTCATTATAATCTTCTCACAGATGAGTTGAATAACCAATTGGAACCGCTGCATAAACATTACTGTTGTGTAGGAGAACACATTTCAGGCTATGTTTAGAACTGTCAGGAAATAGCTGCCATTCTGTTGGACTGTAACTGGTAACACCTTGCTGGCTGAGAAGACCACTGATATCATGACAGTAAACAAAGTGTTTGTCTTTGAAAATAAAGTCCCCCAAAATTTGTTCATATTCCTGAAATGGGATACTTAGGTGACCCGTGAAGTACATTCTTTTCTGGAAGCCTGGAGGCTAATAACTCAGCTGCTTTCTTTGATAGGCCCAAATCTCTTACTAAGTCATTCAATTTGGGTTGGCTAAACTACTGAGGGGTTAATGACTGCTTGGCATCAGAAGACCCTTCAGATTCTACAACCATTTCCTCATGCATCCTATCAAAATACACTTGATCACTGTGTTCACCTTCTTCGTCCTTAGAAGAAATAAAACTATTGAAATCTGGAACTGGGAGTGTTTCAGAGTGTGGGATAGGTTGTATTGCTGAAGGAATATTAGGATGTATGATCATATGCCATTTTTCTTGCTGATGCCCTTTGTATGGATCAGACAGAAATAACAGTCAATGCCGTGGTCCTTAGGTTCACGCCAAACCATGGGAATACCAAAAGGCATTCCTTTGCATTTTCCTTTTGTCCAATCACGAAGCGTTTCCTCACAATTATGACACACAATATGAGGAGCCCAATTCTTGTCTTGATTGCCAAGGGGAACTTGAAAATAGGCAATATATGCATGTGTCACAAATGATGAAATATTGCGCCTTTGACGCTGAAGTGTTTAACAGCCATGTATATAACAGAAAGTGTCAGGACTATTCTTACATTTACGCCTCCTTGAAGTAGCCATGATTCAATCTTAAAACAAAATAACAGGGTGTTTTTATCAGATAATATTTTTTTACATTTTAAAACAACTACAATTATGTAAAAGTGATGTTTGTAAAACATTAATTGCCTTGTGGTTATGTTCAATCCAAGAGTCATTGCCCTTTAACTCCAATTTAAAAACCAATGCATGCCATTAACTGTAACAAATATAAATAAAAATTACATAGAAACTAGAGCATGCACTAAAATACTGATTTCAGATTTGGAATCAGCAATGCAGAAATATATAGAAACAGTTCTAAAACCTCATGCAACAGAAAAGGAAAAAAAATTGTTCCCCAGTGTTATTGTTGTCTGTAATCACCATGCTGTGAATTAGATGTCCAGGATTTATCTACTGGCTGCAAGTTTGTTCCTTTAAACATCTCCCCAACTCACCCAACCTAGCCATTGGTATCTGCCATTCTATTTTCTGTTTTGATTTTTTTTTTATTTCACATGTAAGTGATACCATACTGTATTTGTCTTTGTCTGATTTATCTCCATCTAGCATAATCCCACTTAACATAATGTCATCCTACTTCGGGTAGAATGGACATTTTAATAATATTAATTCTTTTAATATATGAAATTTGGGTATTTTCCTACTTTTATATTTAATTTCTTTTCCAAAATTCTTGTAGTTTTTATTGAATAGATATAATTTTGATTCATTTATACCATGCAGCTGTTTATATGTTGGCTGTTATTTTTTAGTTGGACAGTCTAAGGGAAAAGAGGTCAGTGCCCCTGACTGAATGAATAGTCTGGTATTGCATGTTTTAAATATTCTTGCAGCACACTGGTTAAACATCGCTGGTCTAATGTGTGGTTTAAGTCTAACATTTTCTTTCTTATTTTCTTTCTAGATGATCTATCCATTGCTGAAAGAGGGAAATTAAGTTTTCTTACCATTATTGTATTGCCTATTTTCCCTTTCAGATCAGTTAGTATTTGCTTAATATATTTAGTTGCTCCAGTGTTAGGTGTGTATGTTTATAGTCACTGTATCTTCTTAATAATCTTATGAAGTGATTACCCCCATAACTCTAGTGCCCACCTGGCACCATAATAGACATTACAATATTATTGACTATATTCCCTGTGCTGCACTTTACATCCCCATGACTGTTTATATAACTGACAATTTGTATATCTTAATTCCTCCTCTAAAAATTGTAAACCCTTAGGGTAGGAGAGATAGAATCTTACTGAAATATATTGAGATTTGGTGAACATTTTCATGTTTTATGGGGATGATGTTACCAAGTACCCAGATACATTTAATTATAGATTCTAGGATTTGGTACTTAAAGGGATCACAGGGTCAAATATTACTCCATAAATAAAGTAACTGAAAGTACATAACATGTGACTTTTTCAAAGCCACACAAAAAAATCACTTTTAGATTTAGGATGACCCATTCCTCATTCTCAGGGATATACTTACCTAGGTATTTTCTGAGAAAGATATTGCTGTTAAAAGCAGAAGATAGATGATCTAGAATGCAATTACAAAATGGTTTTC
This sequence comes from Rhynchonycteris naso, assembly GCA_037038555.1. Lineage (NCBI taxonomy): Eukaryota > Metazoa > Chordata > Mammalia > Chiroptera > Emballonuridae > Rhynchonycteris > Rhynchonycteris naso. Next base: position 81,185,620 of record CM073000.1, read on the forward strand.
TGTGCCTGAAAGTCTTCCTGAAGTTGTTTTTATGTGAAATGGATGAGATGGACAGGCCGAGGGCCATCTTCATGGGAAGGAGACCTGAATAATTGCAACAGGTCCTCATGCTAATAAGGACTCAACTTCACACTTGGTTTAATTGCTCTCCTGTTGCATCTTGAGCTTCTTGATAACGTTTTGAACAAGAGACTCTGCATTTTCTTTTCCTTTTTAAAATTAATTTAATTAATTGTGTTTACATAGATTCTAGGGTGACCCCGAATGCATCCCCCCTCCCCCATATTCACCTCAACATCTCCCTTACCCCTCTCCCTACAGCGCCCTCCCCCCGTCCTTCAGGTTTGTCCCATCCTATAATCTCCTTTCCCTCTGTCCTCTTTTCCTCTGGTCCCTTTGATCCCTCCTCTGTCTCAATTCCTTTCCTCAGTTCTCAGTGTTCCTTGGATGCCTCAAATGAGTAAGGTCATATAATATTTTTCTTTTTCTGTCTGGCTTATTTCACTCAAAATAATAGTTTCCTGGCCCCTGCATATTGTTACAAAAGGTAATATTTCCTTCTTTTTCATGGTGCCATAGTATTCCATTGTGTATATGTACCACTGCTTTTTAATCCACTTGTCCACTGATGGACACTTGGGCTGTTTCCAGCTCTTCGCTATTGTGAACAATGCTGCCATAAACATGGGGGTGCATTTCTTTTTTCCAGTCGGGGATATGTTGTCTTGGGATATATTCCTATAAGTGGGATGGCTGGGTCAAAGGGCAGTTCCATTTCTAATTTTTTGAGGAATTTCCATACTGTTTTCTACAGTGGCTGCGCCAGTCTGCATTCCCACCAGCAGTGCAGGAGGGTTCCCCTTTCTCCACATCCTCTCCAGCACCTACGTGTTGTTTTGTTAATGAGTGCTATTCTGACTGGTGTGAGGCGATATCTCATTGTGGTTTTAATTTGCTTTTCTCTAATGATTAGTGATGTTGAGCATTTTTTCATCTGTCTATTGGCCATCTGTATGTCCTCTTTGGAGAAGTGTCTATTAATTTCTTGTGCCCATTTTTTGATTGGATTGTTTGACTTCCTGGTGTGGAGTTTTACAAGTTCTTTATAAATTTTGGTTATTAACCCTTTATCAGATGTGTTGTCGAATATGTTCTTCCATCATGTGGTTTGTCTTTTTATTCTGTTCATATTGTCTTTAGCTGTGCAAAAACTTTTTAGTTTGATATAGTCCCATTTGTTTATCCTGTCTTTTATTTCATTTGCCTGTGGAGATAAATCAGCAAATATATTGCTTCGATAGATGTTGGAGAGTTTACTGCCTATGTTTTCTTCTAGAATGCTTATAGTTTCATGGCTTACATTTAAGTCCTTTATCCATTTTGAGTTTATTTTTGTGCATGGTGTAAGTTGGTGGTCTATTTTCATTTATTTGCAGGTAGCTGTCCAGTTTTCCCAACACCATTTGTTTTAAAAGACTGTCTTTACTCCACTGTATGCTCTTACCTCCTTTGTCAAATATCAATTGTTCATAAAGATGTGGGTTTATTTCTGGGTTCTCTGTTCTGTTTCATTGATCTATATGCCTGTTCTTATGCCAGTACCAAACTGTTTTGAGTGCAATGGCCTTGTAGTATAACTTGATATGAGGAAGTATGAGACATCCCACTTTATTCTGAGATTGCTGAGGCTATTAGTGTTCTTTTTTGGGTTCATATAAATTTTTGGAATATGTGTTCTATATCTTTAAAGTATGTCATTGGTATTTTAATTGGTATTGCATTAAATTTATAAATTGCTTTCGGTAATATTGACATTTTAATGATGTTTATTCTTCCTATTCATGAACATGGTATATGCTTCCACTTGTTTGTATCTTTGTTGATTTCTTTTATCAATGTTTTATAATTTTCTGAGTACAAGTATTTAACTTCCTTGGTTAAATTTACTCCTAGGTACTTTATTTTTTTTTTTGCAATAGTAAAGGGGATTGTTTCTTTAATTTCTCTTTCTGACATTTCATTGTTCGTGTATAGAAATGCCTGTGATTTCTGTGTGTTAATTTTATATCCTGCCACCTTGCTGAATTCATTTATTAGGTCCAGTAGTTTTTTGACTGATCCTTTAGGGTTTTTTTTATATACAGTATCATATCATCTGCAAATAATGATAGTTTTACTTCTTCTTTTCCAATTTGGATGCCTTTTATTTCTTCTTGTCTGATTTCTGTAGCTAGAACTTCCAGTACTATGTTGAGTAAGAGTGGTGAAAGGGGGCACCCCTGCCTTGTTCCTGATTTTAGAGGAATTGCTTTTAATTTTTGTCCATTGATTATGATGTTGGCTGTGAGTTTGTCATAAATGGCCTTTATCATGTTAAGGAATGTTCCCTGTATTCCCACTTTGCTAAGAGTTTTGATCATAAATGGGTGCTGGATTTTATCAAATGCTTTTTCTGCATCTGTTGAAATTATCATGTGGTTTTTCTCCTCCCATTTGTTTATGTGATGAATCACATTAATTGATTTACGAATGTTGTACCATCCTTGCCTCCCCAGAATAAATCCCACTTGATCATGATGTATGATTTATTTCATGTATTGCTGGATCTGGTTTGCTAATATTTTGTTGAGGATTTTAGCATCTAAATTCATCAGGAATATTGACCTATAATTTTCTTTCTTTGTGTTGTCTTTGCCTGGTTTTGGAATCAGAATTATGCTCACCTTATAAAAGGAACTTGGTAATGTTCCTTCCTCTTGAATTTTTTGAAATAGCTTGAGGAGGATAGGAGTGAATTCTTCTTTGAATATTTGGTAAAATTCACCAATGAATCTATCGGGCCCAGTGGTTATGTTTTTTGGGAGTTTTTTGATAACTGTTTCAATCTCTTTTGTTGTAATCGGTCTGTTTAGGTTTTCTGATTCTTCCAGGTTGATTTTTGGAAGATTGTATGTTTCAAGGAATTGGTCCATTTCACCTAGGTTTTTAAATTTTTTGGCATACAGTTCTTCATAGTATTTTCTTACAATATTTTGTATTTCTGTTGTGTCAGTTGTTATTTCTCCACTCTCATTTATATTTTTTATTTGAGTCCCCTCTCTTCTTTTTTTTGGTGAGTCTCGTTAAAGGTTCATCGATCTTGTTTACCCTTTCAAAGAACCAGCTCTTGGTTTCATTGATCCTATGTATTGTTTCTTTAGCCTCTATGTCATTTATTTCTACTCTGATCTTTATTATTTCTTTTCTTCTACTACTTCTGTGCCTTACTTGCTGTTCTTTTTCAAGTTCTCTTAGATGAAGGGTTAGGTTGTTCATTTGAGCTTTTTCAAGCTTCTTAAGGAATGCGTGTAGTGCTATGAACTTCCCTCTCAGGACTGCTTTTGCTGAGTCCCATAAATTTTGAGTTGTTCTATATTCATTATCATTCGTTTCTAAAAATTTTTTTTTATTTCTTCTTTGATTTCATTTGTTAACCCATTCATTATTTAATAACATGCTATTTAGTTTCCATGTGTTTGAGTATTTTTCAGTTTTTCTGTTGTGATTGATTTCTAGTTTCATGCCATTGTAATCAGAGAAAATGCTTGATATGATTTCAATCTTCTTAAATTTGTTGAGATGCTTTTGTGTCCTAATATGTGATCTATCCTAGAGAATGTACCATGAGCACTTGAAAAGAATGTATATTTTGCTGCTTTAGGGTGAAAGGTTCTGAAGATATCTATTAAATCAAGTTGATCTAGTGTATCCTTTAATTCTGCTGTTTATTTGTTAATTTTCTTTCTTGAGGATCTATCTAGTGATGTAAGTGGGGCATTGAAATCTCCTACTATTATAGTATTGCTGTTGATCTTGCCCTTTAAATCCATCGAAGTCTGCTTTGTATATTTAGAAGCTCCTATATTAGGTTATATCTTCATGATTGATTGCTCCCTTTATCATTATGTAGTGACCTTCTTTATCTCTTACTATAGCCTTGGTTTTAAAGTCCATTTTGTCTGATATAAGTATTGCTACCCCAGCTTTTTTTCATTTCCATTTGCATGAAATATTTTTTTTCCATCCTTTTACCTTCAATCTATGTGCATCTTTTGTTTTAAGGTGTTTCTCTTGTAGACAGCATATATAGTGGTCCTGTTTTTTTTATCCATGCAGCTACCCTATGTCTTTTGATTGGATCATTTAATCCATTTACATTTAAGGTTATTATTGATATGTAGTTGTTTATTGCCATTTTATATTTTAAAGGTGTATTTCTCTTTTGCTATATTCTTTTCCCACTTTGATCTGTTTACAACAGGCCCCTTAACATTTCCTGCAGCAATGGTTTGGTTGTAATAAATTTCTTGAGTTTTTTTGTCTGGGAAGCTCTTTATTTCTCCTTCAATTTTAAATGTTAGCCTTGCTGGATAGAGTAGTCTTAATTGTAGGTTCTTGATCTGCATTACTTTGAATATTTCTTGCCATTTCCTTCTAGCCTCAAGTGTTTCTGTTGAGAAGTTGAATGCCATTCTTATGGGGGCTCCTTTGTAGGTGATAGCTTTTTTTTTCTCTAGCAGCTTTTAATATTTTCTCTTTATCACTTAGCTTTGGTATTTTAATTATGATGTGTCTCGGTGTAGGTTTTTCTTTAATGGAGATCTCTGTGCTTCTTGAATTTGTGAGACCCTTCCTTGCATCAATATAGCGAAGTTTTCAGCTATGATTTGATTGAATAAAGTTTCTATTCTTTGTTCATTCTCTTCTTCAGGAACCCCTATTATGTGAATGTTATTTCTCTTCATGTTGTGTCAGAGCTCTCTTAGAGTTTCCTCAGACTTTTTTTTTTTAATTTTTATTTTATTCATTTTAGAGAGGAGACACAGAGTGAGAGAGAGAGAGAGAGAGAGAGAGAGAAAGAGAGAAAGGGGGGAGGAGCTGGAAGCTCAACTCCCATATGTGCCTTGACCAGACCAGTGCAGGGTTTTGAACTGGTGACCTCAGTGTTTTCAGGTCAACGCTATATCCACTGCACCACCACAGGTCAGGCGTTTCCTCAGACTTTTTGAGTCTCATTTCTTTTTTCTGCTCTGCTTCTGTGCCTTTGTTCATCTTGTCTTTCAACTCACAGATCTGATCCTCAGCTTTATCCATTGTGCTTTTAATTCCTTCCATTGTGGTCTTCATTTCTGATATTGTATTTGTCATCTCAGACTGATTCTTTTTAAATATTTCAATGTCCTCTTTTATACTTGCTATCTTTATTTAGGTGTTCATAATGACCATTTATTTATTTATTTTTATTCATTTTAATGTGGTGACATTAATAAATCAGGGTACATATGTTCAAAGAAATCATCTCCAGGTTATCTTATCATTCAATTATGTTGTATACCCATCACCCATGGTCCTCTGTCACCTTCTATTTGGATTTATTTGTGCTCCTCCCCTTCCCTCTCTCCCTTCCTCTCCTCTCTTCCCCCACCCTGTAACCACCACACTCTTGTCCATGTCTCATAGTCCCGCTTTTATGATCCATCTATGTATGAAATCCTGCTGTTCTCAGTTTTTTTCTGTTTTACTTATTTCACTCCATAAAATGTTAACAAGGTCCATTCATTTTGTTGTAAATGATCCGATGTCATCATTTCTTATGGCTGAGTAGTATTCCATAGTATATATGTACCAAAGCTTTTTAATACACTTGTCCTCTGACAGACACCTGGGCTGCTTCCAGATCTTCGCTATTGTGAACAATGCTGCCACAAACATGGGGGCGCATTTCTTCTTTTCGAACAGTGCTATGGTGTTCTTAGGGTATATTCCTAAAAGTGGAAAATCTGGGTCAAAAGGCAGTTCGATTTTTATTTTTTTGAGGAATCTCCATACTGTTTTCCACAGTGGCTGTACCAGTCTGCATTCCCACCAGCAGTGCAGAAGGGTTCCAATTTCTTCACGTCCTCGCCAGCACTTATTCTGTGTTGTTTTCCTGATGTGTGCCATTCTGACTGGTGTGAGGTGATATCTCATTGTGGTTTTAATTTGAATTTCTCTAATGATTAGTGATGTTGAGCATTTTTTCACATGCCTATTGGCCATCTGTATGTCCTCTTTGGAGAAATTTCTATTCATTTCTTTTGCCCATTTTTTGATTGGATTGTTTGTCTTCCTGGTGTTGAGTTTTATAAGTTCTTTATAAATTTTGGTTATTAACCCCTTATCAGACGTATTATCGAATATGTTCTCCCATTGTGTGGTTTGTCTTTTTATTGTTTTTATTGTCTTTAGCTGTGCAAAAACTTTTTAGTTTGATATAGTCCCATTTGTTTATCTTGCCTTTTATTTCATTTGCCCGTGGAGATAAATCGGCAAATATATTGCTGCAACAGATGTTGGAGAGTTTGCTGCCTGCCTATGTTTTCTTCTAAGATGCTTATGATTTCACGGCTTACATTTAAGTCTTTTATCCATTTTGAGTTTGTTTTTGTGAATGGTGTAAGTTGATGGTCTAATTTCATTGTTTTGCTGGTAGATGTCCAATTTTCCCAACACCATTTGTTAAAGAGACTGTCTTTATTCCATTGTATGCTCTTTCCTCCTTTGTCAAATATCAGTTGTACATAAAGGTGTGGGTTTATTTCTGGGTTCTCTGTTCTATTCCATTGATCTATGTGCCTGTTCTTATGCAGGTGACAGATCATTCTTGGTATATAAAAATGCCATATGTATGGGTCCTGTTTCTTTATCCACGCAGCTACCCTATGTCTTTTGATTGGATCATTTAATCCATTTACATTTAATGTTATTATTGATATGTAGTTGTTTATTGGCATTTTATTTTTTAAAGCTGTATTCTTCTTTTGCTATATTTTTCCCCCTTTGAACTATTCACAACAGGCCCCTTAGCATCTCTTGCAGAATTAGTTTGGTTTTAATGAATTCCCTGAGGATTTCTTCATCTGGGAAGTTCTTATTTCTCCTTCAATTTTAAATGTTAGCCTTGCTGGATAGAGTAGTCTTAATTGTAGGTTCTTGTTCTGCATTACTTTGAATATATCTTGCCATTCCCTTCTGGCCTCAAGTGTTTCTGTTGAGAAGTCGGATGTCATCCTTATGGGGGCTTCTTTGTAGGTAATAGCCTTTTTTAATCTAGCAGCTTTTAAAATTTTCTCTTTACCCCTTAGCTCTATATTTTAACTATGATGTGTCTTGTTGTAGATTTCTTTGGGTTTCTCTGTAATGGAGTTCTCTGTGCTTCTTGAATGTGTGAAACATTTTCCAGCCTTAGTTTAGGGAAGTTTTCAGCTATGATTTAATTGAACAAAGTTTCTATCCCTTGTTCTTTCTCCTCTTCTTCAGCAACCCCTATGATGTGGATATTATTTCTCTTCATGTTGTCACAGAGCTCCCTTATAGTTTCCTCATATTTTTTGAGTCTCTTTTCTTTTTTCTTCTCAGTTTCTGTGCCTTTGTTTATTGTGTCCTCTAACTCGCTGATTCAATCCTCAGCTTCATCCATTCTGCTTTTAATTCCTTCCATTGTGGTCTTCAGTTCTGATACTGTATTTGTTATTTCTGTCTGATTCTTTTTTTATTATTTCAATTTCCTTTTTTTTTTTTTTTGCAGTGATCAATTTCCTTTTTTATACTTGTTATCTCTTTATTTAGGTGTTTGTAATGACTATTTTTGGTCTAATCTCTTTGAACATCCTAACTATCATTATTTTAAACTCTGCATTTGGTAATTTGCATATATCTGGTTCATTTAGGTCCTTCTCTGGGGATTTCTGTTGATTCATTTGGGTTGCATTCCTCTACCTGCCCATTTTGTCTGTGTATAAGAAGCGTGTGGCCACTGGAGTCCCATGGGTGTTGCCTTTGTGCTCCCTAGGTGTGGTTTGTCTGCAGATCCTCCACTCCCTCTTCCGCTGCCTAGGGCATTTGGGTATGGACGTTGCTCGCACCGGCCCACTGTGGCTGTTGCTGTGATTTCTGTCTTTCCTCCACAGGAGAGGCTATGTTCTGGTGCCCAGCTCTACAAGCCTCAGCCTGTCTGGGCCTTCGCCTCGCCCCCACAGGTGGGGTTGTGCACTGCACTCAAGCCACAAGCCTCAGCACCAAGGGTAAGGGTGAGCACCTTTGCTCAGCTGTGGACCCAGCCTGTTCCCGGGCTTCTGCCCAGCCCCCGCATACAGAGCCTGCTTACCGCAGTTTCTTCGGCTCGGACGGGGCCGCTGATGTGCACTCAGCTGTGAGCCTCTGCCTGTCTTGTGCTTTAGCCCCAATCCCATAGTCAGGGCCGGCTAGCGCAGGATCAGAAGCCGCAGTTTCTTGGGCTGGGCGGGGCTGCTGGCGTGCACTCAACTTCGAGCCTCTGCCTGTCCCAGGCTTTAGCCCCGCCCCCGTGGTCAGGGCCGGCTCGTGCAGGGTTGCAGAGCAGATCTCTGCCCGTTCCTGACCTCCTGCTTTCCCCCCCGTAGATGGGGCTGCAGGTGGGCCCACAGCTGCCGGACCACTTTTCCTGGGCTTCCGCCCCCACTGACAGAACCGCATTTCAGCATCCCACTGCCATCGTCCCTCCAGGAAGCCCTCAGCAGTGTGGGTAGGGGCACTGCAGCTCAGACCCTAACACTTCATACTGTAGTCCTGGAAGCTCCCTCCATCTAAGCAGCTCTGCTCTAAGTGCCACGGAAGAGCTTGTTTGGCTGGTGTCCTGTCTCCCTTTGCTGGTATTGCTAGTTCCAGGAGAAATATTCATTTTTGATTAGGGAAGTGACTCAGCCCAGGGGTTAGGGTGGCTATCCCTCAGAATGTTTCTCTCTGTGCCTTCCAGTCCACACTCTCTTCCCGCTGCTCTGGTCCTCTCCTCTGTCCCCATTCCCCGGAGCCCTGGGTGGGTGGCTGTGAGAGGTTATCTGCACTGTCTCTTTAAGAAGAATCCTGGGTCTGAGAAAACTGTCTCTTTCTCACAAACAGTATCCTCACTTGTTTCACAGCTCAATACTGTCCAAGCGCCTCTTCTAGTCTCTGGAGCTGCAGGCTAGGGCTTTGTTCCTGGGACCCAGGTCCCTCCCTCCCCACCAAACTCTCCTTCCGCGACGCAAGTCTCTCTGGGCTGCCCTCTCCACGTTTACGCTTTTCCTACCAATCTTAATGTGGCTTCTTCAGTGTTCCTTGGTTGAAGAGCCCACTTAGTTTAGTTCAAAGTTGGTTTATCCAGATGATGGTTCTTAAAATTAAATTATAATCCACTTTGGTTCTGGGAGATGGAAGTTGGTACGTCTGCCTACTCCATCACCATCTTGCTGTCCCTCAAGACTTCCATGTTTTTATCGACCATCCATTGTTGTTCTAAGATCCCTAAGCATCCTAAAAATCATTATTATTTTTTTTTCTTTCAGGGACAGAGAGAGAGAGTCAGAGAGAGGGATAGATAGGGACAGACAGACAGGAACAAAGAGAGATGAGAACCATCAATCATTAGTTTTTTGTTGCCATTGCGACACCATAGTTGTTCAATGATTGCTTTCTCGCATGTGCCTTGACTGCGGGCCTTCAGCAGACCAAGCCACCCCTTGCTGGAGCCAGTGATCTTGGGTCCAAGCTGGTGAGCTTTTGCTCCAGCCAGATGGGCCCACGCTCAAGCTGGCAACCTCGGCGTCTGAACCTGAGTCTTCTGCATCCCAGTCCGACACTCCTATCCACTGCGCCACCGCCTGGTCAGGCACAATCATTATTCTAAACTCCGCATCTGGGAGTTTGGTTATTTCCATATCGCTCTGTTCATTTCCTAGAGGATTCTCTTGTGGTTTCATTTTGATTGCACTTTTCTGTCTTCTCGTTATGTCTGTGTGTTTGGGTGTGTTTGTAGAGCTGGTTGAGTCTAGGCTTGGTGTTATCTGCCTCCAATTTTCAGTTGTGTTATTTCTAGGTCTTCTTGGGTTGGCTTCAGCTGCTGTTTGTAATCCACTGTGGAATTTGGCTTTTCTAATAGAGCCCCTTTGAAGTCTTGATTTGTTTGTTTTCTTCTCAGTTTTTTTTTTTAACTCCATAGTTGTCTTGTTTACTGATCTCAGCAGGGGGCTTATTTAAAACTGTATCCAGGAATGCGGTGGGTGTAACCTGAGACTCTGAAGACCTGATCTGTCAGTTACTCTCTTTGGGTGCGGGGTGCTTTCTCCACTTCAGTAGGGGGAGGTGTATCTCAGATCTCCATGGAGACCTGAGTTACTGTCCCTCTTCCCCACAAAAATTTTTTATGTACTATATTTTTAAAATTTAATTTTATATATACTTAAATATAAGGAAATATCCTTATTTCCTGCAAAAAATTTTTGGAGTGGGTCCATATTTGTTAATGACAACCAGTTATCTTCTGGTTTTACAGAATGTAAAAAATTATTTGGTTTTTTTTGTAGGTATCTTTAGGGAGAATGGGAATAACTAGATTTTGTGATGGGTATATTACTGTGGTTATAGCCACACATATATTTTTGATGCTGTGGCGTTATTTTTCCAAATACAACATACATTATTAAAATATTTTTTGGGGGGGTTACTTTAAGGTGCAACAAAGTGAGAAGAAATACACTTAAAGTGACAAAACATTGATATCTATCTATCTAATTTTTAAAAAGAATTCAGTGAGAAGAGGGGAAGCAGAGACAGACTTCTACACATGCCCTGACCAGAATCCACCAGGCAAGCCCACTAAGGGGTGATGCTCTGCCCATTTGGGGCCATTGCTCTCTTGCTTCAACTGAGCTTTCCTTAGCGCCTGAGGCAGAGGCTGTAGAGCCATCCTCAGTACCTGGGGCCAACTTGCTCTAATTGAGCCATGGCTACAGGAGGAGGGGGGAGAGAGAGAGAGAGAGAGAGAGAGAAAGAGAGAGAGAAGAAAGAGGAGGAGGAGTGGATATGCAGATGGGTGCTTCTCTTGTACCCTACGGGGAATCAAACCTGGGACATCCACATGCCTGGCTGATGCTCTACCACTGAGCCAATTGCCCAGGGCCTAGGCTATATTTTGATACTGTTTAGTTATTAATATATTAAAATTACTCTGATAAATATATGTTCTCATGAGAGCAGGTTTGGGGTGAAGGGTGAGATTATTTCATACATCCTAAAGATCTATAGTTTCATAATTTTTAAGGCTCAATGCAAAATGAAAATGTGGGTTCCTTGTTCAAAAATTATTAAGACTTTGAAGATGGTGGCAGCATGAGTTTTTGACCAACTGCATGAGTTGCATGTCCATGAAGCTGGCCCCAATCTACAGAATTTCATAACTGGAAGGCCCAATAAAACATCTGCTGCCATAGCCCATTTAAGGGGGGTGGTTCCCTTGGAGGAGAAAAACTATAGAAACCGAAGCAGCTATATCCATTTAAGGATGTTAAGAACAGGCTGGGATTATCTTTGTGAAATATCTGAGAAGTCAGGATCTGGTCCTTAAGTGTCCTCATGGAATAGATAGTAATGGGATTATATTTTCCTGTCACCAAATTCCTGTGATTTAGCCTAATCTTAATGGGAAAAATAGGATGTTTACAATTATTTCTTCCTCCAGTTTTAGTCCCTGCTGCTTGGATAGACTGCAAAATAGCTCTTCACAGAAGTTTTTAGTCTCTGTTATAGGTATTTCCTAGACAATCAATCTGAGACCAATAGTTTGTATCTAAATATAATTTTCCTGATGTGTTTTATGTTGTATAGAAATGATCTCAATCTGGGGCCCCAGGAATGCTATTTTCTCCTTGCTCAGGATTATGATGCTTCTAGAGGACTCTGATTCATCTTCAAGTTAAAACCAAGCCCCAAATTTTCTATTGCAGTTTGGTTTTCACATCCTTAAGGAAAGAAGACCTTGGAAAGGAGAAACTCCTGAAAGAGGAAGATGAGGTTGACTGTGAGGATTCTGAGCTTGGAGATAGTGGGATGTCATCTGAACAAATATGCCTCTACTGAAATTTCTGTTACATTTTGGTTCATATTAGAGTTTTAGAAAATATTGTATGTATTCAGATAGGATAATGCTCTTAAATTTCTTTTTTTAGGTTTTATTTATTCATTTTTAGAGAGAGAAGGGGGAGGAGTAGGAAGCATCAACTCCCATATGTGCCTTGACCAGGCAAGCCTAGGGTTTCAAACCGGCAACCTCAACCTTCCAGGTCAACACTTTATCTACTGCACCACCACAGGTCAGGTGGATAATGCTGTCTTGTGTTCCATATTCATATAAATTGTCCAACAATGAGTACTTTAACCCTTTAAGACCAGTTTTGTGTTATTGAGAAATCTTTGTGACTATCTGAAGACAAACTACTTCCATGGTATTCATATTCTAGACATTGTAACTCAAAGTATATGTTTTCTTCACCTGGGTGAAATCCTCGGTGAGTGATCTATCATCAGACTCAGAGAGATGCTGGGTTCAGATCCAGATTTGAGATGTATTTCCTGCCAAGATGACCTCACAGTAAAAACACTTGAATATTCCAGAAATGTTCTTTCCTACCTACACCATTTCTCCTTACATAATTTTGGCTCTTTTTTTCTATACATTCTGGAATTGATTTCATGGACATAGATGTAGATGTGGCAGAACTTTCTTAAGACAGATCTTTAAACTTTTCAGAAGCACATTTGGAATAAGGAAGTACAGAGTTACTTGGAAGCAGAATGATTTTATGTTAACTTTGTGGCTTTGGCTGTGAAGATTCTTAGTCTTCAACTTATTTCGAAATCCAATTCTGTCTTTCATGGTTGAGTTACTGGGTGTGGCACATAATGTATGCTGTATGGTTACTTAATATGGAAATAATTTCTTATACCCTCAAGTACAGTGGTCTTTTGTTGTTGTTATTGTTGCAGAAACAGAGAGTGAGATAGAGAGAGAAAAAGACAGGGACAAACAGACAGGAAGGGAGAGAGATGAGAAGCATCGATTCTTTGTTGTGGCACCTTCATTGTTCATTGATTGCTTTCTCATATGTGCCTTGATGGGAAGGGCTACAGCAGAACGAGTGACCCCTTGCTCAAGACAGTGACCTTTGGGCTCAAGCCAGTGACCACGGCGTCATGTCTATCATCCCATGCTCAAGCTGGCGACCTCAGGGTTTCGAACCTTGGTCCTCTGTGTCCCAGTCTGATGCTCTATTCACTGCACCACCACCTGGTCAGGCAAGTACAGTGATCTTTTAAAATAAATTATTTCAAATTACCCTATATTAGGGCTAGATTTTAGTTGGGAAAGTAATTTTCAGTTTCTTGTTCTCTCTTGTTCTGGCTTTAGAAAAAGATCAGAAACTTTTTGTCTTTTGGAGGGTAAAAGGAGTGATGGAAGCTGAATCAGGGTCAGGGGTAGTGATTACTCTTTAGGAGTTGGGCCATTCTTATTCCCTCAGCATGGCCATGGCGAATTTGAATAGTCTTTTCAACTCATATCCTGGATGATACTGCTGCATGACAAGTTAGAAAATAGCTCTATTATAAGTAGTTGTACTCTCTGTAAAATTACTTTCTATTCCACTATCTCTGAGTTGTTTACTTATTTTGAAGAAATGAAATAGCTCCTTAGATCTAAGCTAAGAGTACAGGAAAGTAAAATGATAAATCCTTACAGGCAAAACGTGCCTACATTTATCTCCAAATTTCATCCTAATATGTGCCTGTCAGTGGAAAGGGAAGGAAATGATGTCTTTTTATTTCTGAGCTGTGTTAGGGCAAATAAGGTCACATATTAGACCGGTAGGATCTGAATTGCTAACCTTTTGAGCTTCCTGGGAAAATTATTAGAGTTCACACATCTGATGGGAACAAACATCTATGTATAACATGTCCAAGTTCTCAAGTCCTTTGAATAATAAGAACTAAATGTGACTTGAATCGTTAGCTCTGCATATTATCCTTAGTATTTCTAATGTTCTTGAGTATGTTTGGGCTACAGTACTTCTACTGACTCCTGAAAGTGTGTTTTTGTTGAATACTCTGTTTTCTTCCCTTTCCCTCATACGTCTTCTATCTTCTCTCTGCCCTGTCACCATTTAACACGTGAACATTTTGTGGCTTCTTCCTCCTCCAAAAACATTGTTATCAAAAGATTATTTTAGATTTTCAGAATGTGCCTCTAAAAGGGGTGAGATGGCGATGGAGTAGGTGGATGTACCAACTTCCAACTCCCAGAACTAAAGTGGATTATAACTTGATTTTAAGAACCATCATCTGGATAAACCAATGTTGAAATGGACTGAGAGGACTCTTCAAACAAGGAACACTGAAGAAGCCACATTGAGACTGGTAGGAGAAGCAAAAACATGGAAAGGGCTGCCCAGCTCCCTGGAGTGAAAGGCAGCCTGGAGAGACTCGTGTGGTGGGAAGACAGGCCAGCAGAAGGGTAGGGACCTGAGTCCCAGGAACAAAGCCCCAGCCTGCAGTTCCAGAGCCTAGAAGAGGTGTTTGGACAGTATTTAGCTGTGAAACAAGTGAGGATACTGTTTGTGAGAAAGAGACAGTTGTCTCAGACCCAGGATTCTTCTTAAAGGGATGGCGCAGAAAACCTCTCTCACAACCACTCACCCAGGACTCTGGGAGACAGGGAGATAGGAGAGGACCAGAGCAGCAGGAAGAGAGTGTGGTCTGGAAGGCACAGGGAGAAAAGTTTTGAGGGACAGCCACCCTAAACCCTGGGCTGAGTCACTCCACAAATCTGAAACAAAATTTCCACTGGAACCAGCAAGGGGAAGCAGGACACCATCCAAACAGGCTCTCCTGCGGCAATTAGAGCAGTCGCTTAGAAGGAAGGAGCTTTCAGGACAACAGTATGGAGTGTTAGGGTCTGAGCTGCAGTGCCCCCACCCACACTGCTGAGGGCTTGCTGGAGGGCAGGTGGCAGTGGGACGTGGAAGTGTGGTTCTGCCGGCGGGGGCAGAGGCCAAGCTGGGGGGCATGAGCTTGGTCTAGCCCAGCTGGGCAAATGGAATGTGCAAAAGTGGTCTGGTGGCTGTGGGCCCACCTGTGACCCCACCTGTGGGGGAAAAGCAGAAACCCGGAATGGGCAGAGATCCGCCACTGGGCACAGGCAAGCAGGCGCACAGCCGCACCCGACCTCTAAGGCTTGAAGCCCTGCCCAAACTGGCTTTGCCCGCAGAGGTGGGACGGAAGCCTGGTGCAAGGCTAAGCACGTAGCAGCAGAATCGCCCAGCCAAAAAGCCAAGGTTGGCAGGGGAGGGAGGAAGCCTGTATTGCAGCTGAGCATGCACCAGAAGCACCTCCCGGCTGGAGGAATAGGCTGACAGGGACCCGCAGCTGAGAAAAAGTGCTCACCCTTGCCCTTGGTGCCCAGGCATGTGGCCTGAGTATGGCTCACGGTCACACCTGTGGGAGAGGGGTGAAGGCCGAGACCGGCTGAGCCTGGCACAAGAAAAAAGCCCCTCCTGTGGAGGCGAGGTAGAGACCGCAGCAGCTGCAACGGCTGGCGCTGGCAACACCCACACCTAACAACTCTAGGCAGTGACAGAGGGGGTGGCGGGACTGAAGACAGACCACACCTAGGGACCACAGAGGTAACACCCATTGGACTCCAGTAGCTAAACTCTTATACACAGACAAAATGGGCAGGCAGAGGAATGCAACCCAAATGAATCAAGAGAAATCTCCAGAGAAGGACCTGATGAATCAGATATAACCAAACTACCTAATGCAAAGTTTAAAATAATGATAGTTAGGATGTTCAAAGAGCTTAGAGCAACAATGGATAGTCATTATGAACACTTAAATAAAGAGATAGCAAGTATAAAAAAGAAAATTGAAATAATAAAGAATCAGACAGAAATGACAAATACAGTATCAGAACTGTATCAGACCACAATGGAAGGAATTAAAAGCAGGATGGATAAAGCTGAGGATCGAATCAGTGAGTTAGAGGACACAATAAACAAAGGCACAGAAGCAGAGCAGAAAAAAGAAAAGAAACTCAAAAAATCTGAGGAAACTATAAGGGAGCTCTGTGACAACATGAAGAGAAATAATATCCACATCATAGGGGTTGCTGAAGAAGAGGAGAAAGAACAAGGGATAGAAACTTTGTTCAATCAAATCATAGCTGAAAACTTCCCTAAATTAAGGCTGGAAAATGTTTCACATGTGCAAGAAGCACAGAGAACTCCATTAAAGAGAAACCCAAAGAAATCTACACCAAGACACATCATAGTTAAAATATCAAAGCTAAGTGATAAAGAGAAAATTTTAAAAGCTGCTAGAGAAAAAAAGGTTATCACCTACAAAGGAGCCCCCATAAGGATGACATCCGACTTCTCAACATAAACACTTGAGGCCAGAAGAGAATGGCAAGATATATTCAAAGTAATGCAGATCAAGAACCTACAATTAAGACTACTCTATCCAGCAAGGCTAACATTTAAAATTGAAGGAGAAACAAAGAGCTTCCCAGACAAAAAATACCTCAAGGAATTCATTAAAACCAAACCAATTCTGCAAGAGATTCTAAGAGGCCTGTTGTGAACAGTACAAAGGGGGGAAAGAATATAGCAAAAGAAGAATACAGTTTTAAAGAATAAAATGGCAATAAACAACTACATATTAATAATAACCTTAAATGTAAATGGATTAAATGATCCAATCAAAAGACACAGGGTAGCTGTGTGGATAAAGAAACAGGACCCATACATATGCTGTGTACAAGAGACACACCTTAAAACAAAAGATGCACATAGACTGAAGGTAAAAGGATGGAAAAAAATATTTCATGCAAATGGAAATGAAAAAAAGCTAGGGTAGCAATACATATATCTGACAAAATGGACTTTAAAACAAAGGCTGTAATAAGAGATAAAGAAGGACACTACATAATGATAAAGAGAAAAATTCAACAGGAGGATATAACCATTATAAATATCTACGCACTGAACATAGGAGCCCAGACATACATAAAGCAGACTTTGATGGATATAAAGGGAGAGATTAACAGAAACACTATAATAGTAGGGGATTTCAATACCCCACTAACAACCCAGGATAGATCCTCAAGAAAGAAAATTAACAAAGAAACAGCAGACTTAAAGGATACACTAGATCAACTCGATTTAATAGATATCTTCAGAACTTTTCACCCTAAAGCAGTAGAATATACATTCTTTTCAAGCGCTCATGGTACATTCTCTAGAATAGACCATAAGTTAGGACACAAAAGTGGTCTCAACAATATAAGAAGATTGGAATCATATCAATCATTTTCTCTGATCACAATGCCATGAAAGTAGAAATTAACCACAAAAGAAAAACTGAAAAATACTCAAACACTTGGAAACTAAATAGCATGTTAGTAAATAATGAATGGATTAACAATGAGATCAAAGAAGAAATTAAAAAGTTTCTAGAAACCAATGATAATGAGCATACATCAACTCAAAATTTATGGGAAACAGCAAAAGCAGTACTGAGAGAGAAGTTTATAGCACTACAGGCATACCATGAGAAGCTAGGAAAAGCTCAAATAAGCAACTTGACCCTGCATATAAAAGAACTAGGAAAACAACAGCAAATAAAGCCCTGTACTAGTAGAAGGAAGAAAATAATAAAGATCAGAGCAGAAATAAATGACATAGAGGCTAAGGAAAAAATACAGAGGATCAATGAAACCAGGAGCTGGTTCTTTGAAAAGGTAAACAAGATTGATGAACCTTTAACTAGATTCACCATAAAAAAAAAAAGAAGAGAGGACTCAAATAAATAAAATTAGAAATGAGAGTGGAGAAATAACAACTGACACAACAGAAATACAAAGCATTGTAAGAAAATACTATGAAGAACTCTATGCCAAAAAATTAGACAACCTTGGTGAAATGGACAAATTTCTTGAATCATATAATCTTCCAAATATCAATCTGGAAGAATCAGAACACCTAAATAGACCAATTACAACAAATGAGATTGAAACAGTTATCAAAAAACTCCCAACAAACAAAGTCCTGGGCCTCATGGCTTCACAAGTGAATTCTACCAAAAATTCAGAGAAGAACTAACTCCTATCCTCCTCAAGTTATTTCAAAAAATTCAAGAGGAATGACGATTTCCAAACTCCGTTTATGAGGCGAGCATGATTCTGATCCCAAAACCAGGCAAAGACAACAGAAAGAAAAAGAACTATAGGCCAATATCCCTGATGAATTTAGATGCTAAAATTCTCAACAAAATATTAGCCAACCGGATCCAGCAATATATGAAAAAAATCATACACCATGATCAAGTGAGATTTACTCTGGAGAGGCAAGGCTGGTTCAATATTTGCAAATCAATCAATGTGATTCATCACATAAACAAAAGGAAGGACAAAAATCACATAATAATTTCAATAGATACAGAAAAGGCATTTGATAAAATCCAGCAACCATTCATAATCAAAACTCCCAGTAAAGTGGGAATACAGGTAACATTCCTTAACATGATAAAGGCCACTTATAACAAACCCACAGCAAACATCATACTAAATGGGCAAAAATTAAAAGCAATTCCCTTAAGATCAGGAACCAGGCAGGGGTGCCCCTTTCACCACTCTTATTCAACTTAGTACTGAAAGTCCTAGCTATAGCAATCAGACAGGAAGAAGAAATAAAAGGCATCCAAATTGGAAAAGAAGAAGTAAAACTGTCATAATTTGCAGATGAAATGATATTGTATATAGAAAACCCTAAAGTTTTAGTAAAAAAACTACTGGACCTTATAAATGAATTCAGCAAGGTGGCAGGATATAAAATTAATACTCAGAAATCAGAGGCATTTTAATATACTAACAATGAACTGTCAGTAAAAGATATTAAAGAAAAAATCCCCTTCACTATTGCAACCAAAAAAATAAAGTATCTAGGAGTAAATTTAACCAAGGAGGTTAAGGACTTGTTTTTGGAAAATTATAAAACATTGATAAAAGAAATCAAGGAAGATACAAACAAGCGGAAGCATAAACCGTGTTCATGGTTAGGTAGAATAAACATCATTAAAATGTCTATATTACCCAAAGCAATTTATAAATTCAAAGCAATACCAATTAAAATACCAATGACATATTTCAAAGATATAGAACACATATTCCAAAAATTTATATGGAACCAAAAAAGAACACGAATAGCCTCAGCAATCTTAAAAAGAAAAAATAAAGCAGGAGGTATCACTCTTCCGAATATCAAGGTTTACTACAAAGCCATTGTACTCAAGACAGCCTTGTACTGGCATAAGAACAGGCACATAGATCAATGGAATAGAACAGAGAACCCAGAAATAAACCCACAACCTTATGGACAACTGATATTTGACAAAGGAGGAAAGAACATACAATGGAGTAAAGACAGCCTCTTTAACAAATGGTGTTGGGAAAATTGAACATCTACCTGCAAAAAAATGAAACTAGGCCATTAACTTACACCATTCACAAAAACAAACTCAAAATGGTTAAAAGACTTAAATGTAAGTCATGAAACCATAAGCATTTTAGAAGAAAACATAGGCAGTAAACTCTCCAACATCTGTTGCAGCAATATATTTGCCGATTTATCTCCACAGGCAAATGAAATAAAAGGCAAGATAAACAAATGGGACTATATCAAACTAAAAAGTTTTTGCACAGCTAAAGCCAATAAGAACAGAATGAAAAGACAAACCACACAATGGGATAACATATTTGACAGCACGTCTGATAAGGGGTTAATAACCAAAATTTATAAAGAACTTATAAAACTCAACACCAGGAAGACAAGCAATCCAATCAAAAAATGGGCAAAAGAAATGAATAGAAATTTCTTGAAAGAGCACACACAAATAGCCAATAGGCATATGAAGAAATGCTCAACAGCACTAATCATTAGAGAAATGCAAATTAAAACCACAATGAGATATCACCTCACACCAGTCAGAATGGCGATCATCCGCAAAACAACACAGAATAAGTGCTGGCGAGGATGTGGAGAAAAAGGAACCCTTCTGCACTGCTGGTGGGAATGCAGACTGGTACAGCCACTGTGGAAAACAGTATGGAGATTCTTCAAAAAATTAAAAATTGAACTGGCTTTTGACCCAGCTATCCCACTTTTAGGAATATACCCTAAGAACACCATAGCACTGTTCGAAAAGAAGAAATGCGCCCCCATGTTTGTGGCAGCATTGTTCACAATAGGGAAGATCTGGAAGCAGCCCAAGTGTCCATCAGAGGATGAGTGGATTAAAAAGCTCTGGTACATATATACTATGGAATACTACTCAGCCATAAGAAATGAAGACATCGGAACATTTACAACAAAATGGATGGACCTTGATAACATTATACGGAGTGAAATAAGTAAAACAGAAAAAAACTGAGAACTGCATGATTTCATACATTGGTGGGACATAAAAAGAAGACTATGAGACATGGACAAGAGTGTGGTGATTATGGGGTAGGGGGAGAGAGGAGAGGGAAAGAGAGGGGGGAGGGGAAGGCACAAAGAAAACCAGATAGAATGTGACAGAGGACAATTTGACTTTGGGTGATGGTTATGCAACATAATTAAATGATAAGATAACCTGGAGATGTTTTCTTTGAACATATGTACCTTGATTTATTAATATCACCCCATTAAAATCAATTTAAAAATATTATTTTATGTAGTCAACATTTATTGAAGTTTAGTGTTAAAGGGAAGGGTGTAGAGAAAATATACTAGCTTGGCATAAGATGTAAATAGAAAATTTGACTTAATCTTAATATCTCACTGTTGTTTTCTCTCCCACTTTGCTCAAGGGAATTTCTCTTTTCATTTTAACCCTAGCTGTCACCATGACTTCGCACACACGCTTCTGTCTCTCTACTGACCTTTCCTAATTTCTCTCTCTCACAAGTTTTGAAATGCCTCTTACAGGGCTCTTGAAACTGACCATCTTGCTTCAGGGAGGTAAGGGGAGAGTAAGTCCATAAAACATTCTTCCTCCAACTGAGACAAAGTAGAAGAATTTTGTCCACTTGATATTATATGTTTGAGCCAAGGGCAAGGAAACAGAGAAAGGCTTTATTCTTCTAGCACTCACTGCCTGGCCAGCTTTTGGTTCCCATATTCTCATATTTGAGGTATTTTGGTGCATAAACTGTCCCCACTAATCAGGATTTGCTCATTCTGCCTATTTGGAGTTTAAGTCAGCTTTATGCTTTGGTCTAGCAGGGATTGCCTACATTTGTGTATAAGAACATGACAGAGTTTTAGCACATAAGTAGATTATTCTAGTTAGTAGGTACTCAAAGGAACCTTTTCCACATAGTAGACTTACTGTAAAGAATCTGAGTCCAATTATAATCTTTAGACACTAGGCAGACCTCCCATAATAAAATACACACATAGAACATCAACGTTTACTATTAGCTGACACCCACCCCTCTTTCTGAATGCAAACACATCTGATGGGTTATTATTATTATTATTTTTGATATAGCAAAATTTTTCTTCCTGTTACATACCACAATGGTTATACACACAAATGGGCCTAATGATGAACAGAAAAACATTTTGCATCTTTGGTAGTATCTGATTAACAGTAATGTCAGAGGCCTTGCTGATTTCTACTTGGCAGAAATTTGTGGTATACTTTGTATATCTTAGAGTACTCTAAAAGATTTATAGTTAACTATAGAATTTCTTAAAGCAGCATTTTCACCATTGATCACTCATAGATATAATATAAAGGGGCAGTTAGTTACAAAAATTTGAATTTGATATATTAATTGATAATGTTTTTGTAGTTTGGTTCAAACACGACAAATATTTATGTTACGTTCTCAAAATATTTTTTCTTTAATGGAATCATATTTTGTATATGTAATGACAATCTTTTCTTGCCGAAATGGTGAACCAACAAGGCTGCCAATTCCCAAACCAACTCTGGAGATACAATAGAGATAAAAGGAAAATAAGTATCTAAAGAATAAACCATATCAGAGTGAGAACGTTTCTTGAAACCTAGACTGAACTGAAGAATGGAGAGTGGTGACCGGGCAGAGGTTGATAAAGAGCAGTCACCTGGGAAGAAAGTTGAAAGGGGAGAAGATCGAAGTCCAAACTGAAGGCAATTTCTGATCTTTCACTTCCTCCAATTTATTTTATGATATGTCTTACAGCCACAAATCTGTAGTAGCAATCTAAGCTACTTGCTGTGTTCTTGATTAATACAAGACAAGTTTAATAGTGCTACCAACCTGAGAACTTAAAAAAAAATTAAGAAAAAAAATAGTAGTTTAAGTATAGCTGAAGACCAAGTTGGTGAGTTGGAATATTAATTTGATTAATTTTCCAGGAAAGTAAGAGGAAGGAATAAAGATACAGAAAATATAAAATGCTTAAGAATATGGAGGACAGAAACAAGGCACCAGCAGATACTTAGTAATGGTCCCAAAAATAAGAGACATAAATCTGGAGAGGAAGAAAGAGCTGAAGAACCAATAGATAAAAATTTAACAGAATTTTAAAAAGAGTATGTAAGGCTTACAAGTCATTGGGAAAGACTTGTAGATTAAGTAAAATAAGAAAAAAATTCACACCCAGAGTAACTATAAATATTAACAAAATGCCAAGTATCCAGAAAAAGGAGTACATCCTCTGTCACAACGAAAGAATCAGATTGACTCTGAACTGCTCAATAGTAACATTTCTTTTTTCTTTAAATTGAACTTAATTGGAGTGACATGGGTTAATAAAATTATGCAGGTTTTGAGTGTACAAGTCTACAATGCAACATCCATATATTGTGTTGTGTGTTCATTTCTTATAAGACAAACAATATCTTAAAAGAACCAAGAACGTTGTATTTGGAATTGTATGTAGAGCAAAATATTATTTTTAAGTGAGAGGAAAATATGTGACATAAGCCAAAATTTTATTAAAAATATGTAATGCTGTTGCTAACTTAAGAAGAAACAGTGAAACTAAATTCAACAGTAAGAGTAATGGAATTTAAGTGTTATTCAAAGATCGATCTCATAAAAAAAAAGGCCTAGATGGTTTTCTTTGTATAATACTAATTTACCTTGCATAGAATTTCACAAATAATAAATGTATAACTTAAGAATTGTTACACACATCTATAGACCCATACATATATATTTTAGATAAAGAATATTTTCTGTGCCACCGAAGGTTTTCTCATGTCTGCCTCCCCTATAATGACATTGAACTCTTATTATCCTAGGTTAGTTTTGCCTCTTTTTTGGTATTATTAATAATAGTAAGAGGAGAGAGACAGACTCCTGCATGTGCCCCAACTGGGATCCACCCAGAAAGCCCCCTACTGGGGCGATGCTGTGCCCATCTGGGGCTGCTGTTCCATTGCTCGGCAACTGAGCTATTTTAGCACCTGAGGCAAGGCCATGTAGCCATCCTCAGTGCCCAGGGCCAAATCACTCCAATTAAGCCATGGCTGTGGGAAGGAAAGAGAAAGAGAGAGAGGAAGAGAATCGAGAGGAGGACAGGTGGAGAAACAGCTGGGTGCCTCTCTTGTGTGCCCTGACTGGGAATCAAATCCAGGACATCCACATGTTGGGCTACCTCTGAGCCAACGAGTCAGGGCCTTAAAATTATTCTGAAATAAAAATTTTATTTAAAAAATGAGAAGTGTACCTTTGTGAAAGCTATGCTTATAAAATGTTTGAGGAAATAGGCAAACAGGCAAGCTCTCTTGAATCTGTGAATGCAAACATAGTCTAGTGGGAGGATTTATAATATTACTGCAAATCACAGAAGTATGTATAACAGAAGTTTCTTAAGTCATATTAAAATCCTCTTTTTAAGGATATTTATATGAAGTTTTTGTAGTCCAGTTTAATCACAAGTCAAGATTTATTTAAGGTGAATGAGAAGTTTTCTTTTCTTTCCCTATAACTTATGGCATTGTTATAGATGGTGTTGCAGAAATTTAGGATAAACTATATTGTGGTGAGAAAAAAACAAGGAAGAGATATAAAAGGCCAGAGATTAAAAAATATTTGCCGGGTTTTAGAGCTTTTCCTCCTAACTGGAAGATCCTTAGCAGAAAGTAGAATAAATATATAAATAAGGCTGTGGATAATAGAAATATTTACAATTTCTTTGGGCTACCAGTGGTACATATATTAGACATATATGTATGTATATATACATGTTCTCTACATACATATATATGTATATATACACACATATACTAAATATATACATGTGTGTATATACATACACATATATATTTGTACACATATATATTTATATATATTTGTACATATATATATTTAGTACCTGACATGTAATTAGGTAGTAAAAAGGGCAAGAATGGAGGGTGTGGCTAAGTGGGAGGATATGGCATTTGCTTCTGATTTGAGACGCTGAGGAGAGATTGCAGAAGAGAAGAAGAAGCTAGAGGGACCTAGAAAACTCTACATGTTAGTCAGGAGAGGTCATAATTATTGACTGAGTTGGTAAGGTCATAGAGTCAAAAGTAGCACCAAGCAGAAAGCATAGTCCTATTTCACCCACCCAAGTAATGTCAACATCTGTATTTATGACTAACCCAACTCTAAATAAGTGCATTTGCCTATAATGGCCAGGTAGGTAATGTAACTGTTTGAAACCAGCTAAGAGTAATAAAATGGCAAGTGCATGTTCTATTGAAAGGACAAAGAGCCTACTTCACTCCAGTTCACTGCTGTCATATTGGAATGATGGTCCAATGTTTCCAGATATCCTCATTTATCAAGAGAATAAAATTTTTGGATTATATTAACAATAAACCAGTTGAAAATGTGAAGAAAAACGTTATTTCTAGTGACAAAAAACACAAACTATATATTTAGAATTAGATTAGCAGGAAATATTAAGACTGTTATGTGTCATCTTATGAGAGATTGGGAGAAAGAGGAAAAGAAGGAGAAGGAGCATGAGGAGGTGAACATGGAGGAGGTGGAGGAAAGAGAAAGATACTCAGGCAGATAGAGAGATTAATGAATGAATGCTCTGAGTTTTTATAGGTTGACAGAGATGAGAATTTTGTAAAAGAGAGATAGAAAAAGAAATCTGAGAATTAAGAGGGAAAAGGTAAATATTTTCATTTCAAAAATAGGCCCTTTTCCAAAGAACATTATTTTATTTTTTTAATTAATTTTAATGAGGTGACATTAATAAATCAGGGTACATATGTTCAAAGAAAACAGCTCCAGGTTATCTTATCATTCAATTATGTTGCATACCCATCACCCAAAGTCAAATTGTCCTCTGTCACCTTCTATCTGGTTTTCTTTGTGCCCCTCCCCCCTCTCCCTCCCTCTCCTCCCTCCCCCCACCCCATAACCACATGGACAAGAGTGTGGTGGTAGAACCTTATTTTTTGACTAGGTGATTTAAGCAGCTAAGTGATGCAGATGTGAAAGAAGATGAAATTTTAAACTAGACAGGACAAACTTAGAGTGAGAGACATAGGCAAAATTTAGGAGGACAATTTTGATAATATAAATTAAGTCCTTTTCTCTGTTGAGGCGGCCCATGCTTCATTCTTGCCTTGTTTAAAAATAAACAGGTTCTCTACAAATAGTAACAGTATCTCCAATTATACTGAGCATAAGTCAGTGAATGTTGAGAATGTCTTAGCCCCATATGAACTGTATTTCATTTTGAAAGGCAACATATATTATATGATAGTTAGGAGCACTGCCCCTAGAGAACAGTGCCTGGTTTTCAATTTTAGCTGTCACCAGTCTCCTGCCTTCAAGCAAGCCATTCATCTTCTCTGTCCTCTTAATACTATAACTCTTATTTTAATTACTAGAACTCTTATTTACTTTTAAATAAAATATAGAGAAGTAATTTTTAGTAAAATATAAACTTTCATTATAACAGTTATATAGAAAAGAGAATTTATGCATTTATTTCAGCTTCAGTTTTACCATCTTAAGGATTGAGGAAGTGAGCCATTGTGTCTTTGTTACCATACCGGATGTTGCTGTGCATGTTTTGTTAGTGACTAAAATCACAGTGACAAAAAACAATTAAAGAACCAATAAGAGTCATGTGTTGCAGAGGTAACCATATATTATTGATAAACCCTTCGATTATCGCTACTTTCCCTTTCTATAAAAAGCAATAAGCACTACAGGACAAACAAATTTGTTTTGATTTAGTAATAATAAGAAAATTATTATTTAAACTAAACTATAAAAATATGTATTAAATGAAAATGAAAATATTGTCAAATGAAAAGACATAATATTCTATCTATGAAACTCGTAAAAAGTCAGGAAGCACACTCAAAAATTCATAAAGTCAAGAACAAGTTAAGACAAGTTTAATTCAGCAATATCTATTTTTATTAAATGCCCCTGAAAATCTTATATACAACTTTTAGTAGTCACATTCATCAATTAAATTTTTAAAAATTCAGCAGCAGTCTTTGGAATATTAGGAAAAACTGGACTGTTTTGTGATCTTCAGTGAATCAGGTGAATTCTCACTCCATTCAATAGTTTAGGTCTTCATCAGATATCTTAAAGGCTGAATTAAAGCCATAAATAGAAAAACTGTTATATTCCTCTTTACATACACATGCTTAGAAAAATTACATTATAATGTACTGTATTACATTACCACACACTCACACACATGCACATATACACATATACTCACTCACTCACTCATTCATATATATTAAAAAGCACACTACTTTTCTGAACAGAAAACTTAAATGCAACAGTTTTCAAACTTGGTACACATAAGAATTATTTTTATTCCAAAGAACTACAGTGGTGCCCGGTAATGGTATTTTTAAAAACACTCTCACATAAGCCTGACCAGGCGGTGGTGCAGTGGATAGAGCGTCGGACTGAAATGCAGAGGACCCAGGTTCGAGACCCCGAGGTCACCAGTTTGAGTGCGGGCTCATCTGACTTGAGCAAAAAGAAAAAAGAAAAGCTTGCCAGCTTGGACCCAAGGTCGCTGGCTCCAGCAAGGGGTTACTCAATCTGCTGAAGGCCTGTGGTCAAGGCACATACGAGAAAACAATCAATGAACAACTAAGGTGTAGCAATGAAAAACTAATGATTGATGCTTCTCATCTCTCTCCATTCCTGTCTGTCTGTTCCTCTCTGACTCTCTCTCTGTTTCTGTAAAAAACAAAAAAACAAAACAACAACCCAAAAAACAAAAAAAAGAGCATCTTCACATGATTCTGAAGCAGTTATTCAGCAGTGATTACTCTTTAAGGAAAAAGTAGTCTAAGCATTATTTATTATACCAAAATAATATTCATGTATATGAAATTATACATCAAAAGTTATTCATAATCCTTTACAGTTTGCAATAGTGTTAGAAATTTTAAATGCTTCATAATACATATACATGTATAATTTTATAAATGTAAACACTGCATTTTATTATATTCAGTAACACGAGCATATAGATGGAATGATATTGCATATTTATGGATGATTTTTTCTTTTTCAGTTGTCTACACTCTTTTTCTCTTGCCCCCACCTCACTGGTTGTCATTCACTTTCTTTCCAACTTTTGCCACTACTGACAACACTGTGTAAAAGAATCCTGGCCTGACCTGTGGTGGCGCAGTGGATAAAGCGTCGACCTGGAATTCTGAGGTTGCTGTTCGAAACCTTGGGCTTGCCTGGTCAAGGCACATATGGGAGTTTATGCTTCCTGCACCTCTCCCTGTTCTCTTTCTCCCTCCTCTCTAAAATGAATCAAGTGCTTAAAAAAAAGTAAAAAAAAAAAAAAAAAAAAAAAAAAAAAAGAACCCTTTACATACTAGTGCCTTTATCTACATAGAAAAAAATCTCAGTGGTAGAATTTTTGGGTTAAATGATCTGTGAAGCATTACATTTTTTTGTGTGTGTGTGACAGACAGAGAGAGGGACAGATAGGGACAGACAGACAGGAAGGGAGAGAGATGAGAAGCATCAATTCTTTGTTGTGGCACCTTAGTTGTTCATTGATTGCTTTCTCATATGTGCCTTGACCAGGGACTAAAGCAGACCGAGTAACCCCTTGCTCAAGCCAGCAACCTTGGGCTCAAGCTGGTGAGCCTTGCTCAAACCAGATGAGCCCACGTTTAAGCTGGCGACCGCGGGGTTTCGACTTCGGTCCTTCGCATCCCAGTCCGATGCTCTATCCACTGCGCCACCACCTGGTCAGGAAAGCATTACATTTTTTTTTAAATAGAAGGTTCCAGGTCGCTTTCTTCAAAGGCTGCCACATTTTTAATTTTCAGTAACAGTGTTCAAAATTACATTTTCCTTTATATTCCCACCAGCAATAACCATTGGTGCTTTTAAATTTGTGTTGGTCTGATTATACAAAGTGACATATCATCATTAGTCATAATTTGAACTGCCCAGACATACTGGTGAATTTGTGCATTTTAAACTGTTGATTTGATATTTTAAAATTTATTGATTTTAGAGAGAAAGAAAGGGGGAGAGAGAGAGAGAGAAACATGCTGATTTGCTATTCCAAAATTTTATGCATTTATTGGTTTTATGCATTTATGATTCCTGTATGTGCCCTGACTGGAGATTGAACCTCCAACCATGGTATATTATGACCACCCTCTAACCAACAGAGCTACCTAGCCGGGGTGAAATGTATTTTTTCTGAGTTGTCTTTTCATAGCTTTCCCAATTATCTATTAGATATTGTCCTTGTTTTAACAATTGATGAGATGTGTGTGTGTAAAATTTATATATGTATATTTACCTTTTTCATAAAATATATGCTTTATGTGTCTACATATGATATTAACACTTTGCACTCATACTTCTAAGAGTTCCAACTTTTATCCTCAACCTGTATTTCTTCTATGTCATATATAAAATTTCTATAAAAACTTTACTTTTGAAAAAAAACTTTACTTTTGTTATATATTATTTCTGAATATATAGTTCTCCCAAAATATTTTTTTAAAAGAACAAAAAATATACCCACTCATTTCATCTTTTTTTTTTATGTATAACTTAGCAAATTTCTTGCCGTGTTAATTATTTTTGGTAATTATATTTTCTTCATGAAAGCAAATTATAAAATACAAATCTGATTGTGTCTTGCCCCAGCTTAATATTCTCACTGAGGTTACCGGTTCAAAACCCTGGGCTTGTCTGGTCAAAGTACATTTGGGAGTTGATGCTTCCTGTTCCTCCCCCCTTCTCTCTCTTTCTCTAAAAATGGATAAATAAAATCTAAAAAAAAAAAGAAATCTTCCTAAGCCTATCACCTCCCTAAGAACCCCTAAAATAAACATAAATATGAAATGCAGCAGGTAAGACGTTCATGATAGGGCTCTATGCAGCCTTTTCATCTTAGGTTCACATCACTTCCTCTCTTTTTACACAACCTTTCCAAATTCCTGCCTATTTCATTAAATAATCTTGTCTTTGCCAATAGTGTTTTTAATTTTTGCATCTTCAGTGCTCAGAATCACTTGTTAGCATAAATATGTTCAATATACGTTTTTATTTTAAAAAGGATGTTTCCCAAAGGTGTGCTTCTCTTCTGTGCCTCCATATTTTGTATGTGTTATTCCTTTTCTTAAAATGATCTTTCAGTCACTTCATGTTTAACTTGAACATTATATCTTCTTTCAAATCTCTCCAAACTTTCTATATTCCTATAGTATCTTATACTTAAAGCATGCATTACATAACCATGTGTCTCATTTCTTTCCTAAAATGAACCCTATAATATCATTAAAAGATTTATTTATATTTATTTACCCAGTTTGTCCTTAGCCCCATGATCTATTATTGTTATGGCTTAGAATATGTATGTAACGAAAAGGTGAACAAGTCATAGTAAAAAAATATGTTATATATTCTATATGTGAATATGCATACATAAACACATATGCATGTATATGGAAATACATGTATATATATTCATTCTTTCTAATACTAGAGGAGTTCTCAAGTCTCCAAAGGAATGTACTTGTTTAGAATGATGATGAAGAAATTTTCCTTACTCACCTCACTGGGTTATAATTCTCATTTTCTTTTTCAGTGTATTTCAGAATGGTCTCCTAAAGAGGAAGAGATTAGGACACGAACATTAGTCCAGCAGCATTAAACCTATCTGATTCACTGGGGTTTTCTGAAAGGAAGAAAATAATCTCCTAAAGTGCTCTAGAAGCTTTCTGAACATTTAAAAATACCATCTACAATCAGTAAGGCAAACAGGTATGATTTAGGGGGCACAGAAAGTCTTTCCTATTCCTTAAATATGTTTCTGACATATGTGTAGCAAATACCAAATTCCATGGACTGAAGAAGTGAGGCAGGTCCTGTCAGAAGGTAAGGACTATAGAGAAGGCCTTGAGCCTTCACAGAGTAAGAAGGTATTGGTATATTTCACTAGGAAATTTTTTTTCATTTTCTGTTGCATGAGGTTTTAGAACTGTTTCTATATATGTCTGCATCGTTGACTCCAAATCTGAAATCCGTTTTTCGGTGCATGCTCCAGTTTTCATGCAATTTTAATTTCTTTTTGTTATAGTTAATGTCATGCATTAGTTTTTAAATTGGAGTTAAAGAGCAACAACTCTTGTATTGAACATAACTACAAGGCAATTAATGTTTTACAAACATCACTTTTACACAATTGTAGTTGTTTTTAAGTGTAAAAAATTATTATCTGATAAAAACACCCTCTTATTTTGTTTTAAGATTGAATCATGGCTTCTTAGAGTAGGCGTAAATGTAAGAATAGTCCTGACACCGTTATATATGTGGCTATACAACCTATCCCACACTCTGAGACATTCCCGGTTCCAGTTTTCAATAGTTTTATTTCTTCTAAGGACGAAGAAAGTGAACATGGTGATCAAATGTATTTTGATAGGATGCATGAGGAAATGGTTGTAGAATCTGAAGGGTCTTCTTCCGATGCCAAGCAGTCATTAACCCCTCAGCCGTTTAGCCAACCGAATTGAATGACTTAGAAAGAGATTTGGGCCTATCAAAGAAAGCAGCTGAGTTATTAGCCTTCAGGTTTCCAGAAAAGAATGTACTTCACTGGTCAGCTAAAGTATCCCATTTCAGGAAGCGTGAACAAATTTTTGTGGACTTTTCTTCCAAAGACAAACAGTTTGTTTATTGTCATGATATCAGTAGTCTTCTCAGCCAGCTAAGTGTTACCATTTACAGTCCAACAGAATGATGGCTATTTCTTGACAGCTCTAAACGAAGTCTGAACTGTGTTCTCTTACATGGTAATGCTTATGTGGTGGTTCCAATTGGTTATTCAACTCATCTGTGAGATTATAATGACATAAAAATTGTCCTCGACTTTCTGAAGTATGAAGAGCATAACTGGATCATTTGGGGATCTTAAAATGGTAAATTTCCTGCTAGGAAAAGAGAGGTTTCACGAAGTATTCTTGCTTTCTGTGTTTGTGGGACAGCTGAGCTTGGGAGAAACACTGGACACAGAAGGAGTGGCTGAAACATGAAGCTCTGGAAGTAAGGATGCAAAATATTATGAATGAACCTGTAGTTCATCGAGACAGGATCATTTTTCTCCCACTTCACATCAAACTTAACTTAATGAAGCAGTTTGTTCAGGCTTTAAATAGAGAAAGTAAATGCTTTCAACACATTATTTCTGCTTTTCCTGCCTTGTCTTTTGAGAAGATAAAAGCAGGTATATTTGATGGACCTCAAATTCGAACCCTCATACGTGATGAAGAATTTGCCAGAAAGATGAAAAAGGAGGAGAAAGCAGTATGGCAGTCTGCTGTGGCAGTTACAGAAAACTTCCTTGGCAATATAAAAGCAGAAAACTATGAACTTCTGGTTCAAAAGATGCTGTTGGCTTTCCACGACATTGGATGTAACACTAGCATTAAGATTCCCTTCCTGAACAGTCACCTTGATAAGTTTCCTGAAAATCTTGGAGCTGTTAGTGATGAGCAGACTACTGCTGGAGGATCAAATGAGATTGTCCTCAACAAGTACACAAACACTAGAGCTACAAACACAAATTTTTGCCTGAATAGAATTTAAATAAGTTTTGTGCAAATTTTATGATTAAAATAAATGTTTTAATATGTTCTATTTTGAAATTGTAGATAAATTCTGATGCAATCATATCTTATAGTGTATTTACTGCATTATATAAATTATATTTTTACAAAGATGATGCCCAAGAAGACATTCTACTTCATTATGTTAAACTGCATGTTGAAAATTTTACAATAAGATGAAAACCTAAAATCTTGAATTGCAAAAGAACTGTAGTTTGCAGAGAAAAACAGCCAGATTTGAGATCAGCACACTCAAATTAGGTAAGAACAAGTGTTTTTGTGGATGCAACAAAAATTTTGTTCCCCAGTGTTTTCAAACAGGTAGAGATATGCTTCTCAGAGGCAGAATTAGTGCACTGGTGCTAAATAAAAGTCAGAGGACAAAGAAAGAAGCATTATGTAATGGAAAATAAGGCTAGTCCTATGAATAATAATGGCCTCTGATGGGATAAAAATATAGAAAGTTCAAGCTTTTCATTTTTTAGGAAAAATATGATAAATATCAAATTAGGAAAAGGAAAATAACTAGAGTGGGAATGGAAGAAACAATAAAAGAATTATGTGAAAGTAATTTTTAGAAGATTAATTTATGTTTTAACAAAATGATATCCAGGTTATAATGACATAGATCTTTGTATCTCTGTCAAAAATACAGATCTCTTTGCCAAAGGTCTCCCCATGATTGCAATTTTTATGTTCTCTGAGAATAATATTCAGGTCATTCCTGTCTTCTTCCTTATATTCATCAGAAGCTTCTGATTACTACATGTTTGAGATTTTTTTTCACTGCCATGCAAAGTAGAATGCTTCAGCCTCAATTGCAGCTACTGCTATGAACCCTAAGAGCTATAGACCCTAAAAGAGCCCACACACCTGAAGAGTTCAGCAGGTCCAGATCATCTGCTTTCTGGCAAGAATTCATCTCCCGGTATTGAACTTTGTGGATAAAATTCACTCCTCCTGAAGAAACTGACCACAGATGTCCTAGGTCAGAAATCAGCAGAGAATAATAAACTACCTCTCCCTCTGTGTGCTTTTTAGTAACAGTCACATATGCAATTTTTATTCACATCCTTGTCTTTTTTCCATCCCATTCTTCTACTAAGCTAACACTTTTGCTATTATAGAACAATCCAGTTTCTTCCCCCAAGTCAACCAGCAGGTTTTCAAATTTATTGGAGCTTTTAAAAAAATCTCACTAGAATCTATCTCCCTTTCATTCTCACTATAAAGTTCTTTTCATCTTTCATCCCAACTATTTCAAAATGCTATCATTGTCAATAATGTGGTTCTTCTTTAAGCCTTCATACATCCTGCTTCCAAAGAGAACTTTCTAAAAGACTGCCTGACTATTTCACTTTTCTCTTTAATGATTATTCATCTTACCATGGAATACCAAACGTCATAATCTCTTCCCTCTTCTTCAGCCTTATCAATAGCTTCTCTTCGTAAGCTCAGCTTTTACTTTCCCTCAAAACAACAAATGTTGCATCCTTTAAGCTTCGCTACACTTGTACATACTTTTCTCTTTCCCTATAATGCACTTTATCCAGTTCTTTGAACTCTTATTTTCAAAATTTGTCTTAAATGCCTCCTAGAAGCCTCTTTCCCTTTCATTTAGTCAATTTTTTCTCTGTGCCACTTTTCTCCATATTCATATGAATGGATAATACTACATGGCATTTATTTGGTTACATCTATATCTCTTCCACTAAACTTGAAATTGCATGAAAACAAAAACTCTTGATTATCCATGTCAGTATCATCAGATCCTAGGCACATCACTTGACAGAAGAGTAAAATCAGTAACAATTATAGAGTAAAAGAAAATAAATGTTTCAGTAATAAAAGATTCACCTTTAACCATAAAACTTATTTGTTTTAAATTATCAATTCCATAATGTCCCAATTAAACATATAGATGGAGTACAGGAATCATCAGTACAGCCAAAGCTCCTTTTCTTTTCTGAAATCTTGTTCCCTCTTTTTGAGAAACTGTTTAACCTTCCTGTAGGCTCCATCTTTCTGGCCATTTGATACTTAAATCTAATATATATATATATATAATTTTGTGCCCCCATGTGCAAGAAAGAGAGAGACAGATGCACACACACATACACAGGGAGGGAGAAAGATGAGAAGCATCAACTCATAGTTGAGGCACTTCAGCTGTTCACTGATTGTGTCTCATATGTGCCTTGACTGGGGAGGAGGGGCTCCAGCTGAGCCAGTGACCCCTTGCTCAAGCCAGCAACACTGGGCACAAACCAGTGACCATGAGATCATGTTTATGATCCCACACTCAAGCCAGTGACCCTGAGCTCTAGCTGGTGAGCCTGTGCTCAAGCCGGTAACCTCGGGGTTTCAAACCTGTGTCCTCAGCATCCCAGGTCAATGTTCTATCCACTGTGCCACCACTGGTCAAGCTATTTTTTAATTGTTTTTTTTTTTTTACCCCAAAAACCTTCTTATCCCATAAAACATTGGAGAGGTGATTATTTGGCTCAGACCTGTAAGTTGCTGTAGTTGTCTTCTTTTCCGGGTCCACAAGAAGTATGCAAGGGGAATGACCAACACAATAACCACAAGGACTCCAAATGCAACAAAGAATCTGTGACCTAAGCACAAGTAAATATTACAAGCAATGATAATGTCTTAGCTAAAATAACTGGGTCCCTAGTTACTATTCCTCTGTTAGGGCATTTACAGGATTGCTGAGGTAAATTTTATATCCTCAGAATTTCTTCTATTTAAAGTCTCTTAACAAGAGAGATTTTAAATAACACAGACAATTGGTCCCATGCTCATAAACCCCATGATATACCTGTAGCACTTGATGCCTCTTTGATTGCATTGCCTGTAGGAGAAAAAAGAAGAAGACTCAATTCTAAGAATAACATATAGAACAAATATTTCTTCTTCTATACACTTGGAACTTGTATAATGTTATTAACCAATGTTAACCCAATAAATTTAATTTAAAAACAAGACTAAGACCTCATGACTGATTGGGGGAGGCAATGGGTGAGAGGGAGATGAAGAAATTAAAACTGAATATTTGGATGGGTGGGGGTACCAATTCCTGGATTAAGGAATATAGATTTTATTTAGTTAATTTAATTAATTAACCTAAAATTATGGTCTTTTTTTTCTCTTCGCATAAGGAAACAGATAAGTAATATGCTTTTTCTTGGTGATGGCCAATATATAACAACAAGTATTTTCACTATTTCTTTAGACTGAAACATCATGATTCTCTCTCCACTAGATCCCTATGTTGACATACCCAATCTTTATATAATGCACTTGACTGCTCCCCCCTTCTTTGCTGCCAGAGATTCTAAGATTAATCCAGTACCTTGGCACTCACCTGAGCATATCACAGCAGCATCTTCCTTGTGCCCACAGTCACTGTGTCCCCAGGGTTTGGCAGGACAATTCCACAAGGAAGACTCATTCCCTTTGCACTTCACTTCATTGAACCATATGGGTCCAGTCCCCTGACCAAACGCAGCTTCTTTTAGTGCCTTCAAAGCTGAGCCACAGTCCAACTGTCGACATGCTACCTGTGCATTATCAAGGTCCCAGGAGTCATCACACACTGTCCCCCAGGAACCTTCATGCCAGACCTCCACACGCCCAGAGCAAGTAGTGTTTCCTTCTTGAAGTCTTATTTTGTCTGAAAAATCAGAGATCCCTAGGTCATTTCTGAGAAGATAAAAACTCACAAGAGGGCACATGGGAAAAGAGAGATTTAAAACTTTTTTTAAAACTCTTTTAGATGATGTTAGAGTAGTGACAGTGTGAGAGATACTCATGATCTCTCTCTTTGAAATTTCAACAAATTGAACTGCTATAACATAGCAAAGCAATCTTAGCTGGGCCTGCAGGATTTCCTGAAAGATCCTCTCACCAAATGGACTAAAGGTGGGAAGGGTTGTAATGGAGGCTGGAAGATAAAATGCATTTGTGGTTGACTCTGGAGAAGAGAGAAGCCTGGAGTAACTGGGTCTCCTTCTGCTGGGAGCAGCAGAGATTGAGGGGTTGAGGGGCCACTACTAAACCCAAGTGGTGGTAGAATGAGGGGTCATGGCCAGTGTTCCTGTGGTCTTCCCACAGCCTGCACTTGGCATAGAGTCAGAGAAAACCATGGTGTAGCCCTTGAGCCTCCCAGATACTGCCTCTCTTCTCTGGTGGATATAGAGAGTCTCAGAGACAGACCCCATAGCTAACTCTCCAGAGCCACTCCCTCTCCTGAAGAATAAAGATGCTATGTCTCTGGTTGAGACATGGGGAGTATGGTCTGAAGGCCTGAGATAAACATTACTAAAGCCCTAAAGCCCTCACAACACAGCCCACTCAATGTGACTGCAGTCCTGCCTACACCATTGTGACAGCAACATCCCAGGGAAGGTTATCCCAGAAATATCACAGAGCTAAAACTTGTACTACAGCTCTACCTACTGAAGAAATCAATAACCTTTCAAAACTGAAATCTTTATTTTCCTTTTGAATTTCATTTTCTTTAATTTTTATACATTCTAGTCTTATTTTTTGTGGGTATTTTGTTTGCTTTTTATTTTTTTTTTGTTTTTACTCTTTGGTTTTTTTTTTGTGGTTTTTCCTTTTTACTTATCATTATTTCTTAAACTTTTATATTTTTCAAGCTTTAGTTTTCATTTTTTCTGTGTTTTGTGTTAGAGTTTTTAACAATACCACTCTCAAATTCCATCAAGGAAGAAGAAATTGAATACCATGGCTACACAAGATGGACAAATAATTCAGAAAGAAAATGAATAATCTCCAGAA
The DNA here is from genome assembly GCA_037038555.1 of Rhynchonycteris naso. Lineage (NCBI taxonomy): Eukaryota > Metazoa > Chordata > Mammalia > Chiroptera > Emballonuridae > Rhynchonycteris > Rhynchonycteris naso. The sequence continues at coordinate 81,222,478 of CM073000.1, forward strand.
AGAAATCTCAATCACATGGAAACCTTGGAGTTAATGATAGAGAATTTAAAATTGAAGTTCTGAAAATACTCAATGAAATGCAAGAAAACATTGATAGATAATTTAATGAATTCAAAAGACAAATTAATGAACAAAATGAGTACTTCACTAAGTAGATTGAAACTTTACAAAATAACCAAACAGAGATGAAAAACTTAGTACATGAATTAAAAAATGAGGTAGCAAGTTTAGTTAATAGAACAGGCCAGATAGAGGAGAGAATTAGTGACAACAAAGACAGGCAACTAGAGATGATATAGAGGAAAGAATTAAAAGAAATGAGAGAGCTCTCTGAGAATTGTCTGACTCTATCAGAAAGAGATATATAAGAACAATGGGTATATCAGAAGAAGAAGAGAGTGGGAAGGGAATGGAGAATCTATTCAAACAAATAATTGATGAGAACTTCCCAAGCCTATAGAAAGAGTTAGATCCTTGAATCAAAGAAGCAAACAGAATGCCAAGTTACCTCAACCCAAACAGACCTTCTCCAAGACATATCATAATAAAATTGTCAAAAATCATTGACAAAGAAAGAATCCTCAAGGTAGCTAGGGAAAAGAAGAATATAACATATAAAAGAAGGCCCATTCAGTTAGTTATCATTGGACTTCTTAGCAGAAACTCTACAAGCCAGAAGAGAGTGGACCCAAACATTTAAAGTACTGAAAGAGAGGAATTACCAGCCAACAATACTATATCCATCAAAGTTATCCTTTAAATATGAAGGAGAAATAAAAACTTTTGTAAACCCACAGAAGCTGAGGGAATTTATCACCAGAAAAAGCTACTGCAGAGAATACTCAATAGAATTATTTGACAAGATACAAAGAACAAAACAAATCAAAGCTATAAGTAAATCCACCAACAAGTTTACAATATCAACAAGGATAATCTGTGACAACAATAACATAAAATCGAAGAGAATAAAGATCTGCAGTAGCAAAGGAGGATGGAGTGTAGAAGTACTAATATGACAAAGAACTCATACATATGAAAAATGTTTTTTAATAACCTAACGGTAGCCACCCACAAAAAAGCCATTACTGAAACACATAACTTTAAAAAGAAGAAACAAGGGAAAGAAGTATGGAATACCACCAAACAAAAACAACTGACAGAAACAAAAAAGAATCAAAGAAGACACAGAACTACCAGAAAACAAAACATAAAATGGTTATAGGAAATCCTCAAGCATCAATAATTATCCTAAATGTAAATGGACTAAACTCACCAATAAAGAGACACAGAGTAGTAGATTGGATCAAGAAGCATAACCTAACTGTATGCTGTCTTTGAGAGACACATCTAAGCTGCAAGGACAAAAGTAGACTCAAAATGAAGGACTGGAAAACAATTATCCAAGAAAATAATATCCAAAGAAAAGCGGTACAGCCATGCTCATATATGACAATGCTAACTTCAAGACAACAAAGATAATAAGAGACAAAGATGGACATTTCATAATGATAAAAGGGACATTGTATCAAAAAGACATAACACTTCTTAATATATATGCACTGAACAAGGGAGCACCAAAATATATAAGACATCTTACTAATTGATCTAAAAATAAAAACAGACAAAAACATAATCATATCTGGAGATCTCAACACACCATTGATGGCTTTAGATAGATCATCCAAACAAAAATTAATAAAGAAATACTGATCTTAAGCAACACACTGGACCGAAGGGACAGAATGAACGTTTTCAGGACATTTTATCCCAGAACATCAGATTATACATTTTTTTCCAGTGTGCATAGAACATTCTCAAGGATAGACCATTTGTTGGGCCACAAAACTAACATCAACAAATTCAAGATGATTGAAATTATACCAAGCACATTTTCTGACTATAAGGCTTTGAAATTAGAATTCAACTGCAAAAAGGAAGTAAAGAAACCCACAAAAAATGTGAAAATTAAACAACATACTTCCAAAAAATAACTAGGTCAGTGAAAATATAAAAGTAGAGATTAAAAGTTATATACAGACAAATGAAAATGACAACACAACATGTCAAAATTTCTAGATGTAGTGAAAGCAGTAATAAGAGGAAATTTTTATCATTACAGACTTATATCAAGAAACAAGAGAGATCTCAAGTAAACAATCTAACATCCCATCTTAAAGAACTAGCAAAAGAAGATAAAGGCAACCCAAAATAAGTAGAATAAAGGGAATAGTAAAAATTAGAGCAGAACTAAATGAAATAGAGAACAACAACAATTAAAAGAATTTAATACAAAAAAGAGCTGGTTCGTTGAAAAGATAAATAAAATTGGCAAATCCCTGACTAAATTCACTAAGGAAAAAAGAGAAAGAACTCATACAAACAAAATCAGAAATGAAAGAAGAGAAATTAACATCATAGATATACAAAGGATCATAGTAAAATACTATGAAAGATTATATGCCACCAAATTCAACAATCTAGAAGAAATGGATAAATTCCTAGAACTATACAATCTTTCTAGACTGAGTCATGAAGAAGTTGAAAACCTAAATAAACCAATAAGCAGGGAGGAAATAGAAATAACTATCAAAAACTATCCCCCCAAAATGTCCAGGACCAGATGGCTACACTAGTTAATTCTACCAAACATTCAAAGAAGAATTGGTACCTATCCTTCTCAAAATCTTCCAAAAAATAGAAGAAGAAGTAATACTCCTTAACACATTTTATGAGGCCAACATAATCCTCATACCAAAACCTGGCAAGGACAACACAAAAAAGAAAACTATAGACCAGTATCTCTAATGAATACAGATGCAAAAATTCTAAAAAAAAAATGCTCGCAAATCAAATGCACCATGTTGGTCAAATCAGTTTGTAAATATGATATATATGTTTGCTTGCTTTTAGTTTGCATTGGGTGTGGAAGACAGGCTGTAAGCTGGCAAAGTCATTATAACCTAAAGCTTAGTTTTACGATTAAGCTTTTCCCCACACCTTTGACTGTTGCATAATATGAGGTGGTGCACTCTTATGAGGAATCCCATTTATGCCTAAGATAAGTGACTTTGTATCAGAGGCTTCCTTATTTGTATATTGGCTTAAAGGTTTTGATTTCTACACTATAAAATGGTGCAGAGAAGCTCATGCTAGTGGAGAGCAGAGAAAGGCCACGTGGAGGAGAGGAGAAGCAGCCAAGATGGTGGAGTGCTGAAGGAGAAGCCAGTTTGTGCAGAGTTTGAGCAGAGAGAAGGAGATGGGGAACACAGGTGAATAAGGCTGGTGAGGTAGAAACTTTTGATTCTAGGAAACTTGGATAAGTCAGTGGCTTTGGGAGCCCTGAATGGAAAAAGAAATGTTATCCCACTGTGTGTATTTCTTGCCTGCTGGGTGCAAGCTAGGATTAAAGCTAATGGCCCACCAGTTCTTGGCTCCGTTGTTTCTTTACTGCCTGTCCAAATCAAATGTGAACAGGCATGGGCCAGGTGGCTGTGATGGTGGCCATGGCTACTAGCTTTACAAAACAACACATTAAAAAAATAATACATCATGATCAAGTGGGCTTCATTACAGGAGCACAATGATGGTTCAACTTAAGTAAATCAATCAATGTAATACATTACCATCAACAAAACAAAGAACAAAAATCATATGACCCTATCAATACATGCTGAAAAGGTATTTGATAAGATACAATATCTTTTTATGTTTAAAACACTCAGTAAAATGGGTATAGAGGAAAGTAACTTAAAATAATAAAGACTATATATGACAAACAGTGAACATTGTTCTAAATGGTGAAATAACAAAGGTTTTTCCTCTAAAATCAGGAACAAGACAAGGATGTCCACTCTCTCCACTCTCATTCAACATAGTTCTGAAAGTTTTAGCCATAGCAATCAGGCAAGAGAAAGAAATAAAAGGCATCTATTTTAGGAAAGAAGAAGTAAAGGTATCACTTTTTGCAGATGACATGATCCTGTATATAGAAAAGTCCAAAGACTCCACTGAAAAACTATTAGAAACAATAAATCAATCCCATAAAGTTGCAGGATACAAAATCATATATAAAAGTTTATTGTTTTACTATATGTAAATATGAAACTTTGGAAAATGAACTAATAAAACCCCAATTCCTTTTACAATTGCAATAACAACAACAAAAATACCTAGGAATAAACTTAACAAAAAATGTGATGGACTTATATACTGAAAACTACAAAGCATTACTGAAAGAAATTGAAAAAGACACAATGAAATGGAAAAATATTCCATGTTCATAAATTGGAAGAACCAACATAGTTAAAATGGCTGTATTACCCAAAGCAATATATAAATTTAATGCAATATTCATTAAAATCCCAATGTCATTTTTTTAAAGAAACTGAACAACAAAAAATATCACCATGTTTGTATGGAACCATAAAAAACCCTTAATAGCCAAAGCAGTCAGCAGTCATGAGAAAAAGAACAAAGCCAGTGGTATCACACTACCTGACATCAAATCATACTTTAGAGCCACGATAATTAGAACAGCATGATACTGGCAGAAAAACAGAAATACTGACCAACAAAACAGAATCAAGAGCCCAGAAATAAAACGACACATACATAGACAAATAATATTTGACAAAGGAGCCAAAAATACGCAATGAAAAAAAGAAAGCCTCTTCAATAAATGGTGCTGGTAAAATTGGAAAGCTACATGCAAAAAAATAAAACTTGACTACAGTTTGTCCCCCTGCACAAAAATGAATTCAAAATGGATCAAAGCCTGACTAGGCAGTGACACAGTGGATAGAGCATTGGACTGGGAGCAGAGGATGCAGGTTTGAAACCCTGAGTTTGCCGGCTTGAACTTGGGGTCATCTGGCTTGAGCGCAGGCTCACCAGATTGAGCACGGAGTTGCAGGCTTGAGCATGGGATTGTAGACATGACTCTATGGTCCCTGGCTTGAGCCCAAAGGTCACTGGCTTGAAGTCCAAGGTTGGTGCTTGAGCTCAAGGTCACTGGCTTGAGCAAGGGGTCACTCACTCTGCTGTAGCCCCCACATCAAGGCACATATGATGCAATCAATGAACAACTAAGGTGCTGCAATGAAGAATTGATGCTTCTCATCTCTCTCCCTTCCTGTCTGTCCCTATCTGTCCCTCTCTCTGACTCTCTTTGTTTCTGACACACACACATACACACACACACACACTGGATCAAAGACTTAAATATAAATTATATAGAAAAAACATAGGTACTAAACTCATGGATCTTGACAGTAGAGAACAATTTATGAATTTGACCCCAAAGGCAAGGGAAGTAAAGGCAAAAGTAAATAAATGGGACTATTTCAAACTACAATACTTCTACACAACAAAAGAAACTGACAACAAAACAAATAGGCAGCCAATCAAATGGGAGATGATTTTTGCAAACAACAGCTCTGATAAGGCGTTAATATCCAAAATAGATAAAGAACTCACAAAGCTCAGCAACAAACAAGTAAGCAGTCCAATTAGAAAATGGGAAGAAGGAGGACAGCAAGATGGCGATGGAGTAGGCGGTTGTACCAACTTCCAACTCCCAGAACCAAAGTGGATTATAACTTAAATTTAAGAACCATCTTCTGGATAAACCAACTTTGAACTAAACTAAGTGGACTCTTCAACCAAGGAACACTGAAGAAGCCACACTGAGACTGGTAGGAAAAGTGAAAACGCGAACAGCAGCCCAGAGAGACCTGTGTGGCGGGAGGAGAGTTTGGCGGAGAGGGAGGGACCTGGGTCCCAGGAACAAAGCCCCAGCCTGCAGTCCCAGAGCCTAGAAGAAGTGTTTGGACAGTATTGAGCTGTGAAACAAGTGAGGATACTGTTTGTGAGAAAGAGACAGTTTTCTCAGACCCAAGATTCTTCTTAAAGGGAAAGCGCAGAAAACCTCTCTCACAACCACTCACCCGGGGCTCCGGGGAATGGGGACAGAGGAGAGGACCAGAGCAGCGGGAAGAGAGTGTGGACTGGAAGGCACAGAAAGAAACACTCTGAGGGACAGCCACCCTAACCCCTGGGCTAAGTCACTTCCCTGATCAAAAATGAATATTTCCCCTGGAACTAGCAATACCAGCAAAGGGAGACAGGACACCAGCCAAACAAGCTCTTCCGTGCCACTTAGAACAGAGCTGCTTAGACGGAGGGAGCTTCCAGGATTACAGTATGGAATGTTAGAGTCTGAGCTGCAGCGCACCCACCCACACTGCTGAGGGCTTGCTGGAGGGACAGTGGCGGTGGGTCGCTGAAAAGTGGTTCTGTTGGTGGGGGCGGAGGCCCAGCCAGTGTGAGCTTGGTCTAGCACAGCAGGGGTGGAGGAGACACGCGAAAGCGGTCCAGCAGTTGTGGGCCTGCCTGCAACCTCACCGGAGGGGGAAAAGCGGGAGACCGGGAACGGGCAGAGATCTGCTCTGCAATGCTGTGCAAGCTGGCCCTGACCACGGGGGCAGTGCTGGAGCCCGGGATGAGGGAGGCTTGCAGCTGAGTGGACGTCAGCAGCCCCACCCGGCTGAGAAACCGTGCTTTGCGATCCTGCACAGGCAGGCCCTGACCTCGGGGGCGGGGCTAAAGCTCCGGACAGGCAGAGGCTCACAGCTGAGTGCATGTCAGCAGCCCCATCCAACCTGAGAAACTGTGGCGAGCAGGCTCTGACCGCAGGGGCTTGACAGAAGCCTTGGAACAGGCTGGGTCCGCAGCTGAGTAAAGGTGCTCACCTCTACCCTTGGTGCTGAGGCCTGCGGCTTGAGTGCAGTGTGCAACCCAACCTGTGGGGGTGAGGTGAAGGCCCCGACAGGTTGAGGCTTATAGAGCCGGGCACCAGAACACAGCCCCTCCCGCAGAGGAGAGGCAGAAATCACAGCAACAGCCTCAGTGGGCCGGCAGTGGCAACACCCATACCCAACCACCCTAGGCAGCAGCAGAGGGGGTGGCGGGTCTGCAGACAGACAACACCTAAAGAACACAAAGGCAACACCCATTGGACTCCAGTGGCCACAACCTTCTTATACACAGACAAAATGGGTAGGCAGAAAAATGCAACCCAAATGAATCAAGAGAAATCTCCAGAGAAGGACCTGATGAATCAAATATAACCAAACTACCTGATGCAGAGTTTAAAATAATGATAGGATGTTCAAAGAGATTAGAGAAACAATGGATAGTCATTACGAACACCTAAATAAAGAGATAACAAGTATAAAAAACGAAATTGAAATAATAAAGAATCAGACAGAAATGACAAATACAGTATCAGAACTGAAGATCACAATGGAAGGATTTAAAAGCAGGATAGATAACGCTGAGGATCAAATCAGCAAGTTAGAGGACACAATAAACAAAGGCACAGAAGCAAAGCAGAAAAAAGAAAAGAGACTCAAAAAATGTGAGGAAACTCTAAGGGAGCTCTGTGACAACATGAAGAGAAATAACATCCACATCATAGGGGTTCCTGAAGAAGAAGAGAGAGAACAAGAAATAGAAACTTTGTTCAATCAAATCATAGCAGAAAACTTTCCTAAATTAAGGCTGGGAAACATTTCACACATTCAAGAAGCACACAGAATTCCATTAAAGAGAAACCCAAAGAAATCTACACCAAAACACATCATAGTTAAAATACCAAAGCTAAGGAATAAAGAGAAAATTTCAAACGCTGCTAGAGAAAAAAAGGCTATCACCTACAAAGGAGCCCCCATAAGGATGACATCCAACTTCTCAACAGAAACACTTGAGGCCAGAAGGGAATGGCAAGATATATTCAATGTAATGCAGAACAAGAACCTACAACCAAGACTACTCTATCCAGCAAGGCTAACATTTAAAATTGAAGGAGAAATAAAGAGCTTCCGAGACAAAAAAAAAGCCTCAAGAAATTTATTAAAACCAAACCAATTCTGCAAGAGATACTAAGGGGCCTGTTGTGAACAGTTCAAAGGAAGGAAAGGATATAGCAAAAGAAGAATACAGCTTTAAAGAATAAAATGGCAATAAACAACTACATATCAATAATAACCTTAAATGTAAATGGATTAAATGATCCAATCAAAAGACATAGGGTATTTGTGTGGATAAAGAAACAGGACCTATACATATGCTGTCTAAAAGAGACACACCTTAAAACAAAAGATGCACATAGACTGAAGGTAAAAGGATGGAAAAATATATTTCATGCAAATGGAAATGAAAGAAAAGCCGGGGTAGCAATACTTATATCTGACAAAATGGACTTTAAAACAAAGGCTGTAGTAAGAGATAAAGGAGGACACTACAAAATGACAAGGAGAAAAAATTCAACAGGAAGATATAACTATTATAAATATATACACACAAAATATAGGAGTTCCGACATACATAAAGCAGACTTTGATGGATATAAAGGGCGATATTAACAGCAATACTATAATAGTAGGGGATTTCAATACCCCACTAACATCACTGGATAGATCCTCAAGAAAGAAAATTAATAAAGAAACAGCAGACTAAAAGAATACACTAGATCAACTTAATTTAATAGATATCTTCAGATCTTTTCACCCTAAAGCAGTAGAATATACATTCTTCTCAAGCACTCATGGTAAATTCTCTAGGATAGACCACATGTTAGGACACAAGTGGTCTCAACAAATTTAAGAAGATTGAAATCATATCAAGCATTTTCTCTGATCACAATGCCATGAAACTAGAAATTAACCACAAAAGAAAAACTGTAAAATACTCAAACACTTGGAAACTAAATAGCATGTTATTAAATAATGAATGGATTAACAATGAGATCAAAGAAGAAATAAAAAAGTTTCTAGAAACAAATGATAATGAGCATACATCAACTCAAAATTTATGGGACACAGCAAAAGCTGAACTGAGGTGAAGTTCATTGCACTACAGGTATACCATGAGAAACTAGAAAAAGCTCAAATAAGCAACCTGACCCTGCATCTAAAAGAACTAGAAAAACAACAGCAAATAAAGCCCAGGACCAGTAGAATGAAGGAAATAATAAAGATCAGAGTAGAAATAAATGACGTAGAGGCTAAGGAAACAATACAGAGGATCAATGTAACCAGGAGCTGGTTCTTTGAAAAGGTAAACGAGATCTATGAACCTTTAACTAGACTCACCAAGAAAAAAAGAGAGAGGACTCAAATAAATAAAATTAAAAATGACAGTGGAGAAATAACAACTGACACAACAGAAATACAAAGTAATGTAAGAAAATACTTTGAAGTACTCTATGCCAAAAAATTAGACAACCTAGGTGAAATGGACAAATTTCTTGAATCATATAATCTTCCAAAAATCAATCTGGAAGAATCAGAACACCTAAACAGACCAATTACAACAAATGAGATTGAGACAGTTATCAAAAAACTCCCCAAAAAGAAAAGTCCTGGGCCTGATGTCTTCACAAGTGAATTCTATCAAAAATTCAAAGAACTAACTCCTATCCTCCTCAAGCTATTTCAAAAAGTTCAAGAGGAATGACGACTTCCAAACTCCTTTTATGAGGCGAGCATAATTCTGATCCCAAAACTGGGCAAAGACAACACAAAGAAAGAAAATTATAGGCCGATATCCCTGATGAATTTAGACGCTAAAATTCTCAACAAAATATTAGCCAACCGGATCCAGGAATATATGAAAGAAATCATACACCATGATCAAGTGGGATTTATTCTGGAGAGGCAAGGCTGGTTCAATATTCGCGAATCAATCAATGTGATTCATCACATAAACAAAAGGAAGGACAAAAATCACATGATAATTTCAATAGATGGAGAAAAGGTATTTGATAAAATCCAGCACCTATTCATGCTCAAAAATCTCAGTAAAGTGGGAATACAGGGAACATTCCTTAAAATGATAAAGGCCATCTACGACAAACGCACAGCAAACATCATACTAAATGGGCAAAAATTAAAAGCAATCACCTTAAGATCAGGAACCAGACAGGGGTGCCCCCTTTCACCACTCTTATTCAACATAGTTCTGGAAGTCCTATTGTAAAGCCAGTAGTCGAGGCCGCCATCACAGCAGCCTGACCCATGCAGGTTCGCATTAGATTCGGACAGATGACAACGAAACACAGGAGCCACAAACTGGTGAGCCATCAGCTTTAATTCTAGCTTGCACCCGGCGGGCAAGCAAAAACACACACTGGGCTCCAAAACCCACACATTCAGTGCTCACAAAGCTACTGACTTATCCGAGTTTCCTAGAATCAAAGGTTTCTAGCTCACCAGACTTATTCACCTCTGTTTCCCATCTCCTCCTGCACAAACTCTTAACAAACTGGCTTCTTCCTCAGCACTCTGCCATCTTGGCTACTTCTCCTCCACATGGCCTTAATCTGCTCTCCTCTCTAATACTAACCTCAGGAACTCTGGAACCAAGAGAGAGAGATCTAGCTACCGGTCCACCCACTTTATAGCGTAGATAATCCAAACATTTAATCCAATTATACATTCAAGAAAGTCTCTGATACAAAGCCACCCATCTGAGGCATAATGGGATTCCTCAAGAGAGTGCACCACCCTACATCATCCAATCAGTCAAGGGTGTGGGGAAGAGCTTACTCTTAAACTAAATCTTAGGCTATAATGACCTGGCCTGCCTACATTACAGCTTTTCCCCCACAGCCATCTCAAGCATAAGGGCAAATAATATCACCTGGATGACGGGCTTCAATGTGGGCAGCGCCATCTTTAACAAAGTGAGCATATTATATTTTATCTGCCGAACACCTATCTACAGCAATCAGACAAGAAGAAGAAATAAAAGGCATTCAAATTGGAAAAGAAGAAGTAAAACTCACTATTTGCAGATGATACGATATTGTATATTGAAAACCCTAAAGTCTCAGTCAAAAAACTACTGGACCTGATACATGAATTCAGCAAGGTGGCAGGATATAAAATTAATACTCAGAAATCAGAGGCATTTTTATATACCAACAATGATCTGTCAGCAAAAGAAATTAAGGAAACAATCCCCTTCACTATTGCTACCAAAAAAATAAAGTATCTAGGAGTAAATTTAACCAAGGAGGTTACGAACTTGTAACTCGGAAAATTATAAAACATTGATAAAAGAAATCAAGGAAGATACAAACAAGTGGAAGCATATACCGTGCTCATGGCTAGGAAGAATAAACATCATTAAAATGTCTATATTACCCAAAGCAATTTATAAAGTCAATGCAATGCCAATTAAAATTCCAATGACATACTTCAAAGATATAGAACACATATTCCAAAAATTTATATGAACCAAAAAAGAACACGAATAGCCTCAGCAATCTTAAAAAGAAAAAATAAAGCAGGAGGTATCACTCTTCCGAATATCAAGGTTTACTACAAGGCCATTGTACTCAAGACAGCCTGGAACAGGCACATAGATCAATGGAACAGAACAGAGAACCCAGAAATAAACCCACAGCTTTATGGACAACTGATATTTGACAAAGGAGGAAAAAACATACAATGGAGTAAAGACAGCATCTTTAACAAATGGTGTTGGGAAAATTGAACATCTACCTGCAAAAAAATAAAACTAGGCCATTAACTTACACCATTCACAAAAACAAACTCAAAATGGTTAAAAGACTTAAATGTAAGCCATGAAACCATAAGCATCTTAGAAGAAAACATAGGCAGTAAGCTCTCCGACATCTGTAGCAGCAGTATATTTGCCGATTTATCTCCACGGGCAAATGAAATAAAAGGCAAGATAAACAAATGGGACTATATCAAACTAAAAAGTTTTTGTATAGCAAAAGACAATAAGAACAGAATAAAATACAAACCACACAATGGGATAACATATTTGACAGCACGTCTGATAAGGGGTTAATAACCAAAATTTATAAAGAACTTATAAAACTCAACACCAGGAAGACAAACAATCCAATCAAAGAATGGGCAAAAGAAATGAATAGAAATTTCTCCAAAGAGGACATACAGATGGCCAATAGGCATATGAAAAAATGCTCAACATCACTAATCATTAGAGAAATGCAAATTAAAACCACAATGAGATATCACCTCACACCAGTCAGAATGGCGCTCATCAGCAAAACAACACAGAACAAGTGCTGGCAAGGATGTGGAGAAAAGGGAACTCTCCTGCACTGCTGGTGGGAATGCAGACTGGTGCAGCCACTGTGGAAAATAGTATGGAGATTCCTCAAGAAATTTTAAATCGAACTATCTTTTGACCCAGCTATCCCACTTTTAGGAATATACCCTATGAACACCATAGCACTGTTCGAAAAGAAGAAATGCGCCCCCATGTTCGTGGCAGCATTGTTCACAATAGCGAAGATCTGGAAACAGCCCAAGTGTCCGTCAGAAGACGAGTGGATTAAAAAGCTATGGTACATATATACTATAAAATACTACTCAGCCATAAGAAATGATGACATCGGATCATTTACAACAAAATGGATGGACCTTGATAACATTATACGGAGTGAAATAAGTAAAACAAAAGAAACACTGAGAACAGCATGATTTCATATATAGGTGGGACATAAAAGTGAGACTATGAGACATGGACAAGAGAGTGGTGGTTACGGGGTGGGAGGAGGGAGGAGAGGGTGGGTGACGGGGGAGGGGAGGGGCACAAAGAAAACCAAATAGAAGGTGACAGAGGACAATTTGACTTTGGGTGATGGGTATACAACATAATTGAAAGATAAGATAACCTGGAGATGTTTTCTTTGAACATATGTACCCTGATTTATTAATGTCACCCCATTATAATTAATATAAAGAAAAAAAGAAAAAAAAAGAAAATGGGAAGAAGACCGAACAGACACTTCTCCCCAAATGATATACAAATGGACAACAGATATATGAAAAAATGCTTATCTTCATTAGCTATTCAAGAAACGCAAATCAAAACTACAATGAGATACTTCCTGTTATCTTATTGAGATAACACCTGTTAGATTAGCTATTATCAATAAGACAGGTACTAACAAGTTTGAAGAGGCTGTGGAGAAAAAGGAAACGTTATTCACTGCTGGTGGGAATGTAAACTAGTACAACCATTATGGAAGAAAGTATGGTAGTTCCTCAAAAAATTACGAATAGAATTACCATATGACCCAGCAATCCCTCTGCTGGTTATCTATCTCTAAAACTTGAAAGCGTTGGTATGTAAAGATACATGCATCCCCATGTTTATCACAGCATTATGTACAGTGGCTAAGACATAGTAACCACCACCATGTTCTTTGATAGAGGATTGGATAAAGAAGATGTGTTACAGATATGCAATGGAAGAAATGATGACATAGTGACATTTACGACAACATGGATGGACCTTAAGAACATTGTACTGAGTGAAAGAAGTCAGAAAAAGCTAAAAGCTGTATGAGTTCACACATAGGTGGGATATAAAACTGAGACTCATGAACATAAATAAAAGTGAAGTGGTTAGTAGACAGAAGGAGAAATGGGGGAAGGGGTTGGGGAAGGATTAAAGAGAGACAAATACATGGTGACAGAAAATGATTTGACTTTGGGTGGTGGGTATACAACATAATCAATAGTTCAAATGCTACGAAAACGTTTACCTGAAAACTATGTACTCTTATTGATTAATTTCACTTTGTTAAATTTAATTTTCTAAATTAAAAAATGAGCTTGGGAGATTGTCAGGTACATGGAAATCTTCCAAGTTTAAGGAGATGAAGAAGGGGGTAATACATTAGGATTGATCTTTATGACTCCTTTCTCTTTATATTAGTACAGGAAGATAATATTTGAAAGAAAAATTGGAAAGATAAGGTGGAATATTATTCACTATTCAAATACTGAATCACATTCTCTGTTTCTAATTTGTTCACAAAGAAAGCAATTGAATAAAACTTTCAGAACGACCATGGGAAGTATAATACTCTTTGGAAAAATAATCTCTGAACCTGAAAACCTGTTGTTTAAATTAAATAAAACTAATTATGCCACACAGATAATATAGGTATTAACTAGAGCCATAATGGCGAACCTATGACACGCGTGTCAGCACTGACACGCGTAGCCATTTTTGATGAGACGTGGCCACATGCGGCCACATACCAGAGAAGTGTGGGACCGCATGCCGAGAAGGAAGGATGTTTCATCCTCGGATAAAACATCTGCTGTAGTGTAGACACTCTGTGCTGGGGGTCTGGAGGCTAAAACAACAGAACTCCGGCACAGAGTGTCTAGTTCTGGGACTTCCGGTTAGGCCGTTTTTCTCCAAGTGACACATCACCCGAGTTATGCTCGGTTTTCTGGCGAATTTTGACACACCAAGCTCAAAAGACTGCCCATCACTTAACTAGAGTTTACTCATTGCTACTTAATGAGATCAGATGGTCGTGGAGTCACAGAATGGAATATTCATATAAGCCAACAGATACTCACTAGCACATGTGATCCAGGTCTCCTCGGAGGGGCTTGCCAGTCTCTGCTCCCATGGAGATGATGGACACTTCCATAATGTGTCAGGTCCTTTAGGACACTGAATATTGTCCACCCACATGTGCTTGGGCGTTGTCTTGGCTACAGATACAGGGCTGATGGTCCCTTCCTCTGCACAGCCCAGCTGCCTGCATACCACCCCCACAGTGGTTGCAGACATGTTACTCTTGCCAACGCTGCCCCAAGCTCCATTGTAAAAAAGTTCCAGACGTCCTGCACAGGTCTTTGTGCTGGTTTCACCACTCAGTCTAAGAGACATGAACTCTGGGGTGAAATACAGAGTTAGTAGTTTCAGGTCTTCTCTGAAAATTCACAGGATTCCCTTCTTTTAATCCTAATGTGAGAATGACTTCAAACATTAGCACACTACGTCAATTAGTAGTAATTCTTTAGTGATTTCTGGGTAATTCAGTAGATTTTGGTAAAATATAGTATTTGTTCTATACCTTTTGATTTTCTAGTCTTCGTTTTTGTACTCAGGAACCTCTTTAGGATGCGAACAATGGTTTGAAATGGATTTCTAGATTGCAATAAAAGACTCAAAGTCTTTTGTTAATTACAGTTTGAATTTTTTTCCTAAGTTACTGTATTTTATCCTCAAGAACCTTATTTCACTCATTTTTGCAACTGTTCTGGACAGTTAAATTTAGTGAGATATTCAGACACCAAAACCAAGATTTTGTATACATTACCTTAAAATGAAATATTTCCCTTTCTGACACATCACAGGTTTGTTGCATATATTTTCTACCAAATCTGTGTCATTAAATGTGAATGGTATCCAAATCATTTCTGGCATACAGAATTTTTCACTTCCCTAAGTAGCTGAATCATAGTATTGTTTTTCCTATATATTACAACTGAGTACATTTTTCTACTTCACAATAATTTCTATAGCTTGCCATGTAAACAAAACAAGATCAGTGGCCTTTATGCTAATTTTTGCTGCTATGACAAATACAACTAATTTGTCTGTTATGAAAAATTTCTTGGACATAGTATCTTTTTCTCTGTAGAATGTAGCCCTGAGTTCTTTCTTCTTGTCCCTTTCAATCTACTTCTTTATCAATACAGTAATTATTAAGTGGTGCATTGAATCCTTACCCAATATCCAGCTCCACATATATTTATAAGAAAACTTCTCATTATTGGTTTTGTCATCATTTTCATGATATGCAAGCTCATTTATGAGTTTTTCTCCTTCTGACTTTATACCACCTTGCACAGGAGGTAGCACTAATTCATCAAACCTATACTTCTGGGATCCTGACTCCTGCAATAGTTCCCTCCATACCTGCTTTTCAGGGAATTCTCTCAGATTAATACCCCCCACTATCCTTTGCCTTACTTCAGTCTTTTCTTATGAAATTATGACCAGAGGTTATGTGTAGAACCTACCTGAGCAGATTACTCCTGCATCCTCCTTATGCCTGCAATTGTGGCGCCCCCAGCCATGTGAATGGCATTGCCAAATATGAGCTTCTTTTCCCTTACAGTTTATCTCATCCAGCAAGATGGGTCCTGTTCCTTCCCCAAAATAAGCAGAACCAGTGGCATTAATGGCCTCTCCACAGCTCAGTTGCCTGCACACCACATGGGCATCATTCAGGTCCCAGCTGTCATCACAGATGGTCCCCCAGGAGCCCTCATGATAGACCTCTATTCTTCCAGCACAACGACCACCTCCATTTACCAGGCGGAGTTGACCACTCTCTGTAAATAGAAAGTAAGATATGAATACAACACACTCCAAAAGACTGAGATCATTTTTATAGATTGGTCACTGATTCTCACCTATGCAGGGAACAGAACTTTCTTCTAAAATGGTAGAGCTTGTTGGGTTCGAAGATGATGAGTTGCACGGGGATAGTGTCTGACTCTGGTTTCCTGCAAACAGCAAACTGCTCAGTCATACAAGATTCAAACAGGAAGGTGAGGAAGGGAGGCCAGATGAAGTATTAGACAGGTGGGCTGAGGACAAACAAAGGTTTAGAGAGAAAGGGGAATGGGTCAACCAGGCAGAAAATTATTCAGGTGCTTGGAGAAGGGCTGGTACACGGTAAGCACTAAATAACTATGAGCTCCATGAAAATTAAGTTTGCACTTTCTCTAAAAAAGGCAAATGAAGTTACCATTCTGGTACTTTTCTCATGACCCCTCAAAATAGATCTTTCCATTTTACTTTTGTTCTTACCCATAGGTACACCTGCTCTTAAGGCACACCACCATGGGGGAGGCTCCTCATTGACTGCTCTTGATCCTCTTACCTGAGCAGATGACAGAGGCCACTTGCTCTGCAGAACATAGCGGTGCACCCAGAGCAGTTATAGGGCAATCTCCCACGTGCTGCTCAGTTCCAGTACAGTGAAACATGTGCCTCCAGACCTGACCATTTCCTTTTCCAAAATGTGCTCCTTCGGGGATAGAAAGAGCAACTCCACATTTTAGCTGCTGGCACAAAACATGGGCATCTTCTATGTCCCAGTGAGAGCTGCAGAGAGATCCCCAGGTCCCTAGAACCTTGAGCTCCACTCTTCCTTCGCAACTAGACTTGCCATTCACCAAGCGGATTTCTGTGTATCCTGGAAGGAAAAGGGGCTTTAAAAAGATGTCTATGATTACCTACCCCTACTTTCTTTACTGTAAAAAAAAACCCCAAAAAACAAATTGAACAAGTTCTTTCCATCTTACGTGAGCAGACTACCCCAACATCTCTGCTGTGGCTGCAAGTCCCATCTTGACGGGGTGCTACTGGGCAAAGGGCAAGATGAGACTCGTGCCCTTCACATTGAAATTCATCAGTCCATATCTGTCCACTTCCTTTTCCAAAGTAAGCTCCCCCGAGCAGAGAGATGACTGTGCCACATTGCAATTCCCTGCACAGCACACTGGCAGCTTCCAGAGAGAAGTCAGAGTCACAGACAGAGCCCCATGTGTCGCCATATTTTACTTCAACACGACCAGAGCAAGGAATGTCCCCTCCAGCCAGTCTGGGTTTCCTGTGGTCTGAAAAATAATATTGCAGTGAGAGATAACATAATTGCAAGATTTTTCCTTCAGATGGAAGTAAGGAAAGGAGTGAAAAGTGAGAAAGGGAGGCCAGGGTGTTTAATGATTTTTTCACACTCATTCCTCTTGGTCTTTCTGCCTAGAAGTGGGCATAGCAAATTCTAGATCTGCCCATGCCTCATTAGACAATTTCATTCAAATTCTGAAACTTTGCCTCCTGGAGAAAGCCACTCCCAGAGGCATGACAACTTTTTCCTTTCTTTGTTTTCTTATGTTGTTCATAACATTGGAGACCACAGATAATGTGTATTTTAGACCTCTGTTTTTTAGCCCTATACTCAATTCTCTACCTACTAAAATTTGGGGTTTACCACAACCTTTTAAAATGGTCTTATGGAAAGGTTTTCAGTGCACCTTCTGTTTTCAAAATGTACATCAGACCTCTTTTTCTTTTTGATACCTGTAGCAGTTGATATATAAGACTTTCTCCGGTTTTCTCCTTTTCCCTGCCTGACAGAATTTTT
The DNA here is from genome assembly GCA_037038555.1 of Rhynchonycteris naso. NCBI lineage: Eukaryota > Metazoa > Chordata > Mammalia > Chiroptera > Emballonuridae > Rhynchonycteris > Rhynchonycteris naso. The sequence goes on from CM073000.1 coordinate 81,240,512, forward strand.
CATGGATTCCCTGACTGAAGGTTTTATTCTCAACTTACCTATCTTATCAATGGGCATCTCTTACTTGCCAATAAATGTATTCATCTATATTTTTCTCTTTAAATCTATATTCATAAAAATATTTACTTGGACATCTGAAACTGAAAGTGTTCAAAATTGAATGAATTTTGTATTGACAGGCCCACTGTAATCTTACCCAATTTATGATAACTAGACAAAATTACAATGACCTGAAATTGAGCCACTTCTTTATTCACCATAAATGTAATAATGATAGTAGTGAACACTGAGTGAATGAACACCTCTTCTATAATGGCACTTTATTAAGTATTTAACAAACATTATTTTGTCCTTGAAATTGCCTTAGGGGATAATTATTTATATTATACCCATTTTACAAATAAGAAAACTGAAACATAGAGAGGTGTAGTAACTTGCTAAGGTTATATAGCAAATAGAAAGGGCTGGGATTTAAAGCTAGGCAGTATATTCCAGAGCCTAAAATCTTCACCCTCACAATAGACTGCATGTGTGGAAAGTCACCAAGCTCTGTCCGTCCTCCAACATATTTCTTTTGCATATGTTTTTTGCTATTGCTTTAATGTAATTTATTATATGTCATATAGTCTTTTGCAATAGCTTCCTAAGTGGTGTCCTTGCTTCTAAGTTCTTTTTCTAATAAATCAATGACATAGTTACAAATATCAACTGCATTTCAAATATTTTTACATTAATTTTGTCTTCAAGATAATTCAATGTTTCTATACTATTTATACAATAATTCATCCTTTCAATAATTATTAAGCACTTACAATGGATGGGTTTAAAAGTCTATCACAGCCCTGGCCTGTTAGCTCAGTTGGTTAAGAGCATCGTCCCAAAACAACAAGGTTGCAGGGGGTTTTTTTGTTTGTTTTTTAAAACTTTATTTAGAAAATAAATAAAATTAACAGGGTGACATTGATCAGTAAGAGTACATAGGTTTCAGGTAAACATTTCTATAGCATTTGAATTGTTGATCATGTTATATACCCATCACCTAAAATAATTTTCCATCACCTCATTTTTATCCCTCTTTACACCCTTCCCCCCACCCCAAGGTTGCAGGTTTGATCCTTGGTCAGAGCATACATAGAAAGCAACCAAAAAATGCATGACTGAGTGGAACAGCAAATGCTTCCCTTTCTGCTCTCTCTTTTTCTTTCTCTCTGTCTCTCTAAAAGTCAATAAAAATAAAGTCCTGGCCAGATAGCTTGGTTGGTTGTAGTATTGTCCCAGACTATGAAGGTTGCTGGTTCAATTCCCCAGTCAGAGCACATATAGGAGCATCTCAATGTGCCTGCCTCTCTCTCTCCCTACCTCTTAAATAAATAAATAGGTCTATCACAAAGATCAATCAGTGAGGATAGGTAATACTAATGCTACTATTAATAATCATAACAAATTATTGATTACTTGATGTGTAATTCCTGTGAGGTAAGTGTTTTTGTTACCACCACTTTTTTTTTTTTTAGAAAATTGCAGCACAGAGAGCTTTGGTAGATTCCTCAGTATCACCTATCTACTAAAAATAAGAAGAAATGATAGACATTAAGTTAGCATACTTTAAAATATTCTATCATGGCACCTTAAAGTCCTTAAGGCCTTAAGACCTGATTCTCCAGCCTGAAGTTGTCTGGGGATATTGTGCTTTTCCATGATTCTGTTGATTCTGTGCATTTGCAGAAACTTTTCTCTCGACTTATAATGTATTCCCCAACCTTAAATCAAACTTCTTAACACATGGATTGAAAGTCTTACCTGAACAGGTAACTCTTGCTTCTTTAGATTCATCACAGGAAAGTCCACCCCATTGCCAATTTTTGCAGTGCCAAAGAGAAGTCTCATTTCCATTACAGCCGTTTAATAAGATCAGCCATGTGTTTGTTGGTTTAATTTTGGAATAAACTTGATAGGATGTGTCGAGTGCAGATCCACATCCCAGCTGCCTGCATACCACATCAGCGGCTGTCAGTCCCCAGTTTCTGTCACACACTTTTCCTACTAGATTCTTAATTTCCACCTCTACTGCCCCAGCACAGCGGCTGTCTCCTCCTATGAGTCTCAGTTTTGTATCTGATCCATCTGCAAAGCAAACATAAACTTAGGCTATAGATACATGTAGAGGTTAACTTACAAAGAATTTTTTAAAATTTTGCTCTTCCCAAGATCCTGAGACACAGGAAATTATGGCTTTCCCATCTCATGTCTTTTCTCACAGCCAGTATAGATAATACATTTGATTAGAAATGAGATTATAGTTTCAAGGGTTAATAAAAATTGTTAATGGCAGAAAAAAGTGAACAAGATAGGTATTTAAAAAACCAAAATATATCATTATATATTTCAGATCTCCAGGAATATTTAGAACCTAATAACCATCAGAATAATTATTACAGAAAATTGAGTCAGACAACTCTTCAAACTAGTCAAATAAAGAACATGTTAAAAATTCATCACACACACAAAAACATTCATCACAACTGTAGAAGAATTCCCAACATAGAAATTATTAGATATTTCTGTCTCTTAGACCTTATATGTATTCTTATTTCTAAAGAACACAAGTCTTTCCTTCTCTGTTTTTAACTTACCAGAACATGTGATACCAGTATCTTCATGATGATGGCAATAATGCTTTCCCCAACCATGGTGTCTACATAGCCAGATTGCAGATTCATGTCCTTGGCAGGAAACACTGTCAAGCCAAATCGGTCCAGTTCCCTCACTGGCGTTAACTCGACCAATACCAGTGAAGTCAGTGGGGCATCCCAGTTGCTTACATGCCACAGCGGCATCATTACTATCCCAGCTATCATCACACACAGTTCCCCATTCTCCTTGGAATTTCACTTCTAATCTTCCTGAACAATTATTGACTCCATCCACCACTCTCAGGCCCAGGTCTGATCCATCTGTAAGAAGGACACAAAATAAATCAGCAATAAAGAAACAATAAGAGACTCTGGTCAAGGTTGTAGAGTAGGTACACTCTGTGCTCACTTCCTCCCACAACCACATCAAAATAATAAATAAATTAGAGAACAACTCTCATTGAGAAACACCTGAAGACTAGCTGAACAGAATTTCTATAACTGAGGATATAAAGAAGAAGCCATGTGGAGACTGGTAGGAGGGGTGGAGACACAGAATTAGCAGGTACCACCCTCACAGTGGGGCAATTAAGAATGCAGAAGAGAATTTTGGCTGCGGAGGTCCCCCTGAGGAGCAAAAGGTCCCAGCCCCACTCTGTGTTCCCCAACCCAGAGCATCAGTGCTTGGAAAAGAAGTCCTCACAACCTTTGGCTATGAAAACCAGTGGGAATTGTGTTCAAGAAAGACAAAGAACTTCTAGAGCTTGAGGCACTACTACAGGTTATAAAGGGACTGTGAGACTGAGACTCATTCACTCAGTCTCTCTTGATCTAAGCTCCAGTGCAGAGGAAGCATCTTGAAAAGCTCCAGGACATTTGAGGAGAAACTAAACTGAATAACTTCAGAGTGAAAGGTGGAGGGGCAAGGTTTGGGGCAACTCTCTGGAAATGGATGTTACTTTGTTGAACTCTTCCCATGCTGCCAGCCATGCAGTGGGAAATCCGTGCTCTCCGTTTATCTGGCTAACAACATTCTATACCCTGCTGATTCCCTGAGATCCTGCCCTACTCAACTCACTCCTCTGATCTGAAACTCTTCCAGTGGCTCTTCCACAAAAGTGGCATTCCATTGTCTTGCACTGCAGATTTCCTCCAAATCTCTTAATGGTCTACACACCCCAAAGAAGCAGCAGATAGTCTCAGTTTGCTAAGTTGTCCCAAGCTCCGCACAAGTGGCGACTGGTCTCAACTTGCATTGTAACTCTTATCAGGTGGCCCCAAGCCTGGCAACAATGGTGGCCAGTTGTGGCTTATAATGAGTTTCAACTAAGTGGCCACAAGCCTGGCACAAGTGGCAGTTGGCCTCAGTTTGCAGTGTAGCCCCTCCCAAATCTCTGAGCCCAGCACAAGTTGCAATCAAGTAACAGGTCACTTTGTAGGTTCTATCAAGATGTCTCAAGAGAGGCACAAGTGGTTGATGACCTTGGCCTGCATAAGAGACTCAATCAAAAGGCTCTAAAAGTAACACACTTATTGTAATTACAAGAATTAAAACAAGCTTGACCTGTGGTGGCGCAGTGGATAAAGCATTGACCTGGAAACACTGAGGTCGCCAGTTCAAAACCCTGCACTGGTCTGGTTAAGGCACATATGGGAGTTGATGCTTCCAGCTCCTCCCCCCTTTCTCTCTTTCTCTCTCTCTCTCACTCTGTGTCTCCTCTCTAAAATGAATAAAATAAAAAGAAGTTAATAAAAAAAGAATTAAAACAAAATTTGAACACTCAGAGAGCCTGAGGTTCACTGTGGATGCTGAGAGCCCTGCTCCTGAACCCCCAGTGTGAGGGGAGAGGAGGCAAACACAGACTCCCATGAGTTCCTCCACAGGATCCACTTGGCAAGCCTTCCCTTCCTCTGGAGCAAAGGATTGCCTATCTGAGGTCACTGCTTCATTGCTGGATTGCCTATCTGAGGTCACTGCTTCATTGCTTGGCAACAGAGGAGACCAGAAGATGGCAACAGAGTAGGTGGACGTTACAACTCCCACCTCCCAGAACCAAAGTGGATTACAACTTAACTCGGGAACAATCATCTTGAAAGACCAACTTTGGACTAAACTAAGAGGAATCTATAACCAAGGATCACCGAACAAACCATGCTGAGATTGCTTTGAAGGGCAGAGATGCGGAAAGGATTGCTCTGCTCCCAGGAGTGAGCGGTGGCCCAGAGGGACTCTCACGGTGCAGTGAATTGCTTGGAGAGTTGTGGGACCTCAGCCCCAGGACTGGAGCCCCAAACTAAAGCCCCAGAGACTAGAGGAGGTATATGGACCGTATTTAGCTGAGAGAAAAACCAGGTTACTGTTTGCAAAAGGGAGACAGAACTCTCAGACCCAGGCTCCATCTTAAAGGGACCGTGCAGAAAACCTTGTTCACAGCCACTTACCCTGGGCTCTGGGAGCAGGGAGTGCTGAGAGGACTGAAGTTGTGAGAGGAGAGTGTAATCTCGAAGGCACAGGGAGAGATTGTGGGAAACAGCCACTCAAACCCCTGTGCTGCTGAGTCACTCCCCAAATCTAAAGTGTCCATTTTTCCTGGGAGAAGCAACACCATCAAACAAAAGCTTTTACCCCACCCACTAGAGGCTCTTCTACTCCAGTTAAAGCAAAGAGTCACTTAAAAGCAGGGGTACATCAGAGACACAGGTTTTGAGTGCTGAGGTCTGGGCTACACTGCCCTCCACACTGCAGAGAACCCCTCAAAGGGGGGGGGTCTGGCTGCAGTGGCGGCAGACATGCACTTGCAGTGGTGGGAGTGGCACCCTGCGAGGTGGCCTGCTCACCCGTGGGGGCGGCGGCAGGTAAGGTGGCAAGGTGGCCCACATGATGGAACACTAGCCTGCGTGTCTGGCAGTGCTTGTGCCTGAGTGCCCGAAGGTGGGGTGGTGGCTGTGGGCCAGCAGACAGACCATACCTCGGGAACTCAGAGGCCACACTCACTGGCCAAGAGTAGATAAAAGCCAGCCTAAGAGTGAAGATGATATTTACAATGGCAACTGGGCCAAACAGAGGCAGCCACAAATTCTGAATTGCATGTAGCTCCAAGAAAGTTAAGGGCCAGTCATAGGCAGTGACCTCCACTGGTCTGCACCAGGTTCTGGCCAGGGAGGTCTAAAGCTGGCACATCCAGTGGCCAGATACAGAGAGCATTAGCTCAGGACCTAACAACCCTAGTTAGAGTGGTATCTTACAGAAGAACTCTTTACACCTGACCCAGCTAAGGCATAGAAAACACTGACACAAATAGCAAAAAGAGCAGTAGCAGCAGACAAGTAGCTCACAGTGGATTACAAACAACAGCTGATGCCAACCGAAGAAGATCTATAAACAATACAACTGGAAGTTGGAGCCAGACAATACCAACCCTATACTCAGTTAGCTACACAAACAGCACACGCAAAGGAGCAGTCTATACACATACAAAATGGGAAGACAGAGAAATGCAATCCAAATAAATCAACAAGAGAAATTCCCAGGAAAAGAACTGAATGAGATGGAAATAACCAAGATACTGGATGAAGAGTTTAAAAAATAATAATTGTTAGAATGCTCAAGGATCTTAGAGCAAAAATAGATGGACATAATGAGCACCTAAAAAAAGAAATAGCCAGCATCAAAAAGGACATTGAAATCATAAAAAATAATCAGACAGAAATGACAAACACAATATCAGAAATGAAAACTATACCATAAGGAATTTAAAGAAGGCTGGATGAAGCAGAGGATCAAATCAGTGATTTAGAGGACAAGATAAGTGAAAGCAAAGAAGCAGAACAGTAAAAAGAAAAGAGGATCAAATGTCTAAGGAAACTCTAAGAGAGCTCTGTGACAACATGAAGAGAAACAACATCTCCATCATAGGCGTTCCTGAAGGAGAAGAGAAAGAACAAGGTATAATGAACCTGATTAAAGAATCATAGCTGAAAACTTCCTTAAATTGAAGAAAGAAGAAGTCACACAAGTTTAAGAAGCACAGAGTCTCATTAAAGAGGAACCCAAAGAGACCTATACCAATACACATCATAATTAAAATACCAAAGTTAAGAGATAAAGAAAGAATACTAAAAGCTGTAAGAGAAAAGCAGTCAATCACTTACAAAGGAGCCCACATATTGATAACATCTGACTTTTCAACAGAAACACTTGAGTCCAGAAGGGAATGGAAAGAAATATTCAAAGTAATGCAAAACAAGAGCCTAAACCAAGACTTCTTTATCCAGCAAAGCTATCATTTAAAATAGAAGGAGAAATATAAAGCTTCCAGGCATAAAAAACAAAACAAAACAACCCTGAAGGAATTCATTACAACCAAACCAATGCTGCAAGAAATGTTAAGGGGCCTGTTGTAAACAGAACAAAGGGGGAAAGAATCTAGAAAAAGAGGAATGTAGATTTAAAAAATAAAATGGCAATAAACAACTACATATCACTAATTACCTTAAATGTAAATGAATTAAATGCTCCAATCAAAAGACATAGGGTAGTTGTATGGATAAAAAAATAGGACCCGTAAATATGCTGTCTACAAGGGACCCACCTCAAAATAAAAGATATACATATACTGAAAGTCAAGGGATGGAAAAAAATATTTCATGCAAATGGATATGAAATAAAAGCTGGGATAGCAACACTTATATCTGACAAAATAGACTTTAAAACAAAGGCTATAATAAGGGATAAAGAAGGTCACTACATAATGATAAAGGGAGCAATCCAACAAAAAGATATAACCATCATAAATATCTATGAGTCTAATACAGGAGTGCCTAAATATATAAAGCAGATTTTGATGGACATAAAGGGCTAGATCAACAGCAATACTATAATAGTAGGGGACTTTAATACCCCACTAACATCACTAGGTAGATTTCAAGAAAGATAATTAACAAAGAAACAGCAGCCTTAAAAGACACACTAGCTCAATGGATTTAATAAATATCTTCAGAACCTTTCACTCTAAAGCAGCAGAATATACATTCTTTTCAAGTGCACATGGTACATTCTCTAGGATAGACCACATGATAGTGTACAAAATAAGTCTCAATAAATTTAAGAAGATTGAAATCATATCAAGCATCTTCTCTGATCACAATGGCATGAAACTAAAAATTAAGTATAATAGAAAAACTGAAAAACATTCAAACACTGGGAAAATAAATAGCATGTTATTAAATTATGAATGGGTTAACAATGAGATCAAGAGAGAAATAAAATATTTCCTTGAAACAAATGAAAATGAACATACAACAACTCAAAATTTATGGGACACAGCAAAAATAGTCCTGAGAGGGAAGTTCATAGCATTACAGGAATACCTTAAGAAGGAAGTAAAAAGTTCAAATAAACAACTGAATCCTGCAGGTAAAAGAACTAAAAAAAGAACAGCAAGTAAAGCCTAGAGGAAGTAGAAGGAAGGAAATAATAAAGATCAGAGTGGAAATAAATGACATAGAGGCTAAAAAAAAAAATACAAAAGCTCAATGAAACCAAGAGCTGGTTCTTTGAAAAAGTAAATAAGATTGATGAACCTTTAACCAGACTCACCAAGAAAAAAATAGAGAAGACTCAAATAAATAAAATTAGAAACAAGAGAAGAAACAACTGACACAGCTGAAATACAAAGGATTGTAAGAAAATACTATGCAGAACTGTATGCCAAAAAATTACACAACCTAGGTGAAATCGACAAATTCCTTGATACATATAACTTTCAAAAATCAATCTGGAAAAATCAGAAAACCTAAACAGACCGATTACAATTAATGAGATTAAAAGAGTTATAAAAAACTCCCAACAAACAAAAGCATTGGGCCATATGGCTTCACAGGCGAATTCTACCAAATAGTCAAAGATGAATTAACTCCTATCATTTTCAAGCTATTTCAAAAAATTCAAGAGAGGGAAGACTTCCAAGCTCCTTTTATGAGGTGACCATAATCCTCATTCCAAAACCAGGCAAAGACAGTGCAAAGAAAAAAAAAAACTATAGGCTAATATCCCTGATGAACTTAGATGCTAAAATTCTCAACAAAATATTAGCAAACCAGATCCAGCAATACATGAAAAAAATCATACATCATGATCAAGTGAGATTTTTTTCTGGGGAGGCAAGGATGGTACAACATTTGTAAATCAATTAATGTGATTCACCACATAAACAAAAGGACAAAAGGAAGGAGAAAAACCACATGATAATATCAATAGATGCATTTGATAAAATCCAGCACCCATTTATGATCAAAACTCTCAGCAAAGTGGGAATATAGAAAACATACCTCAACATGATAAATGCCATCTATGACAAACCCACGGCCAATATCATAATTAATGGGCAAAAAATAAAGCAATCCCCTTAAGATTAGGAACAAGGCAGGGGTGCCCCCTTTCACCACTCTTATTCAACATAGTTCTGGAAGTCCTAGCCACAGCAATCAGACAAGAAAATGAAATAAAAGGCATCCAAACTGGAAAAGAAGAAGTTAAACTATCATTATTTGCTGATGACATGATACTGTACATAGAAAACTCTAAAGTCTCAGTCAAAATACTACTAGACCTGATAAATGAATTCAGCAAGGTGACAGGATATAAAATTAATACTCAGAAATCAGTGGCATTTTTATACAACAATAAACTCTCTGAAAGAAAAATTATAAAAACTATCCTTTTCAATATTGCAACAGCAACAACAAAAATAAAGTAACTAGGAGTGAATTTAACCAAGGAGGTTAAAGACTTGTACTCGAAAAATTATAAAACATTGATAAAAAATATCAAGGAAGATACAAACAAGTGGAAGCATATACCGTGTTCATGAATAGGAAGAATAAACATCATTAAAATATAGATATTACCCCAAGCAATCTATAAATTCAATGCAATTCTTATTAAAATACTAATGGCATACTTCAAACATATAGAACAAATATTCCAAAAATTTATATAGAACCAAAGAAGAACATGAATAGCCTTAGCAATCTTGAAAAAAAGAATAAAGTGGGTGGTATCACATTTCCTGATATCAAGTTATACTACAAGGCCATTTTACTCAATACAGGTTGCTACTGGCATAAGAACAGGCATACAGATAAATGGAACAGAACAGAGAACCCAGAAATAAACCCACACTTTTATGGACAATTGATATTTGACAAAGGAGGTAAGAGCATACAATGGAATAAGATAGTCTCTTTAACAAATGGTGTTAGGAAAATTGGACTGGTACTTGCAAAAAAAAATGAAACTAGACCACCAACTTACACCATTCACAAGAATAAACTGAAAATGGATAAAAACCTTAAGTGTAAGTCATGAAAGCATGAAAACATAGGCAGTAAGCTCTCCGACATCTCTTGCAGCAATGTATTTGCTGATTTATCTCCACAAGTAAGTGAAATAATGGACAGGATGAACAAATGAGACTATATCAAACTAAAAAGCTTTTGCACAGCTAAAGACAATATGAAAGAATAAAAAAACAAACTACACAATAGAACATATTAGACAATATGTCTGATAAGGGGTTAATAACCGAAATTTATAAAGAACTTATAAAACTCAACACTAGGAAGACAAACAATCCAATCAAAAAATGGGCAAAAGAAATGAATAGACATTTCTCCAAAGAGGACATACAGATGGCCAATGGGCATATGAAAAAATGTTCAACATCACTAATCATTAGAGAAATGCAAATTAAATCCACAATGAGATACCTCCTCACACCTGTCAGATTAGTGCTCATTAACAAAACAATACATAATAAGTGCTGGTGAGGATGTGGAGAAAAGAGAACCCTCCTGCTTTGCTGGTGGGAATGCAGACTGGTGCAGCCACTATGGAAAACAGAATGGAGATTCCTCAAAAAAATAAAAATCAAGCTGCCTTTGACCCAGCTATTCCACTTTTTGGAATATATCCTAAGAATACCAAATCACTGATTCAAAAGAAAAAAGGCACCCCCATGTCTATTGCAGCATTGTTTACAATAGCCAAGATCTGGAAATTGCCCAAGTTTCCAGTGGACAAATGGATTACAGAGCTGTGGTATATATACACAATAGAATACTACGCAGCCATGAAAAAAGAAAATCTGACCTTTTTCGACAACATGGATGAACCTGGAGACTATTATGCTAAGTGAAATAAGCCAGGCAGAGAAGGATAAATTTCATAGGACCTCACTCATTTGAGGAATCTAATGAACAATATGAACTGAGGAACAGATAGAGGCAGAGGCGGGATCAAAAGGACCAGAGGGAAAGCAGACAGAAGGAAAGGGGATGAGAGGATTAGATCAAAGAAGGAAAAGAGATTAGTGAAATTATATATACATAACACAGCGTTATAGAGAGCAGGACAGCAAATCCTGGAGGAAGGGGTGAAAGCGTTGGGGGTAGGGGGTAAGAGGGGTGTTGACGGGAACACGGGCATGGGGGAAGATATATTGGTGGGACACTTGAATCTATGTAAACACAATAATTTAAAATCAATAAAAATTAAAAAAGAAAATATAAAGAAACAAACATGACAAAAAAGTTCATCCTTATTATTGTTATAAATGCAAAATAAAGTGATATTTTTGCCCAAAGTTAAGAAAGAAAATAAAAGAACTCAAACACAAAAAAGTAAATGTCATCCTGGCACATACAAATCTCTGTCTCCTGTCCCCTATCCCCTAAGCAAGTATAGAACATAAAAGTTTATAGACAGATACAGTGCCACATTTTCACTAATACTTTGTGTTGTCATTCTTAATTTTAGCCATTCAATTCCTATATAGGGGTATCCCACTGTAATTTTTATTTACATTTCCTTAAACTCGTGATGTTAACCATTTTTTAAATTTGCTTTTTGGTCATTTGTATATCTTCTTTGGAAAAATGTCTGTTTAGATGTTTTGCTCATTTTTAAATGTAGTTATTGAGTTGTAGGAGTGCTTTATATATTTTGGATGCAAGTGCTTTATTAAAAATATTTCAAATATTTTCTCAAAAAGTACAGTGGTTGTAGCATAATGAGATTTTAATAGGAAACCAACAATTTTGTTTAATCATTTGATTCTGTAAATTTGAAATAATAGTTTGGGAAGATGTGAGTTAGTGCAGCTAGAGAAGGAAGGAGCTTCTGTAAATAGAGGGTGATCAGAAGGGCCAGGGAGGGTATGTGATTTGCTTTTAAACTCATCCAGAAAGCAAAAGTTGCTAGTTAAGCCGTTTCTATTTTTCTTTTCTTGCTTGCTTTTTTTTTTTTTTTTTTTTTGTGGTATCAAACTATTCTTTAAACACCTCCTTCAATCCTCACTATTTGAATCTTAATTTCACTGTTCATCCTTCCTCCCTAATCTATCTTACTTTCCACAGGTAGCCCAACCAGGTGGTGGTGCAGTGGATAGAGCGTCAACCTGGGATGCTGACTCACATTCAAAACACTGAAGTTTCTGGCTTGAGTGCGAGCTCATCAGCTTGAGCACCAGGACCCTGGCTTGAGCGTGGGATCATAGACATGACCCCACAGTTGCTGGCTTGAAGCCCAAGGTCACTAGTTTGAGCAAGGAGTCACTGGCTTGGCTGGAACCTCCCAGGCACATATGAGGAAACAATCAATGAATAACTAAAGTGCTGCAACTATAAGTTGATGCTTTTCATCTCTCTCCCTTCCTGTCTGTATATCTATCTCACACTAAAAAAAGGTTTTTTCCCCCACAGGTCAAAAGTTACAGGTATCAGAACTGGAACCTGAAATTAGGTAACAAAGTGACAAAGGAAGCAAATGTCATGGTGAATTTAAGAGTTGAAATTAAATTTAAGACTTTTACCCATACCCTCTTTTTCTTCTTTTTTGTCCTCTTTTGGAGAATAGAAAAAAATCCAGATTAGTTCTTACCTAAACAAATCACTCCGGCATCTTCAGCATGATCACAATTATGCTTTCCCCATCCTTGGTGTTTGCAGTTCCAGAGAGCTGACTCATTTCCATTGCATACAAGATCATCAAACCAGATTGGTCCAGAACCTTCTCGGAAATTGTTAGAGAAACTGACGGCACTACCACAATTAAGTTGTTTACAAACCACCGAAACATGTTCTATGTTGAAGTTATCATCACACACTGTTCCCCACTGTCCTTGGAATTTGATCTCTACTCTTCCTGAACACCGGTTCCGTCCATTCACCAGCCTCATCTCCAAATCGGATCCATCTAGAGCAGGGAAAAGACCAAATTGAAAGTGATATTTACTCAGAAGTAATTTTAGAAAATAAGATTTCTCAGGACACTTAAGGATTTTAGGTTTTCCTTAAGATAGTGACTCATTTTGGATATTGCCCATCTTTGCATATTGGACACTTTTAATCTTTTAAAAACTAATAATGAGGATTTTTATCTACATCTACTTACCAATGAAAATGTTTTACAGATTAAATTTACTTTTGGGTTTTTTTTCTTTGTTTCCTTTATTAAGACAGAGTAAATATTTTTTATGTAAAATAGATAAAATTGACTCAAAGTAATTATTTTAAAAAACTAGAAAAAAATTGGTCCACAACACAAAATAGTAAAAATGACAAATTGGTAATTTGTTGAACATTTAAAGTCTTTATTTTAATCTCTATTACAAACAATTCAGAGCATGAATAATTGAAGTTGAACTTGAAATCAGAAAACATAAAAAAGTAAAAATAAAATGCATAAGCATGCATAATATTTTGCAAGAACACCCTGTGGTATGCCAAATTATTAAAAATTAAGGACAAAAATTAAAGTAATTCATTTCTTTAAAATTTCCTGTTTAAATTAAAGGTTTTTCCTCCATACCCAAAGCATCTGGTACCTTTTCTAGAAAAGAGCAACTTTTTTATTAATAAAATTTTCTCTATGCACTTTACATTAGATTTTCCATTAGGGCTAAAATAACAGAGAAAAGATTTGAGATGAAATTTTGGGATATTTGATAAACAAGAACTGTTAGTTTTTAAACAAAATGTTTAGAAGCCACTTTTTGAAAAAAATCATCCAACCTTAAAAGCTCTAAACTCCAGGCAAATGCCTCTATTTAACAAGATTTTTTTTATTATAAATAATTAGTAATAGTAATAGTTCACAATCAAAATATGCATATGTTGGTCCAAGCGTCAGATATATTCTCTTCTTTAGTCTTTAAAACTTTAAGCATTATGTGTTATTACCATGATCCCTACTTGACAGTTAAGCAAAAGGAGGTTAAATAATTGGCACAGGACCAAACACCTAGGATGTGGGGGGGGGGAATGCAGTGTAACACCAGATTCTATTCTCTGTACTGTTATGCTATATTGCCACTACCCATATGATAATAATAAAATCTCCTAAGACCCAGAGGCTCTGAGGATTGAATATTAATCAGGGTGGAGAAGCTCAGAAATTCAGTCTCTGAAACCCCATGAAACTAGTAAATTAAGTGGCTATTCATTCTTTTTATTGTGCACCTGTTGGAGCCTTAGCTGAGTAAGTTGTAAAAGCAAGTTTGATTAACTCCATATTGAGACATAAAAAAATACAAAACAAGAGTTTAAAGTACTACGAGCCATTTCTTAGCTTAAAAAGTCAACTCTAGAGACAGCAATAAATATGGTGAGGGCCTGGCAAGATTTATTATGACTTTTAACTTTGCTGTAGGTGTTTGATATACATGATACTATTGCTTTTCCCTGAATAATGATCAACATAAAAGGCAAGAAGAAAGAGTAGTAGGAAAGGGAGGATTGGGAAGGGGGAGGAGGAAGTGAGGGGAGAGGAGGGGAAGAGAGAGAGAGAGAAGAGGACTGAGTTGTCATGGTAATGAAAACCAGTGAGCCACGAGGAAATTAATTTTAACTTTTAACACCTATTACATACCAGACAGTGTATCAGTAGCTTTATATGTATTCTATCATTGAGTTCTCAGGAGCTGAAGTTTAGAAAGATTTAACAGCTTGCACCAAATAATAGCATTAATGAGGGGCTTAGCTAGAATATAGTCCAGCATTTTTCTAGATACTAGCTTGTGCTGCCACAATTACACTACAATGCCAGGGTGGAGATAAGTTCTTTCTACAATCAGTCCTACTGTCTCTAAGAGATAGGCTGGGAGGTTGGGAGGTGAGAAGGCTGCATAAAAGGTCAATAAAGTGAGCAAGGAGAAATGAGAAGCCCAGGAATCTGAACTGGGTCAGACACTTGACCTTACAATTTGTCAGAAAAAGGTCTGACATATGATTTTCTGAGTTATTGTAAGGTCAACTGAGATAAAATTTACAAAATGTTTTATAAATTAAAACTACATAAATAAAATACATAGCATTGTACATTGGAAAACACAATTATACTTCGTGATACACCCTTCCTCCATAAAGAAGAATTAGTACTAAGAATATTTATTTCTTAAGGCCCTGGCTGGTTGGCTCTGCGATAAAGCATCAACCGGCGTGTGGATGTCTTGGGTTCGATTTCCAGTCAGGGCACACAGGAGAAGCGAACATCTGTTTCTCCTCCCCTTCCCTTCTCCCTTTTCTCTCTATTTCTTTCTTTTCCTCCTGTAGCTATGGCTCTGTTGGAGTAAGTTGGCCCTGAGTGCTAAAGATGGCTCCATGGCTGCCTCAGGCTAAAATAGCTGGGTTGCCAAGCAACAGAGCAAGGCCCCAGATGGGCAGAGCATTGCCTCATAGTGGGTTTGCTGGGTGGATCCTGGTCAGGGCGCATGCAGGAGTCTGTCTCTGCCTCCCCGCTTCTCACTTAAGAAAAAAAAAAAATATTTCTTGATTCAGTAAGTTAACAGTTAGTGGACAAAATGTATATGTTATAGGTCAATGCATGAAAGCAGAATGTTACTAAGAAAGGGTACAATTAATTAACTTAGATATAATGATTTTTTTTTTATGTAGAAGTAGGAGGTTGTGGTAAGATTACTGGATATAAAATTGAAGCTAGTCATTCCTCATGGATAGATGTATACAGAATCTCTTTTGATTTATTTTTTAATGTAGGCTTTCCCATGTGTTTTCTGGTCCTTTAGCCATGGATTAGGTAATTTTATAGATGAACTTAATTACTTACAAAATATTGGTTCCTTTTTTGTTTTGAACCCATCTACTTATTTCTTCCCACAAAGCATTTTCTTTATTTTTTTTCAATCTTTTTTTAATCATTTTTTATTTGTTTTTGTTTTATTTATTCATTTTAGAGAGGAGAGAGAGAGAGAGAGAGAGAGAGAGAGAGAGAGAGAAGCAGGGGAGGAGCAGGAAGCATCAACTCCCATATGTGCCTTGACCAGATAAGTGCAGGGTTTTGAAATGGCAACCTCAGCGTTCCAGGACAAAGCATTTTCATGTCAAAGGTTTAACTTCTGTAGGTCTTACCTGAGCAGGTTACGCCAGCATCTTGTTGGTGAGTGCAGTTTTGTTTTCCCCATCCATTATGCTTGCAGTCCCAGATTGCTGATTCATTTCCTTGACAAGAAATGCGATCCATCCAAATGCGTCCAGAGCCTGCACTGAAATTAGTCCATCCAGAGGCTTTGATAACAGTTGGACATCCTAGCTGCCTACAAATCACAGAGACTGCATTCTCGTCCCAGCCATTACTACACACAGTTCCCCACTCCTCTTGATGTTTCACCTCCACTCTCCCAGAACAGTTGTTTTCACCAGCCATGAGTCTCACGTCCTTGTTTGTTCCTCCTGCAACAACCGGTAAAAGCAGCAGTTGGTCAAGATCCAAAGAGCAAGGAGAAAATTACTGTTCTTTAAACTTTCTGTTTATTTCCAAAATCCAGGTTTGAGAAACATTCCTGACCCATCATGGTACAATAGGAGAATGCTATTTCAAAGAATTCAATTACAAATATTGGTATCATAGGCTTCAAATTGAACAATGGCATAAACCAGTAAAGCTAAGTAATATAATACTATATAATATCTTTATTTTACGGCTGATATTTTTTTATAATGTCAATTTATATAATCTTCATGGAGAATTTACTCTTTAAAACTATTTAAAGGGATAAGCTACCTAAGTTTCTCCAAAATCCCAAGATCGATAGAAAGAAGGCTGATAGAACGAAAAGACCAGTTACAAGGAATTTTATACTTATTTCATAGATATGTAAAATACCATTGTATATATTTTTTAAAATACTAGTTGAAGTCTAATGGAAATGTATTTACTTAAATGAAAGTTTAAATGAAGATACTTCCCTGTTATCTTCTACCATAAAATAAATTCCCTCTCTCCCACACTCCTTCCAAATGTTTCAGCCACCATCTCACGATTATTTTAGCTAACAAAGAAATCTGTGTTCTATACATCTTGCCTCCAAATTTTAGATAAGTTTTGGCATTTGAAGTTATTATAGTGTTCCTAAAATTGTCTTTATCCCAGTAATATTGAGGTTTCTCCTCCGCTGTATTATTTCTTATTTTTTAGTTAAACATTTAAAAATTTTAAGAAAAATGCATTTTTTTCCAATGAGAGTTTATTTTAATTTGAGAGGAACTATGCTATTGTTTTGTTCATTTTTTGTGTGTGTCGCATTGTTAGTTTCTTATTTTGCATGTTTCATATCTGATCCTTTGAAACCATGTAGTATGTTTTTAGATGCTATTTGACCTTCAGGAGAATTATTTGCTTTTCAATGATTCTTGTCAGAATGGGCTAAGGCTGCAAGTGGATTTGACAAAGTACTCACCAAGAGAACCAGTGATCAAACAGGCACTAAGAACTGAGACCACAGCAATAGTGAAGGGACTCAAGTGGACAAAGCATCTTCTAAAGTCTGAGAAAAAAAGAAAGAGGGCAAAAGTGTAGTCTTCCCCCAAAGAGACTTTGGAGAAGGTAGATGCTTTCAGAGATTTGAGATTTACAAAGAGGGTCACACCGAGACAGGACACCTTTCCTTCTAAATGGCAAGGCAAACAGAAAAAAATCATATCAAATAGCTTTTAAAATGTTCATGTTTATAGGCCAGTGGTTCTTAACCTTTTTTGAGGTACTGAACCCACTAGTTTCATATGCACATTCACCAAACCCTTCTTTAGTGATAAATAAAATATGATTTTTTTTTCCAAATTCAAGACATAGGTATATGTTTTTTTACTGGTGCACAAAATGAGCCGCGCATGAACATCACGTTGCTCAAAGAACAAAACCAACAAAGTGCATAAACTCACAACAAATTACGGTATCACCTTATTCTGGCCTCCGCAGCAGAGGCTTCTCCGAACCCCTGTGTTCGACTCATCAAACCCCTAGGGTTCGATAGAACCCAGGTTAAGAACCACTGTTATAGGCAATCTAGAGGTGAGTAATTATAAGAAAATTGGGGATGGAAAAAAATTGCAAGAGCAGCCTTAAAACCTGGAAAATTGAAAAGGCATTAATGAAATTTAGAAGTGGGCAGTTCTACCTAAAAGCACAGAGCAATATTCAACTAATGTGCTTCTCTCCGAGTCTACTGGATCCACATTTTTAGATGGCAAGTTTCATGAGGGAATAGATTATTTCCATCAGGTTCACCATAATTTCACTGGTATCTGGCATGGAGTCTGCTAAATAGTAACTGAATACTACATTGATGGAATAAACCAAGAATGGTTATACTGGAAAATTCCAAATATTGAAGCTTATCTCCAGATACAGCATAAAATGTTCTTTAAAGCTGGTGGCACCTTCATTTCTTATTTCTATATAACCTAACATTAATTTAAAAGTAACAATGCTGTGGTGACCACATAGGAGCACTTATTATGAGATAAGTCACTGAACTTCACAATTAGAATTTGTGCTTTCATGTAGTGTTATACTTCAATTAAAAAAAAGACTTAAAAAAGTAAAAATCCAAAATGAGTTTAACAAATTCATTTAAATTATAAAGTAGATTTTAACATTCAGGAGCATTATTCTACATTTCTTCTAGGTAATCAACTTTTAATTAATGTTCAATCTTACATGTTCTATCTTTTCTAACGATAATTGATTTCATACTCAGTACAGTTCAATTAATTTTAGTTCTTTACTTAATTTCACTTCAGCAGTGTTACAAAACTGATGGCAAATTTAATCTTTATTTCACAGCTTTATTTAAAGTCTATGGCAGATAAGAGGTACTGCCATATAACCTTAATGCCCTTTTCCTATTCCTTACTGTCCGGATGCCAATCACTATTAAATCACATCCTTTGACTATCAGAATAATGTTATGCTCCATTAAAGAATAAATGTAGAATAAACAAGAAACTTTTACCAGGAGATCCAGAGTTTTCATGTGGCATCATTCTGAGTTTGTCCCTTCCAAAGTCTTGTGATTCCTAAATCTTCTTGTATTGCTCCCTAGAAAAGTTCTCCTAACGAAGAGCGCCACTAAATATTCTAAAAATCATCTTACTTATGCACACAAAAAACCAGAAGGCTACATAATAGAGGAGGAGTCAACCAAAAAAGGGAAGTCATTAAAAGAGTAAGTTTCCCTTTTATACTCTTGTTTTCTTTACTGTGGAACGTAAAACAACCAAAGGAAATTGAGAAAAGTTCACTTTAGATTTACAAAAATTAAGGGAAAATATTAACTCATGTATTGCTGTTGAACTGAATATTTAAAATTTTTGCACTTTGTTTTAGACCGGCAATTTTCAACCATTTTTACCTTATGGCACACATAAAATAATTACTAAAATTCTGCATCACACAAAAAATATGGTATTTTTTGCCAATCTGACAAAAAAATAGGTATAATTTTATTTCATTCATACTGGGCTGCTATTGTTGTGTTGGCTGTTGTCATTTTTTTTAAAAAATTGACAATTTAAGGGAAAAGAGATCAGTGCTCCTGACCCTAGGGGTTTGGGGATAGGCACCTTCAGAGAGGAGAAGTGAGACAAGGGGGAAAAGAGAACCAGCTGCCTCTTCCTAAGAGTATTGTGACATGATCCGAAACATGAGAGAAAAGCTGTGAACTCCCATGAGTGCCAGGTTTTGATGTGGACTCCTTTTAATTCTACCACTATGGAAGTGTTAGGCATAAACCTGAAGTTTAGTATAGTTCTTTCAGTCTCAGATAAATATTATCAGGTGTTAGTGGTGGGCCAGAACTGGGAAATTAAAGAAGGTTTTTCAATTTTCTAAGGAGACATTAATTATGATTCATTCAACAAGGGCACAATAACTTCCTTGCATTTCTTGGCTATGCCAAATCCCTTATGCTCATTGTTCCTTCTCTGTGTACTGCATCCTCACCACTATTTTTCACTGAGCTAACTCATGTGTATATATATGTGTGTGTGTGTGGGTATGTGTGTGTATATATATATGCGTGTGTGTGCAAGTATATGTGTGTGTGTGTGTGTGTGTATCTGTTAAACACCACTTCACTAGGAAAAATAACTCTTTTAATTATTTCAGAAAATATGCACTATGGCAACCTGTACTTTGAAGATTATACCTCATTCTTTTTATAATTACTGATTGTTCATCTTACTTGCTAGTTTTAATAATCCAAGCATAAGTACTGTATCTTCTTTTTCAACAAGACATCCACCATTTCCTGCCAAATAACAGACACTCAATATTTTTTGTTATTGTATTAAGTGGTTTTAAAAATAGAAGTATCAATATGGTTTGTGTTTTACCTGTCTTACCTTGGTGGCAATATTGAGGATGATTGTAGGCAGGGGTGAAAATAAAAATGGAAGCATGAGTAAATGCAATGAAAGCAGAATGCTATCTCAAAAATCTACGAGAAGTATAAGAACAGCTTAATTAAAAAAAAAATAGGAGGGCCTGACCAGGCAGTGGCTCAGTGGATAGAGGGTCGAACTGGGATGTAGAGGATCCAGGTTCGAGACCCCGAGGTCGCCAGCTTGAGCGTAGGCTCATCTGGTTTGAGCAAAGTTTACCAGCTTGGACCCAAGGTTGCTGGCTTGAGCAAGGGGTTACTCGGTCTGCTGTAGCCCCATGGTCAAGACACATATGAGAACGCAATCAATAAACAACTAAAGTGCCACAATGAAAAACTGATGGTTGATGCTTCTCATCTCTTTCCATTCCTGTCTGTCTGTCCCTATCTATCCCTCTCTCTGATTCTCTCTCTGTCTCTGTAAAAAGAAAACCACACAAAAACAATAAAAACACAGTAGGAGGTACAAAATAAAAATCCTAGCAAATAATGTCTATTTCCATTAAAGATGAAGAAAAAGGTAATGTATTTACTCTCCCACATGAAACAACTGAAAAACAGACAAACTATGTAAAATAACAATTTCAGTACATTGACTATCAGACAACAAAGAGTAGTTATCTATGAAAGATGAGAAACTAACAAGTTGAGTCCCATGATTGCTTTAGTTTACTGCCTTCATGGGACATGGAATATGGAACCCAGAGAGTAATCTGAAAAGTCCTTGAGTTGGGAAGATAAAGCTGATAATTTAAGACAGTAGTTTTCAAACTTTTTGAAGTCAGGGCACATTTAAAATCCTACAGATAATTGTAGGTGCACTATATACAAATTTCTGAGAAATGTGTTATAATAATTAAGTCAAATATTAAAGAAAAAATATAAAGTCCAAGCATGCTTTTATGGTAATTAAATGAAATAAATACGACAAAATTAAATTTATTCTGACATTAAATATGTTACATTTTTTGAGTTATGCTTTTTAGAATTTGTAAAAAAGAGGGGTTAAAAAATAAAAAAACAAAAAAAAATATCAAATAAACCATCTAATTTTACACTTACAGGAACTTGAAAAAGAAAAACAAAGCCCAAAGAGATTAGAAGGAAAAAAGAAAAAAAAATCAGAGCAGAAATAAATGAAATAGAATTAAAAAAATACAAGAAAGATCAATAAAACCAAGAGCTGGTTCTTTGAGAAGATAAACAAGATTGACAAACATTTAAACAAACTGATCAAGAAAAAGAGAGGAGGACTCAAATAAATAAAACCTGAAATGAAAGAGAAGTAACAAATGGCAGTGAAGAAATATAAGAAATTGTAAGAAAATATTGCCAAACAAACTATATGCCAACAAAGTGGATAATCTGGAAGAAACAAAATTTTCTAGAAACATACAATCTTTTAAAACTGAATCAGGAAGAATCCAAAAAATATGAATAAACTAATTACAACTAATGAAAACAAAGTAGTAAAAAAAAAAACTTCCAACAAACAAAGGTCCTGGACTAGATGGCTTCACATGTGAATTTTACCAATAATTTCAAAGAGAGCTAATACCTATCCTTTTCAAACTATTCTAAAAAATTCAAGTGCTGGGAGAACTTCCAAGCTTATTTTACAAGGCCAGCATTACCCTAATTCCAAAATCAGATAAAGACACTACAAAGAAAGAAAATTATAGGCCAATATCTCTGATGAACATGGGTGCTAAAGCACACAACAAATTAGTAGCAAACCAGGTGTAGCAATATATTAAAAAGATCAAACCAGGATCTTTTGTAGTTCCATAAAAATCTGATTATTTTTTATTTTATTGCTTTAAAAATAACATTGGAATTTGAATGGGGATTGCATTAAATTTATTTATTGCCTTTGGTAATATGGCTATTTTAACTATTTATTTTCCAATCCATGAACATGGAATCTCTTTTTATTTCATTGTGTCTTTTAAAATTTCTTTAATTTTTTTTTTCAGAGACAGAGAGAGGGATAGATAGGGACAGACAGACAGGAATGGAAAGAGATGAGAAACATCAATCATCAGTTTTTCATTGTGGCACTTTAGTTGTTCATTGATTGCTTTCTCATATGTGCCTTGACTGTGGGGCTACAGCAGACCGAGTAACCCCTTGCTCAAGCCAGCAACCTTGGTCCAAGCAGGTGAGCTTTGCTCAAACCAGGTGAGCCCGCGCTCAAGCTGGCAACCTCAGGGTCTTGAACCTGGGTCCTCCACATCCCAGTCCGACACTCTATCCACTGTGCCACCGCCTGGTCAGGCAATTTCTCCAATATTGCTTTGTAGTTTTCAATATATAGGCCTTCACATTTTTGTTAAGTTTATTCCTAGGTGTTTTATTCATTTTGTTGCAATTGTAAAAGGAACTGGTGTTTTATTATTATTTCTGAAGTTTCATTTGCATATAGGGAAACAGTAAATTTTTGTATATTAATTTTGTATACTGTGACTTTATTGCAGTGGTTCTTAACCTGGGTTCTATAGAACCCTAGGGGTTCGATGAGTCAGTCTCAGGGGTTCGAAGAAGCCTCTGCCGCAGAGGCCAGAATAAAGTAATACCATCATTTGTTTTGAGTTTATGCACTTTGTTGGTTTTGTTCTTTGAGCAAGGTGATGTTCATGCACAGCTCATTTTGTGCACCAATAAAAAAACATATACCTATGTTTTGAATTTGGGAAAAAAAATCATATTTTATTTATCACTAAAGAAGGTTCGGTGAATGCGCATATGAAACTGGTGGGTTTGGTACCTCAAAAAAGGTTAAGAACCACTGCTTTATTGTGTTTGTTTATGGTTTTCAATAGTTTTTTGATAGAGTCTTCCAGATTTTCTATGTACAGAATCATGTCATCTGCAAAAAGTGAAGTTATACTTCTTTCTTAATTTGGATGCCTTTTATTTCTTTCTCTTGTCTGATTGTTCTGGTTAGGAGTTACAGAACTATGTTGAATAAGAATGATAATAGTGGGCATCTTTGTCTTGTTTCTGATTTTAGAAGAAAAGCTTTCAGTTTTTCACCATTTAGTATAATATTGGCTGAGGGCTGGCAATATATGGCTTATATTATGTTGAGGTACTTCCCTTCTATACCCCTTTTATTGAGTTTTTCAATCATAAATAGATAATGAATCTGATTAAATGCCTTTTCTGCATCTATTGATAGTATCATATGATTTTTTCCTTTGTTTTGTCAATGTGGTATATTACCTTGATCTGTTTGGGTCTGTTGAACCAACCTTTATTTTTTTTTTAATCTTTATTTTATTATTATTAATTCTAATGGGGTGACACCAATAAATCAGGGTACATATGTACAATGAAAACATCTCCAGGTTATCTTATCATTCAATTGTGTTGCATACCCATCACCAAAAGTAAAATTGTCCTCTGTCACCTTCAATCTGGTTTTCCCTGTGTCCCTCCCCTCCTCCCTATCCCACTCTTCCCTCCCTCCCCCCATCCCATAAACACCACTCTCTTGTCCATGTCTCATACGCTCACTTTCATGTCCCACCTATGTATGTAATCGTGCTGTTCTCAGTTTTTCTTTTTTTCTGATTTACTTATTTCACTCCGTATAATGTTATCAAGGTACATCCATTTTGTTATAAATGATCCGATGTCATCGTTTCTTATGGCTGAGTAGTATTCCATAGTATATATGTACCATAGCTTTTTAATCCACTCGTCTTCTGACGGACACTTGGGCTGGTTCCAGATCTTCGCTATTGTGAACAATGCTGCCACGAACATGGGGGCACATTTCTTCTTTTCGAACAGTGCTATGGTGTTCTTAGGGTATATTCCTAAAAGTGGGATAGCTGGGTCAAAAGGCATTCCCACCAGCAGTGCAGAAGGGTTCTCTTTTCTCCACATCCTTGCCAGCACTTATTCTGTGTTGTTTTGCTGATGAGTGCCATTCTGACTGGTGTGAGGTGATATCTCATTGTGGTTTTAATTTGCATTTCTCTAATGATTAGTGATGTTGAGCATTTTTTCATATGCCTATTGGCCATCTGTATGTCCTCTTTGGAGAAATTTCTATTCATTTCTTTGGCCCATTTTTTGATTGGGTTGTTTGTCTTCCTGGTGTTGAGTTTTATAAGTTCTTTATAAATTTTAGTTATTAACCCCTTATCAGATGTGCTGTCAAATATGTTCTCCCAATGTGTGGTTTGTCTTTTTATTCTGTTCCTATTGTCTTTAGCTGTGCAAAAACTTTTTAGTTTGATATAGACCCATTTGTTTATCTTGCCTTTTATTTCAGTTGCCCGTGGAGATAAATCGGCAAATATACCGCTGCTACAGATGTCGGAGAGCTTGCTGCCTATGTTTTCTTCTAAGATGCTTATGGTTTCACGGCTTACATTTAAGTCTTTTATCCATTTTGAGTTTGTTTTTGTGAATGGTGTAAGTTGATGGTCTAGTTTCATTTTTTTGCAGGTAGATGTCCAATTTAAAGAGGCTGTCTTTACTCCATTGTATGTTCTTTCCTCCTTTGTCAAATATCAGTTGTCCATAACGCTGTGGGTTTATTTCTGGGTTCTCTGTTCTGTTCCATTGATCTATGTGCCTGTTCTTATGCCAGTACCAGGCTGTCTTGAGTATAATGGCCTTATAGTAAACCTTGATATCAGGAAGAGTGATACCTCCTGCTTTATTTTTTCTTTTTAAGATTGCTGAGGCTATTCGTGTTCTTTTTTGGTTCCATATAAATTTTTGGAATATGTGTTCTATATCTTTGAAGTATGTCATTGGTATTTTAATTGGTATTGCATTGAATTTATAAATTGCTTTGGGTAATATAGACATTTTAATGATGTTTATTCTTCCTAGCCATGAGCACGGTATATGCTTCCACTTCTTTGTATCTTCCTTGATTTCTTTTATCAATGTTCTATAATTTTACGAGTACAAGTCCTTAACCTCCTTGGTTAAATTTACTCCTAGGTACTTTATTATTTTGGCTGCAATAGTGAAGGGGATTGTTTCCTTAATTTCTTTTGCTGATATTTCATTGTTGGTGTATAGAAATGCCTCTGATTTCTGAGTATTAATTTTATATCCTGCCACCTTGCTGAAATCATTTATAAGGTCCAGTAGTTTTTTGACTGAGACTTTAGGGTTTTCAATATACAATATCATATCATCTGCAAATAATGACAGTTTTACTTCTTCTTTTCCAATTTGGATGCCTTTTATTTCTTCTTCTTGTCTGATTGCTGTAGGTAGGACTTCCAGAACTATGTTGAATAAGAGTGGTGAAAGTGGGCAACCCTGCCTGGTTCCTGATCTTAAGGGGATTGCTTTTAATCTTTGTCCATTTAGTATGATGTTTGCTGTCGGTTTATCGTAGATGGCCTTTATCATGTTAAGGAATGATCCCTGTATTCCCACTTTACTGAGAGTTTTGAGCATGAATGGGTGCTGGATTTTATCAAATTCCTTTTCTGCATCTATTGAAATTATCATGTGATTTTTGTCCTTCCTTTTGTTTATGTGGTGAATCACATTGATTGATTTGCGAATATTGAACCAGCCTTGTCTCTCCAGAATAAATCCCACTTGATCGTGGTGTATGATTTTTTTCATATATTGCTGGATCCAGTTGGCTAATATTTTGTTGAGAATTTTAGCGTCTAAATTCATCAGGGATATAGGCCTATAATTTTCTTTCTTTGTGTTGTCTTTGCCCGGTTTTGGGATCAGAATTATGCTTGCCTCATAAAAGGAGTTTGGAAGTCTTCCTTCCTCTTGAACTTTTTGAAATAGCTTGAGGAGGATAGGAGTTAGTTCTTTGAATTTTTGATAGAATTCACTTGTGAAGCCATCAGGCCCAGGACTTTTCTTTTTTGGGAGTTTTTTGATAACTGTTTTGATCTCATTTGTTGTATTTGGTCTGTTTAGGTGTTCTGATTCTTCCAGATTGATTTTTGGAAGGTTATATGATTCAAGAAATTTGTCCATTTCACCAAGATTGTCTAATTTATTGGCATAGAGTTCTTCATAGTATTTTCTTACAATGCTTTGTATTTCTGTTTTGTCAGTTGTTATTTCTCCACTGTCCTTTCTAATTTTATTTATTTGAGTCCTCTCTCTTTTTTTCTTGGTGAGTCTAGTTAAAGGTTCATCAATCTTGTTTACCTTTTCAAAGAACCAGCTTCTTGTTTCATTGATCCTCTGTATTGTTTCCTTAGCCTCTATGTCATTTTTTTCTGCTCTGATCTTCATTATTTCCTTCCTTCTACTTGTCCTGGGTTTTATTTGTTGTTGTTTTTCTAGTTCTTTTAGATGCAGGGTTAGGTTGCTTGTTTGAGCTTTTTCTAGCTTCTTATGATATGCCTGTAGTGCAATAAACTTCCCTCTCGGAACTGCTTTTGCTGTGTCCCATAAATTTTGAGTTGATGTATGCTCATTATCATTTGTTTCTAGAAACTTTTTTATTTCTTCTTTGATCTCATTGTTAATCCATTCATTATTTAATAACATGCTATTTAGTTTCCAAGTGTTTGAGTATTTTTCAGTTTTTCTTTTGTGGTTAATTTCTAGTTTCATGGCATTGTGATCAGAGAAAATGCTTGATATGATTTCAATCTTCTTAAATTTATTGAGACCATTTTTGTGTCCTAACATGTGGTCTATCCTAGAAAACGTACCATGAGCACTTGAGAAGAATGTATATTCTACTGCTTTAGGGTGAAAATTCTGAAGATATCTATTAAATCATGTTGATCTAGTGTATCCTTTAAGTCTACTGTTACTTTATTAATTTTCTTTCTTGAGGATCTATCCAGTGTTGTTAGAGGGGTATTGAAATCCCCTACTATGATAGTATTGCTGTTAATCTCGCCCTTTATATCCATCAAAGTCTGCTTTATGTATGTCGGGTCTCCTATATTTGGTGCATAGATATTTACAATAGTTATATCTTCCTGTTGAATTGTTCCCTTTATCATTATGTAGTGTCCTCCTTTATCTCTTACTACAGCCTTTGTTTTAAAGTCCATTTTGTCAGATATAAGTATTGCTACCCCTGCTTTTTTTTCATTTCCATTTGCATGAAATATTTTTTTCCATCCTTTTACCTTCAGTCTATGAGCATCTTTTGTTTTAAGGTGTGTCTCTTGTAGACAGCATATGTATGGGTCCTGTTTCTTTATCCATGCAGCTACCCTATGTCTTTTGATTGGATCATTTAATCCATTTACATTTAAGGTTATTATTGATATGTAGTTGTTTATTGCCATTTTATTCTTTAAAGCTGTATTCTTCTTTTGCTCTATTCATTCCACCCTTTAAACTGTTCACAAGAGGCCCCTTAGTATCTCTTGCAGAATTGGTTTGGTTTTAATGAATTCCTTGAGGCTTTCTTTTTCTGGGAAGCTCTTTATTTCTCCTTCAATTTTAAAAAGTGAGTTCTTTATTTTTTTTATTTTTTTTACAGAGACAGAGAGAGAGTCAGAGAGGGATAGATGGGGACAGACAGACAGGAACGGAGAGAGGTGAGAAGCATCAATCATTAGTTTTTCATTGCTGTTGTGACACCATAGTTGTTTATTGATTGCTTTCTCACATGTGCCTTGACCGCGGGCCTTCAGCAGACCGAGCCACCCCTTGCTGGAGCCAGCGACCTTGGGTCCAAGCTGGCGAGCTCGGAATCTCGAACCTGGGTCTTCCTCATCCCAGTCCGACGCTCTATCCACTGCGCCACCGCCTGGTCAGGCTCTCCTTCAATTTTAAATGTTAGCCTTGCTGGATAAAGTAGTCTTGGTTGTAGGTTCTTGTTCTGCATTACTTTGATTATTTCTTGCCATTCCCTTCTGGCCTCAAGTGTTTCTGTTGAGAAGTCTGATGTCATCCTTATGGGGGCTCCTTTGTAGGTGAGAGTCTTTTTTTCTCTAGCAGCTTTTAAGATTTTTTCTTTATCCATTAGCTTTGGTATTTTAACTATGATGTGTCTTGGTGTAGATCTTTTTGGATTTCTCTTTAATGGAGTTCTGTGTGCTTCTTGAATGTGTGGAGTGTTTCCCAGCCTTAATTTAGGAAAGTTTTCTGATATGATTTGATTGAACAAAGTTTTCATTTCCTGTCCTCTCTCCTCTTCTTCAGGCACACCTATGATGCGAATGTTGTTTCTCTTCATGTTGTCACAAAGCTCCCTTAGAGTTTCCTCACATTTTTAAAGTCTCTTTTCCTTTTTCTTCTCTGCTTCTGTGCCTTTGTTTATTGTGTCCTCTAACTCGCTTATTCGATCCTCAGTGTCATCCATCCTGCTTTTAATTCCTTCCATTGTGGTCTTTAGTTCTGATACTGTATTTGTCATTTCTGTCTGATTCTTTTTTATTATTTCAATTTCATTTTTTATACTTGTTATCTCTTTATTTAGGTGTTCATAATGACTATCCATTCTTGCTCTAATTTCTTTGAACATCCTAACTATCATTATTCTAAATTCTGCTTCTGGTAATTTGGTTATATCTGGTTCATTCAGGTCCTTCTCTGGGGATTCCTCTTGATTCATTTCGTTTGCATTCCTCTGCCTGCCCATTTTTTCTGTGTATAAGCAAGTTGTGGCCACTAGCGTCCAGTAGGTGTTGCCTTTGTGTTCTCTAGGTGTGGTCTATCTGCAGGCCCCCCACCCCCTTTGCCGGTGCCTAGGGTGGTTGGGTATTAGCGTTGCCTGCGCCGGCCCACTGTGGCTTTTGCTGTGATTTTTGCCTCTCCTCCGTGGGAGGGGCTGTCACTGAAGCCACAAGATTAGCACCAAGGGTAGAGGTGAGCACCTTTGCTCAGCTGTGGACCCAGCCTATTTCCGGACTTCCGCCCAGAACCAGCAGTCGGAGCCTGCTCGCTACAGTTCCGCGGGTTAGGCGGGGCTTTTGACGTGCTCTCAGCTGTAAGCTTTTGCCCATCCGGAGCTTTAGCCCCACCCTCGAGGCCAGGGCCCTTCTGCGCAGGGTCGGAAACCAAGGTTTATTGGGGCGGGCGTGTTTGCTGGCTTCCGCTCAGCTGCGTACTTCCGCTCATCCCGGACTCTACCCCGCCCCCGCGTTCGGAGCCCGCTCGTGCAAGTATAAATGCTATCCGCGGTTTCTCCGGCCAGATGGGGATAGTAGCGTAGGCTCAGCTGCGAGCCTCCACTTGTCTCGGGGTCCACCCCATTCCCGCGCTTGGAGCCCGCTCGCGCATGTATACTGGCCAGCCGTGGTTTTTCCGGCGGGGGGGGGGGACGGGGGGACTAGTAGCGTCAGTTCAGCCACGAGCCCCTGCCCGTCACTGGTCCTAGCCCGGTCCCCGCGGTCAGGGCCAGCTTGCGCAGGGCCTGCCCGTTCCTGGCCTCCCGCTTTGTCCCCGTAAGCGGGATTAAAGGCGGGCCCGCAGCTTCCGGACCGCTCTCGCGCGTCCCCTCCGACCCTCTGGGCTAGACCGATCTCCCACCGGCTTGTCCTCTGCCCATGCCGACAGAACCGCGTTTCAGCATCCTGTCTCCCCAAACCCTTAAGCAGCCCTCAGCAGAGTAGGAAGGGACCTAATACTCCACACTGTAGGCCTGGGAGCTCCCTCACTTGTTTCACAGCTCAAAACTGTCCAAACGCCTCTTCTAGGCTCTAGGACTGCAGGCTGGGGCTTGGTTCCTGGGACCCAGGTCCCTCCCTCTCCGCCAAACTCTCCTCCCGCCACACGGGTCTCTCCGGGCTGCCATTTGCTCCAGGGAGCTGGGCAGCCCTCTTCGCGTTTTCGCTATTCTTACCAGTCTCAATGTGGCTTCTTATGTGTTCCTTGGTTGAAGAGTCCACTAAGTTTTGTTCAAAGTTGGTTTATCCAGGTGATGGTTCTTAAAATTGAGTTGTAATCCACTTTGGTTCTGGGAGTTGGAAGTTGGTACATCCGCCTACTCCGTCGCCATCTTGCTCCCTTCTGAACCATCCTTTTGCCCCTGGAATAAACCTCAATTGAAAATAGCCAAAACCATCCTGAGGAAAAAAAACCCCAAAAATAAAAATAAATAAAGCTGGATGTATTACACTACCTGACTCCAGATTATAGTACAGAGCTATGATAATTAAAACAGCATGATGTTGGCAGAAAAACAATCACACAGACCAATGGAACAGAATTGAGAACCCAGGAATAAAACTACATGTATATAGGCAGATAAGTTTTGACAAAGAAGCCAAAAACACGCAATGGAGAAAACAAAGCTTCTTCAATAAATGGTGATGAAAGAATTGGAAAGCCACATACAAAAGAATGAAACAACTATAGTTTGTCCCCCTGTACAAAAATTAATTCAAAATCAATCAAAGACCTAGATATAAGATCTGAAACAATAAATTACATAGGAATAAACATAGGTACTAAACTTGTGGATGTTGGTCATAGAAAACATTTCATGAATTTGACCCCAAAGGCAAGGGAAGTAAAGGTAAAAATAAATAAATGGGACTGTATCAAACTAAAAATCTTCTGCATAGCAAAAGAAACCAACAACAAAACAAAAAGGCAACCAACTGAATGGTAAATAATATTTACAAACAACAGCTTCAGACAAGAGATTAATATCCAAAATATATAAAGAACTCAAACAATTCATCAAACAAACAAATGATCCAATTAAAAAATGGTTGGAGAACCTGTTCTACTGGGGTTTATTCTGGGGATGTAAAGTTGGTACAATATCCTCAAATCAATAAATGTGATACACCACATAAGCAAAGTGAGGGCTAAAAACCACATTATTGCCTGACCTGTGATGATATAGTGGATAAAGTATCGACTTGCAATGCTGAGATTGCTGGTTCAAAACCCTGGGCTTGCCTGGTCAAGGCACATGTGAAAAGCAACTACTAGGAGTTGATGCTCCCACTCCTGCCAGCCTCCTCTCTTTCTCTCTTTCTGCTTTCTCAAAGCAATAAATAAAATCTTAAGTTAAAATAATTAAAAACCATATTATCATATTAATAGATGCAGAAAAGAATTTGATAAAATCCAGCACCCATTTATGATAAAAAAAACATCTCAGCAAAGTGGGAATAAAGGGAACATATCTCTTTTAAAAACAATTTTTTTTCTTTTTCTTAAGTAAGAAGTGGGAGGCAGAGAGACAGACTCCCACATGTGCCCTGAACAGGATCCACCCAGCAAACCCCCTATCGGGCAATGCTCTGCCTGTCTGGGGCCATTGCTCCATTGTTCAGCCGCTCAGCAACCAACCTATTTTAGCACCTGAGGTGAGGCCTTGGAGCCATCCTCAGTGCCCAGGGCCAACTAGCTCGAACCGAGCCATGGTTGCGGGAGAGTAAAAAGAGATAGAGAAAGAGAGAAGGGAGAGAAGGTGGCGGTGGAGAAGCAGATGGTCACTTCTCTTGTCTGCCCTGACCAGAAATCAAACCCAAGACATCCACACGCAGGATCGATGCTCTACCACTGAGTCAACCGGCCAGGGCCAGGACAAACTGAAGATGTAGAAAACCTGAGTGAATATGTAAGTTAGAAGATACTTTGTGTGGAAATATGACTTTTTTTTCATTGGCCTGAGAATGGACAAAAAAAAAAAAGAAGGAAGAGGAATAGAAAAGGGGGTGGTGGTGCCAGATTTTGAAATTGCATTGGATTTTGCAACAGATATTGGGCTTGTGAGTAAAGTCATCATCCCAATATTTGCAATATATCCCTTCTCTAAATGAAGTTGTCAACTTTGTCAGAATTACCTAGTGTTTTTCAAATAAAATGAGTTTCTTTATTCTATGTTAAAAGTTTCTACATAATAATTGCTGGGTTACAGTGTTATTTTATAAATCATAGAACAAATCATGCCTTTTTCTTACTCAGTCTTCTACTACCCAACCATAGAGAATATTTGTGTTTTATTTCTAATTTGCCAAAAATATAATCTCTTTGTAATGCTGAGCAAACTCAAATTCAGTAACTCAACATTATCTCTTTTATTAGATTATTTTCCCTTAATATGTTGGCATTTTGAGTATAAATGTAAGCTACACACTTGCAAAATCCTCATTTCCACTGAATGTATAAAGTGTGGGTCTTTGCATTATATAGTACAGAGTTAGTTTCATACAAATAGTTCATTGTAGACTGTTTATTGACTAATAGTTGGTTTTGGTTTCATCATACTTGATTTTTTTTTTTTTTTTTGCCCATTTCTAGTAATTCAACTTCTGGTTTGTTCTTATCTTGTGAAACAAAGCCTTTGTCAGGAAACAGTTCCAGCAATTTATTCCTATATCTACTTATGTTTCACTTACTATCTTAATTATCTCTCCAAATCAGTGAGTGCTTCAAGACCAAGGTCTTGCCTTCCTGTCTCATATTTATGAGACAGAAGCAAGATATTCTCTTTATACTGTTTTATCACCAGCCAGAGAATGCTTGGCTTTCTCTTTCTCCAACAATTGCTATGGCTGTTACCTAATATAACAGCATTATGGTTTGAAACTGGCTTTGTTTATTTCTTTACTGAGTGTAAGTTGTTTTTCTATACCAGGTAATATTACAAATTCCCTTACACATTTATGTTTTCTTCCAAAATTATCATTTTCCCAGCCTTTCATTTGCTCTTAAGCTAGTCAAACACAATCACACTCTGTACACAGCAGCTATTGAATAACTGTAATGGAAAATGCCATATTTCTTTCTTCCTATTTTCTATCTTCTTTTGCTCTTTCCTTACATTTCCTGTAATGTAAACTTTGCTCTAAATCTAGATTCTGATTATATCCATTGTAGCTTAGATTTCATGGGACATCCTTGAAATCAAACCCAAGACATCCACACGCAGGATCGATGCTCTACCACTGAGTCAACCGGCCAGGGCCAGGACAAACTGAAGATGTAGAAAACCTGAGTGAATATGTAAGTTAGAACATGGGACATCCTTGGCATTTAATATTTGAGTTCCCCAGGGTTCTTCAGCATAGACTTGCAACTCTAGCTGTTTTTCATCTTAGAGATCTTTTGAGAAAGCAGATTATATTCATATTTTTCTTTTCCTTTCACCCAATGAAGTTCAATACAATATGGTTTCTACTCCATATTTTATATTTTTGCATTTAATAAACAAATATATTAAAACATCTACTCAGGTCAAGTACTCTGTTAGTTTCTTTGAATACGCTAAACATTAATTTATACAAAGCTTCTAATCTCATTAAACATGCAGTCTAGAATGACTAATAGACATAAACATGTAAATAAAGTATTCTATGTAATATAGAGATGATGGGATGTAATGGTGGGTTTATCAGTGTTTAATTATTACTAATGATAAATGACTGGCTAAAGAAATAAATAAGGTATATAAATGTATAAATAATGACAATGTGCCATAGTTCAAGAAGTGTAACTGGTTTAGTTATATCTACTTGAGATCCAAGAATACAAGAAGAAGAAAACAAGTAGATATGGACAAAATACACTCTGGTAGTCTAAAAGATAGACTTTGATGATTGACGATGAAAGAGTCAGAGAATTCAAGATTATGGATTGAACAACTGATAAGGTTATCACTAACTATGGCAAGAAACAGTGGAGGAGGGTAAGATTTGTAATGAAAGGCAGTGAGTTAAAGACTGGGCATGTGACATTTGAAGTTTCTTTGAGACATGCAAGAGGAGGCATTATGTAAACAGTAAGCAATTAGTAATCATGGAGGAGAAATCTGGACTGGAGAGACAAGTTTGGGAATATGAAGATGGCAATTGAAGACAGAAATCAGAGAGATCAGTCACCACAGAACATGGATAATGATGAACATCTAAGGAACTCCAACATGGAATGGTTGCAAGAGGGAAAAAGTTTTTAAAAGAAACAGAGAAGAGGGGATAAAGATGGCGACAGAGTAGGTGGTTGTTCCAACTGCCACCTCTCAGGACTAAATTGGATTACATCTTAATTTAAGAACAGTCATCTTGAAAAACCAATTTTGTACTAAACTAAGAGGATTCTATAACCAAGGATCACCGAAGAAGCCACACTGAGACTGGTAAGAAGGGCAGAGATGCAGAAAGTTCTGCCCTGCTCCCAGAAGCGAGCAGTGGCCTGGAGGGACTCTCACAGCAGGAGGGGTTGTCCTGAGAGGTGTGGGTCCTCAGTCCCAGGCCCAGAACCCCAGCTGAGAGCCCCAAAACCTAGAAGAGGCACCCACACAGCATTTAGCTGTGAAAAGAGCCACGTTTCTGTTTGCGAGAAAGAGACAGAGCTCTCAGACGCAGAGTCTGTTTTAAAGAGCCTGTGCAGAAAACCTCGTTCATAGTCACTTACCCAGGGCTCTGGCGGGGGAGAGCTGAAAGGACTGGAATTGCATGAGGAGAGTGTAAAGTTGGAGGCCCAGGGACAGACACTGTGGGAGACAGTCACTAGAACCCCTGTGTGAGTCATTCTCCAATACTGCAGTAGCCATCTTTCTTGGGTGGAGTGATCCCTCTGTGTGGTACCAGCTTGGGAAAAAGCAACTGCTCCACCCTTGAGAGTCTCTCCTATCCCAGTCATGGCGACGGGTCGCTTTGAGAGGCCAGGAAGCAGGGGTCGCATCAGTGACTCAGCTTTCTGGTGTTAAGACCAGCACTTTCCCCCACACGCTCACTCCCGACTCTAAGACTGGTGCTTCCACCTC
Organism: Rhynchonycteris naso; assembly: GCA_037038555.1. Taxonomy (NCBI): domain Eukaryota; kingdom Metazoa; phylum Chordata; class Mammalia; order Chiroptera; family Emballonuridae; genus Rhynchonycteris; species Rhynchonycteris naso. The sequence goes on from CM073000.1 coordinate 81,275,533, forward strand.
ACGGGAGACTCAGTAGAAACTGTATGGAGAGAGGACTAGAGTTGCATGAGGAGAGTGTAAAGCTGGAAGCCCAGGGAGAGATACTGTGAGGGACGGCCAACAGAACCCCTGTTCTGAGTGATTCTCCAATACTGCAGTCACCATCTTTCTTGGGTGGAGCAATCCTCTTTGTGTGGAGCAATCCTCTTGAGTGGCATCATCCTGGGGAAAAGCAACTGCTCCACCCTCAGGAGTCTCTCCTGCTCCAATCAGGGTGAAGGGTCATTTTGAGAGGCCAGGAATCAAGGGTGCATCAGTGATTCAGTTTTCTGGTGTTGAGGCCAGAGTGACTCCCCACCCACACTCCTGAATCTAAGACTAGTACTTGCACCTCATGGGAGACTCAGTTGAAACTGTCTAGAGAATGGGCAGACTACACCTCTGGGTCTCAGAGGCCACCAGGCTCTTGGGGCCATACCCTACTGAGGTCTGTGAAAAATGTCTGAACAGACTGACACTTGAGGCCAAGGGGCAGAGCCCCACCCACCACCTTTCCTAATCCCTGAAGTGATACAGGCTCTAGACCAGGGGTCCCCAAACTTTTTACACAGGGTGCCAGTTCACTGTCCCTCAGACCACTGGAGGGCCGGACTATAAAAAAAAAAGCTATGAACAAATCCCTATGTACACTGCACATATCTTATTTTAAAGTGAAAAAACAAAATGGGAACAAATACAATATTTAAAATAAACAACAAGTAAATTTAAATCGACAAACTGACCAGTATTTCAATGGGAACTATGGGTGCGGATGCATCCTGTGCTCCTCTCACTGACCACCAATGAAAGACGTGTCCCTTCTGGAAGTGCGGTGGGGGCCGGATAAATGGCCTCAGGGGCAGCATGCAGCTCGTGGGCCGTAGTTTGGGGACCCCTGCTCTAGACTCTAGCAGAGGTTTATTCAACAGTGGAGCACAATAAGTAGCCAGCAGACAGAGACTTTAGGAGGCAGGACTCAGGGAAACTTGGCCTTTTAAGTGGACCTTCCCTCAGTCCCAGTGTGGGTAAAAGCCAGTCAAGGTGTGCAGTTTGATTTCTTCATGTACACCTAGGCCCAGTAGAGGCAGCCACAAACTCTGAATTTCTTGTAGCTCTGAGAAGGTTGATGAGGGCCAGCCACAGGCAGTGTCTCCCACTGGTCTGCACCAAGTTCCTGCTTGGGAGGCCCGGGGCTGGCACATCCAGGGGCCAGTTGTGAAAAGCATTGGTTCAGGACCTAACAACCCTTGCTAGAATGGTATCTTAAGAAAAGGCCCCTCACACCTGGCCCAGGTTAAGTGAGTTCTACTCTATGTGATCAGCACTGGCAAAGCAGCTCATGTGCATTGAACATGGTAGAGCTGCACAGTCAGCTGGCCTGGGCACAGGATATTCTGTCCTGCTAGGCTAGATTCCACAGGGGGAAGGGAGAGAGGCTTGGAGCATGGACATTTAATGTGTGGGTCCCTTTAAGTTTATTGTTGGATCTGATCGAGGGGCTTAGCCACCTTCAAAAGGGGCACAGTTAGCCCCAGGAGAGGACTCTCTCAGTCTTCCTCCCTGAGATTAGGGTCTCACCAGCTGAAAGAACTTCCACAAGGGAACTGTCAGCCACACTTGGTCTGAACTTGCTGCTCACTTGTTGGGGAAAAATAAAATTTGAGTATCCAGCTGTGGCTGAGGGATTAAACTCTGGAGTAGGGGCCACATTCCCCGTACTGAGCTTCTGACCAAGAGAACCCTGAAGTAGGGGCCCCCACTAATGTTGTACTCACAACCTCAGCTGTCCTAACCCAGCAAGCATGCAACTTGTAAAGGGTTTGGTTGGGTGAGGCCAGTATGAGCCGACACTACAATCTCACTACAGAAGACTCTGTGGGAAGACCAGGCAGCTGAAAGAGGAGGAGGAGCAGCTGAAAAGTGGAAACAAATATTACAGAGCTTGGGGATTTTACAGAACTGCTGTCATCTCTAAGCAGGAGGAAGCTGATCCTTATACACAGGTTGGCCCCTGCCACACTACCCAGGCACAGAAAACGCTGAAACAAACAGCAAAAAGTGCAGTAGCTGCAGACAGGTAGCCCAAAGCAGATTATAAACAATAGCTGACATCAACCCAAGAAGATCTAAAGCCAACACAATAAGTAGTGAGTGGCAGACAGCACCAATCCTAAACTCAGCTACCTACACTAGCAGCACACCCAAAGGTGGAGTATAGTAGGTACCAGACACTGGAGAATAAATATGCCCAACAGGACAGACATTGCACAGTGTGTAATAAAGACAATCAAGGTTGACCCTTAGAGCCAGTCAGCCTGAAGGAATAATCGTACCTATGAAAAGACCAACTGCATTTAATACTCCCATACAAGAGGGAAAAAAGTACCCTCAGGAAGTATTCCTGGAACAAGGAAAACAGGTGGCCCAGAGGTCAATACCAATGAGCTCATCTTCTTAATAAAAACACCACAAAGTTTCAAAGTCAGACAGCACTACCTATACACAAACAAAATGAGCAGACAGAGAAATGTGACCAAAATGAATCAACAAAAGAAATCCTCAGAAAAGGAACTGAATGAGATGAAAATAACCAAACTACCAGATGTAGAGTTTAAAATAATAATTTTTAGGATGCTCAAGGATCTTAGAGCAACAATGAATGGACATAATGAGCAAATAATTAAAGAAATAGCAAGCATCAGAAAGGACATAGAAATAATAAAAAAAGAACTCGTCATAATTAGCAAATACAATATTAGAAAAGAAGACTGCACTAGGAGGAATCTAAAGCAGACTGGATGAAGCAGAGGATCGAATCAGTGCTTTAGAGGACAAGATCAATGAAAACATGGAAGCAGAGCAGCAAAAAGAAAAGAGGCTTAAAACAACTGAGGAAACTCTAAGAGAGCTCTGTGACAACAGGAAGAGAAACTACATTCACATTATATGGATTCTTGAAGGAGAAGAGAAAGAACAAGGGATAGACAAACTGTTTGAAGAAATCATAGCTGAAAATTTCCCTAGATTGATGAAGGAAAAAGTCAAATATGTTCAAGAAGCACAGAAAGGTCCATTAAAGAGGAGCCCAAAGAGGCCTACACCAAGACATATCATAATTAAAGTGCTAAAGTTAAGAGACAAAGAAACAATACTAAAAGCAGCAGGAAAAAAACAGTTAATTAAATACAGAGAAGCCCCCATAAGGATGACATCCAATTTCTCAACAGAAACACTTGGGGCTAGAAGGGATTAGCAAGAAATATTCAAAGTGATGCAAAACAAAAATCTACAACCAAGACTTATTTATCCAGCAAGGCTATTATTTAAAATTGAAGGAGAAATAAAAAGCTTCCCAGACAAAAAACAAACAAACAAACCTCAAGATATTCATTACAACCAAACCAGTACAACAAAAAATGTTAAGGGGCCTGCTGTAAAAAGAGCAAAGGAAAAAAAATCTAGAAAAAGATAATTGTAGATTTTAAAAATAAGATGGCAATAAACAAATACATATAAACATAGACTGAAAGGGAAGTGATGGAAAAAAAGTATTTCATGCAAATGGAAAGAAAAAAAAGCTGGGGTAGCAATACTTATATCTGACAAAATAACCTTTAAAAAAGGATATAATAAGGGATAAAGAAGGTGAGTACATAATAATAAAGAGAGCAATCCAACAGGAGGATATAACCATTGTAAATATTTATGTGCCTGATATAGGAGCACCTAAATATATAAAGCATATTTTGATGGAATAAAGGGCAAAATCAACAGCAATAATATAATAGTAGGAGATTTTAGTACCATACTAACATCTATGAATAGATCTTCAAGAAAGAAAATTAACAAGATAAAAGCAGACTTAAAGGACACACTAGATCAACTGGATTTAATAAATTTCTTCAGAACCTTTCACCCCAAAGCAGCAGAATATACATTCTTTTCAAGTGATCATGGTACATTCTATAGGATAGACCACACGTTAGGACACAAAATGAGTCTCAGTAAATTTAAGAAGATTAAAATCATATCAAGCATCTTCTCTGATCACAATGGAATGAAATTAGAAATCCACTACAATAGAAAAACTGAAAAACATTCAAACACTTGGAGGTTAAATAGCAAATTTGTTATTAAATAACAAATGGGTTTACAACATGATCAGAAAAGAAATCAAAAATTTCCTTGAAACAAATGAAAATGAATATACAACTCAAAATTTATAGGACACAGCAAAAGCAATCCTGAGAGGGAAGTTTATAGCATTATAGGCATACCTTAAGAAGCAAGAAAAAGCTCAAATAAACAATTTAGCCCTGCATCTAAAAGATCTAGAAAAGGAACAACAAATATACCCTGAGAAGTAGAAGGAAGGAAGTAATAAAGATCAGAGCGAAAATAAATGACATAGAGGCTAAAAATACAATACAAAAGATCAATGAAACCAAGAACTGGTTCTTTGAAAAGGTAAGCAATATTGATGAACATTTAATCAGACTCATTAAGAAAAAAGAGAGAGGACTCAAATAAATAAAATTAGAAATGAAAGTGGAGAAGTCACAATTGATGCCACAGAAATACAAAGGATTGTAAGAAAATACTATGAAGATCTGTATGGCAAAAAATTGGACAACCTAGGTGAAATGGATAAATTCATAGAAACATAGAATCTTTCAAAACTCAACCTGGAAGAATCAGAAATGTAAATGAACTGATTACAACAAATGAAATTGAAACAATTATCAAAAAAACTCCCAGCAAACAGAAGTCTTGGACTGGATGGCTTCACAGGTGAATTTTACCAAACATTCAAAGAAGAAATAACACATATTCTTCTTAAGCTATTTCAAAAAATTCAAGAAGAGGGAAAACTTCCAAGCTCCTTTTAAGAGGCGAGCATAGTACTGATTCCAAAACCAGGTAAAGACAATACAAAGAAAGAAAACTATAGCTTAATATTCGTGATGAACATAGATGTTAAAATTCTCAACAAAGCAAACCAGATCCAGGAATACATGAAAAAAATCATACATCATGATCAAGTGGAATTTATTCTGGGGAGGCAAGGTTGGTACAATATTCACAAATCAACCAATGTGATTCATCACACCAACAAAAGGAAGGAGAAAATCACATGATTATATCAATAGATGCAGAAAAAGCATTTGATAACATCCAGCACCCATTTATGATCAAAACTCTCAGCAAAGTGGGAATATAGGGAACATACCTCAACATAATAAAGGCCATCTATGACAAACTGTGAGCCAAAATCATACTCAATGGGCAAAAATAAAAAGCAATCCCCTTAAGATCAGGAACAAGGCAGGGCTGCCCCCTTCCACCACTCTTATTCAACATAGTTCTGGAAGTCCAAGCCACAGCAATCAGACAAGAAGAAGAAATAAAAGGCATCCAAATTGGAAAAGGAGAAGTAAAACTATCATTATTTGCTGACATGATACTGTACATAGTAAACCTTAAAGTCACAGTAAAAAAAACTACTAGACCTGATAAATGAATTCAGCAAGGTGGCAGGATATAAAATCAATATTCAGAAACCAGTGGCATTTTTATACACCAACAATAAACTGCCTGAAAGAGAAATTTAGGAAACAATCCCCTTCACTATTGCAACAAAAAAAATAAAGTACCTAGGAGTAAATTTAACCAAGGAGGCAAAAGACTTGTACTTAGAAAATTATAAAACATTGATAAGAGAAATCAAGGAAGATACAAACAAGTGGAAGCATATATCATATTCATGAATAGGAAGAATAAACATCATTAAAATGTCTATATTACCCAAAGCAATTTATAAATTCAATGCAATTCTTATTAAAATGCCAATGATGTACTTCTAAGATATAGAACAAATACTGCAAAAATTTATATGAAACCAAAAAAGAACACAAATAGCCTCAGCAATCTTGAAAAAGAAGAATAAAGTGGGTGGTATTACACTTCCTGATATCAAGTTATACTACAAGGCTATTGTAATCAAAACAGCTTGATACTGACATAAGAACAGGCATACAGATAATGGAACAGAACAGAGAACCCAGAAATAAACCTATGCCTTTATTGTCAATTGATATTTGACAAAGGAGGTAATAGCATACTATGAATAAAGACAGCCTCTTTAATAAATGGTGTTGGAAAAATTGGACAGGTACATGCAAAAAAATGAAACTAGACCACCAATTTACACCATTCACAAAAATGAACTCAAAATGAACAAAAGACTTAAATGTATAAGTCATGAAACCGTAAACATCTTGGAAGAAAACATAGGCAGTATGTTTTCTTGTACTATATTTTTATAGTAGCTAAAAATATATAAAAGTGGGAATATAGGGAACATACATCAACATTACTCTTTTAACTATATTTTTGTTGATATATTTCCACAGGCAAGTGGAATAAAGGACAAAATAAACAAACGGCACTGTGTCACACGAAAAAACTTTTGTACAGCAAAAGACACTATGAACAAAATTAAAAGACAACCCACACATGGGAGAACATATTTGCCAGTACGTCTGATATGGTTTAATAACCAAAATTTATAAAGAACTTCTAAAACTCAACACCAGGAAGGTAAACCATCCAATTAAAAAATGGGCAAAAGAACTGAACAGACACTTCTTCAAAAAGGACATACAGATGGCCAATAGGCGTATAAAAAATGTTCAACATCTCTAATCATCAGAGAAATGCTAATTAAGACCACAATCAGATACCACCGTACACCTGTCAAAATGGTGCTCATTAGCAAATCAAGACACAATAAGTGCTGGCAAGGGTGTGGAGAAAAGGGAACCCTTCTGCATTGCTGGTGGGAATGCATACTTGTGCAGTCACTGTGGAAAGCCGTATGGAGTTTCCTCAAAAAAAATAAAATGGAAATGCGTCTTGACCCAGCTATCCCACTTTTAGGAATATTTCCTAAGAATACCAAATCACTGATTCAAAAGAAGTGTACCCCCATGTTTATTCCAGCATTGTTTATAATAGCCAAGATCTGAAAACAGCCCAAGTGTCTGTCAGTGGACAAGTGGATTAAAAAGCAGTGGTACATATACACAATGGAATACTATGCAGTCATGAAAAAGAAGAAAATCTTACCTTTTGTGATGGCATGGATGTACCTGGACACTATTATGCTTAATGAAATAAGCCAGGCAGAGAAAGACAAATATATGATCTCACTTATATGTGGAATCTAATGAACAAAGTGAACTGAGGAATGGAATAGAGGCCAAGGTGGGGTCACATGGACCAGAGGGACAGCTGCCAGAGGGAAGGGGGATGAGGAGATGGGGTCAGAGAAGGTGAAGGGAGTAGTGGAACTATATATACATAACACAGAGATATAGATAACAGGACAGCAAATCCCAGAGGTAAGGGGAAGGAGGGTTAGGGGGAGGAGGGTAAAAGGGGTGTAAATAGGGAATGGTGGGTGGAGGGTAAGAATGTTATATTCAGTGGGACACTTGAATTCATGTTAACACAATAAATTAAAATTAATTTTAAAAATGATTTGGTTACCAGGAGAAAGAGAATGGGCAGGAGGGGAAGGGAGTAAAGAGGGACAAATACACAGTCACAGAAAATGATTTGACTTTGGGTGATCGGTATACAATATAATCAACAGTTCAAATGCTATAAAAAATGTTTAGCTGAAACCTATGTTCTCTTATTGATCAATGTCACTGTTAAATTTAATTATTTTTTAAAGATTTTATTTATTCATTTTAGAGAGGGGAGAAAAAGAGAGAGAGAGAAGGAGTGGAGGAGCAGGAAGCATCAACTTCCATATGTGCCTTGACCGGGCAAGTCCAGGGTTTCGAACCGGTGACCTCAGCATTCCAGGTCAATGCTTTATCTATAGCGCCATCACAGGTCAGGCTAAATTTAATTTTCTAAATAAAAATATTTTAAAATCCCAGAAATCCTTAAAATAAGAGAAAGTAAATTGCACAGTGACTTTCCATTGTGAACAATACAACCCCAGAAACAGAAACTTTCATATAGGCTGAAGAAGTTGAAGAGAAGAAGCCATCTTAACTCTAAGAAGACTTAAATCCATAGAAAAGTATCAGTACAAACGGGCAAATATAATTTTGTGTATCTGTATCACATTTTTATTGTTAATGTTCCTGTTTTAAGGATGTTGTCACCTATTTATAGTAAAAGGAATTTTTCCTCATTTTCTTTAGAAAGAAGAAGCAATGTTAGGTAACAACCAAACTCATTTTTCTACTGAATTCTAAAAGTGGTATGTGAACTCTATGTTCATTCTTGTAAAATTGACATATTTGTCAGCATAAAGAGGAATATTTTCATAAATGGATTATTTTGGGAGTGCAATGTTCTTCCCTTTTTAAAAGCAGCTGTTTGCGAAAACCAGGAACAGTTACTGGCTGGAAACCTCAGCCTTTTATATCCATTGTAAGAATTGAGTACAAAATGTACACAGTACAGACTTTCCCCCATGTGTTTACAATTAAATCCTTAAAGTCAAAGGTACTTAAGAATTTACTTATAGGCACAGATCCTAAGGAAACAAGTATGCAACTGTAAATACGCAGTTATTTAGTATAGTGAAAAATTTAAAACAAGAATGTGTCCAATAAAAGAAGAAAGTTATCAATAAAATTTAGAGCATTCACTCAATGGAATACTATACAGCTATTGAAAAGTTACTTTCTATGTGCTGACTCAGAAAATCCATGCTATTTTATAAGTGAGAAAAGTAGGATACTGAATATTATGATGTGATTATATTTTATAAATATCTGCAAATATTTATATTTGTATATACATCTATGAACACAATAAAGTTCTGAAGTAACCAAACAAAAATTTAATTGTACTTTATTTATGACAGATCAATAGTATATATTTTATTTTTATATTAAAAGTAAAAGAGTATCCTTTTAAAACAGCCTCCGGCTCTCTGACTACTCTAATATATTTATTCTGATACTATATTTACTGAACATCCAGTAGGTGCTAGTCTCTGGGCTAGATGATATAAGTTTATAGGTGGACAAGACACCATACATAAGAAAATCAACAATTACAACAGTGTGACATAGATTTTGATGGTAGTGCATATAGATACTTTGAGAACATAAATAATAATATTCTAACTAAGCATAAAAGGGGTCAAGAAAGCTCTGTCTTGGGCTAAATCTGAAACTATATCAATAGTAGTCATGCAGATAAGGGAGGAAATTTCAGTCATGGATAATAACTGGTGCAAAGGCTTGTAGGCATGTGAAAATATGACAGTTGGAAATTTAGAAGTATTATAAATAAAAGAGAAGTTATCTAAATATATAGAAGAATTTATATTTAGAAGTTTAAAAAAAAGACAGGCAAGGAGTCTTGACTTTGTATGAAAGGTAATGTAAAATTAATGAAAGAATCCAGACAGAAAATATGATTCCATTTGCGAGATAGAAAACTCAGAAACAGAATAAAGAAAAATATGGAGCAGGACATATTTCCCAACTGGGCAAAATATCTCCACACATCTAAACTCAATGTTTGTTTCACTACTCAAACATCTTTCTTCTTTAATTTAGAAAATTAAGTTCAGCAGGGTGACATTGATCAACAAGTGTACATAGATTTCAGACAAACATCACTACATCATTTGAATAATTATGTTGTATACCCATCCCCCAAAGTCAAATCATTTTCTGTCACCTTATATTTGTCCTTCTTTACGCCCTTCCCCCCACATCTTCAGATTCCCCCTCCTCCCAAAGTGCTCCTCAATAGAGGATTGGATAGAGAAGATACGGTATATATGTATATATAATGGAATACTATTCAGCCATAAGAAATGATAACATAGGGTCATTTACGACAACACGGATGGACCTTAAAAACATTACACTGACTGAAATAAATAAATCATGGTCAAGCATCTTTAATTGAGCATTTACCTGTAGTCCTGCAAGGAATTCAGTCTCTTTGCCAAAAATTTCTGAAACTCTCCAGTGGATATTTACATGTTTTGATTACTTCTCAAACTATCCTGCCCACTTTCTTTAAGATCACCTCTGTTCTCTTGTCCATGCTTTTTCCTAATATTACTGCTAATAGTTATTAATAAAAATTTAAAGAAATTATTGGGAAACAAAACACAAGATTTTAAATTGCTTATTAGCCAGTGCTTGCCCTTGTGTCCAGTAACCCTGTCCTGTCACAAGGATTTCCTCAACATTCTGCCATGTTTCTGGAACTAGTTTCTACTCAAATCAGAGGACTGTCTTTAATATTACTTCTCTAATTAGGTCGTAGACTGCCTAAGAGTAAGAAGAATAAAATAATAATAATCCATCATCATTTAGCCAAATAATAATCTTGACATCTATTAAAGAGAATTCTCTTGCCTGACCAGGCGGTGGCGCAGTGGATAGAGCATTGGACTGGGATGAGGAGGACCCAGGTTCGAGACCCCGAGGTCGCCAGCTTGAGCGTGGGCTCATCTGGCTTGAGCAAAAAGCTCACCAACTTGGACCAGGGTCGCTGCCTCGAACAAGGGATTGCTCAGTCTGCTGAAGCCCCACGGTCAAAGCACATATGAGAAAGCAATCAATGAACAAGTAAGGTGTCGCAATGACAACAAAAAACTGATGATTGATGCTTCTCATCACTCTCCGTTCCTGTCTATCCCTCTCTCTGACTCTCTCTGTCCCTGTAAAAATAAATAAATAAAATTCTTTTGCTTTATTTGTAGAGCTTTTTCTTACTAGTTTTATCTGAATGTCTTTAACTTTCACAGTCAAAGAGAAAGTATTGTCTTTCTTTCTCCAAACAAATGAGTTCCTAAAGATAACTTCTGTGATTCTTAGAATGTTGAAGTAACTACAGACAGCTTTTATGTCAGCAATTTGGTGTATTACTATATAAGTGATTCAAGATAGTGATGCTAACAGTGAGTTAAAGCAGGTGTGGTGCACATTGAGAGGAGGCTATAGTTAAAAGATATTAGAATAAAGAAGAAAATAGTCTTGGTTAATGGATTAGGATGCTAATGGAGTAGTATGAATGACTTAGGTTTTCTGCCAAACAACTAGATTAGAGGAGAAGAAGGTTTGAGAGATCTTCAAAATGACTACAATTGCTGATACACGAGTTTCATTATATGTTTAAAGCTCTATATTAAAGATTATTCTGGGAAAGCCAGTCACCGGGTGTCTGGTATTGTAAAGAGAATACTGTAAAAGAAAGTGAAATTCTTCAAGTATTGATTAAAAAGAGAGAGAGAGAGAGAGAAGAATCATTCATATAGTTCATGACCTGTCAATCAACTTAATTTACACAAAGAAAAATACACAAGTAAAGGTACCCAGAAAGTAATCACCAAAGTCAATTGATAAAAAATAAAAATGTGATGGGTAGGTTAAAGAGACTTTTTATTAAACAAAAGTAAATTATTATAATTATTTTTAACAGTTTTTATAATAAGACAAATGACATCCATTATGAAAAAAAAAACTGTTGCATAACTAATATAAACAGCCAAGATGGACTGCTATATAAGTCTGAATGTAGGATTTCTGGGTACTGATTCTAATGCACATTTGAACTTAGCTCTAATTGTGTGCAGCCCACTGAATAAAAAAAATTAGAAAGGTAAGCTGAAATAGGTATTAAAATCTTTCAGTGAAACTGCTGCATTTTTAGACATTACTGAATGTAAATAGAGAAAATCCATAGATTACTAATATAGATTTTAGGTTTCCACTGTCATGTGAAAGGAATGTTGATGGCAACCCTGCCAATTTTCAGTTGTTTTGACCAAAATTTTTGGATCATCTTTAATCCCTCTCTGTCTCCCACATCTCATATCTAGTTCTTTTGGAATCCTATTTGCACCACTTTACTATCACCCTGCTCAGAGTCACCATCATCTCATGTGTAGAATCCTGTTTTAGCCTCCCAAGTATACTCAGTAAGATAACTAGGATAAATTTCTTAAAATAAGTCAGATTAAGTCATCTGTTTATTGAGAGTACTCCAAAAGCTCCCTATGTCATTCAGAGTAAAAGCTGAATTATTTAAAATTGTCTATAGGGGGCTAACCAGCACCACCACTCGTCCTTACATTTTTTTTTTTAGATTTTATTTATTCATTTTTAGAGAGGAGAGAGAGAAGGGGGTGAGGAGCAGGAAGAATCAACTCCCATATCTACCTTGATCAGGCAAGCCCAGGGTTCAAACTGGTGACCTTAGCATTCCAGGTCGAAACTTTATCCACTACACCACCATGAATCAGGCATATTTCTGAATCTACTTTGACTCTTCCCCTGCTGAATAAGCTCCATTCATAGTGGCTATCTTGCTCTACCTCAAGCACACTACACCTAATTCTGCCTTGGTGGCATTGTATCTATTGTTCCCTCTGTCTAGGACATTAATTCCCTCATCCTCTTCCAATCTTGACTCAGCTTTTCAGTGAGTCCTGTAATTATTACAACAATTAATTTGTCTTCTGTCCCAGTAGAGCCCAAGCTCTATGTCAATCAGGTGTCCCTGATTCGACTTTCCCATGCAGTGGGACACTCCTGCTTAACAGCAGGGTTTGCGACCTCTTCAAGACTTCTCTTGAGGTGGCTATGAGGATTTTACTTATTAGTGCCGAGACCAACTGCCACCAGAGGAAAGACATGACCGACACACAAATTAGTTGCAGGAATCACACAGGCAGTTTATTACTCACAAGTCCTATGGCGTACCTGGGTACAGCTTAATGGGGCCCCGTGAGCGTGCTCCTCTCAGCTGTCCTTGGTCAGAGTGGCGTGGAGACAGTTCACGTTCAATGTTGGAGTCTGGATGACTGACTGCAGCTGGGGCTTCCTTGGCTAAAGTACCCTTTCTGGCATTTGCCTTCTAACAGGTGTTAACCTATGGGATTATCACATCAAACCACTTTTAGGTAGTTCCTTGCAGGGAGCTCTTTTTTATCTATGTACTATATAATTTCACACACACAATAACTGGGCCTTGCACAGAGGTCATGGTCTTGCCTATCACATCTCTACACTCCCATCCAAGTACTAACCAGGCCCGACCCTGCTTAGATTCCGAGATCAGACGATATCGGGCGCTACACATCTCTACACTCTAGATTAGCTTTCATCCAGAGGGAGTAGCCTTATTCACTTGTCTTAATGGCTTTTAATATTATATCCTAATTTATTTATATATATTTTATATATTTAATTACTATAACATTGCCTGACCAGGTGGTGGCGCAGTGGATAGAGCGTCGGACTGGGATGCGAAAGACCCAGGTTCGAGACTCTAAACTCACCAGATTGAGAGCGGGCCCATCTGGCTTGAGGAAAAGCTCGTCAGCTTGGACCCAAGGTCACTGGCTCCAGCAAGGTGTTGCTCAGTCTGCTGAAGGCCCACGGTCAAGGCACATGTGAGAAAGCAATCAATGAACAACAACTAAGGTGTTGCGACGGCAATGGAAAACTAATGATTGATGCTTCTCACCTCTTTCCGTTCCTGTCTGTCTGTCCCTATCTATCCCTCTCTCTGACTCTCTCTCTGTCCCTGTAAGAAAATAAAAAATTACTATAACATTATATTACTGTAACATCTTCCTAGTGTCTCTATTGCTGTATTCAATTTCTTTTTGCCTACAGAATTTTCACTTCCTAACATACAATATAATTTACTTACTTACCTAGTTTGTATGGGTATCAGTCCCTCTTTCCCTAAGTGCCACATCTGAATATATGCTTATAAGGAGGAGAGAATTTGTTCTCTAATATGTTCCAAGCACTTAGAAAACTACTTGACAATTTTCTGAGTAGATTAATGGGTCAATTATAACTTTATCTTAATCTGTTAGTGTCAAGATATATTAATTAGTATAATTTATAATTGTCTATTACATTGAACAACTAATGCTGTTTATTTGTATTAACACTTGGTTGGGGGTGACAGAAAGAGCCATGTAGCACTGGGCTTCCTGAAACATCTTAATTTAATTTTGAAATTACTGTCAATAGTGATATTCCTTGGGAACTCCTTTCTAAAGTATTTGTCTAGTGAAGCCATCACTAGTTGAGCTATTTTAGGCCCTGCACCCTGAAAGAATTCTCCTCTACATAGTTAAATATTTCCACTAGTTGTTAAAATATGAGTTAAATGAATAATTGTTTTTATAAAGATGAAATATTTTGAAAAAGTGAGTCAATAAAAAGATATTTTAGCATTAAAATGTGAATGAGAATAAAAAAAGATGAGGAAAGAAAAACCTAAAATCTTGACAGATCCTTTATATATGTTTCTTGAAAAATATTACCTCTGATTCTATTTGAAAAAATCTAAAACTGATTATCTTAGAAAATGCTCTATAGATATGATTATTCAAAAATAAGGAAGTAGGATTACAGTCACTGAATTCAATAAAAATGGAATAGCTTTGGCCCTATAGCAAAAGATTAGAGAATTAATGTGCATTTACATGTTTTAAATTACATATATTCTCACACACATAATTTTGTTTCTCACTCATCTGGGAGTTAAATTGAAGACATGAGGTTTATTTTCTCCCTAATGGACCTTTAAAACAAATATCTACTGTTCGTGTTTTCCTAAAGACATTCTCTTTTATAACCACAGTACAATTATAAAAATCAGGAAAAAAAATTACAAAATCAGGGATTAACATGGGTACTCTACTTATATTTAATCTAAAAACTTTAATCATATTTTGTTAATATTGTCAATAATATTCTCTATAGCAAAATAAAATGCCAGACAAAGTGTTGCTTTTCTCACTTTGTTAATGTCTACCAGGTTTCTCTACTATGTAAATTTATGACTTTTCCTTTTGTACTTAAGTAAGTTGTGGAAAGGCACTTTGAGACTATGTAAATATTCTCTCCTCCCAACCCAACTATGACCTGGTCTGCTCTCCAATATCATTTATTTAGTTGCCATGACTGTTTAGTCTCATTTAATCTGAAATAATTCTGTTGTCTTTCTTTGTTTTTGAACATAGTAGTATTTTTGAAGAGTACATCATGGAAATTACTTTGTAAAAGACCTCTCTCAGTTTTGGTTTTTCTAATGTTTTGTAACAGTTAACATTCAATTATGGGCACATCTATAATTTTTTGAAAGTCCAATTCATTTAATAGCTAAGAAATGTTTTTTCAATAAAACTGTACTTTTTGTGTTTAATAATTATTTATCAACATTTCATTATGATAATGAATATTTTGTTTGATTGTTGTACACTAATAAAAATTATAATAACAATAAATCCAAAACAATTAGACTTAGGCATTTTAAAAATTCTGTTCAGTATATTATACCAGGAACAAAGAAAGGATGGCAATTTGTTTCATTATTGAGGTTAACTTTGATCCTTTGGTTAAGGCTCCTGTGTATTCTAGAATTGAATAAATATACTGGAAGATAGGTTTCCCACTATGGGAGAAGAAAGTTACAAATATAGAATCAGAACAATTAGAATGAAACCTGGAATATTAAATTGGTCTTGGAGATATCAGTATGAATTTATAATTTTTAATAGATAAAGATGTACATAGAAACAGATACAAGTGTGCATGAATGTGTATGTGTTCTGACTGCTCAGAGAGGCTAAAAGCAATGACACCCTAGAAGCAATAAGCTTACCAAATAATGAGATCTTGGTTTCTAAATACCATTTTCTACAAAAAGAATCAGAGCTCTTTAGATAAATGGCCAATTTCAGTCTGGAGAAGAAAAACCTGTAACTTTTTAAAATTTCTATTTAAAATTTTGCTTTAATTTTTAATTCTAGATGAAAAAAAATCGTGTGGAGTTAGTTTTGATTACAATTTTTACTAGTACAGAAACAAACAAAACAACAAAATTATATCAAAATGTTGGTGTATAATTATTATGCATAAAAATGCTATTTATAGGAAAAGCATCTCAATGAAATGAATTATACTTTAAAAATTATACCATGTAGTTATTATAATTTATACTTTTTTATCATAATTTACAGGATTCAGCATAAATTCCATCATAATTTTTTATGGATCTAGAAACAGAAATATTTTTCTAATAAATAATAGAAATAGGAGTAGAGAAACTTTTATTATAGCAATGCCATTCGATTTGTTGAACACTTGAGTTATGTACCCAAAATTATGTAATGAACAATCATCAGTAATTATTATTAATGATGACTCATCTAATAGCATCTCCAAATACTCCTTCAATTTTATTGAAAGCAAAATAATAAAACATTCTAACTTTCAAATATATTCATGATTTATAAATAGAGTAATTCAAAATTTGTCACACTGGAGTTTATATCCTGCAGGGAAGTGAGCTATAATAAAAGTAAGGAGAAGGAAAAATACATATGTTTTTTAAATTGAGCAAAGACTATTGTAATGGGGAAATTTGTAAGGAAAAATTTTAGCAAAGTAGGCATAAAATTGAAGATCTGGACAATTATTCCTTGTAAGTGATCTTTGCCAGCATGACCTTTGGAGATATCACCAAAGATACAGCAACTCAAGTCTGAAAACTACTGAACTAGATCTTACATGAGAGAGAGACAGACAGACAGAGAGAGGGACAGACAGGAAGGGAGACAGATGGGAAGCATCAATCTTTGTTGTATCACCTCAGTATTTCATTGATTGCTTTCTCTATATATGCCTTGACCCCGGGGTCTAAAGCAGACTGAGAAACCCCTTGCTCAAGCCAGTGACCTTGGGCTTCAAGTCAGTGACCATGGGGTTATGTCTGTGATCCCATGCTCAAGCCAGAGACCCGGCGCTCAAGCTGGTGAGCTCGTGCTCAAGCTGGTGAGTCCACACTCAAGCTTGCGACCTTGGGGTTTCAAACCTGGGTCCTCAGCATCCAGATTGAGACTATCCACTGCGCCACTGCCTGATCAGGTGAATTCTAACATTTTATGAAATATAAACTGCAGCAAATTTGGAATAGGGCAACTTTTTCCAACCACTGGTTAGTATATCACTGGAGTTTATTACAATATTAAAAAATATTCACATCAGTAAATGAAGTAATAAGATACTTGAATTTGTATTGTTGAAATAATTAAAAATATAAAAATATTTTACATTTTAAAGGGACTAGTTTGGGAACCTTCAAGGTAGTTTATATAGCAGTATGATGAGCGAAGGGCCTGTAACACAGTTAAAAATGATAAAAAACTTAATTGTTATTATTATAATCATCATAATAATTGTTACCTGGATATGGTAAAATAATTCCTGATATCGAACATTTAAAATTACAACCATTAGCAACTAGAAAATTTTAGCTATGGAATAACCTGTATTTTTTATATCTTAATTGAGGTTGCATGAATTGAGACATAGTGAAACAAGATTTAAAAATATTTTCTCATTGAAAGTGGCCATAATATACAATCTTCCAGTTATAAGATATACAAACACTAGAGATGTAATTCACAACATGATGACCGTAGTTAACACTGCTGTATGATATAATATATGAAAATCGTTAAAAGTAAATTCTGAGTTTTTATCACAAGGAAAAAAGTTTTTTCTTTTCTTTTTATCATATTAATATGAGATGATAAATACTAACTAAACTTACTGAGGTGATCATTTCACAATATATGTAATTCAAATCATTATTCTGTATACCTTAAATTTATATAGTGAAATATGTCCATTATATCTTAATAAAACTAGAAAATAATAACTAAAATAAAATATTTCCTGGATTATGTTAGAAGAAATATGGATCTGTGAATAAAGAATTTGTTATTTTGTGAAATCTATCACTAGACAATAATAGCATTTACAAACTTGTCTTAATGATTGTAGAATATACATTCTGTTAAGTGAGTAGGAAATATATAATTCTGTTGACAATATAACCGTTGTCAGAATTTATTTAAACGGGGATATATAAGATAATAGTGGCAGTGAATTAGACTGAGATCACATTAATTGTCTAGTTTTTTTGTTGCAGTTCATGGAGAATGACCATCAAGACTTAATTATCCTTTGTGATAGAGTGCCAGGACTTTGTTGGCTTTAAATTCTTCAACTACTATTTTTTATTCTTTCTGGAAAGTTATTTCATCATCATATCTGTTTTTTTTTTCTTCAAAAGCTCAGAGTGCAATGTCTTCTGACTAATATAATATTTTGGTCTTTATCAACTAATATTATCCCTTTTCTTAGACTATTTTCCCTCAACATTCTGACATAGTGAGTATAAATTTGAGCTACACATTTGCAAACTCATTATTTACACTGATCATATAAAGTGTGGATTTTTGCATTATATGGTACATGATGGTTGTGTACAGATAGTTCATTGCAAGCTACTAATTGACTAATAGTTGGTTTTGATTCCATCATATTCTCCTTTTTTTTCTCAATTCAAGTAACTGGACTTCTGCTTTGTTTATGCCTTGTGACAGATAACCTTTGACATGTACCAGTTCCAATAGTTTGTTCCATATGAAATACTTATGCTTCACTTACTGTCTTGATTATCTCTCCAAATCAATCAGTGCTTCAAGATTGGGGGTCCTGCCTTCCTGCAGATATTTATGAGACAGAAGAAAGATATTCTCTTTACACTGTTTTATTACAAGTCAGAGAATGGATATCTTTCTCTTGACTCCAACAATTGTTATAGTTAAGTTATCTAAAATCACAGCATTATGGTTTATAGCTAGCCTCGATTATTCCCTTATTAAGTGTATATTGTTTTTCTGTACCAGGTAACATTATAAATTTCCCTATACATTTATAATTGCCCTGAAAATTATCATTTGCCCAGCCTTTTATTTGCTCTTTAGCTAATCAAACACAGCCACACTCTATGTACATAACAGATATTGAATACATGTTGTGAATAAAGCCACATTTCTTCTTCCTTCTTCTCAGTTTTCATTTGCTTTTTCTCTTCATCTCCTGCAATGTAAACTCTTTGTCTAAATCTGGACTCTGATTTTATCCTTGTGGCTTAGATTGCATGTGAGTACATGACATCCTCAGCATTTGATATTTGAGTTTCCCAGTGTTCTTCAGCACAGACTTGCAATGCCAGCTTTTTCCCTGTAAGAGATCTTGGGAGAAAGCAGTTTATAGTCACAATTTGTTTTTCCTTGTACCCAGCTAAACTCAGTACAATATTGTTTCTATTCCATATTTTATATTTTTGCATTTAATTAACAATAATTTTCCTGATGATATCTGGAAAAAACTAGAAAAACATGTAAGAACATCATACATTCTTGGTTTCAAGATATTAAGGTTACCCAGATTTATCTAGTGTTTTAAGTACATTTCTAGTCCCACAAGCTATTAAGAGTCAATTAGCATAAAGAAAGAGTTTTGAACAATATGTGGAAGATCAAATATCTTAATTTGTGTAAAGTTGATATAATCAGTTTTTTCCTTTTTATTCTAATAATGTTTCTGGTATTTTTCCTGGCTCATCACTAAAATAAACTGGGAATTGGGAGGGAATTTTTTTTTAAATGTGCATAGTTGCCAAAGTAAATTATTTATATGAAGGTTTGTCAAGATTCCGCTGCTCAGGCCTGAACTTTAACTGAAAAGATGTTAGTTGCCATCATGAATAGTCATTTTTAAGACTGTGATGCTTAGGCCAATTGATCAGAAATAGAAAATCAGTTGGGATGTGGCTAGATTCTTGTGTATAATGGGAGTGAGTTGTAATTTTTAAAGTATTTTCACAAGTTGAATGTGTCAAAACCAGATAGTATATGTAGGATGGCATTCTACTCAAATTCACCTTTACTAAAATATGGAGAATATCCTCCAGGAATGGGAATTCCACCAGAAGCAGGGTTCATTAAGCCTTTCTCCAACTGTAGATATGAGAAAGTAAATAGAATGAGATATATGCACTGAATAAACAAAAATCAGCATTACGTTTGTGAAGAATGACTGGTAAGTCATGGAACATCTTGACTTAATGTTTTAAACATTAGAACATTAAAAGGGAAAGCAACTCCTGAAAAACGAAATTTAGATGTTCTGTCATTCATAGTAGGTTTCCAGATGTTGTGGTCCTTATGAGACAGGAACAAACAAACATGGGAAAAGAGAGAGATAATATAAAATTATAATAAAAAGAGTGGAATGGGGACTTGGTAAAGTTAGCAAGACTTGCAGAATGTTAAAAATGCAAGAATGTGATTAAATTTTGTATTCTGGGAAGTATGAAAGATAATTGACAGTACAGAAAAAATAAATAATGAGAGTAAGCTAAATCTGAGAAACTGTTGACTGTTGAGAAGTACAGTAATGATCAACAAGGGGTAAAAATTAGATAGCTTAAGAAATAGAGGTCTTCCCAAAGAATAAATTACAATAGATGGGCTAAAAGAAAGAATCAAGTGTGTAACTGGAATAACAAAAGTTTTCTAAGTAGAGAAAGATAATTAGTTATGTAGATTAAAATGGATCATTGTATTTTGAGAAAGAAATGATAATAAGAGATTCACACATATTATTTGACAACAAAATTCTGTACAAGGGAAAAAGTTCTGGGGGGAGGAACCATAAATTTTAAAAATAAGTAACCTATAATATTAAGGAATAAAACAACACTGACCTCAGATTTATTTTCTGCAGCAAGTGCCATTAAATATAGCATAATGCATTCTTAAAATAAAATGTTTATAACCCAATAGCTCCACTCAATCAACTTGTCTGTTATGTGCAAGGACCACAGAATGTTTTAGTTAATGTAGTATTTTAGAAAATGTAATACTCACATGCAATGCCCAAAATTAAGAAATAAGAAACATAAGTGACTAATTAACAACTACATGGGAAAGCAAAACAGGGAAGAAAGCAAGGGGAGACATAAGAAAATGTGTGTCAGCAGGACTTTAGTCACTTTAGAATCAGCAAAATGAGGCGTGAGAGGAAATGCTGAGTTTATTATTTAGGAGAATTTGTGGTTGAATATTTCACCTCTTGCCATACTTTTCTTCCTTCCCCTGTCCTCCTTCCTTGGCTACTGTCTCTAGGGATATCAAGGGAAGGAGAACGTAAGCATGAAGAGGAAGTAAATTTGAAAGAATAAGAATACGTAGTTGTAGGTCAAATCAGTTTGCAAATATGATGTATATGTTTGCTGGCTTATAGTTTGCATTGGGTGTGGGGGACAGGCTGTAAGCAGTCAAGGTTCTTTTTTATAGCGTAAGGCTTAGTTTTAAGACTAAGCTTTTCCCACCCTTTTAATACTAAGATCTTTTCAACACTAAGCTTTTTCCCACACCCTTGACTGTTGCATGATAGGAGGTGGTGCACTCTTATGAAGAATCCCATTTATGCCTCAGATAAGTGACTTTGTATCAGAGACTTTCTTATTTGTATGTTGACTTAAAGGTTTTTATTTCTACACTATAAAAAGACCAGAGGCTCACACTTTCTCGGTTCTTGCCATTGGCACTGCAGAAGAGGCAGCCAAGATGGCAGAGTGCTGAAGGAGAAGCCAGTTTGTGCAGAGTTTGTGCAGAGAGAAGGGGATGAGGAACAGAGGTGAATAAGGCTGGTGAGGTAGAAACCTTTGATTCTAAGAATACTCAGAAAGTCAGTGGTTTCGGAGCCCTGAATGGAAAGGAAAGTGTTTTCCCAGTGTGTGTATTTCTCGCCCATCGGGTGTGAGCTAGGATTAAAAAGGTAATGGCCTACCAGTTCTTGGCTCTGTTGTTTCATTACTGTCTGTCCAAATCAAATGTGAACCTGCACAGGCCAGGTGGCTGTGATGGTGGCTATGGCTACTGGCTTTACAGTAGTCAATATGAAGGCTATGACCTCTTCTTAAACAGGGTAAAGAAGTAAACATGTGCAACTCTGAATTACAGCAATTAAGGAGGGTTGTAATGTGTTCAGAAAGGCCCATATGATTCTGAAGGCTATGACTTCAGGTTTAAACACTAATAATTTTTCATGTAAGCTTTGTTCTTAAGAATAATTGTGGAATACTATTTAGTTGTCCTGAGTTAAATGTAACTTCTCCTTTTACAGACATGAACATTGAAAAGGAACTGCACGAACTGTTGTGTGGGACATAGGGCCAGAGTGAGACCTTCAGGCTATTCTATGATCTGAAGACATTGTGTTGATCACGTTTTTTTTAACTCTTCTAGACCTACAAAAATTTGATATACCAGTGGAGGTAACTTATTTCCTGTGTCTTATATCACTAGCCTTAGACTGTTCCATACTTATGTTTTAATGAAAGATATGACAATGGGTTGGTCTTGTCCTATATTGGTGTTCCCCTGCATTATTCTCATCTTGTTGTAAAGTAGTGTACCTTAATTCTGTGGCTTTTACATAGAGACACCAAAGCAGGATACAGAAGAATTTTTAGGAGGAGATTTATTTAATAAGCCAGCTGCATATGACTTACACAGGGTATAGTTGTCCCAAATCTCGAATATAGCTCTGAGACTAGCTATATACCGTTGATCACATACAGGTTGGGGAGAAAAGGAAGGGAAACATGACACAATAATCAATCATTAACAAGCTTATAACATTTGCCTATAGGATTTATGAAAAACATTCCTACATATTAAGACTTTCAAGGTAACACAATAGTGATGTCATTTTACATATCAAAGACAATCACAAATCTTTCAGTGTCTACCTCCCATTCCTTTGTCTAGAGCAGTGGTCCTTAACCTTTTCTGAGGTACCGAACCCACCAGTTTCATATGCGCATTCACTGAACCCTTCTTTAGTGATAAATAAAATATGATTTTTTTTCCAAATTCAAGACATAGGTATATGTTTTTTTACTGGTGCACAAAATGAGCCGTGCATGAACATCACCTTGCTCAAAGAACAAAACCAATAAAGTGTATGAACTCACAAAAAATTACGGTATTTCTTTATTCTGGCATCCGTGGCAGAGGCTTCTCCGAACCCCTAAGACCGACTCATCGAACCTCTAGGGTTCGATAGAACCCAGGTTAAGAACCACTGGTCTAGAGGTATGTGTTACTCTCAGAATTCCAGGAAGGGAAGAAGTGCTAAAATCAGTGTAGGATATGTAAACGTTGTCTCATATTGAAAGGGAAAGGAAGTTCTTCAGATAACCTTTATTCTTTCAGAGAACTATAGTTAAACTAAATGGCCCAGTCATCCTTGTAAGTCAGGAAGTTCCCACACCCATCTCCCTCAATTCTCTAAAGAAAGGAGGGGGCAAGAAGCCTGACTTTTCTTCTTTAAAATGGCGTTGCCAATACTAAGTTTTATAGCTCTTTGGTACCTTACCACAATCTTACAATAATTCTGTTAAGGTTAAATTAGGCAATGAGACTGATTAGACAAGCATTAAAATGTAATTCTGTTTGTTTGCCATGGCGTATGCTGGGAGAGATTGAGCTGAATATGAATGTCTTATGCGATTAATATTCCAATTTTGGTTTATTCTCACTTGACACATCAGGTTTAAGATTCTGTGATCAAAGTATAAAAAAGGATTAGCTAATTCCTTGGAGAAAGTGTTCAAACTAACTTTTGCAACATAAATAATAAAAAAAATATGCAATTTAAAAATTTGAGAAGTTTGAAATATTTTGTTTTCTCTATTCTCTCCCCATCTAGTTGCATATTGGGTTTCTAAAATTAAGACTTTAGATTTACCTGACCAGGCAGTTGTGCAGCGGTACAGTGGTTCAGTGCAGCAGTGCTGCAGTGGAAAGAATGTTGGCCTGGGATGCTGAAGACCCATGTTTGAAACCCCGAGGTCACTGGCTTGAGTTTGGGCTTAGCTGGCTTGAGTACAGGCTCACAAGCTTGAGCATGGGATCACAGATATGACCCCATGGTCACTGGCTTGAGTCCCAAGGTTGCTAGCTTGAGCAAGGGGTCACTAGCTCAGCTGGAGACCCCCTGGTCAAGGCACATATGAGAAAGCAATCAATAAACAACTAAAGTGCTGCAATAAAAAATTGATGCTTCTCATCTCTCTCCCTTTCTGTCTGTCTGTCCCTGTCTGTCTGTCTGACTGTCTCTCACAAAACACACACACACACACAAAACACCCAGCAGATAAATGAAATAAGTCAGACAGAGAAAACAAATACCATATGATTTCACTTATATGTGGACTCTAAAGAACAAAATAATTATTAAAAAAAACAACAAAACATAAACAGACTCACAGATACAGAAAACACTCTGATGGTTGCCAGATGGGAAAAGGGTTGAGGGCTGGAGGAAAAATGGCAAATGGATTAAGAAATACAAGTTGGTAGTTACAAAAGAGTTATGAGATGTAAAATACAAGATAGGAACTTTAGTCAATAATATTATAATAACTATGTATGCTGCCAAGTGAGTACTAGAATTATTAGGGGGATCACTTCATAAATTATATAAATTTCTAACCACTCACTATGTTGTACTCCTGGAACTAATACAATATAGAATGCTGTTGGACAAACAAGTTTGTAACAAGTGTTTTTTAGGTTTGCTTGCTTGTATTGCTTTCTCTATTCTCTCCTCACCTAGTTGCATATTGGGTTTCTAAAATTAAGACTTTAGATTTACCTGACCAGGCAGTGGTGTAGTGGTACAGTGGTACAATGGCATATAGTCTATGGAAGGCTGAAAGTGATTGCCCTCACGACAGCAGATTGCAAATTGCTGATAGCCTACTGTTGAGAGGAAGGGCAACTGTTTGCTGGAGAAGGGGTATTTCTGCCTGGCCTGTTTTGCTGGAGAGTGCGGAGGTTGGTGGGGGCCTGAGAGTCTGGAGAGTGAGTCTGAGAATGAGTCTGGGTTGTGAAAACAGAGAGAGGGTTGGAGCTTCGGAGTCCTGATAGAAAAGGAAGCAGTCTTTCCTGCCTGTTTGCTGGTCCACCTTTAGGAGACTTTAATAAATGGAATGGCCTATTGTAAAGCCAATGGCCAAGGGTACCGTCACAGCCTCCTGGCCAGTGCAGGTTCGCATTAGATTCGGACAGTCAGTAATTAAACAACGGAGCCAAGAACTGGTGAGCCATCAGCTTTAATTCTGGCTTGCACCCGGCGGGCAAGCAAAAACACACACTGGGCTCCAAAACACACTCATTCAGTGCTCACAAAGCTACTGAATTATCCGAGTTTCCTAGAATCAAAGGTTTCTAGCTCACCAGACTTATTCACCTCTGTTTCCCATCTCCTTCTCTCTACACAAACTCTGCACAAACTGGCTTCTTCCTTAGCATTCCACCATCTTGGCTGCCTCTTCTCCTCCACGTGGCCTTAATCTGTTCTCCTTTCTAATACTAACCTCAGGAACTGAGAGAGAGCAAGCTCCCGGTCTGCCCCACTTTACAGTGTAGAAATCCAAACCTTTAATCTAATCTACAAACAAAAATTCCTCATGAGTGTGCACCACCCACATCATCCAATCAGTCAAGGGTGTGGGGAAAAGCTTACTCTTAAAACTTGCACATGGGCAGCGCCATTTTTAACAAAGTGAGCATAATATATTTCATCTGCCCAACAATCCACCCCTACGCTCACTTTACTACCCACAGTCTACACCACTGGCATCCCTGTACAAGGAAATTAGGTACATTACACAAATTACAAATACATAACAAATCATACAATTTCAACAATTACAAAGGTACATTTCACCAGTCTCTGAGCACTTTGCCAAAAGCGCAAAATGTCCTCGGCCTCCTTTCTTGCCATTTGAAAGGCTTCCTGGGGCAGGGGGAAGGCCTCCATCAAAGCCACCCCCCACCCCCATCAGGGTATTTCACATTGTCCAAAATCCATAAGTCCATTCAACAAAGGAACCAGTTCTCACTCTGGTCATAGTCCAGGAAATCAGTCCACACACATGGGGTGTTAGCCTCCCCCCTTATTCCTGCCATCATGGCAGGTCTCACACTGTCCTAAAAAGAAGCATGTGGTAATGGCAGTCAGCATTTCCATCTCTGCTCCAGAGAGCATGATGGCATCCACACCTATGTCCCAAAATTGAAGACCTACCAGGAGTGTAGCTACTCCTTGCTGCTGGGCTCTCACCTTCTGGAGGCTGCGGATCGCAATTTCAGACCAATTCTCCTCATCCTCCAAAGAGGAACTGAAAACGTCAGCTCCTGCTGCTGGGCTCAAGCCCTGGGTTACCATCGTCTTCTGCTCAGCAGGTCTTGCAGCTCCAGCCCCGGCCGCAACTCCGGCCCCGGCCTCAGCTCCGGCCTCATTCTGCTGCTGGCTCTCCACAACATCCAGGGCAATCTCCAACTCATGAATCTGTGATTCCTTCTCTAGCGTCTGCTCCATTTCCAGGCGAATCTCGCAAACCTGGTTGGCCTCCACCTCCAGCGCTTCCTTCAGCTCCAGGGTCAGCATCTCCTCCTCCCACTTTTCCTCCAGCTCCTTCCACTGCTCGGTTTTCAGGTCCCGGGCAGCCTCTTCCATAGAGCTCTCAGTTTCCTCACACATGGCTGTAAAAGTCAGCCATCCTACAGTCCCCAGAACTACAGACATAGGGAACCATAACAGCAGCCAGTTCTCTACTCCACCGCTCAAAGGTGGTGGCGGCTCCATACCAATCTGTATAGAATCCTGCCACAGACTACGCTAAATGTAAGGCCAGTAGTCAAGGCCATTCACATGCAGGTTTGCATTGAATTCAGACAATCAGTAATGAAACAACGGAGCCAAGAACTGGTGAGCCATCAGCTTTAATTCTAGCTTGCACCCAGCGGGCAAGCAAATACACACACTGGGCTCCAAAATTCACTAATTCAGTGCTCACAAAGCTACTGACTTATCCGAGTTTCCTAGAATCAAAGATTTCTAGCTCACCAGACTTAGTCACCTCTGTTTCCCATCTCCCTCTCTCTGCACAAACTCTGCCCAAACTGGCTTCTCTATCAACACTCCACCATCTTTGCTGCTCCTCTTCTCTTCCATGTGGCCTTAATCTGCTCTCCTATGTCATGGACTTATCCTAGAATGTATTCACTCTTTTCCTGGAACAATGTGATCTCTCTTCCTTTTAAAACCTTTTGGCGTGAAAGCCCTCCCCCAACACATATTAACATAATCACACCCATTCCCAAGCAGAAAGGGCAACTAATATCATCACCTGGGTGACTGGTTTCCATATGGACAGCGCCATCTTTAACAAAGTGAGCATAATATATTTTATCTGCCCAACAGCCGACCATTTTCTGGTTCCACAGTTCTACTGTCTGCCCAAGTTAAATGTGAACCTGCATCTACTTGGCCACAATGGTGGCCACTGGACTTATGAATGCCTACTGTAATTGAAAAAATTTTTAAATGATAAGGTTAAAAAAAATAATATCAGAGTGTATGGCCAGTGGCCGCTGCCATCATGGTTCTCATTGGATTTGCGCAGACAGTAAAGAAACAGTGGAGCCAAAAACTGGTGGGCCATTCTGTTTATTAAAGTTTTGTACTTGTGGATGAGCAAACAGGCAGGGAAGACTGCTTCCCTCTCATTCAGAGCTCCCAAAGCCCTGAGGCACTCTCCAGTTACACAACCCAGAAAATCTCCGGTTCCTCCTAAAGGCTCCCAATTGCACTGATAATTACAATGATTATCACCAATTACAAAGCCCCTCAGCTTTGGTTTCATATTTGCACTCCCTCTTCTATTCCTGCAAAACCCAGGCTGGGGAAAAAAATCCCTTCTCTAGCAAACATTAGCAATTCAATTGTCCCTCCCAAGCAGGAAGGTAACTCCCAATTTGCAATCTGCTGCCTAAGTGCAAGCACCATAGCCTTTCACAGACTACATACACATGGTGCTGCCCAGGCCAATGCAAAATATAAGTGAGCAAACCTATAAAACACATTTTATAAACTTCTTTGCCCAACAGAGGGACTGTATAAATACAGTGATTCTTTCCTTTGTATCTGTCTTCCTAGATTCCAAGATGCCTGACAATACTAGATTTGATGGTGAAGTGTAGAAAAGAAAGGCCCTTAACATGAATAATTTTTGACAAAACTCACTTTCTTTAAAACAAAGAGACTTTTAGCAGAACTTACTTTTTCTGAAAAGACTCCCTATTCCTGGCCTTGAGGCTGGTCTCCCAGACTGTGGCCTTGGAATAGCTTTGCAAGGTTGCAGTTGTTCTCAGAATGTTTCTCCCTGAATTAACCCTATAGATAAACATTTTAAGAAAGCTTGTTTCACTGCTTTGTTTTACTGCTATGCTTTCTCCCCTCTCCATTTCTCAATCAGTATGTAATTGTACCTATAAAACCTAATTCCTAACTGCAGGTGGGGCCACATTGATTTGAAAGGCTTCGACCTTTCACTGGCATTAAAGACTCCTTAATTTCTTAATTTGGCTAATTGATTGTGTGGCAAGACGTTTGTTTCTTGCTGTTCCGATACAACAATGGTATGGTAGATAGTATAGTGGAGATAAGCAAAGACCTGAACAAACTTCTACACAGGACCAACACTGTGATTCAGTTTTACTTCTTTTTATATTTCAGTTATGTATGTAGCACAAATCACCTAGTTTGATCTGGCCAAAGACTTCCAGTGCCATGGGAATATCTCCAAAGCCTTTCTAGCAGAGTGCTACAAAAATCATTTCATTAGGCCAAGTCTTGGAGTTTGGTATGTGATTGGCTTTGTCTTTCCTTTCACTGTGTGTGTGTGTGTGTGTGTGTGTGTGTGTGTGTGTGTGTGATGGAAGCTTTTATCTCTCAGAGTGTGCACAAGCAAACCAAGATGTCTAAGAAGCAATATTTTAAAATGTCTAATGACATTGACAACAAAGAAAAAAAAAGATAAAAGGAGATCAACTTTTTTACTCAATCCAGAGAAAGCCCTTCTTGGCAATGTGTGTTATCTACTTTCTTGTACAGCTGTCTGTACCGCTGATTTTCTTGGTTATTCTTCTTTATTATCAACTACCACTTCTTTAAAAACCCATTTGGTGCAGTCCCCACTTGTGTCTTGAACCTTATGCATGTATGATAATGGGGACACAGGAAAAGATGATGTCCATCATACCTCTAGCTACACTTTCAGTGGTTATCATGAGTTTGTGTATTATGTTCTTCCTGTTCACCATTAATACATACTTTATCATGAAGCATAACAGTAAGAGATACAGAGGCTCTTTGAAGTCATGGTAGTAGCCTGGATGATTATCACCAATTACAAAATACAGAATGGATGCAAAATTGGCCGGTAGTGGTCTTGTACTGAAGTAATACACACTTATCTTTATTTCATGTCTCCAGAAAGTGTGACAAACCTGCTTTCTTTTTATACAGATAATCACATTATTTCTTAAAGAAAAGAAAATTGAATAGGTTTCCAAATATTTTAAAATGAGAAATCTGAGGGTATTTCATCCTGCCAGTTTGATAGCCTATCACAATGAAATTTTAAGAACTACTTTTTCCATTTAATTGATTAGAAATTTAAGATTAAGGTAAAGGAAGTTTACATAATGAGAATTTTAGGGGGAGGAACACAGTGGAAAATTACAGATAATCAAATATTATAGCTTTTTAGTATATTAGTAGCTACTACTTACAGTGTTCTTAAAATAATTATTTTCTAGGCTTTTCTACTTACATAAACCTCAATGCAGATGTTTCAATGAAGTTTAATACCAATTATTTTGTATAAATAGACAAGACAAATAAATAATAAAAAAGAAAAATAGTATGTCCTCAGAACTTCAAAGAATATGATTGAGTTTCAGACATACATTAAGACTAAGGAAAGATAATAAAACAGACTCAGCAAATATATTTCTATATTTGAACTGAATATACTTTATTTCATTATTACCAATTCCTAACTTAGTTTAATCAAGCTGAACTAGTATATGTAGAAGTGATAAAGTTTTGAGAAACAAATTCTTCATAGAACAACTGAAGATTTTTTGTTGGCAAAAGACTTAAGTTGTGAATGCAGGCAGAGCTGCTATTAATGGGGTATGAACACATTTGGGGGCTAGGGATGTAAATGGATCTTCAAAGAGTAACAGGAGTTCCTTATGAACTACAGAGGCACATCACAAAAGAAACAGCAACTTAGGACATTAAATGATATTGTATAGATATATGTTTTTTTATAGTCAGGCATTGACTTGCTGTACTAGAATAGCAACCTTAGAATTCCTTTTAACATATCTTTTTTTGAATTTCACCCAGAGTCGATGAAGAAAATTGGCACTATTAAGTTCTGGTGATTGGTGTGCTCCCTCCACAAGCTCCTGCTCTCATGCTAGTTATGAATTATGCTTTAGATGATCCCAGATGTCTATCTTCTCAGTAGAATTGAAATACCTATCATGTTATGAATTTGCCATGTGTAAGTAAATTCAGGTCTAATATTCATCTAATTTTCTCCATCATCACTCTCACTTTTTAATATTTTGTGATTATAGCTCACATGAACTTCAACAATAGCTGCCTAACATTGATCCCTTTTCATTTTCTATACTTTTGCCACAGGTTTTTAGTGACAAATTTCATTGCCAATTCTGTGCTTTAGCACTTCATTGCTTCAAGAAAAAGCTTAAACTTTATTAACATTACTCACAAAACCTTACTTTGTTAAGTTCTTATTTAGCAATTCAAAGTCTCTTTAACCATGACATCCCAGCACTTCACACTAATGCTCCGCCCAACTGTTAGAGTGCTTTTTACATACAACGTTCTCTTTGACTTCTCAGCCTTGTCACAATGCTTTACTTTCCAAATGTGATCATTGTCAACAAACCTCACTCCAATTCTCTTCATTTACCTAACTTCTAGTAATGACCTAGTTCTCAGTTTAGATGTCACTACCTGCAGGAGGACTTCCTTGTTCTTTTAAGTCTGATTTAAGGGGTCTTATTCTGCATTCTTACCTAATTATAACACAAAAATGCCTGTTTATTTGCCTTTATCATCCACCAAAATACAACCTCTTCACAATAGAAAATGTCTAATTTGCTTCCTAATTTTTATTTTAGGCTAAAACATATTGTGTATGTTGAATAATTATTTGTGAAAAACATTCTTAAATGAGATACAAATAACTGTTGCCCATGTAATAAAAAGTAACTTTGGAAAAACCAGTATATAATCTAAGTATTAAGAAGCAATTTATGTTTTTTAAGTTTTCTATATACCCATTTAGAACACTGATTGAGATCTTAGGAGACAAGTTACATGTATATGGCATAGAAAAGAAATAGAACCTAATTTCTTTTTAGGGGGGTTATAACTTTTTAAATTTAGAAATTAAATTAAATGGGATAACATTGGTCAATAAGAGCACATAAGTTTCAGGTAAACATTTCTATAGCATTTGAAATATTGATTGTGTTTTGTGTGCCTATCACCCAAAGTCAAATCATTTTCTATCACCAAATATTTGTCTCCCTTTACTGCCCTCTCTCAACCCCCTTCCCCTGGGGACCACTTCACTTTTATCTATGTCCATAAGCTTCATTTTTATATCCCGCCTGTGTGTGAAATCATATAATTCTTAGCTTTTTCTGATTTACTTATTTCACTCAGTATAAGTCCACCCATGTTGTTGTAAATGGCAATATGCCATCATTTCTTAAGACCGACTGGTATTCCATTGTATATATGTACCACATCTTTTTTATCCAATTACCCATAGAGGAACACTCAGTTGTTCCCTTGTCTTAGCCACCATGAATAATGCTGCAATGAACATACGGGTGTATACATTAGTATATCCACTATGGATAACAGTATGGAGGTTCCTCAAAAAAGTAAGAATAAAGTTTCACATAACCCAGCAACCCTCTTTGGGGTATCTACCAAAAAATCTTGAAAACACTTACTCACAAAGATATATGCACCATAGTGTTTTAAATAAAGAAGCTTTATAATGTGGTTTAATATAAGAAAGAACTATTTTCCATTCATCTCTGCTTTCCTTCCTGATATTCATATGTAGTCTACTAGGTTTTTTGCAATATAAACTTTATAATCAATTTGTTTAAGGAATAAAATTATGCTATTTGTTTTAGGATTGTGCCAAATTTCTGAGTTAACTTATGGAGAATTGATACCTACAAATAAAAGTTATCTTTCCATTTCTTTGTGACTGTGTCCAGGAGTGTGCCAAAAAGTTTGCCTCATATTGTTTTTGTCACATATCTTGTAATATGTAATCATAGGAATTGTATCTTATTTTTTGTTATTATAAATAGGGTTTTCTTTTTCATTATCTCTTGGCTATTGTTTGCATAAACATTGATTTTATACATTAATGTTTCATTCTACTCTCTTTCTAAACTTACTTTATTGTTTGCATTTCCTGGTAATCATCTAATAGAGCTCTCAGGTATATGATCATATTATCTGTCAACAGAAATAGTTCTATAGCATCTTTTCTAATTGTTATGCTATTAATGACTTTTTAAAAAATTGTATTGGCCCATACTTCCAATATACTACTAAATAGTAATAAAAATACTGAACATTCTTGCCTTTTTCTTGACTATAAGGTATTTTTCCCCACCGAGAAAGAAGGAAGTGGGGAGCTGAGAGTCACAAAGTGCGGAATAGCAAAGGCTTTATTAAGTACCGCACATCCACCCAACAAGGTCCCCTATCCCTGGGGTCAGAGGCTAGGGGAGTCGCACGAAATTAGACTGCGTGAGAGTTATTTAAAGGGGTCCTCTAGGGTAGGCGAGCAATTATGATGTGGTGAAATCTCACTGGCTGACAGACAGTCTCTCTTCTCCCAAAGATTTCTGGGAAGCTTCTTTTGGCACGCTTAGTTGTGGGTGGCCCTAGTCAAAGTTCTTGGGCCTGAGTTCCTCACGTGATCATCCCTCATTGCTGACCACCCTACATTCCAGCCTTTTTTGTTACATAGAATAGGGGTGCCATTTATTCATCTGGCTACTTCCTGCTGATTAGGGGCATCGTGGGGAGGGGAGGTCGGCTGGTGGCGACTTTGAGGGGAGTCAGGAGGAACATCTGTTTGGCCATGAGTTGAGAAACTTCACGGATGCGGTTCTGTAAGAATTTTAAAAAGAGAAAGCAAATATGAGTTATACGCTGATAATTAGAAGAAGATTTAGGATGGGGGCAGCCCAGGTAAGAATGGATGGCTGCCATCAGGAGTTAAGCAGGTTGTAGGAGGAGAGATTCTTGCTTAATTTTCTTGCAGACAGTTGAGGAGATTGAAGCTTCTTTAATCAGGCCAGTCTTACTGAACAGCACTGCTCCCTGCTTCAGCTCACTCTGGCAGCAGGTTCCTGGTGGGAGGGACAGAAGTAACAGGAGGGTCTGCAGGGCCCAATCTTTTGGTTAGTCGCAGATGAGTAGGGCCCAGTGGTTCTGATTGCCAACCATCCTGCATGGGAGCATGCTTGAGGCGAGAGACATGGATAGAAATGAGGGTAGCATTGATTATGGGAGAGTCCTTGGTAGTGAGGAATGGTAGGAGTAAGTGGGAAGATGCTGTCTGCTGGATAGTGGCTCCGAGACTGTAAAGAATGTCTCGACCCAGAAGGGGTACAGGGCACGATGGCATAACTAAGAAAGAGTGCAAAAAAGGAGATTTCGTTCAAACTGCACGTTACAGGTGGTGTGTGAAGGGGAAATGAAGGGGTCCCATCCATTCCCATAACCGAGACATGTGAGGGAACTAGAGGTCCAGAGTATAATAGCAAAACTGAGAAGGTAGTCCCCGTGACCACAAGACATGAAATGGACTTACTCGCTACCTGTAGCTTTACCCATGGCTCTGAGAGAGTGAGGGGAGTCTCTGAGTCCAGGCCACATCAGTCGTCCATGAGGCCTAGGAATTTGAACAATGAGCCCACTTGGCTAGCTTGGCCTCCCATTTGAGCGGCCTGTCCTCCATGCTGAGATGCCGAGGATGTGCCTGCTGTCCAGAGAGGGCAATCACTTCGCCAGTGACTGGGCTGCTTGCAATTAGGGCAAGGCTTAGGGGGTGGCTGCGGGCAGGGGCCCTGTTGGGCACAGTGGTCCTGCTTGCCACACTTAAAGCAAGCTGCTGGTGGGATTCCTCTTTGTGGTTCTTCCGGCCTCAGGGTTGCCACAAGAGCCTGGGTTTGGAGTGTTACCTTCTGCTGCATGCAGGCCTAGCAAACAACCTTGGCCGTTCCTACTAGCCGTGACCATTGAAAACTTTAAATGCTATGTTCACAGGTCTCGAACAGGGGTTTGGAGTTGAGAATAGAAGGAGGACGGCTCCTAGGGAGCCTGGCCCTCAGATCCAGCTGGAAATGCTGGATCCAGAGGCAGGGCAGGGTCAGAACTTCCTGCAAGCAGATTGGGGTTGGGCGTCCTGCAAACCGGTGTAAGAGCCAATGGTAAGCGGAGAATGGCCTGATGGAGGAGGGGTTTAAGAACTCAGTGGAGAAGGGAGGGGCCCCTGGCCAGCAGGGGAGGAGAAAGAGAGACTGGTATTTGCAGGTGAATGAGAAACAGGGTTTAGCGAAGGGAGGGGAGGGATCTAGATTCCATTGAGAAGGAAAAATTAGAAGCGGAGGTTTTCTCTGGCCAAAAAATGGCCTGCGTGTTGAAACAGGCGGCACAGAGATTAAGGACAGGTGTGCAAATAGTTAGAAGCCCTGAGTGTAAAGGGATCTCCAATTTCCCAGCTTTTTCAGTGATAGTTAAATTGGTGAGGGTGTTAAAACCAAAAGTCCCTTCAGGAGGCTACTTGGTCCAATTATCCAGTGGGTTTTGTGGCCTGGCCACAGCGGAAAAGCAGAACAGTTTCTTTTTCTTTAGGGAGGGAGAGATTTCAGATAAGGCAACTCCCGGAGTGTTTTGGAATTCCTGTGCCCCCATGGCCACCCTCAGTCCTAGGACTGGTCAGAGATGAGAATTGGCATCCCGCAACTCAAGCTCTGGCCATGGACAGATAGGTAAAGTGGATGTGCTCGGGACGTCTCCACAGGCACACACGCACTCGGATGGAAAAGACTTCTCTGACGTAGCTATGGTTTCGGACAGGGAGTCTCAGCGGAAAGAGCTGAGGGAAGCTTGGAGGCAGGGGACTTACTGCACCGTGCGCTGAAGTGGGTGGATGGGTGGAGGTCCTGGTTCTTTCTTGGAGGGAACAGGAAGAGAAGCAGCCCCCGTGGGCTTCTAACTTCTCCTGGGTTTTTGGCACCAAAATGTAAGGTATTTTTCCCCGCTGAGAAAGAAGGAAGGGGGGCCAGAGCCACAAAGTGCGGAATAGCAAAACTTTATTAAGTACCGCACATCCCGCCCAATGAGGTCCCCTAGCCCCAGGGGTCAGTGGCTAGGGGAGTTGCGCGAATTAGACTGTGTGATAGGTATTTAAAGGGGTCCTCTAGGATAGGCGAGCAGTTATGACGTGGTGAAATTTCACTGGCTGATGGACAGTCACTCTTCTCCCAACGATTTCTGGGAAGCTTCTTTTGGCACGCTTAGTTGTGGGCGGCCAAAGTTCCCAGGCCTGAGTTCCTCACGTGACCATCCCCCATTGGTGACCACCTACATTGACCTTTGTGAGAATTGCATAGTGTTTTCCCAAAAGGTTAGATGATGGCTTTGGCAATGATCAATTAATACTTTTACTAAGTGTTTTCTTTTTTTGTTAGGAGTCAATATTTAATTTTGACAAAGGCCTTAATTGAAAGCACTTATAAAGATAATATAATTTTCTTTATGATAAAAACCATAAAATAGAGTCTGAGACTTTAAAAAATTGAGTTTAAGAGCCATAGAATAAGATTATAGATTATATACATTATACATCCTAAAGTTGGAAACAAAATAGTTGAAGAAATAATTTCTGAGAATTTTCCAGAAATAGTAAAAGCTAATAAACTTATGTAAGAAGATCAAAATAATCTGGGCAAGATAAAAAAATAAAATACACATTTGGTCATATCATTGTGAAATTGGTAAATTCTAAAAAAACGAAGAGAGAGAGAGAAGCAAGAATGGCAATTTCATTATGTATCTGGAATGTTGTAAGCTAAACATTATTTCATAATCACAAAGTGACAATGTATGCAATTGACAGAAGCAATAAAATGTCTTAAATAACATTTTAAAATAAATGGCAAAAATTTGACCTTCTTCCAGGAGCCTAAAAAAGTGTTTAAGTGAATATTCATCATATATATGTTTCCACAGTGGCTGCACCAATCTGTATTCCCACCAACAGTAGACAAGGGCTCCCTTTTCTCCACATCCTCACCAACACTTGTTTATTGACTTATTGGTGACAACCATTCTGAAAGGTGTGAAGTGATAGCTCATTGTGGTTTTACTTTGCATTCCTCTAATGATTAGTGACATTGAGTATTTTTCCTTATGACTACTGGTCATCTGTATGTCCTCTTTGAAGAAGTGTCTATTCAGATTCTTTGCCCATTTCATGTTGAATTCCTTGTTTTTGTTAGTTTGTTTGTTTGGTTGGTTTTGCTGTTAAGTTTTATATGTTCTTTATAGATATATCAATAAATGTTCTCCCATTCAGTGGGTTTTTCTTCTCAGTCTGTTGATGACTTTATTTTATTTTATTTATGATTTTAATTTGTGCTTACATAGATTCAATTATCCCACCAAATATATTTGCCCCCACCCCCTTATTCCCCCTCGGCCTCCCCTATGCCCCCTCCCCAAATGCCTTCATCCTTTCCCTCCAGGATTTGATGTCCTGTTCTCTATAATGCTGTGCTGTGTATATATAATTTAATTAATTTCTTTCCCTTCTCTGATTCCATCTTCTCTTTTACTTTCCCTCTGACCACTTTCCCTCTAGTCCAGGGGTTTTTAACCTTTTTTGAGGTACCGAACCCAACAGTTTCATATGCGCATTCACCGAACCCTTCTTTAGTGAGAAATAAAATATGATTTTATTTTCCAAATTCAAGACATAGGTATATGTTTTTTTACAGGTGCACAAAATGAGCCGTGCATGAACATCACCTTGCTCAAAGAACAAAACCAACAAAGTGCATGAACTCACAACAAATTACGGTATTACTTTATTCTGGCCTCCGCAGCAGAGGCTTCTCCGAACCCCTGAGACTGATTCATTGAACCCCTAGGGTTCGATAGAACCCAAGTTAAGAACCAGTGCTCTAGTCCCTTTGATTCTGCCTCTGCCTCTGCTCCGTTGTGCAGTTCATATTGTTCATTGTATTCCTCAAATAAGTGAGGACATATGGAATTTTTCTTTTTCTGCCTGGCTTATTTCACTTAGCATAATAGTCTACAGATCCATCCATGTTGTCACAAAAGGTAAGGTTTCCTTCTTCCTCACAGCCGCATAGTATTCCATTGTGTATATGTACCATTGCTTTTTAATCCACTCGTCCACTGATGGACACTTGGGCTGTTTCCAGATCTTGGCTATTGTAAACAATGCTGCCATAAACATGGGGGTGCATTTCATCTTTTGAATCAGTGATTTGGTATTCTTAGGATATATTTCTAAAAGTAGGATAGCTGGGTCAAAGGGTAGTTCCATTTTTAATTTTTTGAGGAATCTCCATACTGTTTTCCACAGTGGCTGCACCAGTCTGCATTCCCACCAGCAGTGCAGGAGGGTTCCCTTTTCTCCACATCCTCGCCAGCTCTTTCTTACTCTGTATTGTTTTATTAATGAGCTCCATTCTGACTGGTGTGAGATGGCATCTCATAGTGGTTTTAAGTTGCATTTTTCTAATGATTGGTGATGTGGAACATATTTTCATATGCCTATTGGCCATCCGTAGGTCCTCTTTCGAGAAGTGTCTATTCATTTCTATAGCCCATGTTTTGATTGGATTGTTTAACTTCCTGCTGTTGAGTTTTACAAGTTCTTTATAAATTTTGGTTATTAACCCCTTATAAGATGTATTGGCGAATATATTCTCCCATTGTCTGGGTTGTCTTTTTATTTTGTTAATGATGTTGTTTGCTGTGCGAAAGCTCTTTGGTTTAATATAGTCCTGTTTGTTCATCCTGTCCTTTATTTCACTTGCCCATGGAGATAAATCAACAAAAATATTGCTATGAGATATATTGGAGAGTTTACTGCCTATATTTTCTTCCAAGATCTTTATGGTTTCATGACTTACATTTAAGTCTCTTATCTATTTTAAGTTTACTTTTGTGAATGGTGTAAGTTGGTGATCCAGTTTCATTTTTTTGCAAGTACCTGTTCAATTTTCCCAACACGATTTGTTAAAGAGACTGTCTTTACTCCATTGTATGCTTTTATCTCCTTTGTCAAATATCAATTGTCCATATAAGTATGGGTTTATTTCTGGGTTTTCTGTTCCATTTCATTGATCTGTATGCCTGTCCTTATGCCAGTACCAAGCTGTATTGAGTACAATTACCTTGTAGTATAACTTGTTATCAGAAAGTGTAATACCCCCAATTTTATTCTTCTTTTTCAGGATTGCTGAGGCTATTTGTGTTCTTTCTTGATTCCATATAAATTTTTGGAATATTAGTTCTATATCTTTGAAGTATGTCATTGGTATTTTAATAGGAACTGCATTGAATTTATAGATTGCTTTGGGTAATATAGACATTTTAATGATGTTTATCTTCCTATCCATAACCATGATATATGCTTTCACTTGTTTGTATCTTCCTTGATTTCCTTTATCAATGTTTTATAATTTTCTGACTACAAGTCTTTAACCTCTTTAGTTAAATTTACTCCTAGGTACTTTACTTTTTTTGTTGCAATAGTGAAGGGGATTGTTTTCTTAATTTCTCTTTCAGACAATTCATTGGAGGTGTATAAAAATTCTACTGATTTCTGAATATTGATTTTATATCCTGCCACCTTGCTGAATTCATTTATAAGGTTCAGTAGTTTTTTGACTGAGACTTTAGGATTTTCTATGGACAGTATCATATCATCAGCAAATAATAATAGTTTTACTTCTTCTTTTCCAATTTGGATACCTTTTATCTCTTCTTCTTTTCTGATTGCTAGTGGCTTGAACTTCCAGAACTATGTTGAATAAGAGTGGTGAAAGGGGGCACCCCTGCCTTGTTCCTGACTTAGGAGAATTGCTTTTAATTTTTGCCCATTGATTATGATGTGGGCTTTGGGTTTGTCATAAATGGCCTTTATCATGTTGAGGTATTATTCCTGTATCAACACTTTGCTGAAAGTTTTGATTATAAATAAATGCTGGATTTTATCAAATTGCTTTTTCTGCATCTATTGATATCGTGTGATTTTTCTCCTTCCTTTTGTTTATGTGTTGAATCAATTGATTGATTTGCAGATATTGTACCACCCTTATCTCCCTAGAATAAATCCCACCTGATCATGATGTATGATTTTTTTAATGTATTGCTGGATTCAGTTTGTTAATATTTTGTTGAGAATTTTAGCATCTAAGTTCATCAGGAATATTGGTCTATAGTTTTTTTTCTTTCTGGTATCTTTGCCTGGTTTTGGAGTCAGTATTATGCTCCCCTCATAAAAGGAGTTTGGAAATTGTCCCTTCTTTTGAATTTTTTGAAACAGCTTGAGAAGAATAGTAGTTAGTTCTTCTTTGAATATTTGGTAAAATTAGCCGGTGAAGCCATCTGATCTGGCCAGGGCTTTTGTTTGTGGGGAGTTTTTTGATAACTGTTTCAATCTCCTTTGATTAAATCTGTCTGCTTAGGTTTTCTGATTCTTCCAGATTGATTTTTGAAATATTATACATTTCAAGAAATTTGTCTATTTTGCCTAGGTTGTATAATTTTATGGTGTACAGTTCTCCATAGTATTTTCTTACAATTCTTTGTATTTCTGTTGTGTCAGTTGTTACTTCCCCAGTCTCATTTTTAATTTTATTTATTTGAGTCCTCTCTTTCTTTTTTGGTGAGTCTGGTTAAAGGTTCATCTATCTTGTTTACCATTTTAAAAAACCAGCTCTTGGTTTCATTGATCCTCTGTATTGTTTTTTTTGCCTCTAGTTCATTTATTTCTGCTCTGATCTTTATTATTTCCTTCCTTCTACTTCCTCTGTGTTTTACTTGCTGTTTTTTTTCTAGTTCTTTTAGGTGCAGGGTTAAATTGTTTATTTGAGATTTTTCTGGCTTCTTAAGGTATGCCTGTAGTGCTAGAAACTTCCCTCTCAGGACTGCTTTTGCTGTGTCTCATAAAGTTTGAGTTGTTGTATGTTTGTTTTCATTTGTTTCAAGAAAAATTTTTATTTCTTCCTGGATCTTATTGTTAACCCAATCATTATTTAAAACATGCTATTTAGTTTCCAAGTATTTGAGTGTTTTTCAATTTTTTTATTGTAGTTGATTTCTAGTTTCATGCCATTGTGATCTGAGAAAATGCTTAATGTGATTTCAATCTTCTTAAATTTGTTGACACTTGTTTTGTGTCCTAGCATGTGGTCTATCCTAGAGAATGTACCATGAGCACTTGAAAAAAATGTATTTTCTGCTGCTTTAGGTTGAAAGGTTCTGAAGATGTCTATTAAATCCAGTTGACCTAGTGTGTCCTTTAAGTCTGCTGTTTCTTTGTTAATATTCTTTCTTGAGGATTTCTTCAGTGATGTTAGTGGGGTATTAAAATCTCCTACTACTATACTATTGCTGTTAATCTCACCCTTTATGCCCATCAAAATTTGCTTTATATATTTATATGCTCCTATATTAGGTGCATAGATATTTATAATGGTTATATCTTCCTGTTGGATTGCTCCATTTTCATTATGTAGTGACCTTCTCTATCCCTTATGATAGCCTTTGTTTTAAAGTCTATTCTGTCAGATATAAGTATTGCTACACCAGCTTTATTTTGTTTTCATTTGCATAAAATATTTTTCCATTCATTTACTTTCACTCTATGTGTATCTTTTGTTTTGAGGTGTGTCTCTTATAGACAGCATATGTACAGGTCCTGTTTTCTTATCCACACAGCTACTCTATGTCTTTTGATTGGAGCATTTAATCCATTTACATTTAAAGTTATTATTGATATGTAGTTGTTTATTGCCAGTATAATGTTATTTTAATTACAATACTTTGTAGTATAGTTTGATATCAGGGAGCATGATTCCTCCAACATTATTCTTCTTTTTCAAGATTGCTGTCCATACTACCCAATACAATCTATAGATTCAACACCCAACAAATTTAAAATATATTGTGATACTATTTTCAAACTTATTTCATCATAGCTCAGTAGTGACTTCTGATACTCTACTTCAGTGGTTCTTAACCTGGGTTCTATCGAACCCTAGGGGTTCAATGAGTCAGTCTCAGGGGTTCGGAGAAGCCTTTGCTGTGGAGGCCAGAATAAAGTAATACCATAATTTGTTGTGAGTTCATGCACTTTGTTGGTTTTGTTCTTTGAGCAAGGTGATGTTCATGCATGGTTCATTTTGTGCACCAGTAAAAATTTGTGCACCTATGTCTTGAATTTGGAAAATAAATCATATTTTATTTATCACTAAAGAAGGGTTCAATGAATGCGCATATGAAATTGGTGGGTTCGGTACCTCTAAAAAGGTTAAGAACCACTGCTCTATTTTATGCCTTCTTACCAAGTCTCTTATAGATCCTAGCTATTGTCTGAAAATGACTTTTCTTATCTAAATCATTAATAATAATCTGTGGTTATATATACAGAATGAACTGTATAAAGAATTTCTGAAATTTCAAATTCACTGTATCAGTCAGAGTTTCTGCAGGAACAGAGCATAATAACAAGTGGTGATTAACAAGATTTTAGTGAGACATGTTTTTACAAAGGTGCAGGCAGGATTAAGGAAACCAAAAAGGATGATAAGGGGCTGAGACCAGCTTGGAAATAGGTGTGCACGAAAGGAAGGCACTGCAGGACTTAAGAAAAACCACACAAGACATACATAAAGAAAAGATGGATATAGGGAACTCCCAGCCTCTAGAACTGAGAGTCCAGATCTTTGCGGCCTCATCGTATTTATTTGTTTCTTTAATCAGCAAGCAAGTTAGCAGAGCATAAGCTCAGGAACAGAGAAGGATGATTAACTAAAACCTTTCAGGTATGCAGGAAATGGCTAAAAGTTTCAGAAGCTTCCATTAAACAATCTTATCAGTGCTTGCCAGGGTAGTGTTCTGCCCCTGCAGGACTTGGCATTTTAAAGTCTGCACCAAAAACTTGTCTCAGGATGGTATTCCAATTTCTGGCTATTTTCCCACAATAAGGCATCATGGAGCTAGAATAAAACATCTACTGAAGTATTATTCACAAACTCCAAAACCTAAAGAGCAAGGGCTTTCATCACTACTAGATCTGCAGAGAGGGACTATAGCTATGTGGTAAGGTGCCAAAGAACTGTAAAACTTAGTATTGGCAACACCATTTTAAAGAGGAAAAGTCAGACTTTCTGTCCCGTCTTTTCTTTGGAAAATGGAGGGAAAAGGATATAAAAATCTCCTGACTTACAAAGACAACTGGGTAATTTAGTTTAGTTCTCTGAAAGGATTAAGATTATCTAAAGAACTTCCTTTTCCTTTTAATAAGAGACAAAATTTAAATACCACCCTACACTGATTTTGGCTCTATCTCCC
Source organism: Rhynchonycteris naso (assembly GCA_037038555.1). Lineage (NCBI taxonomy): Eukaryota > Metazoa > Chordata > Mammalia > Chiroptera > Emballonuridae > Rhynchonycteris > Rhynchonycteris naso. Next base: position 81,318,126 of record CM073000.1, read on the forward strand.
TTTCTGGAATTCTGAGATTAACGTGTACCTCTAAGCAAAGGAGGGGAGATAGACACTAAAAGATTTGTGAATGTCTTTGATTGTATTACCTTGAAAGTTTTAATTTTTTTAATGGATCCCCTGGACAAATGTTATAAGCTTGTTAATAATTGTGGCATGATGTCATTCTCCCCCCAACCTGTATGTGGTCAAAGGGCATATAACCAGCCTCTGAGATATACTCAGGGCTGCATGATTTGGGTCAGATATGCCCCATGTTAGTCATATGCGGCTGGCATATTAATAAATCTCCTCCTTTTAATAAAACCCTTCAAAATTTATCTGGACTTGGTGTCTTTACGTAAACCCATGGAAGTGAGGTACGGTACTTTACAATAGCTATAGCTATAAGAAACTTGGATAAGATCAGTACCTTTCAGCAGAAGAACATAGCCTTCTTATCTCTCTCTCTCTCTCTCTCTTTTTCTCTTTAAGATTTTGTTTATTCAAACAATCCAATTAAAATTAGAAGAGGACATGAACAGACACTTCTCCCAGGAAGAAATACAAATGGCCAACAGATATATGAAGATGCTCCTCTTCATTAGCTATTAGAGAAGTGCAAATCAAAACTACAATAAGATACCATCTCACACCTGTTAGATTAGCTATTATCAACAAGACAGGTAATAACAAATATTGGAGAGGCTGTGGAGAAAAAGGACCCCTCATCCATTGTTGGTGGGAATGTAAAGCAGTACAACCATTATGGAAGAAAGTATGGTGGTTCCTCAAAAAATTAAAAATAGAACTACCATATGACCCAGCAATCCCTTACTGGGTATATACCCCCAAAACTCAAACACATTGGTACGTAAAGACACATGCAGCCCCATGTTCATTGCAGCATTGGTCACAGTGGCCAAGACATGGAAACAACCAAAAAGCCCTTCAATAGATGACTGGAGAAAGAAGATGTGGTAGATATATACTATGGAATACTACTCAGCCATAAGAAATTATGACATCGGATCATTTACAACAACATGGATGGACCTTGATAACATTATACAGAGTGAAATAAGTAAATCAGAAAAAACTAAGAACTATATGATTTCATGCATAGGTGGGACATAAAAATGAGACTCAGAGACACGGACAAGAGTGTGGTGGTTACTGGGGGTGGGAGGGAGGAAGGGGAAGGGCACAAAGAAAACCAGTTAGAAGGTGACAAAAAACAATTTGACTTTGGGTGATGGATATGCAACATAATCAAATGTCAAAATAACTTGGAGATGTTTTCTCTGAACATATGTACCCTGATTAATCAATGTCACCCCGTTTAAATTAATACTAAAAATAAGATTTGGTTTATTCATTTTAGAGAAGAGAGAGAAAGAAAAATAAGAGAGAGAGAGAGAATAGGGGAAGAAGCAGGAAGCATCAACTTTCCTATGTGCCTTGAACAGGTAAGCCCCCTTCTTATCTCTTGAAAATGCTTTCCAAGGTCAATCCTAACCAGAAAAACAGACAACAAAGAAACCACTTCTATACCACTATTGTTCTTGATAAAGCTTACTTGGCCTCTTCAGGCACAGAACAAGGTAAAGAGGGTAGAGATTGAATCTGAAAATGCAAATTAACAGTAATTATTATTATTAGAATTGTATATTATGAAAGTGCCATTTCTCTCCTAATTAATGTATTAATTCAATGTATTTCTTCTATTTTAAAATATGTTTGGAATGACATCAAATATTAAATTTTTCTGTTAATCCTTGATAGCAGAGCCAAATGTGGAATAACAAAAACAATAAAGGAGTATATGTTCTATGAAATATTTTAACATATTAAGGCACTATAATAATAACATCATTCTTTAATCTAGTGAATAAATAGTACAGTGATAATATAAACACATAAAGAGAAATATGAAGGACAAAACTGGTGTATATTTCAATTGCATGTGTAGAAATAATCACTTCTAAAACAATAAAGCTAGATTCTTATGTCACTTTTTTAGTAAGAGAGACACACACACAAAAACAGAGACAGAGAGACAAACAGACAAGGAGTCAGATGAGAAACATCAACTTATAGTTGTATCACTTTTAGTTTTTCATTTATTGTTTCTCATACATGCCTTGACCGAGGGGGGGGGAGGGGTGCTCCAGCTGAGCCAGTGACTCCTTGCTCAAACCAATGACCTTGGGCTCAAGCTCGTGATCATAGATCATGTTTGATTTCATGCTCAAGCCTGCGACCCTGCGCTCAAGCTGGTGAGCTTGCACTCAAGCCGCATGAGCTTGTGCTCAAGTCGGTGACCTTGGGGTTTCGAATATGGGACATCAGAGTCCCAGATCAACACTCTATCGACTGCACCATCACTGGTCAGCCCTATGTCACTTTGTACATAAAATAAATTTTAGTATTATTTTATAATATTGGCGAATAATCAAAATCTTGAAGTGTGAAAATCCTTTTCAAACAGAGCACAAAATAGAGGAATCATAATAAATTTACACCATGAAAAAGTAAAACTTCTATACCACCATTAAATAAATAAATAAAGATAAAACACAACACACTAGAAAAAATAGTTCCCACATATATGTATAATATATCAATAATACCTAAATATGCAAAGTACTTTTACAAATTAGTAAGAAACAGATGAAATATAAAACTTCAAAATGATCTAAAGATATGATAGTTTCTATGAAAATAAAGACAAATTAAACTAAAAGATTAACTTTATTTGTAATTAAGAAATGCAAAAAAGATCAAGATACATATTCTGCCTCTCAAATTGTTTATTTTTTTAGTTTAAAATATTTATTTTTTATGATAAAAATTTATTTTTTATTGTGTTGATATAGTTTCAAATGTCTTACTCAATATGAAACCCTCTATGTACTGCATCATGCCCTCCATGCCCCACACAAAGTCTCTTTTCATCCCCATTTTTGCCCCTTTGTTCCCCCGAACCTCCCTCTGCCTTCCTTTTCTCTCTGTCTATTGCTACTCTGTTGTCTGCATATACGTGTTATGTATATATAATTTTTGCTAATCCCCTCACTTTCTTTGATCTAGTGTCCTCTTCTCCCTTCCCTCTGACAGCTGTCCATCTGTTCCCCATGACCCTGCTCTGTTGCATAAGTGAGAGCATATGGTATTTGTATTTTTCTGCCTGGCTTATTTCACTTAGCATAACACACTCTAGGTCCATCCATGTTGTCACAAGAGGTAAGATTTCCTTATTTTTTATGGATGCATAATATTCCATTGTGTGAATATACCACAGCTTTTTTATCTAATCATCCACTGATGGACACTTGGGCTGTTCTAAATCTTAGCTATTGTAAATAATGCTGCAATAAACAGAAGGGTGCAAATGTTTCTTTAAATTAGTATTTTGAGTTTCCTTGGCTATATTCCCAGAAGAGGAATTGCTGGGTCATAAGGCAGTTCTATTTTTAATGTTTTGAGGCAATTCCATACTGCTTCCACAGTGGCTGCACCAATTTGCTTTCCCAGCAGCAGTGCACGAGGACTTCCTTTTCTCTACAACCTCACCAACACTTGTTGCTGGTTGATTTATTAATGATAATCATCCTGGCAGGTGTGAAGTGATAGCTTATTGTGGTTTTAATTTGCATTTTTCTGATGATTAGTGACTTTGAGCACTTTTTCATATGCCTATTGGCCATCTGTATGTCCTTTTTGTGTTTTTTTTTTTTTTTTACTGGGACAGAGAGAGAGTCAGAGAGAGGGATAGACAGGGACAGACAGGAACGGAGAGAGATGAGAAGCATCAATCATTAGTTTTTCATTGCCATTGTGACACCATAGTTGTTCATTGATTGCTTTCTCACATGTGCCTTGACCGAGGGCCTTCAGCAGACCGAGCAACCCCTTGCTGGAGCCAGCGACCTTGGGTCCAAGTTGGCGAGCTTTTGCTCAACCCTGATGGGACCACGCTCAAGCTGGTGAACTCGGGGTCTCAAACCTGGGTCTTCTGCATCCCAGTTCGACGCTTGATCCACTGCACCACCGCCTGGTCAGACTGTACGTCCTTTTTAAAGAAGTGTCTATTCAGGTTCCTTTGCTCATTTCTTAATTGAATTGTTTGTTCACTTGGGATTGTGAATACACAGTGAAATGTACAGATTATGTATTATAGAATTGTACACCTGAAACCTATATAATTTTATTAACCAATGTCATCCCAATATATCCAATTTAGAAAAAGAAATTATTAAGTGTGGTTGACTTTAGAAGAGTGCACTAATGACAAATGGGAGTTTTTTATTTGCATATTTTTCTTCATCATTAACCATAAGAATATTACACTTATAATTTGGGAAAAAGTGATAAAATGAAGGATAAGATTATATATTTTAGCTAGTAAAATATTGTTTGCTTAGAAGTGAGGGTGAAGGTGTCTCTGGATTTCGACGTGTGGGGCAGTGGGGGAAAGAAGATCTGGGAGATTCCTGTGAGCTGGCTCTAAAATCTGGTCAAGCCTCTGCTTGACTGCTCTGTCCACTTCAGCTGTGAAGTACAGGGTTTGTCCCCAGGCATCAAAGGGAGGAACAGCTGAGCCTCTAAGCAAATACTTGAAGATTCTGGGAGCAGCTGAGGTGAGAAAAATGGGGGCATGAGAAATACTCTGGATCTCTCCCCTTGAAATTTCAACAAACTCAAAAACTATATGTAGAGAAAAAAACCCAGGAGCACCTGAAATATACACACACCAAATAAAGGTATGATTTGGTGAGAAGGCAAGCAGAAGATAGAACTCACTCATGAAGTAAAAAAGCCAGAGGATGGAGTTTTTCTCTTTCCTCACTAATCTGAGAGAGGGAGGCACTTTTAGCGTTGGTTTTGTTTCCTAGCTGGGAGAAGTGGAGAGACTGAGGGGCAGAAAGAAGAAGCTGAAGACCGGCGTGCAAACAAGAGCAGGAACACTGCCATTCCCAGCGTCTGCTTGCATCACCAGGCTCCATCTGCGATCACAGGGGTTGGGCACACACATAGCCTGTGGCACGCTCCTGAGATTGGTCCATGAATATCCCATGGAGATCAGCCTGTAGGGCATTGAAGCATGCTCTATCTGTCCCTGCAGCCCACGGAGTTTGGCCTGTGTGAGCGGAGGCACGCTTGATCTGAGATCTGTGCCCTGCCTGCCCTGCTCCTGAAGCTCTGGCGTTGGCTCCCCAGCACACAGCCTCTGCCCTGCCCAAGACCGGGCTTTGAGTGGTATGGGAGGAACAACCCAGCTGTGTCTCCACCAGTATCCCAAGTCCTGCATATTATATTGCTCCCTTGCTGTGTGAACAGTGGCAGTAATGAATCCCCCACAGCTTAGTCTCTGAGTCGTTCTATCCTGTGAGAGGCAGTGGTGCCCGGTATGTAAGTTGGGGTGTGGAGAGAAGGTCGGGAAGACCTAAGTTGTCCATTGCTAGAGCCATAAAATTGCAAAGCCCTAACAACAAGCTCCTCCTACCAATGCGATTGTGGCCCTGCCTACATCATTACCACAGCGAGGCTTCAGCAGATCTCTGTCCAACCTCACAGAGGCAAAACTTGTAGTACAGCGCCACCTTCTGGAAAAATTACCTCTCAAAACTAGAAAATACATTTTTTTTGTTTTTCTCATTTTTTCTTCTTTCCTTTTTCATCTTTCTCTTTTTCATATTTGAACTTCATTAGCCTTAGTTGTTATAGTTTTTATTCTTGTTTCTTGTGAGGGTTTATTTTTTTTCTCTCTTCCCTTTTCTTCTCCTTTTTTTTATTCCTTTTTTCCCTCTCATCTGGATGTCATTTTTCATCAAATTATTATATTTTGGACTCATACTTTTTGTGGTGTTTTGCTTTTATTACTTTATTTTTTCTCCTTTTTATTTTTTCAGTTCCTGTTTCTTGTGCTCTGTAATTTTTGTTTCACTTATAAGTATTTATAGAATTTTCATTTTTTCAATTATTATTTTTAGTTATCTCTTATTAGTGTTATTAATAATACCACTCTCAAATGTCATCAAGGAAAAAGAAATCAAATATCATGGATACACAAGACAGAGATGGAGCTCAGATAGATGATAAAAAATCTCAATTACATGGAAACCTTGAAAGTAAATGACAGAGAATTCAAAATTGAAGTTCTAAAAATACTCAATGAGATATGAGAAAACACTGAAAGGCAATTTAGTGAGCTCATAAACAATTTAACAAACAAAAAGAGTACTTCACCAAGAAAATTGAAACTATATAAAAGAACCAAACAGAGATAAAAAACTAAATACATGAACTGAAAAACAAGGTAACAAGCTTAGCTAATAGAACAGGCCAGATAGAAGAGAGAATTAGTAACAATGAAAACAGGCAATAACAGATACTACAGAGAGAAGGGAGAGCCTCAAAAACAAACAAACAAAAAAGCTCTACATGAATTGTCTGACTCCATCAGAAAGAGAAATATAAGAATAATGACTATATCAAAAGAGGAGAGGAAAAGGGAATGGAAAACATATTCAAATAATCAATAAGAGCACAGCATTACCTCAACCCAAACAGACCTATTTCATGGCACATAGTAATGAAATTATTACAAATCAATGACAGAAAAAAATCCTCAAGGCTGCTAGGGAAAAGAAGACTATAACATATAAAGGAAGGCCCATTAGGCTATCATCTGATTTCTCAGCAGAAACTCTGCAAGCCAGAAGAGAGTGGACCCCAACATTTAAAGTACTGAAAGAGAGAAACTACCAGCCAAGAATACTATATTCATCAAAACTATCCTTCAATATGAAGGAGAAATAAAAAAATTTACAGACATAGAGAAGATGAGGGAATTTATCACCAGAAACCCCTACTTCATAAAACACTAAAGGGGGTTATCTGACCAGATACAAAGAACAAAACAAAACAAAAGTACAAGTAAAAGCTCCAACAAGACCACAATAAAAACAAGGATAATCTGTGACAACAACATAAAAGGGTAGAAGACAAAAAGCAGCAGTAGCAAAGGAGGATGGAATGCAGAAGCACTCATGAGATAATGAACTCTAGTGAATATGATAATTTATATTTTAACAACATAATGGTAACCACCCCTGAAAATGCCACTACTGAAACACATAGCTTAAAAAAGAAGAAACAGAAGAAAGAAGTATGAAATACCACCAAACAAAACCAAATGACAGAAAAACAAAAGAGAAGAACCAAACAAGACACAGAGCTATCAGAAAGGAATATATAAAATGGCAATAGGAAACCCTCAAGTGTCAATAATGACATTAAATGTAAGTGGGTTGAACTCACCAATAAAGAGGCACAGATTGAATCAAAAAGCAAAACCCAACTGCATGCTGTCTTCAAGAGCCACATCTAAGCTACAAAGAAAAGAAATAGATTCTAAGTGAAAGGATGAAAAACAATTCTCCAGGCAAATAATATGCAAAGAAAAGCAGGTGTAGCCATACTCATATCTGACAATGCTGACTACGATATAACAAAGGTAACCAGAGACAAAGATGGGCATTTCATAATGATAAAGGGGACATTGTATCAAGAAGACATAACACTTCTTAATATATATGCAACAAACCAGGGAGCACCAAAATATATAAGACATTTACTAATTGATCTAAAAATAGAAACTGACAAAAATACAATCATACTTGGAGATCTCAATACACCACTGATGGTTCTAGATTGTTCATCCAAACAGAAAATCAATAAAGAAATAATGACCTTAAGTGAACACTAGAACAAATAGATATAATAGACATCTACAAGACATTTATCCCAGAATATCAGTGTACAGGGAACATTCTCAAGAATAGACCATATGTTGGGCCACAACACTAACATCAACAAATTCAGAGAGATTGAAATGATATCTAGCATATTCTCTGACCATAAGGCTTTGAAACTGGAATTCAACTGCAAAAAGAAGTAAACAAACAGACAAAAATGTGGAAATTAAACATCATACTTCTAAAAAATAACTGGGTCAAAGAAGAAATAATAGCAGAAATCAAAACATATATAAAGACAAACAAAAATGACAACACGACATATCAGCATCTCTGGGATGCAGCAAAAGCAGTAATAAGAGAAAAGTTTATATTACAGGCTTCTATCAAAAAACAAGAGAAAGCCCAAGTAAACTATTTAACATTACATCTTAAGGAACTAGAAAAATAAGAACAAAGGCAACCTAAAACCAGCAGAAGAAAGAAAATAATAAAAATTAGAGCAGAAGGAAATGAAATAGTGAACAGAAAAACTATTGAAAAAATTACTGTATTTCCCCATGTATAAAATGCCCTCACGTATAAGATGCACCTTAATTTTTGGGCCCAATATATATATTACATAATGTTATTGAACTCAAGTTTTTTTTGTTTTTTTTTTTAAATGTTTTTTTATTTATTTTTTACAGGGACAGAGAGAGAGTCAGAGAGAGGTATAGATAGGAACAGACAGACAGGAACAGAGAGAAATGAGAAGCATCAATCATTAGATTTTCATTACCGTTGTGACACCATAGTTGTTCATTGATTGCTTTCTCACATGTGCCTTGACCACGGCCCTTCAGCAGACCGAGCCACCCCTTGCTGGAGCCAGCGACCTTGGGTCCAAGCTGGCGAACTTTTGCTCAAGCCAGATGGGCCCTGTGCTCAAGCTGGCGAGCTCACGGTCTCGAACCTGGGTCTTCTGCATCCCAGTCCAAGGCTCTATCCACTGCACCACCACCTGGTCAGGCAAGAGTTGTATAAATTTTATGATGAATAAAACTTGAGTTCTGACCAGGTGGTGGCACAGTGGATAGAGCGTCGAACTGAGATGCGGAAGACCCAGATTTGAAACCCTGAGATCGCAGGCCTAAGTGCAGGCTTGTCTGGTTTGAACAAGGCTTACCAGCTTGAGCCAAAGGTCGCTGGCTTGAACAAGGGGTTACTCGGTCCACTGTAGTCCCCCAGTCAAGGCACATATGAGAAAGCAATCAATGAACAACTAAGGTGCCACAACAAAGAATTGATGCTTCTCATCTCTCCCCCTCTCTATCTGTCCCTTTTTCTGTCTCTGTCACACACACAAAAAATTTATACAACTCTTCATAACTGTCAAAACTCCCATCCATTAGCTTGTCCTCAACTAAGTCTAATGACAAATCACTCTCTTCAACAATGAGCGCAAAAAAATAAGCATGAAAAAGTGGGAAATGCAAGTAAAAAAATCGACAATTACTGTATAAGACACACCCATTTTTTAGACCCCAAATTTTTCCAAAAAAGATGTGTCTTACACATGGGGATATATGGTAATACAACAAAGAGCTGGTTCTTTGAAAAGATCAACAAAATTGACAAACCCCTGGCAAAAGGAAAAAAAAGAATATAAACAAAATTCATATAAACAAAATTCAAAATGAAAGAGCAAAAATTACCACAGATAGATATACAAAAGCATGTTGTAGAATACTATGAAAACCTGTATGCCACCAAATTCAACAATCTAGAAGAAATGAATAAATTCCTAGAACTATACAATCTTCTTACATTGAATTACAAAGAAGTAAAAAGCCTAAGTAAACCCATAAACAGGGAAAAAATAGAAACAACTATTAAAAACCTCCCCCAAAATAAAAGTCCAGGCCCAGATGACTATACTAGTGAATTCTACCCAACATTCAAAGTAGATTTGGTTCCTATTCTTTCAAAGTCTTCCAAAAAATTGAAAAAGAAGCAATACTTCCAAACACATTTTATGAGGCCAACATAATCCTTATACCAAAACCTGGTAAGGACAATACAAAAAAAGAAAACTACAGAACAATATCTCTAATAAATACAGATGCAAAAATCCTAAACAAAATACTAGCAAAATGAATACAACAACACATTAAAAAAATAATACATCAAGATCAAGTGGGATTCATCCCAGAAGCACAAGAATGATTCAACATATGTAAAACAATTAACATAATACACAATATCAACAAAACAAAGAACAAAACCTATATGATCCTATAAATAGATGCAGAAAAGGCATTTGATAAAATACAACATCCTTTTATGTTTAAAACATTCAATAAAATAGGTGTAGAAAAAAAATACCTCAACATAATAAAGGCCAAATATAACAAACCCCATCAGCTAACATCACACTAAAATGGTAAAAAGCTGAAAACTTTTCCTCTGAAATCAGGAACAAGACAAGGTTGCCTTCTCTCTCCACTCTTATTCAACACAGTGCTGGAAGTTCTAGCCAGAGCAATCAGACAAGAGAAAGAAATAAAAGGCATTTCTATCGGAAAAGAAGAAGTAAAGGTTTCACTTTTTGCAGATGACATGATCTTGTATATAGAAAAACCCACAGACTCCACAGAATGACTACTAGAAACAATAAACCAATACAATAAGGTTGAAGAATACAAAATTAATATACAGAAATCTATTGCTTGCATATACACCAACAATGAAACTTCAGAAAATGAACTAAAAAATAATTTATTTTACAGTTGCAACAAAAAAATAAATAAATAAAATAAAATACCTAGGAATAAACATACAAAGAATATAAACAGAATAACAAATATATACAGAAAAATACAAAGCATTATTAAAGGAAAGCAGAAAAGACAATGAAATTAAAAAATATCCCATGTTCCTGGATAAGAAGAATAAATATAGTTAAAATGTCCATATTTCCTAAAGCAGTATACAACTTTAATGCAATTCCCATCAAAATTTCAATGTTGTTTTTAAAGAAATAGAACAAAAAACCATCAGGTTTGTATGGAACCATAAAATACCCCGAATAACCAAAGTAATACTGAGTTACTGAGAAAAAAACACAAAGCTGGAGACATTACAATACCTGACTTTAAATTATATTACAGAACCACGAAAATAAAAACAGACACACAGACCAATGGAACAGAATTGAGAGCACAGAAATAAAACTACATATATATGGACAAATCATCTTGGATAAAGATCCAAAAACACACAATGGAGAAAAGAAATCCTCTTCAATAAATGGTGCTGGGAAAATTAAAAAGCCACATGCCAAAAAACAAAACTTGACTACACTGCCAAAGCGGTGGTGCAGTGGATAGAGTGTCAGACTGGGATGCGGAAGACCCAGGTTTGAGATCCCGAGCTTGCCAGCTTGAGCGCGGGTCCATCTATCTGGCTTGAGCAAAAGCTCCCCAGCTTGGACTCAAGGTTGCTGGCTCCAGTAACGGGTTGCTCGGTCTGCTGAAGGCCCGTGGTCAAGGCACATGTGAGAAAGCAATCAATGAACAACTATGGTGTCACAACGGTAATGAAAATCTAATGATTGATGCTTCTCATTTCTCTCTGTTCCTGTCTGTCTGTCCCTATCTATCCTTCTCTCTGATTCTCTCTCTGTCCCTGTAAAAAACAAACAAACAAAAACCAAACTTGACTACAGTTTGTCCCCTTGCAAAAAAATTAATTCAAAATGGATCAAAGACCTAAATATAAGACCTAAAACAATAAATTACATAGAAGAAAACATAGGTACTAAACTCATGCACCTTGGCCGTAGAGAACATTTTATGAATTTGACCCCAAAGGCAAGGGAAGTAAAGGCAAAGATAAATTAATGGGACTATATTAAACAAAGAAGCTTCTACACAGAAAAAAAAACTGACAACAAAACAAACAGCCAACTAAATGGTAGATGATATTTGCAAACAGCAGCTCAGATAAGGGGTTAATATCCAAAATATATAAAGAACAAACAAGCAAACAATCCAATAAAAAATGGGGAGAAAACATGAATAGACAATTCTCGCAAGAAGAAATATAAATAGCCAATAGATATATGAAAAGATGCTCATCTTCACTAGCTATTAGAGAAATGCAAATCAAAACTACGATGAGATTCCACCTCACACCTATTAGATTAGCTATTATCAACAAGACAGGTAATAACAAGTGTTGGAGAGGCTGTGGAGAAAAGGAACCCTCATTCACTGTTGGTGGAAATGTAAATTAGTACAACCACTATGAAAGAAAGTATGATGGTTCTTAAAAAAATTAATAATAAAACTACCACATGACCCAGCAATGCCTCTACTGAGTATATACCCCCTAAACTAAAAAAATGGGTACTTAAAGACACATGCACGTCCATGTTCATCACAGCATTATTCACAGTGGCCAAGACATGAAAACAACCAAAGTGTCATTCAATAGAAGATTAGATAAAGAAGATGTGGTACATATATACAATGGAATACTACTCAGCCATAAGAAACACTGACATAGTATCATTTACAACAACATGAATGGACCTTGATAACATTATATGAGTGAAATAAGTAAATCAGAAAAAGCTAAGAACTATATGATTCCATACATAGGTGGTACACAAAATTGAGACTCATGCACATAAATAGGAGTGTAGTGGTTACCAGGGGGAGGGGAAAGGAGGTTAGAAAAGGGGGAGGGGGAGGGGAAAGGACATAAAGAAGAACAAATATAAGGTGACAGAGGATGATTAGACTTTGGGTGATAGGCATACAACATAATCGACTGTCCAAATGATGTGGAGATATTTGCCCGAAATCTATGTACTCTAGCTGACCAATGTCACCCTGTTAAATTTAATTGTCTAAATAAAAATTTTAAAAAACTATTGTTTGCTTATTAGTTATTAATATCCAGTTAATTGTATATACATGTTTATATAATTATTTATTAATACTTATTATTGTTGATTGATCATAATAAATAAATGACTGTAGTTATTATGATTCATCATTTAATAATTCATAAAACTCATTCATTAGATAATTTCCCTATTTTTACTGGTCAAAAGCCATTTGATGATAATATACATATTAAATATGTTTATATTTTATATGTGTGTAATTTTTAAACATTCTTTAATAAATGTATATAACTATAGAATGGAAAATGCACAGGAAGTTGCATACTGTTTTCCATAGTGGCTGTACCATTGAAATAATAAAAAGTCCCTTTGAGAAAAGGAAATTTTCTACCATGGAAAATTAGTGAGTCATTGGCTGAGGGGATTACTAGGAGATATATATATATATATATACTAATGCCTCATGACACTTGCGTATTTAAGTCAAGTGAGTGTAATTTGATCTCATTCCTAAGTATTTTAAGGAAGAAGCTGAAACATTACTGTATCTACTAACCTTCCAGAAAAGCATATTTTAATTTCTAGCTGAAATTGCCTCTTCTGACATTCAGATTCATTTCTCCTGATATAGGCTATACTAGAAAACAAAAATCTCCAAATAATTCAGAACAATAGAGTTAAATTACATACTGAGTCTCCAGGCTTTAGAAGGTCTGTTGTGATGTAAAGGAATTGAGTTGAGTTTTAAAGTAGTCAAAACACACAAGGCTGTTCAATAGAGGTGGGGCTATAAAATAGCCTAAAAGAAATATAAATCTACAAATCAAGATTGTTCGTTTTATTTATTTTTAATTAAATGTATTAGGGTGACATTAGTTAATAGAATTATATAGGTTTCAAGTGTACAATTCTATGATGCATCATCTGTATACTGAATTGTATATTTACCACTCAAAGTCAAATCTTCTGTCACCATATATTTGACCCCTTTTAGCCTTTACTACCCCCACACCCGCTTCCCTCTGGTAAATACCATACTGATTCTGTGACTAAGAGGTTTTTTTATTTGTTTTACTTGTTTGTTCATTTGTTGCTTTCAGTTCCATTTTCCACTTACAAGTGAAATGCTACAGTTTTTAATTTTTTCTGTTTGACTTACTTTGTTAGCATGATATCCTCAAGATTCATCCATGTTGTCACAAATGGTAGTATTTTATCTTTTCTTACAGTTTAGTAATATTCCATTGCAGATATGTACTACATCTTCTATTTCCAATCATCTACTGAGGGACAGTTTCGTTGTTTCCGTGGTTTGACCACTGTGAATAATACTACAATGAACATAAGGGTGCATATATCTTTTTTAATAAATGTCTTCCAATTTTTTGGGTACATACCCAGAAGAAGTGTTATGTGTTAAATCTTAAATTTTTTAGGAACTTCTATACTGTTTTCCATAGTGCCTGTACCAATTTATACTCCCACTAGTAGTGAATGAGGATTTCTTTTTTCCCACAACCTCTTCAACACTTGTTATTACTTGTCTGGTTAATAACAGCCATTCTAACAAGTATGAAGTGGTATTCATTGTAGTTTTGATTTACACTTCCCTAATAGTGAAGTTGATCATCTTTTCATATATCTGTTGGCCATTTATATGTATTCTTAGGAGGAGTGTCTGTTCAGGTTCTCTGCCCATTTTTAAATTAGGTTGTTTGTTGGTTTGGGGTTGAGTTGCAAGAGTTCTTTATATATTTTGAATATTAACCTCTTGTTAGAGTTGTTCAAGAGCTGCAAGTGAAGGATAAAGAAAAAAACATAAAAGATGTAAAGAAACTCACAGTGCTATATTATAAATACTTAAACTGTGTACCCAGCTTTGTACTAAGTTTTGGAGTTTGTCTTTTTATCAGTTAACAATTATGTAGTAATAAAGATCAAAATTGAGATTGAGAGTGCAGAGATGGGCCCCACAAATGTCAAGGAATCATTGAGAGATAAATAAGGTCTGGAAGGAGGCGAAGAAATTTTACCCACCAAAACAAAACAATATTTTTGAAGCCACTGGTATTTCCTCATGGTCAGCCTACTTCTGTTGGTACTTACAATTTCATCATTTCCTCATTTTGTGGTTGCCTGGATTAAGGAGACTGACTTGTTGCCCAGTAAACTCCCTTGGCCTTCTTACGCAATAAAGGAAATCCTGACTTGAACAGACAGCCACTGAACAAGTTAATATTCGTATGTCTTGAGGTTGAACTTCCTAAAATACAGATAAAGTGTTCATTGTTCAAGATTAGTTTTTCTTGAAACTTATCAACAAACACTCTTGGACTCAGAAACTGAGGAGAGAAAGAGAAAGAAAGAGGGAGAGAGAAAGGTAAAAGAGAAAAAGGATGAATTCATCCAAATCATCTACATCACAGGACACAGGTAAAATTTGCAATTCTCCTTTTTATTTCATAGATTGTTTTTTGGAAGAGGTGATAAATATGTTGAAGGATAGGACAACAGAAAAGCATGCAGTAACAGAGAAAGAGAATGAAACAGAAAAAAAGAAAAGAATGGTTAGAAGAGTATATGTTATACTAGACAGATCACTGAACTTACGTTCAGAGAGAGCTCCCAAACTGCTGTTTTTCTCTTCTCTGTGCTTCACTGTGTCCTGTTGGGCAAGGCACTTCCCTTCTTTAGATCTCACTCTCTTTGTCTGTAAAATATCTCCTGAGAAGGAGGAGAAAAGGAACTAGTAGATGAATTCAATGTTTTAACTGAATGATTTACACAGGGTTTGTAAGAGGAGGAATAAAATAGAAGAGAGAAAGAAAGAGAAAAGAGAAACAGGAGTGAGAAGGAGAAAGATAGAGAATAAAGGGGAGAAAATGTGCATGACTTAGGAAAGGAAAACCTGTCCAACTTCATGAGCCAGTCTTAAAATTAGTAATGTATTACTCTAGTGCAGAGGTCCCCAAACTATGGCCCACGGGCCAAATTTCGGCCACCTGAGGCCATTTATCTGGCCTCCACCGCACTTCCAGAAGGGGCACCTCTTTTATTGGTGGTCAGTGTATGGAGTACTGTATAGGGTGACCCTCCAACGGTCTAAGGGACAGTGAACTGGCCCACTGTGTAAAAAGTTTGGAGACCCCTGCTCTAGTGGTTCTAAAAGTATGGTACCCAGATGAGCAGCACCAGCAGCACCAGCAGCTTCTGGGAACTTGTTGATTCTATACAAGCTCTAACTGAATTCTTAATTCTGGGGGAGAGGCCCTGTAATCTATGTTTTAACAAGCCCTCCAAATAAATTATGATACACACTGAAATTTGAGAATTACTCAATATAGGCACTGCAAGTGGAAGGAAATATGTAAGATTGAATAAAAATTTCTTATGCCTCTTGCTTAGAGAAAATTAACCATATTTGTGTCTTTTTTACAGAGAGAGGATGCTTCTCTTCCCAGGTGTTCTTATGGACTATTGCTGGGATCTCCATTCTACTACTCAGTGCCTGTTTTATCACCAGATGTGTTGGTGAGTTCTGAAGGTCAAATTCAATTTCCTTGATGAATATTATACGTAACTTCTCCCTCGCTGCCTGTGGGTTCTGTTCTCCCATAAACCATATTTATATTCCACTTTTCCCCTATTTATCACCAGGTTATTCTTCATGCCAGAAGCACCAACTAATATAGAACTGTCAGCAATTTTAGTGACCTCTGATGTATTTTTCATGATAGACATTTTCATCTCCTTGGTGGCTTTAAATCTTTTCCTTTGTACCCATATTATTCATTAGTGTAACCCTTTCTATAAAATCCTAGCCAGAGACACGATAAATCACTTTTTGGAAGGAAGAATAGAGAGGGTTAGACTTGGCATAAGAGAGAATGCTAACACATTTGTTTTCTCTGGGCTTTTGGGCCTGAGATAAAGTACATTCATTTTTATAAATTAAGAAAACCATATAATGTGAATTCCCTCTTCTTTCTTTAAGTAAATCTCAATGCCTCTCCATGCAGAAGGAAAAGTAGATAATAAGAATATATCATGATAATTGTTGGCACTTTTGTGATAAATACAAAAAATGATAAAATTTATTTAATCAAAAGAGCAATAAAAATGAACTCTACACCTGTCCTTACAGTGATATATCACATCTTCCAACTCTGTGATGAGAACAAGGTCCAGTTATATGAGGATTCCATGGAAGTCTCCTGCTACAGTGATGGATCAGGTATAATAGTCCTCAAATCTGAACATCAAAATTTACATATCAATATTTTTTGGCTTCTAGGTTGATTTTGAGATAAATAGAGTAGTTGAAGTAGTTGTTTTTCAAAAACAAAAATTAAAATCTTGCCTGTAGTGTGATAAAAGGATAAGGAGTTGGTTAAGAAGAGAGGAAAAGCAATTAGCATTAGGGTAGGAAATCTTGGGGACATTATAACAAAGGTTTAGAATAAATTTAATGTAATTTAATGTTTATAATAAATTTAATGTAATTTAACCATACATTTAGAAGTGGGTGGCATTACCCCCAGGAATGCACTTTTTTGCTGTTTGGACTTTTTTTTTTATTGATCACCTGCTCCCAAAAGGAAATACAGGGGAAAATGTATAGAATAAAGAATTTGGAAAACCCTTAGAAATATACGTTGTATGCTCTTATATATAGTCCATTTCTAAGTCTTAGAAAAATGCCTGAGAAATATGACACTAGAAAATGACATTTTTCTTTGAGCTATAATTTCCTCACCATTAAATTGAGACTGGACTATTTGTAATAAACTTTGAAAGCTTCAATTCTATAAGTTTAAGACATTTAGCTTATCTGTACAACCAGTATGAAGATTTTGTTGAATACATTATTTGAGCAACACAAAAGATGGTTGCTTAGAGTTCACTCAGATGAAATGCATAACTTCCTCTAAACTTGGCAGTCCAAGAAAAAATAATGGGGTCCTATATTAATAGCATAAGTGAGATAGATAGCATATACGATGTGTCTAGAGGATAAAGATTATGTCTCAAAAGACAAAAATACTGCTCTTTCTGTTTATTGACATAGGAATTATCAAAAATCTTAAATAACAAGGTGGGGAGGTGTGAACAAGGACTTCCAAGGCATCTGGCTATAAATGATGGACTTCATGTGGCCAGATGTAACTTTCTGTTTTCTTATTTAATTCATATGGGGCAATCAAGGAAACTTCTTTCCTCCTAGGTTCACTCAAGAATTGCTGTCCATTGAATTGGGTACATTTTCAAACTAGCTGCTACTTTTTTTCTACTAACACCCTGACGTGGTCAGAAAGTTTAAAAAACTGCTCAATGATGGGAGCTCATCTGGTTGTTATCAACACACAGGAGGAACAGGTAGTTAAAGTACAGCTTCCCTGAGTATCAGTGTCACATTCTCACATGATTTATCCCTTTTTGCATACATGTGTGCAGTGTTTGGGCCACAATTAATATGTTTAAATGAATGTACTAAACTGCATGCTCTTCTTACTATTTCTGTAAGTTGATAGCTACTTTAATTTATTTTCATTTCTAGAATAGCCTAAGAGAAAAAGAAATTTCTATGTTTAGTTCCTTTATTAATAAGGCAGAAAAAAGGTCTCGTAAGCCCATTTTAGAATTAGGTTTATAAACCTATTTGAAGGAGAAGCAAATAGTGTCTATTATCTTTAAGCTGTGATTAATGTTTTGTACTAATCTATACAGTAGGTTTTACTACAAATAACAGTAGATAAATTTTGAATAAATTATTGAGAAACTTCTTTGTTCAAAGTTCTTTTTTGTTGGTTTAATTTTATGTTGTGTATATTTTTACCACAATAAAAATATCAGAAGATAATTTCTGATGAGCTTAATATTTCAAGGCCATGTATCTATCATCTTTAGTCCAGATCCTACTTTATTTCTTTAAGGAACAATTAATTACCTTCAACATTTATTTCAAATTGAAATGATTGATCTATTTTTTTTTACTGTGTCTTCCATAGGAATTTCTTTTCCAAGCAAAACCTAGAAAGAAAGAGTTTTTTATTGGACTGACAGACAAAGTGGTTGATGGTCAGTGGAAATGGGTAGATGGCACACCTTTCATGAAGTCTCTAAGGTAATTTCTTTCTTGTAGGAGAATTTAACACTACTTCAAATCCTGAAGTTAGCTCATGATTGAGAGGAGGTCTCAAAACCTCTTTCTGTTCCATGAGGTCTATTCAGGACCATCCTATTGCTCTCATTCCTTAAGATTATCTCAAAATTAAAAAGAAATAGATGAGCATGAATAAAGCAGTAGAATTGAATACTAATACTTTGGAAATGCAACAGGACAAAGTGTTGAATTCAGAGTCTTGTGCCCCCATACTATAATAAATGAAATAAAAATAGCGATTTGAGAAAGACAGATTTTTACAGTGTGAAAAAGGGAACGCCCTTGATAGCATATCTTTTCTCTTCAGTAATGGCTTTACAGCATTCGAGCACAACATCTTAAAGTTTTCAAAGTTTTAATCTCATCCATTATCCCATTTAACCTCAGTTATATCATTCTGAGATACATCGATATTATTAACTTCATTTAGCATTTGAGGAAACAGAAGGTCAGGGCAGCCTCCATCAGTTCTGAGAGTTTAGCCTACATGCTCTGATACTTTAAAAAGTTGCTTCACTCCAACACTGTAACAACATTGACGTGTGCACCTAAGTTTATGCAAACTCTGTAGAACAGTGGTTCTTAACCTGGGTTCTATCGAACCCTAGGGGTTCGATGAATCGGTCTCAGAGGTTCGGAGAAACCTCTGTCGCGGAGGCCAGAATAAAGTAATACCGTAATTTGTTGTGAGTTCATGCACTTCGTTGGTTTTGTTCTTTGAGCAAGGCGATGTTCATGCACGGCTCATTTTGTGCAACAGTAAAAAAACATATAGTTATGTCTTGAATTTGGAAAGAAATCATATTTTCTTTATCACTAAAGAAGGGTTCGGTGAATGCGCATATGAAATTGGTGGGTTTGGTACCTCAAAAAAGGTTAAGAACCACTGCTGTAGAATAAGGGAAATCAAACATGATAAGATATATGAGTGCAAAGAAAACAAATCTACCAGGACAACGGTTGTTTCCATAAACTCATTTGGGGTCTAAGTCTGTGAGGGAGCATGACAGAATGGAAAGGCAGAAAGGTCCAGTTCAACTTCACTACTCACAAACTCTATGACTTAGATAAATGGTTTAGCTTTTCTGAGATCCCTTTTCTTTGTCAATAAAATGGAGATTATAATACCTATCTCTCAAAATTGTTGTGAAGGTAAATAACACAAAAGTAACTTGCCTAGTATGTATTTTCAGTCACTTTACTTCTGATACCCAGGATTAAAACCACGTCTTTTTTTTTTCCAGCTTCTGGGACAAAGGGGAGCCCAACAACCTAGCCACAGTGGAAGACTGTGCCACCATAAGAGACTCATCAAATCCTAGGCAAAACTGGAATGACATACCCTGTTTCTTCTATATGTTTCGGATTTGCGAAATGCCAGAAAGAAATATTTGAACAAAGAAAAATCTCCCAAGAACAGAAGGTATTACTTAAGTGTATAAATTTAAGGAGGAACAAGAGCGGGAACACAGACACAACTCCAACATGAGAAATGTGTGCATTTCACTTCATAAGAACTTTATAAGTGTTTGCTGCTTTGATGTAAATAAAAATAGTTTTGAATGTTGTAATTCATGATACGGCTGAAGTGCATTTTTTCTCTACATTAGTCTCTCAGGCCTTCTCAGAATTTACCAAGCAATTTTCTAGCGATTGCTGTAAGAAGAAAAGCATGCTCTTTTTAACACATTTGTTTCATTTGTGAGAATTTATATGGAGATACAGGGACAAAGAGGAAGTACACAGTTCAATAAAGAAGAGGATTTTGGAAAGTGTCTCCGAACAATCACCTGAATGAAGGCTCTGTGACAGCTCCTGAAAAATCTGTCTTCTCTTCTTGATTTCATATTGTTTTTACCCCTTGTCCAAGCATAAATCTTTAATATGTTTTCCAGCACAAAGAGCAAGAAACTTCTTCAAGTCATGAAACTTACTCAGTATAATCAAAAAACTGATGTAGACTTTTGGGCCCAAAGGCCTTCACTGCACCTTGTTAGGGAAAGGCCATGGTTACCTTCAGCTCCAAACAGACTATCATTCAGTTCATTCATCTCTAACTCCCTTTTTTTAAAATATGAAATGTTTTTATTAATTTTAATGGGGTGACATTGATAAATCAGGGTACATATGTTTAGAGAAAAACTCCATTTTTTCTCTATTCTTTTCCATCAATTAACTGGATCTCACCTGAATTTGTATTTATTGCTCAGCCAGAACTGGACTTCAATAGTCAAATTATCCTAACAAAACATTTAGCTTGACACTTTTCTATCTCAAACTTACTGCATAATATTCTATCAATACTAATAAGGTCACTCAAGAATATGTATATAACATGGCAGCTTTTATAACCATGTTTCTCACACACAGTAACTTAAAGAGACCCTTTAAATTCATACACTGAAATCAATTTGTAATTATTAAGTGGAAAAACCCAACTGAACAAGTAAATGTAATATATTGGCTTTCTTCACAAATCTTTATTTCTCTTAGGCTTAAGTGACAATCTGGTTTTGAAATCAACATTCTCTTAAACCAAAAGTCTTTCAACCTAAACTTAATCCAATAAATATATATTAAAGTCTTTAATTCCCTTTTTCCAATCATAAACATTAATGAGAAAACATAGAAAAGCAGATGCAGATCATTTTTGTTGTTCATTGTTATTTTCCTGTAGGAAGATATAACACTGGGGAACAAAATTTTTGTTGCATTCACAAAAACACTTGTTCTTACCTAATTCAAGTGTGCTTGTCTCAAATCTGACATTAGTTTTTCTCTGTAAGCTACAGTTTTTTTGCAATTCAAGATTTCAGGTTTTCACCTTATTGTAAAATTTTCAACATTTAGTTTAACGTAATGAAGTAGAATGTCTTCTTGGGCATCATTATTGTGAAAATATAATAATCTATATAATGCAGTAAATATACTAATACACTAACAGATATGATTGCATCAGAATTTGTCTACAATTTTGGAATAAAACATATTAAAACACTTATTTTAATCATAAAATTTCTGCAAAACAAATTCTACTCAGGCAAAAATTTGCTCCAAGATTTTTGGGAAACTTATCAAGGTGACTGTTCAGGAAGGGAATTTTAATGCTCATATTATATACAATGGCACAGAAAGCCAACAGCATTCTTTGAACCAGAAGTTTATAGTTTTCTGCTTTTTTGTTGCCAAAGTTCTTTGTAACTGCCACAAAAGACTGCCATGCTGCTTTCTCCTCCTTATTCATCTTCCTTGCAAATTCTTCGTCATGTATGAGGGTTCAAATTTGAGGTCCAACGAATACACCTGTTTTTTATCTTCTCAAAAGACAAGGCAGGAAAAGCAGAAATAATATGTTGAAAGCATTCACTTTCTCTATTCAAAGCCTGAACAAACTGCTTCATTAAGCCAAGTTTGATGTGAAGTGGGGGAATAATGATCCTGTCTTGATGAACTACAGGTTCATTCACAATATTTTGCATCCCTACTTTCAGAGCTTCACGTTTCAACTGCTCCTTCTGTGTCCAGTGTTTCTCCTGAGCTCGGCTGTCCCACTAACACAGAAAGTAAGGATACTTTGTGAAACCTCTCTGTTGTCCTAACAGGAAATTTACCATTTTAAGATCCACACAATGATCCAGTTATGCTCCTCATACTTCAGAAAGTGGAGGACAATTTTTATGTCATTATCACCTTCTTGCAGATGAGTTGAATAATTAATTGGAACTGCGGCATAAACATTACCATTGTGTAGGAGAACACATTTCAAGAAATAACTGCCATTCAGTTGTACTGTAAGTGGTAACACCTAGCTGGCTGAGAAGACTACTAATATCAAGACAGTAAACAAAGTGTTTGTTTTCAGAAAAAAAGTCCACAAAAATTTGTTCATGCTTCCTGAAATAGGATACTTTAGCTGACCAGTGAAGTACATTCTTTTCTTGAAGCCTGGAGGCTAATAACTCAGCTACTTTTTTAATAGGCCCAAATCTCTTACAAAGTCATTCAATCGGGGTTGGCTAAACTGCTGAGGGGTTAATTTGGCATCAGAAGAAGACCCTTCAGATTCTACAACCATTCTCTCATGCATCTTATCAATATACACTTGATCACCATGTTCACTTTCTTTGTCCTTAGAAAAAATAAAACCATTGAAAACTGGAACTAGGAGTGTCTCAGAGTGTGGGATAGGTCATATTGCTGAAGGAATATTAGGATATGCGATCATATGCCATTTTTTCTTGCCAATGCCCTTTGTGTGGGTCAGACAGAAATAACAGTCACTCCTGTGGTCCTTAGGTTCACGCCAAACCATGAGAATACCAAAAGGCATTCCTTTGTGTTTTTTTCTTTTGTCCAGTCATGAAGCATTTTCTCAGAATTATGACACACAATATGAGGAGCCCAATTCTTGTCTTGATCGCCAACGGGAACTTGAAAATAGGCAATATATGCATGTGTCACAAATGATGAAAAATATTGTGCCTTTGACAAAGTTGAAGTGTGTAACAGCCACATATATAACAGAAGGTGTCAGGACTATTACATTTACACCTACTTGAAGAAGCCATAATCCAATCTTAAAACAAAATAAGAGGGTGTTTTTATCAGATAATAATTTTTTACATTTAAAAACAACTACAATTATGTAAAAGTGATGTTTGTAAAACATTAATTGCCTTGTGGTCATGTTCAATCCAAGAGTCATCCTTTAACTCCAATTTAAAAACCAATGCATGCCATTAACTGTAACAAAAAGAAATTAAAACTGCATAAAAACTAGAGCATGCACCAAAATATAGGTTTCAGATTTGGAATCAGCGATGCAGATATATATATAGAAAAAGTTATAAAACCTTATGCAACAGAAAATGAAAAAGAAAATTGTTCCCCTGTGTAATTTATTTTAAATTGTATTTCAATATTGAAACAAGACATGAAAACTTATTATGACTTCAAAAGCTAAATGGCAGGATGTCAAGGCAAAAGAATGGAAGATATATAGATCCCCTTATTTGTGCTTTTGCTTTCCATGGTTTTAGGTACCTGTAGTCAACTGTGGCCTAAAAATATTAAATTCTACAATTAAACAATTCATAAGTTTTAAATTGTTCACTGTTCTCAGTAGCCTAATAAAAATTTCATGTCATCTCATTCTTTCCTGCACAGGACATGAATCATCCCTGTCCTCATACTGCATGCACTACCTACTCATTAATCACTTAGCAGCTGTCTCCATTATCAAATCAACTGTCATGCTATTGAAGTGCTTGTGTTCAAATAATCTTTATTTTCCTTAATAATGGTCTGAAAGAACAAGAGTAATGGTGCTGGAAGTTCAAATATGCCAAGAGAAGATGTAAAGTGTTTCCTTTAAGAGAAAAGAAAGAGTGCATAAGAAAACATAATTCAGCTCTGGCTGGTTGGCTCAGCAGTAGATCGTTGGCCTGGTGTGTGGAAGTCCTGGGTTCGATTTCTAGCCAGGGCACACAGGAGTATCACCCATTTGCTTCTCCACCCTTCCCCTTCTCCTTCCTCTTTATCTCTTTCTTCCCCTCTTGCAGCCAAGGCTCCATTGGAGCAAGGTTGGGCGGGACGCTGAGGATGGCTCCATGGCCTCTGCCTCAGGTGCTAGAATGGCTCCTGCCACAACGGAGCAACTCCCCAGATGGGCAGAGCATCAACCCCTGGTGGGCATGCCAAATGGATCCCAGTCAGGTGCATGAGGAGTCTGTCTGACTACCACCTCGCTTCTAATTTCGGAAAAATTAAAAATTAAAAAAAAAACATAATTCACACACACGCGCACACACACATTCAGAAAGGAGTCATACAACAGATGATGCTTTTAAAATAGTAATCTTACTTTAATTTAAATTTAATAAATAATAAATTCAAATAAAATTAAAGAATTCTGAACTACAAGAATTCTTTTAGTCTTCATAAGTTTACACACTAAAATCTTTCTTAAAGGTCCCTCTGAGGTAATAACAAATTTTGAAGAATCACGTAAAATGTTCTTCTTGCTCTTCTGTTTTCTCTTTTTCTTACTCCCCTTTCCCCTTTTTATTTCTTAATAATACAGTCCTAAAATCTGTCACCAGATGATGCAGAGCAAGGTGGCTTTTACATATGTATGCATGTATGTGTGGGATGAAGTTGGGGAAAGAGGTCATAATTACCCCTAACAGGGATTTAGAATTTGAGCAGAGTGAGTCTGTGTAAGGGGAACGGTGGTGGTAGGAAGGGTTTGGGGAACCTGTTGGATTCCAGAGGCCATCCTCGTGAAGGCAGACTGGCCCAAAGTGTGGGAGCCTGAGCTAATTTGAGGAACACGGGCTGTTTGAGACCCAGTAGGGGGACCAACTGCAGGAATCACAAGGCACACAGCAGAGTAGGAAAGTCACACAGCCAAGCCTTGGCAGGTTGGTGTACAGGTCTTGCAAATAAGTTTTATTCATAAAATTTGCACGTTTGGTGGTTTATTCTTGGGTATCTTATTTTATAGTTATATTGCCATTATAAGTGTAATATTTTCTATAAAAGTACATTTTCTATGTTTTGCAGATATTATATAGGAATATTTTTATCTTTGTATATTGATAATTTATTCAGAAACATGGATAAACTATGTTATTATTATTATTTAATACTTTCGCTATAGATTCCCTTATATTTTCTATATAGTTAATTATATTGTCTATATATTTAGCTATCCAGGACAGTAGTCACTGAATGTTGAGTACTAGTCCTAGTTGAAATATGCTGGAAAGTATAAATTATACACCAAATTTTGAAGAACCTAATTGGAAAAAAAATATGTCACTAATGATTTTACATTGATTACATGTTAAAAATATTTTTTAGATATATTTGTTTTAATAAATAAATAATTATAATACATTTTTTGATGTGATTACAAAAAAATGTAAATATATATGACTCACATTTTTGGCTTGCTTTTATAATTCTTGCTTTTTATATTTCTTTGGACAGTTCCGCTCTGCAAATATTGATGTTTTTTTTTCCTTTCCAGTTCTTCTACTCATACTAAGCTAACTAGGACTGCCAACACATTGGTGCATAGCAGTTGCAATAAGTGAATATTCTTGCTTTGTTCTTGACTTTAAAGAAAATCCTTTTAATGAGTTATCATTAAGTACTATACAATGGAGTAGACTCTCTGTGGAAAATTTCTCTTTTTACTTATTAAATGTTTTACATAAAATGATAAATTGATTGTAATAGATGATCCTTAACCATCTCTTTTTAATATCAAATGTTAACACTTATATGTTAATTGCTGCTAAATGCTAATATTAATTACATCAATACATTTGTATGTTATTTACTTCCATACTCATTGCTTAAAAAAAAATTCTTCTAAGGGCATTTTAAGTTGAAAATAGTTGTTTTCTGCCAACTCCTAATTCCCTGCTCATGAGGCAAGCACATTCGACTCTTTAGATGTTTCTCCTTCTACTGCATTCTATGTTTTTAAATAATTTCTATTTCTACTTAATATTTTATACTTTAATGCCTTGGCTGATCATTTATCCACATTAATAAAAACAAGAATATCTCTCTGTGTGAGCTGCACACACTTTCCATCCCTCTGATATCATTATATCATAACTTAATTTTGTTAAATATTTAACACATAATTATATATAATTACTACTCACAGCTGAATTATATACTGTATCATGATTACTCATACTCTCTTTTCTATGTATTTATTTAAGAGAGAGAGGAAGGAAAGAGAGAGAGAGAGAGAGAGAGAGAAACAACTATTCATTGTTCCACTTATTTATGCATCCACTGTTTAATCCTTTCATACGCCTTGACTGGGGGTCGAACCTTCACTTTTAGTTCAAGGGGATGATGCTCTAACACCAGTGGTAGTCAACCTGGTCCCTACCACCCACTCGTGGGCATTCCAGCTTTCATGGTGGGTGGTAGCGGAGCAACCAAAGTATAAATACAAAGATAGATTTAACTACAGTAAGTTGTTTTATAAAGATTTATTCTGCCAAACTTAGCAAAAATTTGACATAAAGTACTTGGTAAGTAATTATTATTATATGCTTTAACTTGCTGTGACTCTGCTTTATAAATTTTATAAAGTAAAGTTACTTCCCCACTTTGTAAATCACCATTACTGTGGAACTAGTGGGCAGTTAGAAAATTTACTACTAACAGAGATACAAAAGTGGGCAGTAAGTATAAAAAGGTTGACTACCCCTGCTCTAACAAATTGAGCTACCCAACCAAGGCCTACTTATACTCTCTTAAACACATTTTGCTTTTCAGGTCACTGTTATTGACAGTATTTTTCATATTTATTTAGTTTTCTATGTACTGATTAATAATTCATCTCTTAACTCTCCAGAATTATGCATCACTGTCAATGCATTCAAATGCATTCTGTTAGTCTAATATTTTCATGGGGAAAATAACTCTCTTAGAACTCTGATTAGGAATCATTCTCAGGAATGTTCTATAACCATTACTTTGTTGATTTTTATTACATGAGGAAATGTTTTGTCCCTTTAATGTTATTTCAAATTATAATACATCAATGCAATAAAACATAATTTACTTAAAAGGAACAAGGTATGAAACAGTTTCCAAGTTATATTGTTAATAAAAAAATGCAAGATGTTTAAGACTATGTAGATAATGTTTCCATTAGTGTAAAAAATTGTGAGTTATATATCTATATATTATATCACACATAAGCATATATGGCAATAAATTCATCATGTAGTTACTCTGCAGAAACATTTAGAGGACTGGAATTTAGGGTGGAAAGGAGATGTACTTTATACTTTTATTAATGTTTTTACTGTTTGCTTTTAAAAACAGTTACCTCATTATTTTTTCAAAGATAAAAACAGTATTCAAAAACTTTAAGTGTTTCAAACTCCTTGGACTACCACACTGTACTAAATGAATGAACTTTTGTTTTAAATGAAATTACTATCAACTGTCTTAAAGAAGTCCTGGAAGAACAGAAATGATGTCATTAGTGTTTAGAACAGACTGAAAGGGATTAAGGGAGGAAATAGGGATACCAATTAGAAGGTCATTGCAATCTTCCAGGTAAGTAGGTAGCGCCTGGTTTGTGGGGGAAGCTATGGAGGTAATAAGAAATGATGTACACATAGATGCACTGAATCCCAAAGGGGTAATACTTTATTGACAACTGAATCTCTACCAATATACAATTTTATACAAATAAAAGTGAATAATAATAACTATATAAAACCTATTAGCATATACATAAAGTTATGTCAACAGGTTTTTGTAGATTTTGTAATTTAGTAAATATAGCAAACAAAGTCCCTTAGCAATAGTTAAAAGTATTAGCTTTTAATGCAGACATATACAAACATGTGTGGAATTAATCAATCAATCAAACACTAATAATCTAAACTCATAAAATCACTAATTTGTAAAACACTATTTTTTATAATTTACCATTTTTAATTGAATTTATTTATTAATATAATTATATTTGTTTCAGGTGTACAATCCTTTAACACATCATCTGTGTATGTTCACCGCCCCAAGTCATGTCTCCTGTCACCATTTATCTCCCATTTACCCTTTTCCCTCTTGTAATCAGCATACTGTTATCCGTGTCTATGAGTGGTTTTTTCTTTGCTTAATCTATTTACCTTAAGTGAAATAAGCCAGGCAGAAAAAGACAAGTATCATATGATTTCACTTATATGTGGAATCTAGTGAACAAAATAAACTAACAAAAAAAATAGAAATAAATTTACAGGTACAGAGAAAAGACTGACAGTTGACAGTGGGTGCAAAATATGTTTTTAAAAATAGTGCTGAGAAGGTTAGTTTAAAAAGCTGTGCTTGAGCCCTAGCTGGGTATCTTGGTTGGTTAGACCATCGTTCTGAGGCACAGAGGTTGCCAGTTCAATCCCCAGTCAAGGCATATACAGGATGCTCCTCTCTCTCTCTCTCTTTCTTTCTTTCTCTCTCTCTCTCCATTCCTCTCTCTCTCCATTCCTCTCTCTCTCAAATCAATATAATAAACATTAAAAAAATCTGTGCTTGAAATTTTTTATTTTAGATCAATGAAACATCAGCAAATTGAGAATTTAAAAAAGATCACCAAATTTTGTTGATGTTAGATATGTCTGCTCCATAATTAATAATACTATATATATCACAAAAGCATAATTCAGTTGTTAAAACAATGACTTCTTAGCTACTTTGAACTTTAGCTTTATAGCTCCAAAGAAACATGCTAACAATTCACATAATTATTAGCATGTAAATACTAACTTCTTTAAGTTGGTTGAAAATATTATACAAATTAAAAATGTAGAAACACCAATATAGTATTACTTTAAATAATTAGGAACTTTTATCTATCTGTTAGCCAAGAAGCCAAGTGACCTCCAGTAACTTTTCTGTAGTAACAGAGACTGCATTTCACCTCTTAGATCTGAGCCATAGGCCTAGCTTTCTCATGAACTAGCAAAGTGAAGGTGGGCTCTTTGACTTCCCAAGGTTTTCATTTCCTCACCTATAGAATTGAAGGAGTTTGGTTAAGGTGACCCATAAGGGATTCTTCCATTAAAAATAATAATAATAAATAAGTCAGCTTGAGAAACCTGTTTTGGGAAGACATTTAGAATAAAGTAAGAAGTAAATTCTTAAAAGTGGATAGTCATATTTTATCTACCTGTGCAATGCCATAATTCAGAACTATTCTATACTGTTCAGAAAATATTTTTTTCATGAAGTGGCAATCTAATGATTGATAATATTTAAAAGTCTGAAAATGAAGCATCAAACAATAAAAATATTTTTAACCACTAGAAAAAGTTTGTGATATTTGAGTTAAAATATGGTATCCCATATTTTAAGTACAGTTGGTATACAATCTTATTTTGGTTATGTTAGTTTTAGGTGTACAATATAGTGATTTGATATTTTTATACCTTAGAATCTGAATTCCCCACTAAATTTTAAGGATTAAGATTCTGGGCTGAGAAAGAAGTAACTAAGATACTGCCCCATTTAAGCTATTCTGGTAAATGTGTAATAAATGCACACCAATTGAAAAACATATTCTTCGAAATACTATCAAAAAAGCAAAGTTAATGAAAACTGATTTCCATGGAAGAGATGATTTCTTCCACTGAAACACCACACAACAACATATTATCCTGAATTAATTGAACAGCATAAATAAAGCCATCACGACTGAAAATGTTCTATGACCTAGCATGTTTTTTCTATTCCATTGATGCACGTACATTCTGGTCTATTCTAATGGGTTTTTCTTTTCTGTCTTCTTCAAGAACCCCTTTCTAGCTTTCATAATACTGTTGCAGGTTTCTTACAAATCCTACTTGCCTCAAAGGTACAAGAAAAACTATTCCAGGCCCATTTGTTTTGATCATGAACAAGGACAACACAATTTTCTTTCTGATTATATTTGGGTTCACCTTTATGCCAGAATCTGAAACAGAAAAAAAATATATATGTAATACACACACACACACACACACACACACACACACACACACACACACAGGGTTGGGGTGTCAGGGGATTATGCAGAAAAATTTAGAATTTCACGTTCAACACAAGTATAGGCATAGGCTAGTACAGAGGTTATTCAACACATGGTGCTGAGTAAGCACTTTTATAGTGGTTTGCTCCACCCAAAAATGAATCCTGCTTACTACCATCTTCCCATCTTTGCCTGTAAAACTCTTTCACCCCAGTCTGTATACTCACACCATATGTGGGTTAAATGGCGTTCTGTCCACCCATTGCCACTGGCCTTCAGGATTCTCATGTGAAAGTCCCAGGAAATATGAAAATTGTTTATCCAAGAGTTGAACAATAAAGTTCTGCATAAAAAATGTAAATTCTTATAAATATATTTGCGTTATCATGTGATAGATGTTATGTTAGGAAAGGAGAAAAGAGGTAGAATAGATGACTAGTTAAGCACAAAAGTGTTGGCATCCAACAGATCTGTTCTCACATCCTGCCTCTGCTCTTTACTGTGTAATGTTAGTCCAAGTGTTTTAATCTCACCAAACTCTAGTTTTGTTTCCAAAAGAGACAACTCCACTGTTTCATAGATTATTGTGAAGGTTAACTGAGATTGTAGTAGCAAACCACCTAGCAAATTCTTAATAGGATCAGATTATCAAGAACTTTTGTTTTTAAAATTGCCTTCTTTAATTGTCTGTGTAGTTTATTAAATCCCATTTTATTCAAAGAATCAGCCTGTAGATTAGAAGGCCATGAAAACAGAATCCTCCAGGAAACCCTGCTGATCAATAAAAGCGTAGAATGTAAGTCATGATACATACATGGAGATGTATTACAAGAGGATGTAAATTTCAGTGTTATGTTAAGATTTTCTTATTTAGAATCACACCCATACATCTGCATTATTTTTCTTATGCTTTATCCTGTAGCTATTTCAGTCTCGATTAACTGTTCATTTATTCACACTGTGCAGGACACAGGAGATGAAAAGATGAGTAAGGCATGGCCCCACTTCTCTACAAAGTTAGGAATCATTGGAAGAGATGGAGTATTAAATAGACAGATGCAGGATGTTGAAGTAGGTACCATGATTACCCAGTGCACCGAGTACCACAGAAATACCTTCAATTTAGAAGAAGGAGGGTGGAGAAGGGCAGATGGTCAGGGTAGTTTTCTGGAGGAAATACTACATGAATAAAATCTGGAGAGACCTCAATAAGTTGGTCATGTGAAGAAAATAAGAGAGGAAGAAAAGACTTTCCAGGCAGATGAAACAGGTGAAGCAAAGGCCCAGAGACAGAGCAGAACAGAAAACACCCCTTTTCTCGGCAAAGCGATTCAAAGAAGCAGAGAAACTGATGGGAGCCTGACAACATACCTGTTCAGCTTCTGTGCTGATGCTGGCCAGGTGAGACTCCAGCCCTGTACAGCTCGTTTCACTCTCTGCCCATGTCTTGTTGTTATGAAGAGGAAAATAGCAGTTGGACTGGAAGGGCCTCCAACCCAAAGGACAACAATTCCATGTACCACCTCAAGAGAATATTGAAATAAAAATTAATTACAAAGGGGCATTCATTTGTAACAGATTGCATTATTATTCTACTACCCAGTATCCAGCTATCATTTATGGGAACAATACCAAGATTACCAAAATCATTCTGTTTCCCTTTTTTTAAATATTCTTAATTACATTTCTAAATTTCTTCTAAACAAAAGTATTGGAATCATGTAGTGACTATAAGAAAATTATAACATATTCTCTTGGAAGGGATGATCATTTTTCAACATTCCTCCATCTATTAACATTTGCACTTAAAGTGTTTCCATAACAAAGCTTTTTATAGGACATTTTAACTGAAGGGGCAAAGAGCCTGCTAAAACTCACAAGCATTTCCCCATTCGCCCAAATGAAACTTTATAAATTCCAGAATAATAAAAGAGATAAAGACAAGTGTAAGAGGAAACAGTCCTTATGATATGTCTGAATCAAAAGAAATAGAATTTAATTAACTTTTTTTTTGGATGCCAAAAATGGCCCATAAATAAGTTATTATATTCTGCAGTTATTAAACTGATTACAGTCATGGGAAATAGTTCTATTGCAACTACTGATGTTCAAATTGTGCCAGATTCTCGTCTTAGGTTATTTTCATCTCTCTTGGTTTATTACAGATATACTTTAAATCAGATTATGAATATTAATGAAATGGAAATGAGACAGAAATTCTCTTATGGTACTTTGCTGCCTATACCTTTCAGTTCTGATTTTTCTCCGATGCACGTCACGTTCATGGGGTGCCCTGGTAACTTGAACATTCCCATATTTCTTTTACAGCGTAGAAGGTTGTTATTAGTCACTGTCAAGGAGGAAAAAAAGTTTGTTTCTTTTCCCTATATAACCACTTAATTTGAGAAATGGGAGCTGACTTCTCTAAACTTGCTCATCCTCATAGTTAGGGCTCCCCACATTCTCTTTTCTTTCTATACAATTCCTTTGCTGCAGCTTCCGGTAAACAGGTTGAAAGAAATGGTTGAAATTAATACTTTTATTACCATATTGTCCATTTTGTGTTTTATAAGGGTAGTTTTTCAAACCTTTATGTACATTTATTTTTTTTTTATTGCCTGCCTAGAAGGTAGGCTCCTTTTTTCTTTTTTTTTAGTGAGACAGAGAGAGAGAGAGACAGATAGGGACAGACAGGCAGGAAGGGAGAGAGATGAGAGGTATTAATTCTTTGTTGTGGCACCTTAGTTGTTCATTGATTGATTTCTCATATGTGCCTTGACCAGGGGGCTCTAGTAGGATGAGTAACCCCTTGCTCAAGCCAGCAACCATGGGTTCAAGCCAGAGACCTTGGGCTTTAAGCCAGTGATGTTTGGGCTCAATCCAGTGACCATGGGGTCATGTCTACATGCTCAAGCCAGTGACCCCACACTCAAGAGGGTGAGCCCGTGCTCAAGCCAGCGACCTCAGGGTTTTGAACCTGGATCTTCTGTGTCCCAATCTGATGCTCTATTCACTGCACCACCACCTGGTCAGGCTATGTACATCTACTTTTAAGCATATTTTTCTATTAGAATTTGTGTTAGAGTGGAGATTTTCATCCAATTTTGAAATATTTCTACAAAATTTTATGAACCTTATGCATTTGTTTATGTTTTGGGTGTTTTACTTTAAAATATAACCAAATGTAAAGAAATAAAACATATGAATGTACGGTGTATCAACAGATTATAAAGTGAACACTCCAGGTAACTACCCAGCTCAAGAAACAACATCGGCAAAACCTCATGTGGCTTTTGTATCTCAAATGCAACCCCCTCCCTCTCTCTTAAAGGTAACCACACATTGGTTTAAAAGTAATCACGTTCAGCTTTGGCTCAATGGCTCAGTGGAGAGAGCATTATTCCAGCACACCAAGGTCGTGTGTTTGATTCCCAGTCAGGAAATGTAAGGAAATTGATTAATGAGCACACAACTAAAATGGAAGAACTCAGTGGGACAACGAGCTGACACTTCTTTCCCTTCCTTTCTCTCTCTCCCTTGCTCTCTCTCTTTCTCTCTCTCTTTCAAAACAATGGAAAATTCTTTTAATTAAATAATCATTTCGTGCTTTGCTTCACAAGTTTACCACTTAATAACATATCTCTAAACCATATTGATCAGATTTGTCTGCTTTCGAACTTTAATACATGGAATCATACAATATGTCTTTTGTTTCTGTTTCTGCTCAGTGTTGCTTCTGAAATATATTTACATTGTTACATGCAACTATAATTCATCCATTTTCATTGCTGTAAAGTGATGTATTGTCCTAATGCACTCTCAGGTGTTTATGTGTTCTTCTGGTTGATATTTGCCTTGCTTCCAGTGAGAGCCTATTGTGAGTTATGCTGCTTTGAGCATTTTTGACCATGCATCCTATCCTAGAGCAAATAAGCATGCATTTCTGCAGGGTTTACACCTAGGAGTGGAATTGCTGGTAACAGGATAAACATATTGTCAACTTTGATGGAGGCGATCTTTCCTAGAGTAGATGTACTTTTTTACACTCCTACCAGAAGCAGTTCATTGGAGTCCAGTTGCTCCACATCATTACCAATATTTGGTAGTGCCAGATTTTTTTTAACATTTCAAAGGCCCACTTTTTTTTTTTACACTTATGCCATTAATTCACAGGGAAGGGATTCCAGCATCTCAACTTCTTTTCCATTGGTTCTCACAAAGTGTGCTTCTCTAGGTGGAGCCAGTTTGCACGTAAGTTGAACCTAGTTAACTTTTTCTTTGGCTTCCTTCTTTTCTTGATCATTTTCTTCCACATGTTTCATGAAACTATCTCAGCTCTTATAGTAATTAATATTGTCAACTCATACACTAATTCTCTTGGCAAGAATATTGCCCTTAAGTTGTCTGTTTATAACAATGACCACTGCTGGGTGATACTGTAGACTCTTCCAGTTTTGCCACAGTAACATTTGTGAGATGTTCTTTTTTAAACAGTGCCCATTCCTTTGACATCTCTATCACCATTTTTGTAGATTTTCATGTATGTATGTCAAAGGAACAACTCTCTGTTTTCTAAAAGAGCTCCACAACATATCGTGGGTGCCTTTTCCCTTTCTCTTTGAGTTAGTCATTTTGGAAGGTGGCAGTTCCAACCAAAAGACAATGCCAGACTTTTTCCTTATTGCCATTCTGTCATGTTTTCAGTGGCATCTCATTGTAAATTTGATTTGCATTTCTCTGAAAACTAATGGCTGACTTTTTAAATATTATTTTTTATGCTTTTGGACACTTTATGTCTCTTCGTGCCTATATGAGACTTTGCCTGGTTTTCTGTTGTAGCATTGGTATTTTTTTAAAGAGTTTATATATTCTGAACACAAATTCTTTATTAATAATATGCATTACAAATATCTTCTCTTGAGGCTTTCTGTTTTCATTCAGTGATATTTTTTGTTCAGTGATTTTGTACAGTAACTTTTTACTTTTAGTGTAGAATAATTTGTCAATATTTTCTTTATTGACTAGCACATTTTGTAACTTGTTTAAGAAAATAATCCCTGATCAAAGTCATGAAGATATTCCCTATTTACCTTCTAAAAAGTTTTATTGATTTGCTTTCACATTTTGGGCAATAATCAAAGCAATTTGGTTTTGGTTTTGTACATAATATGAGACAGGAGACCAACTTAATTTTTAAAATATGGATAATCAATGGTTTCTCCACCATTAATTATACAAAACTATATTTCACTATAACTCTGTAATATCCACTTCTGTTTTATATAAAAATTTTATATATGCAGAATCTGTAACTAAGCTCTTTATTCTTTACTTCTGGTCTATTTGTTTATAGTACTTACACTTATATTACTGTAATTATATAACCTTATACAAGGTCTTAATAACAGAAAGAATGAATCTTCCAACTGTTCCTTTTAAAGCCAAACTGTAGTCCATATGAAAGTGGGATTTTTCTGGTGACTCTTTCCTCATATGAAGCAGCCCTTTGTAATCCCAGTCCAAAATGGGAGATGATTCACTATAACTACCAACCTTCACATGTATAGGAAAGAGTCTAAATACCATCTTTTGTTCCCTGACTCAAAGCAGCAGCATCAAAGCATAGCAAATATGGCATGTAGCTCTGAATTTGAAATCAAAGACCCTGAAGGCTTTATAAGTGAATGTGTTGGGGGGGGGGGGGCGGGAATCCATATAACAAAAGGTTTAGAGCAACTTGATGAAATTTGTTTGAATAAATTCAAGGAGAGCTCTATTTTTTTGTTGTTGTTGTTGTTAATAACTTACCTAAACAACTTGCAATAAAGCAGGCACCCAGAAGTGAGATGAAAACAATAGCAATGGCCCAAAGGATTAGCTGGAAATGTTGGCCTCCTTCTACCAGGACAGAAAGAAAGATAAACAGGTCATTCCTTTCTGTACCCCAAGAGCTAAGAAAATTAATTCTACCAAGTAGCCAGCTAAATATGAGACCATCTAAAAGTTTTAGATGTAGAGGAGAGCTTAAAGACTTTTCCCTGAAAATAAATAAATAATATGTAATCTTTTTTGAATAGGAAAGGTTTTCTTTAAGGAAGAGACAAAACTCAAAAATCATTAAAAATTTGATAATTTGGGGATATAAAATGAAAACATCTATATAACAAACAATGTAAACAAAAAGAACACCTGGCAGAAAAATTGTGTCACAGTACTAACATCCACACTGTATAAAGAATTTTAAAAACCAATTAGAAAGCAAACATTTGAGCAGAAAATTTCATGAAAGTTTAATTTGTTGAAATTATAAAAGGCCATTAAACAAATAAAAATATACTCAATCATAGAAAGATAAACTAAAATATTATGGTATGATTTTTTTACACATCAGATTTTAAAAAGTAAATTAAAAATATAAAAGTCTAACTAAGCCTCACTAGGCAGTGGCACAGTGGATAGAGCGTTGAACTGGGATGCGGAGGACTCAGGTTCAAAACCCCAAGGCTCCCAGCTTGAGCTCAAGGTCTCTGGCTTGAGCAAGGGGTTACTCGGTCTGCTGTAGCCCCCCTGGTCAAGGCACATATGGGAAAGCAATCAATGAACAGCTAAGGTGCCACAAAGAAGAATTGATGCTTCTCATCTCTCTCCCTTCCTGCCTGTCTGTCCCTCTCTCTATCTCTCTCTGTCTCTGTCACACACAGACACAAAAGAACTCTAGCTAAAAAAATGTTGCTGCTGAACTATAAATTAGAAAGCCATGTAGAAAGATCAAATTAGTAGCATTGATCAATTCTTAAATTGATAGTGGTTAGGCAATCATATACTTTACAAATGGCTTCACAATTTCATTTCTAGAGATTTAGCCTATAGAAACAATTGAGTTTATTTGTATTAAAGAATATTCCTTAGATTGCTTTGGAAATGGAAAAACACACTGAAACCTAATATTTGTATATGTATCATTACTGTCAATAGTAGAGATTCTAAATTATAGTGAATCCATTTGATGGACTTCTATATGACAATGAAAATAATCATGTATATCAGCATGCATTACCATAAAACATCTTCAAGACATAAAAATGTCTTTTTTTTAAGTACCATTGTTCATTTGGGTCTGTTGAAGATTGCCACAGTGGGGTGATGAGATAAATTGAAACTTAATTTTAAAATTATATATTTCTGTGTACTTTCTATATATTTCTCAAAACATGATTTAATGTTCTCATAATACAAATCCCTTTGTGTCACTTCAGTAAAACATAAAATGCGATAAAGTTAAAGCTGCAAGAACTTTGTGAGCCTTAGTCAATGTGTTTTCTGTATCTTTCTTTTCTCTCTCTTCCCTTTAAAAGAATCTTCCCAAACTACTTTCTGTCTTTCCATCTTGTTTTGCTTTTATACACTTTAACTCCTTTTTTGGCCCAATTTATGTCCTATGAAAAAATTTCTGTTGCTCAGCGTATTTGAATCTATCTATGGTGTTTCTCTGATTCAGTCATTCTTACTTTCTTCTACCTTCTCCTCCCCATATCATCATCTTCAATCTTCACAACTACAAACTATTAATTTTATTTTGAAATCTTAGCCATAATGTTACCTGCCTCTTTAACACTGAAATGAGAGAAGTACTCACGTTTATCCTGCGGTTGTTCTTGCCCCATCATGCGTTAACTCCTGCTGTCTAAAGTTTGGGAGAAACAGATGCCTCTTATATTTTTTAAGGGTATATTTTTATGGATAATAGAATATATTTATAAATACTTGAGGTTAAACTTCAGTCTTACTGTTCTAGTGAGAATATAAAGTTTCCAATAAAAAAAGAATGTTAAGTAAAAAGAAGAAGTCTTTCTACAGACTGGGGTTTCCTCTGATTCACTCTGGGAGGTGAAGCAAAGAGAAAAGGAAATTGAGCAAATAACAACCAAAAATAGAAGAAACTTCCATAAGTATCTTGAGTTCACTAATCAGCGTGTCAAGTGGAATTATTCAATTTATTTTTATTCATTCAAACAAAAATAATAACAAGACGCTAACAAAATAATCATTTACCTAATAAAAAT
This sequence comes from Rhynchonycteris naso, assembly GCA_037038555.1. Taxonomy (NCBI): domain Eukaryota; kingdom Metazoa; phylum Chordata; class Mammalia; order Chiroptera; family Emballonuridae; genus Rhynchonycteris; species Rhynchonycteris naso. Next base: position 81,356,542 of record CM073000.1, read on the forward strand.
TTAATGCATCTATATTTGACAGACTTGGAACGATTACGGTCTGCTGTTAAAGTTCCAATGTAGATGTAAGAAAAAAGGGCCCTCGCTTCTTCTGTCCATCTGATTTTGGCAGCTAAGCTTGAATTGAAGAATACAATGCAAAAACATGAAGTGTTTACAACTCAGAAATTACCTTGTAAACCGTTGAAGAGCCTATTTTAGTTCAGCGAAGAATCTAAAATATAAGTTTACAAGTAAAACAAAATTAAAGACCGTGCCCTCATTTTTCTCTTTTCCTGGATATTATATGTATTTTCAACAGGGGTATATGTTTGAGGTAAGCTTTGCCCTAGAAAGTTCTCTGTACTAAGTTGTGTGCAGAATGGCAAAAACAAACAAAAAAAACCCCAGCAATGTGGCCAATGAGTAACAGCTTTTAATGTACACAGTGTATATATGTTGTATGCAAAAACACAAAAACTTTTGTTCTGAATTGAGGAAGACGTGGTAGAGCTATTAATTAAATCCCAAGATTTTTATAGATAAGAGAAAAAAGATTTGTTAATGCAAAGAAAATGAAAGTGTGACATTCTGTGATAAAGACACCATCAGGGTAACTGACTTATTTACTGCACTGTCGTGAACAGAATGTTTTTGCCTATCTACCACTGTGCTGTCACCCTGGTCTCAGACTATCCAGCCTCCAGAACTGTGAGAAATAAATGTCTATTGTTTAAGCCACCCAGTTCTTTGTTATATATAGCAGCCCAAGATGACAAAGACAAGTACCTAGCAGCTCAGAGCTCCTTATTAAATTTAAGCTTCCAGATATTCCCTTTCCCTACATTCTTCCTTAAACTATATTACTTTAAATATGTGTATGTGTCTGATTGTTTTCTTTAATTTTTATTAATTTTTAATTTATTGTGTTTACATGGATTCAAGTGTTCCACTGAATATAACTCCCTCACCCCCCACCCCCGTGTCCCTTTTTATACCCCCTTGGCCTCTCTCTCCTTAACTTCCTCCCCTTTCCCTCTAGGATTTGCTGTCCTGTTATCTGTATCTCTGTGTTATGTATATAAAGTTTTACTAATCCCTTCACCTTCTCTGATTCCATCCCCTCATCTCCCTTTCCTCTGGCAGCTGTCCCTCTGGTCCCTGTGACCCCACCTCTGCCCCTATTCTGTTCCTCATTTCACTTTGTTCATTAGATTCCACATATAAGTGAGATCATATGATATTTTTCTTTCTCTGCTTGGTTTATTTCACTTAGCATAATAATCTCTAGGTACATCCATACTGTCACAAAAGGTAAGATTTCCTTCTTTTCACAGCTGCATAGTATTCCATTGTGTATATGTACCACAATTTTAAATTGATTTTAATTTATTGTGTTTACATAGATTCTAGTGTCACCCTGAATGCATCCCCCCTCTCCCGTATTTCCCTCAGCATCTCCCTTACCCCCCTCCCCATAGTGCCCTCCCCCCTTCCCTTCAGGTTTATCCCATCCTATCATCCCCTTTCCCTCTATTCCTCTTTTCCTCTGGTCCCTTTGATCCCTCCTTTGTCTCAATTCCGTTCCTCAGTTCATATTGTTGATTGGATTTCTCCAATGATGAGGTCATATAATATTTTTTCTGCCTCGCTTATTTCACTTAACATAATAGTTTCCAGATCCATTCATGTTTTCGCAAAAGGTAAGATTTCCTACTTTTCCATGGCCCCATAGTATTACATTGTATATATGTACCACAGCTTTTTAATACGCTCGTCCACTGACAGATACTTGGGCTGTTTCCAGATTTTTGCTATTGTGAACAATGCTGACATAACATAGTGGTGCATTTCTCCTTTTGAATCAGTGATATGGTGTTCTTGGGATATATTCCTAAAAGTGGTATAGCTGGGTCAAAAAGCAGTACGATTTTTAATTTTTTGAGGAGTCTCCATGCTGTTTTCCACAGTGGCTGCGCCAATTTGCATTTCCACCAGCAGGGCAGGGGGTTCCCTTTTCTCCATATCCTCGTCAGCACTTATTCTGTGCTGTTTTGTTAATGTGTGCCATTCTGACTGGTGTGAGGTGGTATCTCAATGCAGTTTTAATTTGCATTTCACTGATGATTAGTGACATTGAACATTTTTTTATATGCCTATTCACCATTTGTATGTCCTCTTTGGAGAAGTGTCTATTCAGTTATTTTGCCCATTTTTATTGGATTTATTACCTTCCTGGTGTTGAGTTTTAGAAGTTTTTATAAATTTTGGTTATTAACTTCTTATCAGATGTATTGGCAAATATATTCTCCCATTATGTGGGTTGTTTTTTCTTTTGTTCATGGTGTCTTTTTCTGTGCAAAAGCTTTTCAGTTTGATATAGTCCCATTTGTTCATCCTGTCATTTATTTCATTTACCTGTGGAGAAAAATCAGCAAAAATATTGCTACGAGAGATATTGGAGAGTTTACTGCCTATGTTTTCTTCCAAGATGTTTATGGTTTCATGACTTACCTTAAAGACTTTTATCCATTTTGAGTTTATTTTTGTGTATAGTGTAAGTTGGTGGTCTAGTTTCATTTTTTGCATGTACCTAACCAATTTTCCCAACACCACTTATTAAAGAGACTGTCTTTACTCCATTTTATGTTCTTACCTCCTTCGTCAAATATTGTTGACCATAAAAGTGTGGGTTTATTTCTGGGTTCTCTGTTCTGTTCCATTGATCAGTATGCCTGTTCTTATGCCAGTACCAAGCTTTATTGAGTACAAGGGCCTTGTAATATAACTTGATATCAGGAAGTGTGATACCTCTCAGTTTACTCTTCATTTTCAAGATTGCTGAGACTATTCATGTTCTTTTTTGGTTCCATATGAATTTTTGGAATATGTGTTCTATATCTTTGAAGTATGCCATTGGTATTTTAATAGAAATCACATTGAATTTATAGATTGCTTTGGGTAATATAGACATTTTAATGATGTTTATTCTTCCTATCCATGAACACGGTATATGCTTCCACTTGTTTGTATCTTCCTTGATTTCTTTAATCAATGTTTTATAATTTTCCGAGTACAAGTTCTTTACATCCTTGGTTAAATTTACTCCTAGGTACTTTATTTTTGTTGTTGTTGCAATAGTGAAGGGGATTGTTTCCTTAATTTCTCTTTCAGACAGCTTATTGTTGGTGTATAAAAATGCCATTGATTTCTGAATATTAATTTTATATCCTGCCATCTTGCCAAATTCACTTATCTGGTCTAGTATTTTTTAACTGAGACGTTAGGGTTTTCTATGTACAATATCATGTCATCAGCTAATAATGACAGTTTTACTTCTTTTCCAGTTTGGATGTCTTTTATTTCTTCTTCTTGTCTGATTGCTGTAGCTAGTACTTTCTGAACTATGTTGAATAAGAGTGGTGAAAGGGGACACCTCGGCCTTGTTCCTGATCTTAAAAAGATTGCTTTTAATTTTTGCCCATTGAGTATCATGTTGGCTGTGGGTTTGTCATAGATGACCTTTATCATGTTGAGGTATATTGTCTGTATTCCCACTTTGCTGAGAGTTTTGATCATAAATGGAATTTTATCAAATGCTTTTTCTGCATCTATTGATATTATCATGTGATTTTTCTCATTCCTTTTGTTTATGTGATGAATCACCTTGATTGATTTGAAAATATTGTACCAGCCTTGTCTCCCCAGAATAAATTTTACTTGATCATGAAGTATAATATTTTTCATGTATTGCTGGATCCAGTTTGCTAATATTTTGTTGAAAATTTTATCATCTAAGTTCAACATGGATATTGGCCTATAGTTTATTTTCTTTGTAGTGTCTTTACCTGGTTTTGGAATGAGGTTATGCTTGGCTCATAATAAAGCTTGGAAGTCTTCCCTCCTCTTGAATTTTTTGAAATAGCTTGAGAAAGATAGGTGTTAGTTCTTCTTTCAATATTTGGTAAAATTCACCTGTGAAGCCATTTGGTCCAAGAATTGTTTGTTGGGAGGTTTTTGATAACTGTTTCAATTTCATTCTTTTGTAATCAGCCTGTTGAGGTTTTCTGATTCTTCCACATTGTTTTGAAAGATTTTATTTGTTTCTAGAAATTTATCCATTTTACCTAGGTTGTCCAATTTTTTTACTGACTTTAATTTATTGTGTTTACATAGATTCTAGTGTTGCCCTGAATACCCCCCTCCCCTGTATTCCCCTCAAAATCTCTCTTGCCCCTCTCCCCATCGAGCCCTCCCCCATTTCCTTCAGGTTTATCCCATCCTATCATCCCCTTTCCCTCTGTTCTTTTTTCCTCTGGTCCCTTTGATCTCTCCTCTGTCTCAATTTTGTCCCTCAGTTCACATTGTTCATTGGATTCCTCAAATGAGTAAGGTCATATGATATTTTTCTTTTCTGCCTGGCTTATATCACTTTACATAATAGTTTCCATGTCCATCCATGTTATCGCAAAAGGTAAGATTTCCTTCTTTTCCATGGCCCCATAGTATTCCATAGTGTATATGTACCACAGCTTTTATTCCACTTGTCCACTGACAGACACTTGGGCTGTTCCAGATCTTCGCTATGGTGAACAATGCTGCCATAATTATGGGGGTGCATTTTTTCTTTTGAAACAGTGCTATGGTGTTTTGGGGGTATATTCCTTAAAAGTGAGATAGCTGAGTCAAAAGACAGTTTGATTTTTAATTTTTTGAGGAATCTCCATACTGTTTTCCACAGTGGCTGCACCAGTCTGCATTCCCACCAGCAGTGCAGGAGGGTTCCCTTTTCTGCACATCTTTGCCAGAACTCACTCTGTGTTGTTTTGTTGATGAGTGCCATTCTGACTGGTGTGAGGTGATATCTCATTGTGGTTTTAATTTGCATTTCTCTAATGATTAGTGATGTTGAACATTTTTGCATATGCCTATTAGCCATCTGTATGTCTTCTTTAGATAAGTGTCTATTCATTTCTTTTGCCCATATTTTTGATTGGATTGTTTATCTTTCTGGTGTTGCATTTTACAAGTTCTTTATAAATTTTGGTTATTAACCCCTTATTAGATGTATTGTCGAATATGTTCTTCCATTGTATATTTTGTCTTTTTATTCTGTTCTTATTGTCTTTAGCTGTGCAAAAGCTTTTTAGTTTGATATAGTCTCATTGTTTATCCTGTCTTTTATTTTTCTTGCCTGTGGAGATAAATAAGCAAATATATTGCTTCAAGAGATGTTGGAGAGCTTATTGCCTATGTTTTCTTCTAAGATACTTATGTTTCATGGCTTACATTTAAGTCTTTTATCCATTTTTACTTTATTTTTGTGGATGGTGTAAGTTCGTGGTCTAGTTTCTTTTTTTATTTTTCAGGTAGCTGTACAGTTTTCCCAACACCATTAGTTAAAGAGGCTGTCTTTACTCCATTGTATTCTCTTAACTCCTTCGTCAATTATCAGCTGTCCATAAAGATGTGGGTTTATTTCTGGGTTCTCTGTTCTGTTCCAGTGATCTATATGCCTGTTTTTTATGCCAGTACCAAGCAGTTTTGACTAAAATGGCCTTTTAGTATAACTTCGTATCAGAAAGTGTGATACTACCCACTTTATTCTTCCTTTTCAAGATTGCTGAGGCTATTCGTGTTCTTTTTCAGTTCCAGATGAATTTTTGGAATATGTGTTCTGTATCTTTGAAGTATGTCAGTGGTATTATAATAAGAATTGCATTAAATTTATAAATTGCTTTGGGTAATATAGTCATTTTAATGATGTTTACTCTTCCTAACCATGAGCACGATATATGCTTCCACTTGTTTGTATTTTCCTTGATTTCATTTATCAATGTTTTATAATTTTCCGAGTACAAGTATTTAATCTCCTTGGTTAAATTTACTCCTAGGTACTTTTTTGTTGTTGTTGCAATAGTGAAGGTGATTGTTTCATTAATTTCTCTTTCTGAAAGTTTGTTGTTGGTGCATTAAAATACCTCTGATTTCTGAGTATTAATTTTATTTTCTGCCACCATGCTGAATTTATTTATCAGGTCCAGTAGTTTTTTGACTGAGACTTTATGGTTTTCTATATACAATATCATATCATCTGTAAATAATAATAGTTTTACTTCTTCTTTTCCAATTTGGATGCCTTTTATTTCTTCTTCTTGTCTGATTGCTGTGGCTAGGACTTCCAGAACTATGTTGAATAAGAGGGGTGAAAGGGGGCACCTCTGACTTGTTCCTGATCTTAAAAAGATTGCTTTTAATTTTTCCCATTGAGTATGATGTTGGCTGTGGGTTTGTCATAGATGGCCTTTATCATGTTGTGGTTTGTTCCTTGTATTCCCACTTTGCTGAGAGTTTTGATCATGAATGGGTGCTGGATTTTATCAAATGTTTTTCTGCATCTATTGAAATTATTATGTGATTTTTCTCCTTCCTTTTGTTTATGTGATGAATCACATTGATTGATTTGTGAATATTGTACCAGCCCTTTGTCCCCAGAATAACTCCCACTTAATCATGGTGTATGATTTTTCTTATATATTGCTGAATTTGGTTAGCTAATATTTTGTTGAGGATTTTAGCATCTAGATTCATCAGGGATATTGGCCTATAATCTTTTTTGTGTGTGTTGTCCTTGACTGGTTTTGGAATCAGAATTATGCTCTCCTCTTAAAAGGAAATTGGAAGTCTTCCTTCCTCTTGAATTTTTTAAAATAGCTTCAGAAGGATAGGAGTTAGTTTTTCTTTCAATATTTGGTAGAATTCACTTGTGAAGCCATCAGGCCCCGGCTTTTGTTTCTTGGTAGTTTTTTGATAACTGTTTTGATCTCATTTGCTGTAATCTGTCTGTAGGTTTTTTGATTTTTCCAGATTAATTTTTAAAATAGTGTATGTTTCAAGAAATTTGTCCATTTCCTCTAGTTTGTCTAATTTTTTGGCATAAAATTCTTCATAGTATTTTCTTACAATCCTTTGTATTTCTGTTGTATCAGTTGTTATTTCTTCACTCTCATTTCTAATTTTATTTATTTGAGTCCTCTTTCTTACTTTTTGGTGAGTCTGTTTAAAGGTTATTCGGTCTTGTTTACCTTTTCAAAGAACCAGCTTCTTGTTTCATTGATCCTCCATATTGTTTCTTCAGCCTCTATGTCATTTATTTCTGCTATGATCTTTATTATTTCCTTTCTTCTACTAACTCTGGGCTTTACTTGCTCTTCTTTCTTTAGTTCTTTTAAATGGAAGGTTAAGTTGTTTATTTGAGCTTTTTCTAGCTTCTTAAGGTATGCCTGTAATGCTATGAACTTCCCTATTAGTGCTGCTTTTGCTGTGTCCCATAAATTTTGAGTGTTGTATTCTCATTATCATTCATTTCTAGGATTTTTTTAATTTCTTATTTGATCTAATTGTTAACCCATTCATTATTTTTTTTTAATATATTTTATTATTATTAATTCTAATGGGGTGACATCAATAAATCAGGGTACATATGTACAATGAAAACATCTCCAGGTTATCTTATCATTCAATTGTGTTGCATACCCATCACCAAAAGTCAAATTGTCCTCTGTCACCTTCAATCTGGTTTTCCCTGCATCCCTCCCCTCCTCCCTATCCCATTCTTCCCTCCCTCCCCCCATCCCATAACCACCACTCTCTTGTCCATGTCTCATACCCTCACTTTCATGTCCCACCTATGTATGTAATCGTGCTGTTCTCAGTTTTTCTTTTTTTCTGATTTACTTATTTCACTCCGTATAATGTTATCAAGGTACATCCATTTTGTTATAAATGATCCGATGTCATCGTTTCTTATGGATGAGTAGTATTCCATAGTATATATGTACCATAGCTTTTTAATCCACTCGTCTTCTGACGGACACTTGGGCTGGTTCCAGATCTTCGCTATTGTGAACAATGCTGCCACGAACATGGGGGCGCATTTCTTCTTTTCGAACAGTGCTATGGTGTTCTTAGGGTATATTCCTAAAAGTGGGATAGCTGGGTCAAAAGGCAGTTCGATTTTTAATTTTCTGAGGAATCTCCAAACAGTTTTCCACAGTGGCTGCACCAGTCTGCATTCCCACCAGCAGTGCAGAAGGGTTCCCTTTTCTCCACATCCTCGCCAGCACTTATTCTGTGTTGTTTTGCTGATAAGTGCCATTCTGACTGGTGTGAGGTGATATCTCATTGTGGTTTTAATTTGCATTTCTCTAATGATTAGTGATGTTGAGCATTTTTTCATATGCCTATTGGCCATCTGTATGTCCTCTTTGGAGAAATTTCTATTCATTTCTTTGGCCCAGTTTTTGATTGGGTTGTTTGTCTTACTGGTGTTGCTTTTTATAAGTTCTTTATAAATTTTAGTTATTAACCCCTTATCAGATGTGCTGTCAAATATGTTCTCCCATTGTGTGGTTTGTCTTTTTATTCTGTTCCTATTGTCTTTAGCTGTGCAAAAACTTTTTAGTTTGATATAGTCCCATTTGTTTATCCTGCCTTTTATTTCAGTTGCCCATGAAGATAAATCGGCAAATATACCGCTGCTACAGATGTCGGAGAGCTTGCTGCCTATGTTTTCTTCTAAGATGTTTATGGTTTCACGGCTTACATTTAAGTCTTTTATCAATTTTGAGTTTGTTTTTGAGAATGGTGTAAGTTGATGGTCTAGTTTCATTTTTTTGCAGGTAGATGTCCAATTTTCCCAACACCATTTGTTAAAGAGGCTGTCTTTACTCCATTGTATGCTCTTTCCTCCTTTGTCAAATATCAGTTGTCCATAAAGCTGTGGGTTTATTTCTGGGTTCTCTGTTCTGTTCCATTGATCTATGTGCCTGTTCTTATGCCAGTACCAGGCTGTCTTGAGTATAATGGCCTTGTAGTAAACCTTGATATCAGGAAGAGTGATACCTCCTGCTTTATTTTTTCTTTTTAAGATTGCTGAGGCTATTCGTGTTCTTTTTTGGTTCCATATAAATTTTTGGAATATGTGTTCTATATCTTTGAAGTATGTCATTGGTATTTTAATTGGTATTGCATTGAATTTATAAATTGCTTTGGGTAATATAGACATTTTAATGATGTTTATTCTTCCTAGCCATGAGCACGGTATGTGCTTCCACTTGTTTGTATCTTCCTTGATTTCTTTTATCAATGTTCTATAATTTTCTGAGTACAAGTCCTTAACCTCCTTGGTTAAATTTACTCCTAGGTACTTTATTTTTTTGGCTGCAATAGTGAAGGGGATTGTTTCCTTAATTTCTTTTGCTGATATTTCATTGTTGGTGTATAGAAATGCCTCTGATTTCTGAGTATTAATTTTATATCCTGCCACCTTGCTGAATTCATTTATCAGGTCCAGTAGTTTTTTGACTGAGACTTTAGGGTTTTCAATATACAATATCATATCATCTGCAAATAATGACAGTTTTACTTCTTCTTTTCCAATTTGTATGCCTTTTATTTCTTCTTCTTGTCTGATTGCTGTAGCTAGGACTTCCAGAACTATGTTGAATAAGAGTGGTGAAAGGGGGCAACCCTGCCTGGTTCCTGATCTTAAGGGGATTGCTTTTAATCTTTGTCCATTTAGTATGATGTTTGCTGTCGGTTTATCATAGATGGCCTTTATCATGTTAAGGAATGATCCCTGTATTCCCACTTTACTGAGAGTTTTGAGCATGAATGGGTGCTGGATTTTATCAAATGCCTTTTCTGCATCTATTGAAATTATCATGTGATTTTTGTCCTTCCTTTTGTTTATGTGGTGAATCACATTGATTGATTTGCGAATATTGAACCAGCCTTGCCTCTCCAGAATAAATCCCACTTGATCGTGGTGTATGATTTTTTTCATATATTGCTGGATCCGGTTGGCTAATATTTTGTTGAGAATTTTAGCGTCTAAATTCATCAGGGATATAGGCCTATAATTTTCTTTCTTTGTGTTGTCTTTGCCCGGTTTTGGGATCAGAATTATGCTCGCCTCATCAAAGGAGTTGAAATTCTTCCTTCCTCTTGAATTTTTTGAAATAGTTTCAGGAGAATAGGAGTTAGTTCTTCTTTGAATTTTTCATAGAATTCACTTGTGAAGCCATCAGGCCCAGGACTTTTCTTTTTTGGGAGTTTTTTGATAACTGTTTCGATCTCATTTGCTGTAATTGGTCTGTTTAGGTGTTCTGATTCTTCCAGATTGATTTTTGGAAGGTTATATGATTCAAGAAATTTGTCCAATTCACCAAGATTGTCTAATTTTTTGGCATATAGTTCTTCATAGTATTTTCTTACAATGCTTTGTATTTCTGTTGTGTCAGTTGTTATTTCTCCACTGTCCTTTCTAATTTTATTTATTTGAGTCCTCTCTCTTTTTTTCTTGGTGAGTCTAGTTAAAGGTTCATCAATCTTGTGTACCTTTTCAAAGAACCAGCTTCTGATTTCATTGATCCTCTGTATTGTTTCCTTAGCCTCTATGTCATTTATTTCTGCTCTGACCTTTATTATTTCCTTTCTTCTACTTGTCTTGGGTTTTATTTGTTGTTGTTTTTCTAGTTCTTTTAGATGCAGGGTCAAGTTGCTTATTTGAGCTTTTTCTAGCTTCTTATGATATGCCTGTAGTGCAATAAACTTCCCTCTCAGAACTGCTTTTGCTGTGTCCCATAAATTTTGAGTTGATGTATGCTCATTATCATTTGTTTCTAGAAACTTTTTTATTTCTTCTTTGATCTCATTGTTAATCCATTCATTATTTAATAAGAAGCTATTTAGTTTCCAAGTGTTTGAGTATTTTTCAGTTTTTCTTTTGTGGTTAATTTCTAGTTTCATGGCATTGTGATCAGAGAAAATGCTTGATATGATTTCAATCTTCTTAAATTTATTGAGACCATTTTTGTGTCCTAACATGTGGTCTATCCTAGAAAACGTACCATGAGCGCTTGAGAAGAATGTATATTCTACTGCTTTAGGGTGAAAAGTTCTGAAGATATCTATTAAATCAAGTTGATCTAGTGTCTCCTTTAAGTCTGCTGTTTCTTTATTAATTTTCTTTCTTGAGGATCTATCCAGTGTTGTTAGAGGGGTATTGAAATCCCCTACTATGATAGTATTGCTGTTAATCTCGCCCTTTATATCCATCAAAGTCTGCTTTATGTATGTCGGGTCTCCTATATTTGGTGCATAGATATTTACAATAGTTATATCTTCCTGTTGAATTGTTCCCTTTATCATTATGTAGTGTCCTCTTTTATCTCTTACTACAGCCTTTGTTTTATAGTCCATTTTGTCTGATATAAGTATTGCTACCCCTGCTTTTTTTTCATTTCCATTTGCATGAAATATTTTTTTCCATCCTTTTACCTTCAGTCTATGAACATCTTTTATTTTAAGGTGTGTCTCTTGTAGACAGCATATGTATGGGTCCTGTTTCTTTATCCATGCAGCTATCCTATGTCTTTTGATTGGATCATTTAATCCATTTACATTTAAGGTTATTATTGATATGTAGTTGTTTATTGCCATTTTATTCTTTAAAGCTGTATTCTTCTTTTGCTCTATTCTTTCCTCCCTTTAAACTGTTCACAAGAGGCCCCTTAGTATCTCTTGCAGAATTGGTTTGGTTTTTATGAATTCCTTGAGGCTTTCTTTTTCTGGGAAGCTCTTTATTTCTCCTTCAATTTTAAACGTTAGCCTTGCTGGATAAAGTAGTCTTGGTTGTAGGTTCTTGTTCTGCATTACTTTGATTATTTCTTGCCATTCCCTTCTGGCCTCAAGTGTTTCTGTTGAGAAGTCCGATGTCATCCTTATGGGGGCTCCTTTGTAGGTGATAGTCTTTTTTTCTCTAGCAGCTTTTAAAATTTTTTCTTTATCCATTAGCTTTGGTATTTTAACTATGATGTGTCTTGGTGTAGATTTTTTTGGGTTTCTCCTTAATGGAGTTCTGTGTGCTTCTTGAATGTGTGGAGTGTTTCCCAGCCTTAATTTAGGAAAGTTTTCTGCTATAATTTGATTGAACAAAGTTTCCATTTCCTGTCCTCTCTCCTCTTCTTCAGGCACCCCTATGATGCGAATGTTGTTTCTCTTCATGTTGTCACAAAGCTCCCTTAGAGTTTCCTCACATTTTTTAAGTCTCTTTTCCTTTTTCTTCTCTGCTTCTGTGCCTTTGTTTATTGTGTCCTCTAACTCGCTTATTCGATCCTCAGCGTCATCCATCCTGCTTTTAATTCCTTCCATTGTGGTCTTCAGTTCTGATACTGTATTTGTCATTTCTGTCTGATTCTTTTTTATTATTTCAATTTCATTTTTTATACTTGTTATCTCTTTATTTAGGTGTTCATAATGACTATCCATTGTTGCTCTAATTTCTTTGAACATCCTAACTATCATTATTCTAAATTCTGCTTCTGGTAATTTGGTTATATCTGGTTCATTCAGGTCCTTCTCTGGGGATTTCTCTTGATTGATTTGGTTTGCATTCCTCTGCCTGCCCATTTTTTCTGTGTATAAGCAAGTTGTGGCCACTGGAGTCCAGTAGGTGTTGCCTTTGTGTTCTCTAGGTGTGGTCTATCTGCAGGCCCCCAACCCCCTCTGCCGGCGCCTAGGGTGGTTGGGTATGAGCGTTGCCAGCGCCGGCCCACTGTGGCTTTTGCTGTGATTTCTGCCTCTCCTCCGTGGGAGGGGCTGTCACTGAAGCCACAAGATTAGCACCAAGGGTAGAGGCGAGCACCTTTCCTCAGCTGCGGACCCAGCCTATTTCCGGACTTCCGCCCAGAACCAGCAGTCGGAGCCTGCTCGCTACAGTTCCGCGGGTTAGGCGGGACTTTTGACGTGCTCTCAGCTGTAAGCTTTTGCCCGTCAGGAGCTTTAGCCCCGCCCTCGAGGCCAGGGCCCTTTGCGCAGGGTCGGAAACCAAGATTTATTGGGGCGGGCGTGTTTGCTGGCTTCCGCCGAGCTGCGTACTTCCGCTCGTCCCGGACTCTAACCCGCCCCCGCGTTCGGAGCCCGCTCGTGCACGTATTAACCTATCCTGGGTTTCTCCGGCCGGATGGGGATAGCAGCCGTGGGCTCAGCTGCGAGCCTCCGCCTGTCTCGGGGTCCACCCCGTTCCCGCGCTCGGAGCCCGCTCGCGCACGTATACTGGCCAACCGCGGTTTCTCCGGCGGGCGGCGGGGGGGGGGGGCGGACTGGTAGCGTCAGCTCAGCCACAAGCCCCTGCCCGTCCCTGGTCCTAGCCCGTCCCCGCGGTCAGGGCCGGCTTGCGCAGGGCCTGCCCGTTCCTGGCCTCCCGCTTTGTCCCCGTAAGTGGGATTAAAGGCGGGCCCGCAGCTTCCGGACCGCTCTCGCGCTTACCCTCCGACCCTCTGGGCTAGACCGATCTCCCACCGGCTTGGCCTCTGCCCACGCCGACAGAACCGCCTTTCAGCGTCCTGCCGCCCCAAAACCTTAAGCAGCCCTCAGCAGAGTAGGAAGGGACCCAATACTCCACACTGTAGGCCTGGGAGCTCCCTCACTTGTTTCACAGCTCAAAACTGTCCAAACGCCTCTTCTTGGCTCTGGGACTGCAGGCTGGGGCTTGGTTCCTGGGACCCAGGTCCCTCCCTCTCCGCCAAAATCTCCTCCCGCCACACGGGTCTCTCCGGGCTGCCGTTTGCTCCGGGGAGCTGGGCAGCCCTCTTCGCGTTTTCGCTATTCCTACCAGTCTCAATGTGGCTTCTTCTGTGTTCCTTGGTTGAAGAGTCCACTTAGTTTTGTTCAAAGTTGGTTTATCCAGGTGATGGTTCTTAAAATTGAGTTGTAATCCACTTTGGTTCTGGGAGTTGGAAGTTGGTACGTCCGCCTACTCCGTCGCCATCTTGCTCGACCCCCCATTCATTATTTAATAACATGTTATGCAGTTTCCAAGTGTTTGAGAATTTATCAGTTTTTCTGTTTTGGTTGATTTCTAGTTTCATGCCATTGTGATCAGAAAATATGCTTGATATCATTTCAATATTTTTAAATTTGTTGAGATGGTTTTTGTGCCCTAACATGTGGTCTCTCCTAGAAAAGATACCATGAGCACTTGAAAAGAATGTACTGCTGCTTTAGGGTGAAAGGTTCTGAAGATATCTATTAAATCGAGTTGATTTAGTGTGTCCTTTAAATCTGCTGTTTCTTTGTTAATTTTACTTCTTGGAGATCTATCTAGTGATGTTAGTGGGGTATTGAAATCCCTACTATTATAGTATTGCTGTTGATTCGCCCTTTATATCCATCAAAGTCTGCTTTATATATTTAGGTGCTCCTATACAGTGTGTTCGTAAAGTCATGGTGCACTTTTGACCGGTCTCAGGAAAGCAAAAAAAGATTATAGAAATGTGAAATCAGCATCAAGTAAAAGGAAAACCCTCCCAGTTTTGTAGGATGATGTGGCAGCATGTGCACATATGCTGTGTACCGTGTACACAGCAGAGCAGCCCACAGCCATACCAGTCGAGATGTGGACAGTACAGAGGAAAGTTTAGTGTGTTCTGTGGCTCGCTAAATTTGAATCTGTGACCAAAGTGCAATGTGAATATCGGTGCGTTTATAACGAAGCACCACCACATAGGAATAACATTACTCGGTGGGATAAGCAGTTGAAGGAAACCGGCAGTTGGGTGGAGAAACCCTGTTCTGGTAGGCTGTCAGTCAGTGATGAGTCTGTAGAGGCTATATGGGATAGCTACCTAAGGAGCCCTAAAAATCTGTGCGTGCATGTGCTCGACAATTACACCTAAGCAAGACTACAGTTCATAAAGTGTTAAAGAAACGTCTCTGTTTTACAGGGTACAAATTGCAGCTATCAAACCAGCAGATAGACCCACACGATGCACGTTTGCTACAGATATGCTTCATGAGATCGACAATGATGCAAGATTTTTGCAGAAGATTGTGTTTAGTGATGAGGCAACCTTCCATATGTGTGGACATGTTCATCGCCATAACGTCTAAATGTGGGCTGCTGAACATCCTCATGCCTACGTTGAGTACGAACATAACACCCCTAAAGTGAACGTGTGGTGTGGCCTGATGCATGATAAGGTGATAGGCCCTTTTTTTTTTTTTTTTTCGCAGAGCAGTCTGTGATGGCAAACACCTATTTTGACATGTTGAAATTGTATGCAGTGCCACAATTTCCAAAAGGTGTCATCTTTCAACAGGACGATGCTCCTCCACACTACGCCACCATTGTTCGTGAGTTTCTCGATAGAACATTTCCCAAGCAGTGGATAGGCAGAGGTTCTGTCAAGCCATGGTCACCACAATCCCCGGATCTGACGCCCTTAGACTTTTACTTGTGGGGTTATGTGAAGCAACATGTGTACATTGAATGTATCAACAACATTAATCACTTAAAACAGAGAATCACAGACGTTATTCACTCTGTTACACCAGATGTCCTTACCCGTGTGTGGCAAGAACTTCACTATCGTTTGGATGTGTGTAGGGCAACAAATGGAGCCCACATTGAACTGCACTAAATAGATATAAAACTGGGAGAGTTTTCCTGTTATTTGGTGCAGATTTCACATTTCTATCATCTTTTGTTGCTTTCCTGTGACCAGTCAAAACTGCACCATGATTTTACAGACACAATGTATTAGGCTCATAAATATTTATATTGGTTATATCTTCCTGTTGGATTGTTCCCTTTATCATTATGTAATGACCTTCATTATCTCTTACTATAGCCTTTGTTTTAATGTTCATTTTGTCTGATATAAGTATTGCTACCTCAGCTTTTTTTTTCATTTCTATTTGCATGAAATATTTCTTTCCATCCTTTTA
Source organism: Rhynchonycteris naso (assembly GCA_037038555.1). Classification (NCBI taxonomy): domain Eukaryota; kingdom Metazoa; phylum Chordata; class Mammalia; order Chiroptera; family Emballonuridae; genus Rhynchonycteris; species Rhynchonycteris naso. The sequence continues at coordinate 81,372,313 of CM073000.1, forward strand.
CCTTCAGTCTATGTGCATCTTTTGTTTTAAGGTGTGTCTCTTGTAGACAGCATATGTATGGTTCCCGTTTTCTTATCCACGCAGCTAACCTGTCTTTTGATTGGAGTATTTAATCCATTGACATTTAAGGTTATTATTGATATATAGTTGTTTATTGCCATTTTATTCTTTTTTTTTTTTTACAGGGACAGAGAGTGTGATAGGGACAGACAGGAACAGAGAGATGAGAAGCATTAATCATCAGTTTTTCATTTTGACACAATAGTTGTTCATTGATTGCTTTCTCACATGTGCCTTAACCACAGGCCTTCAGCAGACTGAGTAACCCCTTGCTCAAGCCAGCAACCTTGGGTCCAAACTGGTGAGCTTTTTTCTCAAGCCAGATGAGCCTATGCTCAAGCTGGTGACCTTGGGGTCTCAAACCTGGGTCCTCCACATCCTAGTTTGATGTTCTATCCACTATGCCCCCACCTGGTCAGGCAGCCATTTTATTCTTTTGCTGTGTTCCACTTTTGTTATATTTTTCCCCTTTTGACTTGTTTACAATAGGCCCCTTAACATTTCCTGGAGCATTCGTTTTGTTGTAATGAATCCCTTGAGTGGTTTTTTGTTTTGTTTTGTTTTGTTTTGTCTGGGAAACTTTTTATTTCTCCTTTAATTTTAAATAATAGCCTTGCTGGAAAGTAGTCTTGGTTGTAGGCTCTTGTTCTGCATTACTTTGAATATTTCTTGCCATTCCCTTCTGGCCTCAAGTGTTTCTGTTGAGAAGTAAGATGTCATCCTTATGGGTGCTTCTTTGCAGGTGATAGCCTCTTCTTCTCTAGCAGCTTTTAATATTTTCTCTTTATCACTTAGCTTTGGTATTTTAATTATGATGTGTCTTGGTGTAGATTTCTTCGGGTTTCTCTTTAATGGAATTCTCTGTGCTTCTTGAACTTTTGTGACTTTTTCCTGCATCAATTTAGGGAAGTTTTCAGCTGTGATTTGATTGAACAAAGTCTCTATCTCTTGTTCTTTTTCTTCTTGTACAGGAACCCCAATGATGTGGATGTTATTTCTCTTCATGTTGTCACAGAGCTCTCTTACAGTTTCCTCAGACTTTTTGAGTCTCTTTTCTTTTTGCTGCTCTGCTTCCATGCCTTCGTTTATCTTGTCCTCTAACTCACTGATTTGATCTTCAGTATCATCTATCCTGCTTTTCATTCCTTCCATTGTGGTCTTCATTTCTGATATTGTTTTTGTCATTTCTGACTGATTCTTTTTTATTACTTCAATGTCCTTTTTTATACTTGCTATATCTTTATTTAGTTGTTCATTATGACTATCTATTGTTGTTCTAAGATCTTTGAGCATCCTAACAATCATTATTTTAAACTTTGCATCCAGTAATTTGGTTATATCTGACTCATTCAAGACCTTTTCTCAGGATTTCTCTTGATTCAATTGGTTTGCATTTCTCTGCCTTCTCATTTTGTCTGTGTATAAAAAGGGTATGGCCACTGGAGTCCAATGGGTATGGCCTTTGTGTTCCCTAGATGTGGTTTGTCTGCAGGCTTGCCATCCCCTCTGCTTCTGCCTCAGGTGTTCTGGTATGGGCATTGCCAGCACCTGCCACTGTGGCTGTTGCTGCGATTTCCACCTCTCCTCCACAGGAGAGGCTGTGTACAGCTGCCCAGGTCTACAAGCCTTGGCCTTCGACCCGCCCTTGTGGGTGGGGTTGCATGCCTCACCCGGGGCCAAAAGCCTTGGTACCATGGGCAGGGCTGAGCGGCTTTGCTCAGCTGCAGGTCTCTGCCTATTCCCCGCCCCTGCAGGCACAGTTGCACTTGTGTGTCAGGCCGCAAACCTCACTCCGTGAGCTGGGTGGGGCTGTGCCTGTGCTCAGCCGCAGGTCTCTGCCTGTTACTAGGCTTTTGCCCTGCTCCTGTGGGCGGAGTTGCACTCATGCATCAGGCCGCAAGTCGTGGCTTTGTGGGCTAGATAGGGCTGCATGCCGGCACTCAGCTGTGGTTCTCTGGTGTTCCCAGGCTTTTGCCTTTCCCTTGCAGGCGAGATTGCAGGCTGGCCCACAGCTGGCCACACCACTTCAGTGCGCCCTTTCTGCAACCACTGGGAAAGACTGAGCTCACACCTGGCCTCAGAAGTGGCTGGCCTGGCTTCTGCCCCCCCCCCAACGGGACCGTGCTTCAGCGTTCCACCACCACCTGCACTCTAGTGAGCCCTCAGCAGTGGTGGTGGAGGTGCTGCACCTCAGACTCTAGCACTCAATACCATATTACTTAAGGCTCCCTCCTTCTAAGCAACTCTGAGTGCTGTGGAAGAGCTTGTTTTGCTGGTGTCCTGCGTCCCTTTGCTGATATTGCTGGTTTCAGGGGAAATATTTACTTCATATTTGGGGGTGTGCGACTGAGCCCAGGGGTTAAGGAAGCTGTCCCTCAAAGTGTTTCTGCCTGTGTCTCCTAGATTACACTCTCTTCCTGCTGCTCCAGTCCTCTCCTCTCTCTCCGTCTCCTAGAGGCCCGGGTGTGTGGTTGTGGAAAAGGTTTTCTGCATGGTCCCTTTAAGAAGAATCCTGGGTCTGAGAAATCTGTCTTTTTCTCACAAACAGTATCGTGACTTGTTTCGCAGCTAAATATTGTCCATATGTTTCTTCTTGGCTCTGGGGCTTTAGGCTGGGGCTTTGTTCCTGGGGCCCAGGACCGTCTCGTTTCTGCTAAACTTACTTTCCACCACGCAAGTCTCTCTGGCCTGCCATTCGTTCCTGGGAGCTGAGCAGCCCTCTCCACATTTCTGCTTTTCCTACCAGTCTCAGTGTGGCTTTTCAGTGTTTCTTGGTTAAAGAGTCCTCTTAGTTTAGTCCAAAGGTGGTTTTTCCAGATGATTGTTCTTAAAATTAAGTTGCAATGCACTTTGGTTCTGGGTGTTGGAAGTTGGTATGTCCCCTTACTCCATCGCCATCTTGCCACCCCAGTTGTCCAATTTTTTAACATACAGATCTTCACAGTATTTTCTTACAATGCTTTGTATTTCTGTGGTGTCAGTTGTTACATCTCTACTTTTATTTAATTCCTCTCTTATTTTTTCTTGATGAATATGGTTAAAGGTTCATCAATCTTGTTTACCTTTTCGAAAAACCAGCTCTTGGTTTCATTGATCCTCTGAATTGTTTCTTTTTTTTTAAACTCTATGTCATTTACTTCCACTCTGATCTTTATTATTTTCTTCCTTCTACTTCCTCTGGGCTTTACTTACTCTTCTTTTTCTAGTTCTTTTAGATGCAGAATAAAGTTTATTAGAGCTTTTTCTTGCTTCTTAAGGTATGCCTATAATGCTATGTACTTCCCTCTCAGGACTGCTTTTGCTGTCTCCCATAAATTTTAAGTAGTTTTATGTTCATTTTTATTTGTTTCAATTAAATTTTTTATTTCTTCCTTAATCTCATTCTTAACCCATTTGTTATTTAATAACATGCTATATACCCTTCATGTGTTTGAATGTTATTAATTTTTTATTGTAGTTAATTTTTAGTTTCATGCCATTGTAATCAGAGAAAATACTTGATATGATTTCAATCTTTTTAAATTTATTGAAACTCATTTTGTGTCCTAACATGTGATCTATCCTAGAGAATGTACCATGAGCACTTGAAAAGAATGCATACTCTACTGCTTTAGGGTGAAAGGTTCTGAAGAAATCTATTAAATCCAGTTGATCTAGTGTGTCCTTTAAGGCTGCTGTTTCTTTTTTAATTTTTTTTCTTGAGGAGCTTTCTAGCAATGTTACTGGGGTATTGAAATCCCCTACTATTATAGTATTGCTGTTGATCACGCCCTTTATGTCTATCAAAATCTGCTTTATATATTTACACTTGATCTTAGCCAAAAGGTCGAGAAGTGATTGCTTTATATATTTAGGTGGTCCTATATTAGGTGCATAGATGTTTACAATGGTTATACCTCACTGTTGGATTGCTCCCTTTTTCATTATGTAGTGACCTTCTTTATCTTTACTATAGACTTTGTTTTAAAGTCTATTTTGTTGGATATAAGTATTACTACACTAGCTTTTTTTTCATTTCTATTTGCATGAAATACTTTTCTCTATCTCTTCACTTTTAGTCTATGTATATCTTTTGTTCTGAGGTGGGTCTTTTGCTAACAAATATGTACAGGTCTTGTTTTCTCATCCATGCAGCTACCCTATGTCTTTTGATTGGAGGATTTAATGCATTTACATGTAAGGTAATTATTGATATGTAATGTTTTTAATGTTAGTTATTTAGTATTTTTAGAGAGAGAAGAGAGACAGAAAGAGGGAGAGAGAGAAGGGGGAGGAGCAGAAAACATCAACTCTCATACGTGCTTTTACCAGGCAAGCCCAGGATTTCAAACTGGTGACCTCAGCAATCCCAGGTCTACACTTTATTCACTGCACCACCACAGGTCAAGTGATATGTAGTTGTTGATTGCCATTTTATTCTTTAAATCTTTTTTTTCCTTTGAATTTTTACAGCAGGCCCCTTAACATTTCTTACAGTACTGGTTTGGTTGTAATGAATTTCTTGAGGGTTCTTTTTTATTGTCTGAAAAGATTTTCACTTCTCCTTCAATTTTAAACAATAATCTTGCTGGATAAAGAAGTCTTGGTTGTAGGTTCTTGCTTTGCATCACTTTGAATATTTCTTGCCAATCCCTTCTGGCCTCAAGTGTTTCTGTTGAGAAATTGGATGTCATCCTTATGGGGGCTCCTCTGTAGGTAATTAACTGCCTTTCTCTTGCAGTTTTTAATATTCTTTCTTTGTCTCTTAACTTTGACACTTTAATTATGATGTGTTTTGCTATAGACCTCCTTGGGTTCCCCTTTAATGGAATTCTCTGTGCTTCTTGAACTTGTGTGACATTTTTATTCTTCAATTTAGAAATATTTTCAACTATGATTTCTTCAAATAGTTTCTCTATTCCTTGTTTGTTCTCTTCTTTTTCAGGAACCCCTATGATGCGGATGTTGTTTCTCTTCATGTTGTCACAGCGCTCTCTTAGAGTTTCCTCAGGCTTTTTGAGCCTGTTTTCTTTTTGCTGCTCTACTTGCATGCTTTCGTTGATCTTGGCCTCCAAATTGCTGATTCAATCCTCTGCTTCATCCAGCCTGCTGTTGATTCCTTCTAGTGCAGTCTTCATATCTGATATTATATTTGTCATTTCTGACTAGTAATTTTTTATTATTTCAATGTCTTTTTGATGTTTGCTATCTCTTTATTTAGGTGCTTATTATGTCCATCCATTGTCACTCTAAGGTCCTTGAGCATCCTAAATATCATTGATTTAAACTCTGCATCTGGTATTTTGGTTACTTCCATCTCATTCAGTTCTTTATGTGGGGATTTCTCTTGTTGATTCACTTGGGTCACATTTCTGTGTCTGCCCATTTTGTCTGTGTATTAAGTAGCACCATCAGAGTTTGAAATTTTTGTGTGGTCTTTATGAAGAAGATGGGCTCGGTGGTACTGTCCTCCAGGCTACTTGTTTTCCTTGTTCTAGGAATGCTTCATGTGGGTACTATTTTCCCTCTTCTTGTATGTGAGTATTAGATGCAGTTGGTCTTTTCATGGGTATGTTTATCCCTTCAGGCTGGCTGGCTCTAAGGGTCAACCTTTATTATGTATATTATACACTGTGCAATGTCTGTCCTGTTGGGTGTATATATTATCCATAGTATCTGGTGCCTGCCAGACTCCACCTTTGGTGTGCTGCTTGTGTAGGTAGTTGAGTCTAGGGTTGGTGCTGTATGCCACCCACTACCAGTAGTTTTGGCTCTAGTTCTTCTTGAGTTGGTGTCAGCTGTTGTTTGTAACCAACTATGGGCTAACTGCACTTTTTGCTGTTTGTGTCTGCATCTTCTGTGTCTGGGTACTGTGGACTGGGCCAACCTTTGTAGAAGGATTAGCTTCCTCCTGCTTAGAGATGACAAGAACTCTGTGAGATTTGTCTCCACTTTTCAGCTGCTCCTCCTCTTGGAGCTGCCTGGTCTTCCCACAGAGTCTTCTGTAGTAAGACTGTAATGTGAGCTCAGAGTGGCCTCACCCAACCAATCCTTCTTCAGGTTGCATGCTTGGTGGGTTAAGACAGCTGAAGTTGTAAATACAACGTTTGTAGGACCCCCTACTTCAGGAATCTCTTACTCAGGAGCTAAGCACAGGGAATGTGGCACCTACTCCAGAGATTGATCCCTCAGCCACTGCTAGATACTCAAATATTTTCCTCCCAAAAAGGTGAGCAGCAGGTTTAGAATGAGTGTGGCTGAAAGTCCCCTCTGTGGAAGTTCTTTCAGTTGTTGAGACCCCGGTTTCAGGGAAGAAGACTGAGAGAGTCCTCTCCTGGGGCTGACTGTGTTTCTCCCAAAGGTGGTTAAGCCCCTTGACCAGATCCAACAATAGATTCACAGGGACCCACACATTAAATGTCCATTCTCCAAGCCTCTCTCCCTTCCTCCTGTGGAATCTGGCCTAGCAGGACAGAATAGCCAGTGCCCAGGCTGGCTGAATGTGAAACTCCACCCTATAAATATACATGAGCCACTGTGCCAGTGCTGATTGAAGAGAGTGATACTTGCCTCATCTGGACCTGGTGTGAGGAGTTTTTCCTTAGGATACCACTCTGGTAAGGGTTGTTAGGTCCTTAACCAATGTTTTCCACAGTTGGTCCCTGGATGTGCTGGCCCTGGGCCTCCCAAGCAAGAATGCAGCACAGACCATCGAAAGACACTGCCTATGACTGGCCCTCAGCAACCTTCTTGGAGCTACAAGCAATTCAGAGTTTGTGGCTTCCTCTGCTGGGCCCAGGTGTACATGGAAATACCAAGCTGCACTCCTAGATAGACTATTACCCACTCTGGTCCAGGGGGAAAGTCCGCTCAAATGGCTAAGTTTCCCTTAGTCTCACCTCTTTCAGCCCATTTGCTTGCTGCTTGTTGGGCTCAGCTGCTGAAAAAACCTATGCTAGAGTCTAAAGCCTGTGGCAATCAGCGATTAGGAAGGGTGGTGGATGTGGCTTCACCCCTTGGGCCCAGGTGTCAGTCTGTCTAGACTTTTTTTCACAGATGTCAGTAGGGTGTGGCCCCAGGAGTCTAGTGGGTGTGGCCTCCGAGATCCAAAGTGTGTGGTCTGCCCCCTCTGCTGACAGTTTCAGCTGAGTCTCCTGTGAGGTGGAAGCACCAGTCATAGATTTTGGAGTGTAGTGGGGAGGTCTGATATCAACACCAGAAAACTGAGTCACTGACACACCCCTTGCTTCCTGGCCACTCAGAATGAGCCATCACCATCCCTGGGGTAGGAGAGACTCCCAAGGGTAGAGCAGCTGCTTTTCCCCAGTCTGATGCCACATAAAGGGGATTCTCTTCCCAAGAAAGCTGGCGACTGCCGTACTGGAGAATGATTCAGCACAGGGGTTCTGGTGGCCGTCCCCCACAGTGTCTCTCCTTGGGTCTCCAACTTTGTACTCTCCTCCTGCAACTCCAGTGCTCTCAGCTCTCTCTTGCCAGAGCCCTGTGTAAGGGGCTGAGAACAAGTTTTTCTGTGTGGGCCCTTTAAAACAGAGTCTGTGTCCAAGAGGTGTATCTCTTTGTTGCAGACAGAAATCTGGCTCTTTTCACAGCTAAATGCTGTCTGGGTGCTTCTTCTAGGCTCTGGGGCTCTAGGCTGGGGCTCCGGGCCTGGGACCGAGGACCCACATCTCTCAGGGAAACCCACCCCATCGTGAGAGTACCTCCAGGCCACTGCTCGCTCCTGGGAGTGGGGCAGCCCTTTCCACATCTCTGCCCTTCCTACCAGTCTCGGAGTGGCTTCTTCAGTGAACCTTGGTTATAGATTCCTTTCAGTTTAGTCCAAAGTTGGCTTTTCAAGATGATTAAATTAAGTTGTAATCCAATTTGGTCCTGGGAGGTGGCAATTGGAGCATCCACCTATTCCATGCTATCTTTCTTCTACTGTGTGTGTGATCTTGAATTAAATACTACTTTATGATGTTAAATTGGGAGTGAGAGAAAGTAAAATTATAAATTTGACAATACATATCTATTCCAACACAGTTATAACCAAAGCATTCCCACAGCAACAACAGCAATTACTCCAAAACTCTCATGAGTAATACTAAAAACTAGATCTTGTCTAAAGTAATATCTATTCTTTATTAAAAGAATATAGGGCTTCTTGGAGATATATAAATCTTGCTTAGAGCTGGAACAAAATAAACTAAGTTTGGCACATTTTGTATTTCCAGAAAATGAGAATAATTTCAAAAATATTAGAGAAACTCCACTTTAAAAAGTTCTCTAAGCTAGATGAGAAGCTATATGCAAGACATAGCTAAGACTGAAAAAAAAAACAAAAAAAAAAAGAAAAGGAGAAAAAGCTCTATTAACCTTTGTTGTGGAGTTGAGGAAGAAGTGATTGAGCTATTGATTAAACCCCAAGATCTGCCCAGATGAGAAAATGCAGACTTATTAAGACAAAGGAAAGTGATATGTCAAATTCTTTTTAAAGCCACTATCTTTATCACAGAGAAAAGGTATTAAAAAGTAAAGTGACAAACTTGCCAGGACTCCAAGGACAAGGTCAAGCAATTTGAGTACAAATATAATTTATTTTTATTTTGATGATTAATTGGAAATATTTAAATGCATAAATTCACAATGATCCAAAAAGGAAACAATTTATATTTGTGATATAAAATAAATAAATATAATAGGTCTTTGTTTACTGTTTTTAGGATTTTATTTATTGATTTTTAGAGAGAGGAGAGTAATATATGTATTTGTTTTTTACCAGTAAAAGTGTATACATTTCTAAGCATAGGTATTTTCTTGTTTTGTTTTGTAAAACTAAATAATAGACACCAGAAATAAAACAATTCCAAAAAAACCCCCCAAAAATGTCAATTTTGTATTAATAACAGAAAGAACTATTGTACATCAGTTGTTACACTTAATAACCATGTGGAAAAGGAAGCCAAGAGTTTGTACAAAGTAACTGAGTAGAAAGAAGGTTCATAATGTGCTGCAAAATCACATATTAGTCAGATACAGAACAAAAGGGCTAACAATGCAGACTCACCTATATCTTAGAAAATGAAACCCCCAAATGGATCAACGGATTATGACAAAACAAGAAATACATGATTTTTGCATAATGCTAACGGCAAGACAGTAAGTTATGCAACACATGCCAAACAGGATAATAAAAGTACAATATTTCTGGGAGAAAAAAAACACCTGGTTGCAAATAAATAAATAAATCATATAAAAAGTACAGACTAAAATAGACTAATGTCACAAGCAAAGAATGAAAATAATTATCGTGCTCTTGTTCAGATTAGCTTAATGAGAGGCTCCTGAACTCACTTCCTTCCACAGACACACCAAATCAACACATAGAAAAAATTCTCTCCAAAAGAAATCCAGAAACTAGCTTAGAAACTCCTATACATCAGGTGAATGAGAAACCCATATTCGAATGAGTAGGAAAGGCTGAGATGCATTGGCATAAACCCCACCACTGGCACAGCAACATATGATTGGAAGGAAAATCACAACTCCAACCTTCTCCATGAGAAGTAAAGAATCTGGACTCATCATCCAGCACCCAAACTTTTGAGACCACCATTTGAGGGATGTGTACCCAAAACACCTACTTCTGAAAACCAACAGGGCTTGAGTCCAAGAGACCCACAGAATATAGTAAACAAAGAAACAGTTCTTACTGGGCTCTTGAGAACTACCATGGTTATCCCATCAGGGCTCAGCACAAAGGCTACAGACAGAAAGACACAGCTTCCGATCTTTCCATATCTTTTTAAAAGCTGCAGCCCGTGGGTCAGATTCCTAATTTAGCATACATCTCAGGTCCAACTATGATCCTCCCCAGAGACTGGAGAGATCAAGGAGAGCCATCTCCATGTTTTCCCTCTGCCTCATTTCAGGTTGCTGTATCTCTTGAAAGAAGCTTGTGTACATATCCGGTGCCCTAGCTTTTATGGCTGCCATTTAGATGATATTCTGGTTGATTGCCTGGCTCTGATGATCAGTGGAGCTTGCATTCATGGGTTTCACAGGACTGTAGCAAAAAAAAAAAAAAAGAAACAGTGTTTGACTAGCTACTCCCCAACGGCTTAATGCTGAGGCAGATGGCAGAAATTCCCATTTCCCAGTCATTCCCTGAAAGAAGGCTATTTGCATACTTTAAAGGGTGTTAAATGAAAGCCAACCTTCTAATTAATCACACATCTAGGGACAGACTGCTATCCTCCCTAGAGACCAGTGAGTCCAGTGGGTGCCATTAGTGGGCTTTCCCTCTGACCAACTCCAGGATGCTGATGTCTACCTGGAACACATACATAAATTTGGCACCCTGGCTTATGCCACTGCCAACAAAGGGATGGACCCCTTGGCAGTCTATCTTTAGTGGCCAGTGAGACTTGAGTTCTGGAACTGTAGACAATAATAAAAACTTCTTGACCAGCTATCCTCCCAGGACTAAGCACAGAGGGAGCAGACAGAAACACTCATTAACAGTCTATCTATGAAAGAGATCTTGAATATTTAAAAAGCTGCTCGAGGATCTGGCTTCTAATTAGCCTGCATCTGCCTGCTGAATAAGAAGTGTCCAGGTCTTGGTGCACCTTCAACTACTGAAAGCCACTAAGAACAAAGAAGGTGGATTGGACAATCACAATGGCTGGAGAGACAACCAAGAGCAAAAGTCAGGTTAAATAATGAGTTTCCTATGTATGAGCCCACTCCTTCAAAGAGGAGAGAGAGAGGAGAGGAGGCTGATTTATCTAAAATGACACAGAATCAAGAAAAACGAAGAACAAAATAGTATGTTCCAAATGAAAGAACAAGATAAAAACTCCAGAAATAGACCTTAATAAAATGAAGATAAGCAATTTACATGATAGAGTTAAAAATAATGGTCATAAAGATACTCATGGAGATCAGGAGAACAATCCATTAATAAAGTGAGACTCTCACCAAAGAGATAGAATATATAAGAAAATACTTAACAAATCACAAAGCTGAAGAATGTAATAAATAAATTGAAAAACACAACAGAGAGGTTCAAGAATAGACTAAATCAAGTAGAAGAAACTATCAGTGACCTTGAATACAGGGCACTGGAATTAATAACCAAAATTATCATCATCATCATCATCATTTAATTGTCAAAATTTGAAAAAGGTGAAAATAGGATGGGAAGTGAAAAAAATTAGGGGAGTAAAGAGTATTGGAAATAGAGTAAAGAGTATTGGTATGTTCAGAAATAGAGATACAAGTATTATTTAGAGTCACAAGGAAAAAAAATCATCAGAATTTTTTTTAAGCTAAAACGATTTACCTCTGCACAGTAAGGTTACGGTAGGGAATGATGAAGTGAGAGGCTGCTGCTTTTCATCATGAACTCTTGAACTATGCAAACTGTTACATTATGCCTATTTCTTTTCATAATGGACCTTTATGATTTCAGAGTTTGCATTCCTTTTTATTATTTTATATCACCAAATCACCAAGTGTATATAAGTCAATACAATTAATTAGAAAATTACAATGGCAAAGCTTACCCCTCTGAGTGCATAAACACTGGAACAAGAAGAGGAATCAATTATACAGTGTCCAGAAACTTTTCTAACTCAGCCATGGTTGAAGATACTGTCAGACTCTGAGAAAGTTAAACCCTGGAGTCTTGACCCAATTGCAGGAGAATATTCAAGCCATTGATCATACTTAAAATTAGATAAGTAATAGCACTGGAGTCTTGATAATAGATGCTTTTGAGTACATTAAAGCCAAAGGAGAGAATTAGTAAATATAAGATTGAGTGTCAACTGAGCAGTTTCAGCACAGGGTTTAAGATTAAGCAAAAAACCAGTCATGGACAGAAAAACTGAAGCAGAAACTTAATCATATGAGCGTATTTGTAGGTAGTATGAGGATAGGGTAAATAATTTAAAAATTCATGAACTATGCAAGTGTATGTATAAGATTTATCAGCAGCAAAATAAAATCAGCACTACATGTGAGAGGAGTTGACATCCTTTATGATTTCTCAGGTCAATTCAGAAACTAAGCAAAGTTAGGTTTGTAAGAAGTTGACATTAGTGATTATAGCTACAGGGTGCTGAAGAAAGAAGTGACTGACCAGTATGGATGCTTTGTAGACTGATTCCTAACAAGGTAATCTGACAGGTTATTTCTGATTCATTAGACAGACCTTTTGTTGGATTTGTTGTGTGCACCTACCCTGCCCCTGACACCTCTTGGTCAAACAAAAAATTAACACAAGTAATACACCTTGGAGTATTATAAAAAACACCTCTAAATAAATGATAGCTAATATTTGTTGATATGCCAGACAGTGCTCTAAACACTTAATGCAAAGAAACCAGCCTAATCTCTACAAAATGCCAATAACATATACAAGTTCTTGAAAAGTTAAAAACCTACCTGAGCTCTCACAGAGAGTATGCTAGTCCTGAAATTCAGATCTATGTAACATGACACTCAAACTCATACTGTTAACCACTATGTAATAGTCTTCTGAGAAAAGAGGACATTTTATCATGCAAAATGCCATTGATAAAATAAACACTTTCTGGCAGGTAAATTAAAAACATAGACTAACAGGAAATAACAACATAGCTAGTATGGAACTCTTGACTGAACTTCACTAAAAAGGAGTCTGTGCAGGAGTCGGGGAAAGGAAAGTTGCCAGTCAACTCCAGTGATGATGAAAATAGGATGACAACCACAGCAGCAATCCAATGACTCAACAGGAACCCATAGCTTCCTCTTTGGTGGAGCAAGTAAAAAAAAATAATAATCTGGGATAACGTGTTTCTCTGACATCAGGAAGGCCAGAGTAAACCAGAAACATGTACAAGTGAGTATGTCTAGACCAACAGTAAAAATATGACTTTCTTTCTATAAGTGTTGTAATGCATCCTAGAAGCCAGACTGTGGTCTAAAACATTAAACAAAGAACTTTCTTCAAGTAGGATAGACAGCACCCATACTTCCAGGTTACTGACTGGTTTTATATATATAAGATGGAGTGCCCCTAAAGTGGCCATGAAAATATTTGAAAACAATGACTAAATTTTTTCCACATTAGATGAAAACTATAAACATACACATTCTAGACTGTTAATAAACCCAAACAGTACGAACATCAACACATACACACACACACAATCAAGGCACATCATAATTAAATTGCTTATAAAAAACCAATAGTATGGAAATCTTAATAGCAGCCTAAGAAAGAAAATAAATCATAAAAAGAGAAATATAGTAAAGAAAGACCACAGACTTCTCAATAGAAATTGGCAGGTTTTATAAAGATACATAGATTTACTATTTGACAGCAATTTCACTTTTAATAATTTATTTATGATAAATGAAAGCACGTTCATAAAAAGACTTGCACATAAACATTCATAGGAGATTTATTTATATTAGGTGAACTCTGGAAACAGCCCAAATGTCACCAATACGTAAAGAAATTGCGTTAAATTCATACAGAGGAATACTGCTTATCAATAAAAAAGAATGGATTACTGATAGAAACAATAATTTGAATGAATCTCAAATCAATATACAAAGTAAAAGAAGCCATTCACAAAGAGTACACATTGTATAATTTTATTTATGTGACATTCCAGAAAATGAAATTTTATCTATATTCACAACAGATCAGTGATTGCTTGGAGCTGGGGTGGGAGTAGCGGTGGCTAAGAAGGAACTTAAATTTTTGGAGTAGAGGGAACGAAATGTTTTACCATGATTGTGTTGGAGTTTACATGATTGTAAAAATTTGTTAAGTTATTCAAATGTACTTTTAAAATGGATGCTGCAATGAAGTGAATGTTTGTGTCTCCCTAAAAAGTCAGATGTTGAAATCCTAACTCCGAATGTGATGGCATTAAGAATTAGGACTTCTGGCAGGTTTATTATGTAAGAAGGATGGAACCCTCGTGAATGAAATTAGTGCTCTTATAAACGAGGACCCCAGAAAGCTCCCACCTTCTTCACACCATGTGAGGCTACCGTGGAGAGACAGCAGTCTGCCACCTAGAAGAGGGCCCTCACCAGAACTCTGCCATGTTGTAACCTTACCTTTGGACTTCCAACCTCTTGAGCTGTGGGAAATAAATTTCTGTTGTTTGTAAGTCACCAAATCTATAATACTTTGTAAGAGCAGCCTGAAGTAAGCAGGTATAATTTATTGAATATAAGTTATACCTCAATAAATTTGATTTTAAAAAGAAGACAATAAGCATAGTAAAAATGATTCTTTCCTCTTTGTATTCATTTTCAATCCATAAAAAAAGAATTTCCACTAACACTTTCATTGTGTTTTTGTGTTTCTTCATTTTTCACAATATCTCAGACTTTTGAGACAGGATCTGATGCTTTCATTATTTCTACTGGGGATAACTAATCAATCAAAGGGCAGCATTCAGGCATTGCTTTTCTCTCTTGGCCATCTACAGGAAAGTGAGTATGAGGCCTTTATTATCTGCAGGTAGCCTACACACATTTTCCCAATAGGGGTTTCCATTTAAGAGTTGGAGTTGGGCCTGACCAGGCGGTGGCGCAGTGGATAGAGCGTCGGACTGGGATGCGGAAGACCCAGGTTTGAGTCCCCAAGCTCGCCAGCTTGAGCATGGGCCCATCTGGCTTGAGAAAAAGCTCGCCATCTTGGACCCAATTTCGCTGGCTCCAGTAAGGGGTTGCTCGGTCTGCTGAAGGCCCGCAGTCAAGGCACATGTGAGAAAGCAATCAAGAAACAACTATGGGGGACGGAAGATGGCGATGGAGTAGGCGGACGTACCAACTTCCAACTCCCAGAACCAAAGTGGATTATAACTCAATTTTAAGAACCATCATCTGGATAAACTAACTTTGAACTAAACTAAGTGGACTCTTCAACCAAGGAACACTGCAGAAGCCACATTGAGACTGGTAGGAATAGTGAAAACGCGAAGAGGGCTGCCCAGCTCCCCGGAGCAAACGGCAGCCCGGAGAGACCCGCGTGGCGGGAGGAGAGTTTGGCGGAGAGGGAGGGACCTGAGTCCCAGGAACCAAGCCCCAGCCTGCAGTCCCAGAGCCTAGAAGAGGCATTTGGACAGTATTGAGCTGTGAAGCAAATGAGGATACTGTTTGTGAAAAAGAGATAGTTTTCTCAGACCCAAGAATCTTTTCAAAGAGACAGCACAGAAACCCTCTCTCACAACCACGCACCCGGGGCTCCGGGGAATGGGGACAGAGGAGAGAAACAGAGCAGCAGGAACAGAGAGTAAACTGAAGGCACGAGGACACTCTGAGGGACAGCCATCCTGACTCCTGGGCTAAGTCATTTCCCTAATTGAAAATGAATATTTCCCCTGGAACTAGCAATACCAGCAAAGGGAGACAGGACACTAGCCAAACAAGCTCTCCCGTGGCAATTAGAGCAGAGCTGCTTAGAGGGAGGGAACTCCCAAGCCTACAGTGTGGAGACTTAAGACACTGCCATCTCTCTGAGGGTTGCTGAAGGGATGTTGGTGGCAGGACGCTGAAACGCTGTCCTGCCGGCGTGGGCAGAGGCACAACCGATGTGAGCTCGGTCTAGCCCAGCAGGGGCGGAGGGGACGCGCAAAAGCGGTCCGGCAGCTGCAGGCCTGCCTGTGACCCCACTTGTGGGGAAAAATACAGGCAGAAATCAGCTCTGTGACCCTGCGCAAGCCAGCCCTGACCATTGGGACGGGGCTAGGACCAGGGACGAGCAAGGGGCTCACAGCTGAGCTCACGCTATCAACCCCGCCCGGACGGAGAAACCACGGTGGTTTGAAATCCTACGTGTGCGCGAGCTGGCTTTCGTGGCTGAGCTCATGCTACAAGCCCCTCCCGGCCAGAGAAACCCTTGTGGTTTGAAATCCTACGTGCGGGCAAGAGGTCTTTCGTGGCTGAGCTCACGCTACTAGCCCCGCCTGGCCAGAGAAATCCCGGCAGTTAGCCATCCTACGTGCACGAGCTGGCACCGAACATGGGGGTGTGGTAGAGTCCACATCCATCGGAAGCCAGCAGCTGAGCTCATGCCAGCAAACACGCCCAGCCCAATAAACCAAGGTTTGCAACCCTGCGCAGGAGGGCCCCGGCCTAGAGGGTGGGGCTAAATTCTGGACGGGCAGAGGCTCACAGCTGAGAGCACGTCAAAAGCCCTGCCCAACCCACAAAACTGTGGCGAGCAGGCTCTGACTGCGGGGGCTGGGCGTTAGCCTTCCGGAAACGGGCTGGGTCCGGAGCTGAGCAAAGGTGCTCACCTCTGCCCTTGGTGCTAAGGCTTGTGGCTTGAGTGACAGGTGGAAATCACAGCAACAGCCACAGTGGGCTGTCGCTGGCAACGCCCATACACAACCACCCTAGGCAGCGGCAGAAGGGGTGGCAGGCCTGCAGACAGACCACACCTAGAGAACACAAAGGCAACACCTACTGGACTCCAGTGTCCACAACATGCCTATACACAGATAAAATGGGCAGGCAGAGGAATGCAAACCAAATGAATCAAGAGAAATCCCCAGAGAAGGACCTGAATGAACCAGATATAACCAAATTACCAGAAGCAGAATTTAGAGTAATGATAGTTAGGATGTTCAAAGAAATTAGAGCAACAATGGATAGTCACTATGAGCACCTAAATAAAGAGATAACAAATACAAAAAATGAAATTGAAATAATAAAAAAGAATTAGACAGAAATGACAAATACAGTATCAGAACTGAAGACCACAATGGAAGGAATTAAAAGCAGGATGAATCACGCTGAGGATCGAATCAGCGAGTTAGAGGACACAATAAACAAAGGCACAGAAGTAGAGAAGAAAAAGGAAAAGAGATTCAAAAAATGTAAGGAAACTCTAAGGGAGCTCTGTGGCAACATGAAGAGAAACAACATTCGCATCATAGGGGTGCCTGAAGAAGAGGAAAGAGGACAGAAAATGGAAACTTTGTTCAATCAAATCACAGCAGAAAACTTTTCTAAATTAAGGCTGGGAAACACTCCACACATTCAAGAAGCACACAGAACTCCATTAAAGAGAAACCAAAAAAAATCTACACCAAGACAAATCATAGTTAAAATACCAAGCTAATGGATAAAGAAAAAATCTTAAAAGCTGCTAGAGAAAAATAGGCTATCACCTACAAAGGAGCCCCCATAAGGATGACATCGAACTTCTCAACAGAAACACTTGAGGCCAGGAGGGAATGGCAAGATATAATCAAAGTAATGCAGAACAAGAACCTACAACCAAGACTACTCTATCCAGCAAGGCTAACATTTAAAATTGGAGGAGAAATAAAGAGCTTTCCAGACAAAGAAAGCCTCAAGGAATTCATTAAAACCAAACCAATTCTGCAAGAGATACTAAGGGGCCTGTTGTGAACAGTTCAAAGGGAGAAAAGAATATAGCAAAAGAAGAATACAGCTTTAAAGAATAAAATGGCAATAAACAACTACATATCAGTAATAACCTTAAATGTAAATGGATTAAATGATCCAATCAAAAGATATAGGGTAGCTGCGTGGATAAAGAAACAGGACCCATACATATGCTGTCTACAAGAGACACACCTTAAAACAAAACATGCACATAGACTGAAGGTAAAAGGATGGAAAAAAAAATTTCATGCAAATGGAAATGAAAAAAAAGCCGGGGTAGCAGTACTTATAGCTGACAAAATGGACTTTAAAACAAAGGCTATAGTAAGAGATAAAGAAGGACACTACATAATGATAAAGGGAACAATTCAACAGGAAGATATAACTATTATAAATATCTACGCACCAAATATAGGAGCCCCGACATACATAAAGCTTACTTTGATGAACATAAAGGGCAAGATTAACAGCAATACTATAATAGTAGGGAATTTCAATACCCCACTAACAACACTGGATAGATGCTCAAGAATGAAAATCAATAAAGAAACAGCAGACTTAAAGGATACACTAGATCAACTTGATTTAATAGATATCTTCAGAACTTTTCATCCTAAAGCAGTAGAATATACATTCTTCTCAAGCGATGATGGTACGTTTTCTAGGATAGACCACATGTTAAGACACAAAAGTAGTCTCAATAAATTTAAGAAGATTGAAATCATATCAAGCATTTTCTCTGATCACAATGCCATGAAACTAGAAATTAACCACAAAAGAAAAACTGAAAAATACTCAAACACTTGGAAACTAAATAGCATGATATTACATAATGAATGGATTAACAATGAGATCAAAGAAGAAATTAAAAAGTTTCTAGAAACAAATGATAATGAGCATATATCAACTCAAAACTTATGGGACACAGCAAAAGCAGTACAGAGAGGGAAGTTCATTGCACTACAGGCATATCATAAGAAGCTAGAAAAAGCTCAAATAAGCAACCTGACTCTGCAGCTAAAAGAACTAGAAAAACAACAACAAATAAAACCCAGGACAAGTAGAAGGAAGGAAATAAGAAAGATCAGAGCAGAAATAAATGACATAGAGGCTAAGGAAACAATACAGAGGATCAATGAAACCAGAAGCTGGTTCTTTGAAAAGGTACACAAGATTGATGAACCTTTAACTAGACTCACCAAGAAAAAAAGAGAGAGGTCTCAAATAATTAAAATTAAAAAGGACAGTGGAGAAATAACAACTGATACAACAGAAATACAAAGCATTGTAAGAAAATACTATGAAGAACTCTATGCCAAAAAATTAGACAATCTTGGTGAAATAGACAAATTTCTTGAATCATATAACCTTCCAAAAATCAATCTGGAAGAATCAGAACACCTAAACAGACCAATTAAAACAAATAAGATCAAAACAGTTATCAAAAAACTCCCAAAAAAGAAAAGTCCTGGGCCTGATGGCTTCACAAGTGAATTCTATCAAAAATTCAAAGAAGAACTAACTCCTATCCTCCTCAAGCTATTTCAAAAAATTCAAGAGGAAGGAAGACTTCCAAACTCCTTTCATGAGGCGAGCATAATTCTGATCCCAAAACCGGGCAAAGACAACACAAAGAAAGAAAATTATAGGCCAATATCCCTGATGAATTTAGACGCTAAAATTTTCAACAAAATATTAGCCAACTGGATCCTGCAATATATGAAAAAAATCATACACCATGATCAAGTGGGATTTATTCTGGAGAGGCAAGGCTGGTTCAATATTCGCAAATCAATCAATGTGATTCATCACATAAACAAAAGGAAGGACAAAAATCACATGATAATTTCAATAGATACAGAAAAGGCATTTGATAATATCCAGCACCCATTCATGCTCAAAACTCTCAGAAAGTGGGAATACAAGGAACATTCCTTAACATGATAAAGGCCATCTACAACAAACCCACAGCAAACATCATACTAAATGGACAAAAATTAAAAGCAATCCCCTTAAGATCAGGAACCAGGCAGGGTTGCCCCCTTTCACCACTCTTATTCAACATAGTTCTGGAAGTCCTAGCTATAGCAATCAGACTAGAAGAAGAAATAAAAGGCATCCAAATTGGAAAAGAAGAAGTAAAACTGTCATTATTGGCAGATGATATGATATTGTATATAGAAAACCCTAAAGTCTCAGTCAAAAAACTACTGGACCTTATAAATGAATGCAGCAAGGTGGCAGGATATAAAATTAATACTCAGAAATCAGAGGCATTTCTGTATACAAACAATGAACTGTCAGCAAAAGAAATTAAGGAAACAATCCCCTTCACTATTGCAGCCAAGAAAATAAAATACTTAGGAGTAAATTTAACCTAGGAGGTTAAGGACTTGTACTCAGAAAATTATAAAACATCGATAAAAGAAATCAAGGAAGATACAAACAAGTGGATGCATATACCGTGCTCATGGCTAGGAAGAATAAACATCATTAAAATGTCTATACTACCCAAAGCAATTTATAAATTCAAAGCAATACCAATTAAAATACCAACGACATACTTCAAAGATATAGAACACATATTCCAAAAATTTATATGGAACCAAAAAAGAACACCAATAGCCTCAGCTCAATCCTAAAAAGAAAAAATAAAGCAGGAGGTATCACTCTTCCGGATATCAAGGTCTACTACAAGGCCATTATACTCAAGACAGCTTGGTACTGGCATAAGAACAGACACATTGATCAATGGAACAGAACAGAGAACCCAGAAATAAACCCGCAGCTTTATGGACAACTGATATTTGACAAAGGAGGAAAGAACATACAATGGAGTAAAGACAGCCTCTTTAACAAATGGTGCTGGGAAAATTGGACATCTACCTGCAAAAAAATGAAACTAGACCATCAACTTACACCATTCACAAAAACAAAATCAAAATGGATAAAAGACTTAAACATAAGCCGTGAAACTATAAGCATCTTAGAAGAAAACATAGGCAGCAAGCTTTCCGACATCTGTAGCAGCAATATATTTGCCGATTTATCTCCACCGGCAAATGAAATAAAAGGCAAGATAAACAAATGGGACTATATCAAACTAAAATGTTTTTGCACAGCTAAAGACAATAAGAACAGAGTAAAAAGACAAACCACACAATGGGAGAACATATTCCACAGCACGTTGGATAAGGGGTTAATAACCAAAATTTATAAAGAACGTATAAAACTCAACACCAGGAAGACAAACAATCCAATCAAAAAATGGGCAAAAGAAATGAATAGAAATTTCTCCAAGGAAGACATACAGATGGCCAAAAGACTTATGAAAAAATGCTCAACATCACTAATCATTAGAGAAATGCAAATTAAAACCACTATGAGGTATCACCTCACACCAGTCAGAATGGCACTCATCAGCAAAACAACACAGAATAAGTGCTGGAGAGGATGTGGAGAAAAGGGAACCCTTCTGCACTGCTGGTGGGAATGCAGACTGGTGCAGCCACTGTGGAGAACAGTTTGAAGATTCCTCAAAAAATTAAAAATCGAACTGCCTTTTGACCCAGCTATCCCACTTTTAGGAATATACCCTAAGAACACCTTAACACTGTTCGAAAAGAAGAAATGCACCCCCATGTTTGTGGCAGCATTGTTCACAATAACGAAGACCTGGAAACAGCCCAAGTGTCCGTCAGAAGACGAGTGGATTAAAAAGCTTTGGTACATATATACTATGGAATACTACTCGGCCATAAGAAATGACATCGGATCATTTACAACAAAATGGTTGTACCTTGATAACATTATACGAAGTGAAATAAGTAAATCAGAAAATAAAAAGTGAGAACAGCATGAATTCATACATAGGTGGGACATAAAAGTGAGACTATGCGACATGGACAAGAGTGTGGTGGTTATGGGGTGGGGGGAGGGAGGGCAGGGTGGGAAAGGGAAAACCAGGTAGAAGGTGACAGAGGACAATTTGACTTTGGGTGATGGGTTAGCAACACAATTGAATGATAAGATAATCTGGAGATGTTTTCATTGTACATAGGTACCCTGATTTATTGGTGTCACCACATTAAAGTTAATAAAAATATAAAAAAGGGGGGGGAGAAACAACTATGGTGTCATAACGGCAACAAAAAAACTAATGATTGATGCTTCTCATCTCTCTACGTTCCTGTCTGTCCCCATCTCTGACTCTCTCTCTCTGTCCCTGTAAAAAAAAAAAAAAAAGTTGGAGTTGTGAGAGTTATTTTAAAACGTTTTTGGCTACAAATAAAATCCAAATTTTTCAATACAGCTTTGCTAATCATAAAGCTAATATTTGGATTCCTTCCTGGTTTCTTTTAGGTAGTTCATAACCTCCAGAATTCAGAAATGAAAGTGGTGTCTCTAATCACTACCTCTAAACTTTAACAAATCTTATGTGATCAGTGATTAGTGTGTGTGTGTGGGGGGGCGTTATAGTGTAAGCATCTGATAGTTAGGCTTTTTTATTATAAAGCAAATGACTGGCTTAAGTTGTTGATTGCTAAGGCATCCATCCACTTCAAAGGTGGCTATCTTTGAATTAATATTGCCAGGCACTTGACTAGATAAAGAGCAATGCTGCCCCCATTCCCAAGTTTTCTTTGTTGTAGAGATCTCTGGTTGACATTTGTAACTGACCCTTGGGCTGCTTGTTTTTCCCTCCTCACACTTTAATTCCACTCTTATGGTGATTTTTTCTTTTCTTTCTATGGGTTGTTTATCACACTTGAGAAATCACAGGGGTCATCACATCTGGAATGCAATGGATAAGCTTTGCCTTGGGAAAACCAACTGTTGATCATTCTATCTCTTCTGCCAGGTAAATATGGTTTATGTTTCTAAATTCACCAGTAAAGCCTAACCTGTGGTGGCACAGTGGATAAAGCGTCGACCTGGGAACACTGAGGTCACCAGTTCAAAACCCTGCACTGGTCTGGTCAAGGCACATATGGGAGTTGAGCTTCCAGCTCCTCCCCCCTTTCTCTCTCTCTCTCTCTCTCTCTCTGTGTCTCCTCTCTAAAATGAATAAAATAAAAAATTTTTTTAAAGTATAAATTCACCAGTAAAGAATGAACCTACAAAACACTAGCCAACCTACCTGCAACATCCATAAAATAGAACTCCAGACCTGTGCTCCCTCTCTCTTTTTAGCCATGACCTCATGTGTAGCCTGGGCATGTTCTGCATCCTGCAAGACTTGTGAATAATAAACTTTTTATTTTCAAAAATTTCTAGTGGTTATTGCTGGAAATATCTTGCAATCATAATAAGAACCACAAGGGCAGGTTTGTACACAACATTGGTTTTATTATTTTTTCTGATTTAGTTATTGATTTTCACAGAGAGAGGGGGAAAGAGAAGAGGTAAAGAGAGAGAAAGAAACATTGATTTGTTGTTCTACTTATTTATGTTTTCCTTGATTAATTCTTTCTTGTATGTACCCTGACTAAGGATGGAACCTTCAACCTTGGTGTATGTGCATGACACTCTAACTAACTGAGATACCTGGCCAGGACCACAAGATTAGTTTTAAAGGTGAAGATGTCTATAGAGGTTCATCGCAGGCCCAGGTGAGTGCCCTCAGAGACTTCTAGCTTATAGCATCACCATCAATAGACTGAGACCAGCATAAAACAGGGGTAAAGAGAGAAAAATTGTTGAGAACAATTCTTAGATTTATAGTTTGGGCATCTGGATATATGTTGAAACTATTTACTGAAATGGGGAGCATCAGAAGAGACTTTTTGGGGGGTAAAATATAGGGTCTTATTTCAACATGTATGGTTTGACATTCTTATTTATATTCTCCAAGTGAAAGAGCAAGCCCTACTCACTTTGAACTCAGAATGGAGGCCAAACTGAATGGGTTTTGAACATAGAACAGGAAGTCTGACGGCGCATGGCAAAGTGATATATTTCAGTCAGATTGCATTTCATAATCAGGTCATCAAAAACCCTCGTCAATTTTCCATTATGAAGAATTTTGACAAGTCACTGGGAAAGAGGAAGGTGGATTAGTTCTTACAGTTTATTATGTCTTTTTTTTTTTTTTTTTTTTTTTTTACAGGGACAGAGAGAGGAATAGATAGGGACAGACAGACAGGAACGGAGAGAGGTGAGAAGCATCAATCATTAGTTTTTCGTTGTTACACCTTAGTTGTTCATTGATTGCTTTCTCACATGTGCCTTGACCGCAGGCCTTCAGCAGACCAAGCAACCCCTTGCTGGAGCCAGCGACCTTAGGTCCAAGCTGACGAGCTCTTTTTTGCTCAAGCCAGATGGGCCCATGCTCAAGCTGGCGACCTCAGGGTTTCGAACCTGGGTTTTCCTCATCCCAGTCCGATGCTCTATCCACTGCGCCATCGCCTGGTCAGGCTATTATGTCTTTATCAGGCTAAAGAGAGTCATGTTTTCACAAACCATCAGAACACAACCCTCTCACAGGTTATCTTACTCCTTTTCTCTCATATTTATTTTCTTTCATGTGTCTTTTTCTTAAAAAAAAATTATTTAATTGTGTTTACATAGATTCTAGGGTGACCCCAAATGCATCCCTCTTTCCCCTTATTCCCCTCAACATCTCCCTTACACCCCTCCCTACAGCGCCCTCCCCCTTCCCTTCAGGGTTATCCCATCCTATCATCCCCTTTCCCTCTGTCTTCTTTTCCTCTGGTCCCTTTGATCCCTCCTCTGTCTCAATTCCTTTCCTCAGTTCTTAATGTTCCTCGGATTCCTCAAATGAGTGAGGTCATATAATATTTTTCTTTTTCTGCCTGGCTTATTTCACTCAACATAATAGTTTCCAGGCCCCTCCATATTGTTGCAAAAGGTAATATTTCCTTCTTTTTCATGGTGCCATAGTATTCCATTGTATATATGTACCACTGCTTTTTAATCCACTCATCCACTGATGGACACTTGGGCTGTTTCCAGCTCTTTGCTATTGTGAACAATGCTGCCATAAACATGGATTTCTTTTTTTCAGTCAGTGATATGGTGTCCTTGGGATATATTCCTATAAGTGGGATAGCTGGGTCAAAGGGCAGTTCCATTTCTAAGTTTTTGAGGAATCTCCATACTGTTTTCCCCAGTGGCTGCACCAGTCTGCATTCCCACCAGCAGTGCAGGAGGGTTCCTTTTTCTCCACATCCTTGCCAGCACCTATAATGTGTTGTTTTGTTAATGAGCGCCATTCTGACTGATGTGAGGTGGTATCTCATTGTGGTTTTAATTTGCATTTCTCTAATGATTAGTGATGTTGAGTATTTTTTCATATGCCTATTGGCCATCTGTAGGTCCTCTTTGGAGAAGTGTCTATTCATTTCTTGTGCTCATTTTTTGATTGGATTATTTGTCTTCCTGGTGTTGAGTTTTACAAGTTCATTATAAATGTTGGTTATTAACTCTTTATCAGATGTGTTGTCGAATATGTTTTCCCATCGTGTGGTTTGTCTTTTTATTCTGTTCCTATTGTCTTTAGCTGTGCAAAAGCTTTTTAGTTTGATATAGTCCCATTTGTTTATCCTGTCTTTTATTTCATCTGCCTATGGAGATAAATAATCAAATATATTGCTTTGATAGATGTTGGAGAGTTTACTGCCTATTTTTTCTTCTAGAATGCTTATAGTTTCACGGCTTACATTTAAGTTCTTTATCCATTTTTACTTTATTTTTGTGAATGGTGTAAATTGGTGGTCTAGTTTCTTTTTTTTGCAGGTAGCTGTCCAGTTTTCCCAACACCATTTGTTAAAGAGACTATCTTTACTCCACTTTATGCTCCTACCTCCTTTGTCAAATATCAATTGACCATAAAGATGTGGGTTTATTTCTGGGTTCTCTGTTCTGTTCCATTGATCTATATGCCTGTTTTTTATGCCAGTACCAAGCTGTGTTGAGTACAATGGCCTTGTAGTATACCTTGATATCAGAAAGTGTGATACCTCCCACTTTATTCTTCTTTTTCATGATTGCTGAGGCTATTCGTGTTCTTTTTTGATTCCATATAAATTTTTGGAATATTTGTTCTATATCTTTGAAGTATGTCGTTGGTATTTTAATTGGTATTGCATTGAATTTATAAATGCTTTGGGTAATCTCAACATATTAATGATGTTTATTCTTCATAACCATGAACATGGTATATGCTTCCACTTGTTTGTATCTTCCTTGATTTCTTTTATCAATGTTTTATAATTTTCTGAGTACAAGTCTTTAACCTCCTTGGTTAAATTTACTCTTAGGTACTTTATTTATTTATTTATTTTGCAATAGTAAAGGGAATTGTTTCCTTAATTTCTCTTTCTGACATTTCATTGTTCATGTATAGAAATGCCTCTGATTTCTGTGTGTTAATTTTATATCCTGCCACCTTGCTGAAGTCATTTAT
Source organism: Rhynchonycteris naso (assembly GCA_037038555.1). Taxonomy (NCBI): domain Eukaryota; kingdom Metazoa; phylum Chordata; class Mammalia; order Chiroptera; family Emballonuridae; genus Rhynchonycteris; species Rhynchonycteris naso. The sequence goes on from CM073000.1 coordinate 81,398,210, forward strand.
TAGGTCAAGTAGTTTTTAGACTGAGCCTTTAGGGTTTTCTATATACAATATCATATCATCTGCAAATAATGATAATTTTACTCTTTTTTTCCAATTTGGATACCTTTTATATCTTCTTCTTGTTTTATTGCTGTAGCTAGGACTTCTAGTACTATGTTGAATAAGAGTGGTGAAAGGAGACACCCCAGCCTTGTTCCTGATTTTAAAGGAATTGCTTTTAATTTTTGTACATTGATTATGATGTTGGCAGTGGGTTTGTCATAAATGGCCTTTATCATGTTGAGGAATGTTTCCTGTATTCCCACTTTGCTAAGAGTTTTGATCATAAATGGGTGCTGGATTTTATCAAATGTTTTTTCTGCATCTATTGAAATTATCATGTGGTTTTTCTCCTTCTTTTTGTTTATGTGGTGAATCACATTGATTGATTTACGAATGTAGTACCATCCTTGCCTCCTCAGAATAAATCCCACTTGATCATGATGTATGATTTTTTTCATGTATTGCTGGATCCAGTTTGCTAATACTTTGTTGAGGATTTTAGCATCTAAATTCATCAGGGATATTGGCCTATAATTCTCTTTCTTTGTGTTGTCTTTGCCTGGTTTTGGAATCAGAATTATGCTTGCCTCATAAAAGGAACTTGGTAGTGTTCCTTCCTCTTGAATTTTGTGAAATAGCTTGAGAAAGATAGGAGTTAGTTCTTCTTTGAATTTTTGGTAGAATTCACCAGTGAATCAATCTGGCCCAGGGGTTTTGTTTTGGGGGAGCTTTTTAATAACTGTTTCAATCTCTTTCATTGTAATCGGTCTGTTTAGGTTTTCTGATTCTTCCAGGTTAATTTTTGGAAGATTGTATGTTTCAAGGAATTTGTCCATTTCACCTAGGTTGTTTAATTTTTTGGCATACAGTTCTTCATAGTATTTTCTTACAATATTTTGTAATTCTTTTGTGTCAGTTGTTATTTCTCCACTCTCATTTCTAATTATATTTATTTGAGTCCTCTCTCTTCTTTTTTTGGTGAGCCTCGTTAAAGGTTCATTGATCTTGTTTACCCTTTCAAAGAACCAGCTCTTGGTTTCATTGGTCCTCTGTATTGTTTCTTTAGCCTCTATTTCATTTATTTCTGCTCTTATCTTTATTATTTCCTTTCTTCTACTACTTCTAGGCCTTACTTGCTGTTCTTTTTCAAGTTCTTTTAGATGAAGGGTCAGGTTATTTGTGCTTTTTCAAGCTTCTTAAGGAATGCCTGTGGTGTTATGAACTTCCCTCTCAAGACACAGCTATAGCTGTGTCCCATAAATTTTCAGTTGTTGTATGTTCATTATCATTTGTTTCATTATCATTTGATTTCATTGTTAACCCATTTGTTATTTAATAACATGCTATTTAGTTTCCATGTGTTTGAGTTTTTTTCAGTTTTTCTGTTGTGATTGATTTCTAGTTTTATGCCATTGTGATCAGAGAAAATGCTTGATATGATTTCAGTCTTCTTAAGTTTGTTGAGATTGCTTTTGTGTCCTAACATGTTATCTATCCTGGAGAATGTACCATGAGCACTTAAAAAGAATGTATATTTAACTGCTTTAGGGTGAAAGGTTCTGAAGATATCTATTAAATCCAGTTGATCTAGTGTGTCCTTTAAGTCTGCTGTTTCTTTGTTAATTTTCTTTCTTGAGGATCTATCTAGTGATGTGAGTGGGGTATTAAAATCTCCTAATATGATAGTATTCCTGTTGATCTTGACCTTTAAATCCATCAAAGTCTGCTTGATATATTTAGGAGCTCCTGTATTAGGTGTGTAGATATTTATGATGGTTATATCTTCATGATGGATTGCTCCCTTTATCATTATGTAGTGACCTTCTTTATCTCTTACTATAGCCTTGGTTTTAAAGTCTATTTTGTCTGATATAAGTGTTGCTACGCCAGCTTTTTTTTCATTTCTATTTGCATGAAATATTTTTTCCACCCTTTTACCTTCAGTCTCTGTGCATTTTTTGTTTTTCATTTGTTTTTTTTTTTATTTACAGGTACAGAGAGAGAGTCAGAGAGAGGGATAGGTAGAGACAGACAGACAGAAACAGAGGAAAATGAGAAGCATCAATCATTAGTTTTTCATTGCCGTTGCAACACCATAGTTGTTCATTGATTGCTTTCTCACATGTGCCTTGACTGTGGGCCTTCAGCAGACCAAGCCACCTCTTGCTGGAATCAGTGACTTTGGGTCCAAGATGGTGAGCTTTTGCTCAAGTCAGATGGGCCCGCGCTCAAGCTGGCGACCTTGGGGTCTTGAACCTGGCTCTTTTGCATCCCAGTTTGAAGCTCTATCCACTGCACCACTGCCTGGTCAGGCTGCATCTTTTGTTTTAAGTTGTGTGTCTTGTAGACAGCATATGTATGGGTCCTGTTTCTTTATCCATGCAGCTACCCTATGTCTTTTGATTGGGTCATTTAATCCATTTACATTTAAGGTTATTATTGATATGTAGTTGTTTATTGCCATTTTATATTTTAAAGGTGTACTTCTCTTTTGCTATATTCTTTTCCCACTTTGATCTGTTTACAACAGGCCACTTAACATTTCCTGCAGCATTGGTTTCATTGTAATGAATTCCTTGAGTTTTCTTTTGTCTGGGAAGCTTTTTATTTCTCCTTCAATTTTAAATGATAGCCTTCCTGGACAAAGTAGCCTTGGTTTTAGGCTCTTGTCCTGCGTTACTTTGAATATTTCTTGCCATTCCCTTCTAGCCTCAAGTGTTTCTGTTGAGAAGTCGGATGTCATCCTTATGGGTGCTCCTTTGTAGGTGATAGCCTTTTTTTCTCTAGGAGCTTTTAATATTTTCTCTTTATCACTTAGCTTTGGTGTTTTAATTATGATGTGTCTTAGTGTAGGTTTCTTTGGGTTTCTCTTTAATGGAGATCTCTGTGCTTCTTGAATTTGTGAGACCCTTCCTTGCATCAATTTAGGGAAGGTTTCAGCTATGATTTGATTGAATAAAGTTTCTATCCCTTGTTCTTTCTCTTCTTCTTTAGGAACCCCTATTATGTGGATGTTATTTCTCTTTATGTTGTTACAGAGCTCTCTTAGATTTTCCTCAGACTTTTTGAGTCTCTTTTCTTTTTTCTGCTCTGCTTCCATGCCTTTATTCATCTTGTCTTCCAACTTGCTGATTCGTTCCTCAGCTTCATCCATCCTGCTTTTAATTCCTTCCATTGTAGTCTTCATTTCTGATATTGTATTTGTCATCTCTGACTGATTCTTTTTTAATATTTAAATGTTTTTTTATACTTGCTATCTATTTAGGTGTTCATAATGACCATCCATTGTTGTTCTAAGATCCCTAAGCATCCTAACAATCATTATTCTAAACTCTGCATCTGGAAGTTTGGTTATTTCCATACTGCTCAGTTCATTTCCTAGAGGATTCTCTTGTGGTTTCATTTGGATTGCACTTTTCTGTCTTCTCATGTCTGTATGTTTGGGTGTGTTGTTTATAGAGCTGGTTGAGTCTAGGCTTGGCGATGTCTGCCTCCAATTTTCAGTTGTGTTATTTCTAGGTCTTCTTGGATTGTCTTCAGCTATTGTTTGTAATCCACTGTGGAATTTGGCTTTTCTAATAGAGCCCCTTTGAAGTCTTGATTTATTTGTTTTCTTCAGTTTTCTTAACTCCATGGTAGTCTTGTTTACTGATCTCAGCAGAGGGCTTATTTAAAACTGTATCCAGAAATGCAGTGGGTTTAACATGACACTCTGAAGACCTGATCTGCCAGTTACTCTTTCTGGGGGCGGGAGCTTTCTTCACTTCAATAGGGAGAGGTGTATCTCAGATCTCCATGGAGACCTGAGTTACTGCCCCTCCTCCCCACTTCTTGTTTTCAGCTGTGTCTTTTTTGTGCTGATTGGAGCTGGAGAGATATCTTGAGAAGATTGACCCAGAACCACTTTAGTCTTGTGTTCTGTGGAAGGATCATTCCCTCCCCTTGCAGTGACCGCCTACAGCACCTCTCCCAGGTATGGCTGCTTTCACACTGGATTAGTCCTGCTTCTCAGGTCCTCCCATGCATTCCACTGTTTGTCACTGGCTGTCTCTCTCTCTCCCCCTTTCTTTTGGAAAACAAGCCAGCTCTTTCAACACACCTCGTTCCTAAGTCCCCAGGCAAGTGGCTGTGAGTGATATTTTCTACTGTTTTCCTTAAATTGAGAGCCTTTCTGGGTTCTCAGCCTCACCCTCACCCCTTTGTTCCTGTAAGCAGGGAAGGCTCACCGCTCCTCGGCACTCCCCACGAGGCTCGGTGTGGCTTCTTTGCTCCTTGGATTTTGAGAGCAGTTCTTGTAGTCCAGAGTTGGTTTTTTCACACTGGATGTTCCTTAATTAATTTGTAATCCAGTTTGGTGGTGTGAGCTGGGAGTCTGTGTGTCTGCCTACTCCGCTGCCATTCTTGTCATCTCTTTCCTTCCTGTTTGTCTTCCTGTCCCTAACTATCCCTCTCTCTGTCTCTGTCACAAAAAAAAAAAAAAAGAAAGAAAGAAAAGGACTCAAAGAAAGATTCCAAGCCCTGGCTCAGTTGATTAGAGGATGTCAGCCGCAGGCACTAAAAATAGCTTGGTTGAGTCCAGCATTAGCCTGAGATGCAGATTGCTAGATGGATCTCATTCGGGACACATGTGAAAATCTCTTTCCTCCTCTCACTTTCTTTCATGTGTCTTAAGATTAAAATATGCCATCATGATTCTGACCATTTAATTCCAACTCTCTAATCCTCTTAAATATACTCACTTTTCTCTGTGCCTCACTCCAAGGGGGGCGGAAACTTTACTACCACAGAGCTTGCTTGTATTTATTCTTTACTTATAGTTTTACATATTTTTTAATCTCTATCCTATTAAAATGTAAGAACTACAGTTTGGAGCAGGAATTGTTGGAGCCTCAACAAATCAAACAAAATTCTGGAACTGAAGAATAAAGAGAATTAAATTAAAAATTCAATAGAGAGCTTCAACATTAAGCTCAATCAGACAGAAGAAATCATCTGGGAACTAATTTGAAGACAGCTCTCTTGATATTATCCAGTCATAGGAGAAAATAAATTTAGAATAAAAGAGTGTAGAAAGACTATGTGAATTATGAATACCATCATAAGAAGCATTATTTTCAGTATGGGAGTCCCAGAAGAAAAATGGGGTAGAAAACATATTTAAAGAAATAATTACTGAAAATAAATTAAAAATAAATAAAAAGTCACATCCCCACTGAAACATACAAAAAAGAAAAAAGACATAATGACTGAAAACTTCACAAACCTGTGGAGAGATATGGACATCCAGGTACAAAAACCTCAAATATCCCCAAACTGATTCAACCAAAGAGTCATTGAAGCACATTATAATTAAACTCTCAAAAATCACAACAGCCTGACAAGGCAGTGGCACAGTGGATAGAGCATCAGACTAGGACACAGAGGACCTAGGTTCAAAACCCCAAGGTCGCCAGTTTGAGTGTGGGCTCACCAGCTTGAGTGCAGGGCCAATGGCTTGAGCGTGGGATCATAGACATGACCCCATGGTCGTTGGTTTGAGCCCCAGGTTGCTGGCTTGAGCAAGGGGTCACTTGCTCTGCTGGAGCCCCCAGTCAAGGTACATATGAAAAAGCAATCAGTGAACAACTAAGATGCCACAACAAAGAATTGATGCTTCTCATCTCTCTCTCTTCCTGTCTATCTGTCCCTCTCTCAGTCTCTCTCTCCATCACACACACACACACACACACACACACACACACACACACACACACAAGAAAAAAAAATCAAGGACAAACAAAAAAATTTGAAAATAGAAAATTTTGATAGACATCACACACTAGGGAATTCTGATAAAAAGCATCAGCAGATTCCTTAGCAGAAACCTTGAAGACCAGAAAAAAAGTGGGATAATATATTCAAACTGCTCACAGAAAATAAGTGTCAGCCAAGAATACTTTAGCCAGCAGATGAAGAAATAAAACTTTTCCAGGCAAATAAAACCTGAGGGAATTTATCATCACTAGACTTGCCTTATGAGAAACACTAAAAAACAGTTCTTTCAACTGAAACAAAAGGATGTTAATTAGTAACATGAAACACATAACACTCTAAAATTTACTGGTAAAAGTAAATATATATTCAAATTCAAAACACTCTACTACGGCAATGTAAGTGACTTGGAACTCTAGCATACAGGTTAAAAGGTAAAGTGTTAAAAATAACTATAGTTACAATATTTTCTTAATGGATAGACAACGTAAAATGGTGTAAATTGGAACATCAAACCATAAATTGTCGGGCAGCAAGTAATTGTGTAGAAATATCTATGCAATTGAAGTTAAGTTGTTATCAGCTTAAAATAAATTGAAGTACAAGATTTATTATGAAATCCATATGATAGTCACAAATCAAAAATTTATAATAGTTACACAAATTATAAATAAAAGAATCAAAGCATACCCCTATAAAACATCATTAACTCTAAAAAAAGACAGAAAAGGAAGAAAAGAAAAAATAAACTACAAAATAATTAGTCATCAATTAACAAAATGCAGATAACAAGTCATTACTTATCAATAATTGCTCTAAATATAAATGGTTAAATTTTTCAATCCAAAGGCACAGAGTGGCTTAAAGATACTTATAGGCTGAAAGTGAAGGGATAAGAAAAGGCATTCCATAAAAATGGAAACAAAAAGAGAGTAGGAGCTGCTATACTGAATATCAGGCAAAAAGACAAGCCCAAAATTGTAACATGAGACAAGAAGGTCAATATAAATGACAAAAACACCAGTTATTAATATATGTACTATATATACACAATGCACCATTATTAACATATCCGAATGTTACTGAATGCCGGTTCAGTTGTTTGCCATGACAAAAGTCAATATTCGTGAGACAAGTGGTAGTGAAAGGGAAGCACCAGCAGTCTGAGAAGATGAGGGCACTCCTATTACCAAACACCTATCTTAATATTTTGGTGCAAGCAGCAGTTTTTATAAAGAGGGAGAAGGAGAAAAAAACATAGAACAAAGGAATTGAAAGGAGGAGGTAGAGTTTTTTGCTGAGGAGATTATGTACAAGTCAGCACAGCTTATTCAGATACCTGGATAAAGGTCAAAAAACATCCGGAGCTGGCATATCTGAAGTTCGAAGTCTGCTTCTTTGGTTGTTGCAGGAACTGAAGCTAGTAAATAATATAAACTAGAGTTATTATAGTCTGAAATAGGTGCCTACATATTCCTGCAGTCAGGTTGTTTTCTTGGCTTTGTTTGAGTAACAAAACTGCAAGCCTCAGCATTGTGGGAGTGAGGAGGAAGGGGGCCAAGGTGAAGTAATGTAGCTCCTGCTTATGTTTATTCTTCTAGCTCTGATATTAATTCTTGATATGCATAAGCCAAAGGAAAACAGGTCTTATAACTGTAAAAAGAACTTGGCCAGCTTGACTGGCAGTGATGCAGTGGATAGTGCATTGGCCTGCGATGCTGAGGACCCAGGTTTGAAACCCCGACATTGCTGGCTTGTGCATGGGATCATAGTTATGACCCCATGGTCAGTGGCTTAAGCCCAAAGGTCACTGGCTTGAAGCCAAGGTTACTGGCTTGATGTCCAAGGTCGCTGGTTTGAGCAAGGAGTTGCTTATTCAGCTAGAGTCCCCTGGTCAAGGCACATAATAAGAAAGCAATCAATGAACAACTAAGGTGCCACAACTATGAGTTGATGCTTCTCATCTCTCTCCCTTCCTGTCTGCCTGTCCCTAACTGTCTCTCTCTCTCTCTCTCCCTCTCCCTCCCTCTCTCTCTCTTTCTCAAAAAAAAAGAACTTGGCCAAAGGTGAATGTGTAAGTTAGTTATATATTTTACTTTACAAGTTTGCATTGTTAGTACAGACTTAGTTCTTTCTATAAGTTGTGGGACTAATATAAGTAAAATAGCATGTTCATTCTAATTAACAAGGACAAAAATAACCATCAATTCAATAATTGCAGAGAATTTTAATACCCCATTTGTGGATAGATCATTCTGAAAAAAATTCAATAAAAAATAATGGACTTTATATTTTTTAAAATTGACTTAAAGACACATATAGAACATAACATCTAACAGCAGAATTCAATCTCGTATGCTGGAGAATCTCTGTATGCACATTCTTCTCATGTGCATAAAGAGATTCTCCAGCATACGAGATTGAATTAGTAATCAAAAATCTCTCAACAAGTAAAAACCCAGGACCAGATGGCTTCACAGGTAAATTCTACTACATATTTAAAAAGAATTAATATTACCATATTCCCTATATATTGTATAAGATGGTCCCATGTATAAAACGCACATAAGTTTAGGGCCCGAAATTTAAAGAAAAACAAATGTGTTACATAAAGTTATTGAACTCAAGTTTTACTCATCTTAAAATTCAGACAACTCCTCATCACTGTCAAAATTTCCATCCAATAGCTTGTCCTCATCTATGTCTGATGACTAATCACTGTCTTTAACAATGAGCGCAAAGACAAGCACAAAAAAGCAGGAAATGCAAGTAAAAAAATCTGCAATCATTGTATAAGACACCCAGTTTTTAGTTCCCAAATTTTTCTTTAAAAAGTGTGTCTTATACATAGGTAAATATGGTAATCCTCAAACTCTTCCTAAAAAGTTGAAAAGGAAGAAACACAAACTCATTTTATGAAGACAGAGTAACCCTGATACCAAAGTCAGACAAGGACACTAAAAGAAAAGAAAATTAGGGGCCAATATTCCTCATGAATGTGGATGCAAAAATTCTCAATAAAATACTAGCAAACCAAATTCAAAAATACATTACAAATGCCATACATACATCACAATCAAGCAAGATTCATCCCTGGGATGCAAGGATAGTTTAACATATGCAAATCAATAAATATGACACACCACATTAACTAACTGAAGAGAAAAAAATCATATAAACATATTAGCCAAGTAGTCAAGAGGGGTCCCATTGGCAGTAAGACTTCAAATAAGGCAATGGGAGAACAGAGATATAGTACCTGAAAACATCTTAGTTTTGGAGAGTATTTCAGTTAGCACCTTATATATGTGTTAAATTAGATACAGTACCTGCCCCTCAGGCTGAAGCTTTTAAAATAGGCCTCTTTGGCTCTGGATGGTTGGCTTAGCAGTAGAGTGTCGGCTGGCATGTGGAAGTCCCAGGTTCGATTCCCAGCCAGGGCACACAAGAGAAGTGACCATCTGCTCTCCACCTTTCCCCCCTCCTTTCTCTCTGTCTCTCTCTCCCCCTCCCAATGCCAAGGCTCCATTGGAGCAAAGTTGGCCCGGGTGCTAAGGATGGCTCCATGGCCTCACCTCAGGTGCTAGAATGACTCCAATGGCCGCGAAGCAATGCCCCAGAGGGACCAAGCATCGCCCCCTGGTGGGCATGCCGGGTGGATCCCATGTGGGGCGCATGCGGAAGTCTGGTCTGTCTGCCTCCTCCCCTTCCCCCCACAACTTCTCACTTCAAAAAAAAAAAATGGCCTCATTCATCTAACTGGTGGTGGGGCAGTGGATGGAGCATGGACTGGGAGTGTGGAGGATGCCAGTTCAAAACCCAAGGTCACCATTTAGAGCCCCCTTCAAGGCACATATGAGACACAATCAGTGGGATACAAGTGGAGCAATGAGTTGATGCTTCTCTCTCACTCTCTCTCCTCAAAAAAAAAAAAAAAAAAAGTCTTATTTCACAGTAAAGTGAAAAGCAGACTGAGTGTTTTCAGTCCGCTGCCTTTGGGCTGTGCCTGAGGGATTAGCCATAGTGAGCCTGCTTGTGCCCCTTAACAACCATTTCTTGGTTCTCCAGAGACTTGGTGGGGGGTTTCATGGATGCAAACTTTGGTGGCTTTCAAAGTTGGATGTTTTAGGGGCCCATATCTAGGTACAGGAATTATAAACTGGTACCAGATGTGATGTTCAAGCCCTTTATTCCTCAGGGAGAAGCAGGGACCCTTCCAATTTTTAATCATCAGGCCTGGGTGAGGTTTATGGCAACATTGTGTCTCAGCCTCTCCTACCCATATTGATATGAGTTTTTCTTCATTCACCTGGTATAGAAGCTTTGGGCCATCTTTTAGAGAAAATTGTTCCGTGTGTAAGTATAGATTCAGTGTGTCAGCAGGAGGAAGTGAGTTCAGGATTTTTCTGTATCACCATCTTTAACCACAGTATATATTTTTCCTATCCTTCCAGTTGCTCATGCCAGAGTTATTTTTATAATTTTACCTTTTCCTACCTGTTATTATGTTTTATTCTCTATGTTAGTACTAAAATCATCTAACTTCACAATTCTTTCACTTGTTTACTTACTTTATGGAATTACTCTTGGAATCAACATCAATTCCCAATATTCTATTCTGTGTGTGTGTGTGTGTGTGTGTGTGTGTGTGTGTGTGTGTGTGTGTGTGTGTGTGTGTGTGTGACAGAGACAGAGAGAGTCAGGTAGGGACAGACAGATAGGAAGGGAGAGAGACGAGAAGCATCGATTCTTCATTGTGGCACCTTACTTGTTCATTAATTGCTCTCTCACATGTGCCTTGACCAGGGGACTACAGCAGATCGAGTGACCCCTTGCTCAAGCCAGTGACCTTGGGTTCAAGCTGGTGAGCTATACTCAAACCAGATGAGCCCATGCTCAAGCTAGCGATCTCAGGGTCTTCAACCTGGGTCCTCCACATCCCAGTCCAACACTCTATCTACTGCACCAGCACCTGGTCAGGCCCCAATATCTATTCTTGATCTTACTTCTACCCTCTTATCAGGAACTGAAAATAAGTTCTCACTTGTACTTTGGAGTTACTCTACATTTCTAGAATGTGTCATAGAGAGATATACTAGACTCTCTTATATCTGTTTCTTTGAAGTTTTTACTCCAAGAAACATGCCTTTATAATGAGAAGTTAGACCTTACTCACTCTGAGAGACTAGAAAACTTCAAATGTAAAATTCACTTCAAACGAAGTAGGATTGATAAGAGCTGAAGTTCCCAAAGATTTAAAAGACTTTTTCTTTACATGGAAGAAAAAAATTAAGAAAATGTACATTCAAAAATGAAAGAATGTTGGAGTGACATCAGAGAAATGGCACCGTGAGGAATGCTCTCAATACCTCTCCCTGAAACTTCAACAAATTCAACAACTAGACACATAAAAACAATCTCAGGAGCATCTGAAATATATATACATCAAACAAAGGTACAATTGGGTGAAAAGGTGGTTGAATATATAATCCACTCTGAAGAAAATAAGACGGAGAATGGAGTATTCTACTTTCCTCACTGACCTGAGCAAGGGTTGCTTTCACTTGGAACTGAGAGAAAGCGAGGGCTGGGGGTGCGAAAAAGCTGGGCTAGGGCAGAGACGTTCAAGCCGAGGAGAGAGTGTGCCTGTGGCTCAGCGCATGTGGAGCTAATGTCAGCGGCAGACCTCAGAAGAGGTGGACTAGCAGTTGCCTTGTTTACTCTCAGTATCCCAGTCGGCAAGCACGGGCAGTGTGCGAGTGGATCCACCTGGCGCTTTAGGCGTGAGTGCCCATGTTCCAGAATGGAGGGACTGGGTCAGAGACTGTCAGTAGTGACCCTCTGTATGAGCTGTGACCAAAGTTTCTGAATAATCCCGGCTTCCCAAACAATAGCGCAGGAAGTGCACGAAAGCTGACTTCCCTACACCCGGACCTGTCTGGGCGCAGCACCTCTGCCAGCCATACAGGCTAACCAAGCACACTCCTGGGGAAGAGAACTGTGGAAGTGGTGGGGATAAGGGCATGCAAAAAGCTTGTAGATAGCCTCTGGAGGGCAGACCTGTGGAGTGCTGAGGCATACTAGACATGCCCAGAGGCTCATAGAAAGATACCTGAAAGGCAATCGGCTCCCAGTCCTGCCTGATTACGCTGGCGGCTCTGGCTGGTGAAGCCTTACCCAGAACCCTGTGTTGAGTGGGAATGGAGGGGGTATTTGGCAGCTCTTACAGCAGTGGTTCTTAACCTTTTTTGAGGTACTGAACGCACCAGTTTCATATGCGCATTCACCAAACCCTTCTTTAGTGATAAATAAAATATGATTTTTTTTCCCCAAATTCAAGGCATAGGTATATGTTTTTTTACTGGTGCACAAAATGAGCTGTGCATGAACATCACCTTGCTCAAAGAACAAAACCAACAAAGTGCATGAACTTACAACAAATTATGGTATAACTTTATTCTGGCCTCCAGGGCAGAGGCTTCTCCGAACCCCTGAGACCGATTCATCAAACCCTTAGGGTTCGATAGAACTCAGGTTAAGAACCACTGTCTTAGAGCCTCTTGCTCTTCAGGCAGTAGCTGGGGCAACTTCACAGCTGGGTCCCAGGCTGCTGGTTCAGAAAGGAGAGATTTGGAAAGAGGCTCCAGGAAAATGGACTCTCCCATTGTCGAAGCCTGCAAACACTAACAAGCCCCGCCTACCAATGGGACTGAGGCCTAGTATATGTCATCACCATAGTGACACAACAACAAATTTCTGCCTAAGAGTGCCACAGGGGCAGAACCTGGGGTATAGCACGACCAGCCAAAAAGAGAGACAAGAAAGAAAAAGGAAGAAGATAACCTCTCAAAACCAGAAAATATCCAGTCCTTATAACTTTTTCCATTACTTTTCTTGTATTTTTTATCTTATTTTTCTTCCATCTTGGTCATTTTATCCTCTTTCATTTTATTCTTTTCTTTTTTTATATATATATATTTTTTATTATTATTAATTCTAATGGGGTGACACCAATAAATCAGGGTACATATGTACAATGAAAACATCTCCAGGTTATCTTATCATTCAATTATGTTGCATACCCGTCACCAAAAGTCAAATTGTCCTCTGTCACCTTCTATCTGGTTTTCCCTGTGTCCCTCCCCTCCTCCCTATCCCACTCTTCCCTCCCTCCCCCCATCCCATAACCACCACTCTCTTGTCCATGTCTCATATTCTCACTTTTATGTCCCACCTATGTATAAAATCATGCTGTTCTCAGTTTTTCTTTTTTTCTGATTTACTTATTTCACTCCGTATAATGTTATCAAGGTACATCCATTTTGTTATAAATGATCCAATGTCATCGTTTCTTATGGCTAAGTAGTATTCCATAGTATATATGTACCATAGCTTTTTAATCCACTCGTCTTCTGACGGACACTTGGGCTGGTTCCAGATCTTTGCTATTGTGAACAATGCTGCCACGAACATGGGGGCGCATTTCTTCTTTTCGAACAGTGCTATGGTATTCTTAGGGTATATTCCTAAAAGTGGGATAGCTGGGTCAAAAGGCAGTTCGATTTTTAATTTTCTAAGGAATCTCCAAACTGTTTTCCACAGTGGCTGCACCAGTCTGCATTCCCACCAGCAGTGCAGAAGGGTTCCCTTTTCTCCACATCCTTGCCAGCACTTATTCTGTGTTGTTTTGCTGATGAGTGCCATTCTGACTGGTGTGAGGTGATATCTCATTGTGGATTTAATTTGCATTTCTCTAATGATTAGTGATGTTGAGCATTTTTTCATATGCCTATTGGCCATCTGTATGTCCTCTTTGGAGAAATTTCTATTCATTTCTTTTGCCCAGTTTTTGATTGGGTTGTTTGTCTTCCTGGTGTTGAGTTTTATACGTTCTTTATAAATTTTAATTATTAACCCCTTATCAGATTTGCTGTCGAATATGTGCTCCCATTGTGTGGTTTGTCTTTTTATTCTGTTCTTATTGTCTTTAGCTGTGCAAAAACTTTTTAGTTTGATATAGTCCCATTTGTTTATCTTGCCTTTTATTTCATTTGCCTGTGGAGATAAATCGGCAAATATACTGCTGCTACAGATGTCGGAGAGCTTGCTGCCTATGTTTTCTTCTAAGATGCTTATGGTTTCATGGCTTACATTTAAGTCTTTTATCCACTTTGAGTTTGTTTTTGTGAATGGTGTAAGTTGATGGTCTAGTTTCATTTTTTTGCAGGTAGATGTCCAATTTTTCCAGCACCATTTGTTAAAGAGGCTGTCTTTACTCCATTGTATGATCTTTCCTCCTTTGTCAAATATCAGTTGTCCATAAAGCTGTGGGTTTATTTCTGGGTCCTCTGTTCTGTTCCATTGATCTATGTGCCTGTTCTTATGCCAGTATCAGGCTGTCTTGAGTATAATGGCCTTATAGTAAACCTTGATATCTGGAAGAGTGATACCTCCTGGTTTATTTTTTCTTTTTAAGATTGCTGAGGCTATTCGTGTTCTTTTTTGGTTCCATATAAATTTTTGGAATATGTGTTCTATATCTTTGAAGTATGTCATTGGTATTTTAATTGGTATTGCATCGAATTTATAAATTGCTTTGGGTAATATAGAAATTTTAATGATGTTTATTCTTCCTAACCATGAGCACGGTATATGCTTCCACTTGTTTGTATCTTCCTTGATTTCTTTTATCAATGTTCTATAATTTTCCAAGTACAAGTCCTTAACCACCTTGGTTAAATTTACTCCTAGGTACTTTATTTTTTTGGCTGCAATAATGAAGGAAATTGTTTCCTTAATTTCTTTTGCTGACAGTTCATTGTTATACTATAGAAATTCCTCTGATTTCTGAGTATTAATTTTATATCCTGCCACCTTGCTGAATTCATTTATAAGGTCCAGTAGTTTTTTGACTGAGACTTTAGGGTTTTCAATATACAATATCATATCATCTGCAAATAGTGACAGTTTTACTTCTTCTTTTCCAATTTGGATGCCTTTTATTTCTTCTTCTAGTCTGATTGCTGTAGCTAGGACTTCTAGAACTATGTTGAATAAGAGTGGTGAAAGGGAGCATCCCTGCCTGGTTCCTGATCTTAAGGGGATTGCTTTTAATTTTTGTCCATTTAGTATGATGATTGCTGTGCGTTTATCGTAAATGGCCTTTATCATGTTAAGGAATGATCCCTGTATTCCCACTTTACTGAGAGTTTTGAGCATGAATGGGTGCTGGATATTATCAAATGCCTTTTCTGTATCTATTGAAATTATCATGTGATTTTTGTCCTTCCTTTTGTTTATGTGATGAATCACATTGATTGATTTGCGAATATTGAACCAGCCTTGCCTCTCCAGAATAAATCCCACTTGATCATGGTGTATGATTTTTTTCATATATTGCTGGATCCAGTTGGCTAATATTTTGTTGAGAATTTTAGCGTCTAAATTCATCAGGGATATAGACCTATAATTTTCTTTCTTTGTGTTGTGTTTGCCCGGTTTTGGGATCAGAATTATGCTTGCCTCATAAAAGGAGTTTGGAAGTCTTCCTTCCTCTTGAATGTTTTGAAATAGCTTGAGGAGGATAGGAGTTAGTTCTTCTTTGAATTTTTGATAGAATTCACTTGTGAAGCCATCAGGCCCAGGACTTTTCTTTTTTGGGAGTTTTTTGATAACTGTTTCGATCTTATTTGTTAATTGGTCTGTTTAGGTGTTCTGATTCTTCCAGATTGATTTTTGGAAGTTTATATGATTCAATAAATTTGTCCATTTCACCAAGATTGTCTAATTTTTTGGCATAGAGTTCTTCGTAGTATTTTCTTACAATGCTTTGTATTTCTGTTGTGTCAGTTGTTATTTCTCCACTGTCCTTTCTATTTTTATTTATTTGAGTCCTCTCTCTTTTTTTCTTGGTGAGTCTAGTTAAAGGTTCATCAATCTTGTTTACCTTTTCAAAGAACCAGCTTCTGGTTTCGTTGATCCTCTGTATTGTTTCCTTAACCTTTATGCCATTTATTTCTGCTTTGACCTTTAGTATTTCCTTTCTTCTACTTGTCTTGGTTTTTATTTGTTGTTGTTTTTCTAGTTCTTTTAGATGCAGGGTCAAGTTGCTTATTTGAGCTTTTTCTAGCTTCTTATGATATGCCTGTAGTGCTATAAACTCCCCTCTCAGAACTGCTTTTGCTGTGTCCCATAAATTTTGAGTTGATGTATGCTCATTATCATTTGTTTCTAGAAACTTTTTTATTTCTTCTTTGAGCTCATTGTTAATCCATTCATTATTTAATAACATGCTATTTAGTTTCCAAGTGTTTGAGTATTTTTCAGTTTTTCTTTTGTGGTTAATTTCTAGTTTCATGGCATTGTGATCAGAGAAAATGCTTGATATGATTTCAATCTTCTTAAATTTATTGAGACCATTTTTGTGTCCTAACATGTGGTCTATCCTAGAAAACGTACCATGAGCGCTTGAGAAGAATGTATATTCTACTGCTTTAGGGTGAAAAGTTCTGAAGATATTTATTAAATCAAGTTGATCTAGTGTCTCCTTTAAGTCTGCTGTTTCTTTATTAATTTTTTTTCTTGAGGATCTATCCAGTGTTGTTAGTGGGGTATTGAAATCCCCTACTATGAAAGTATTTCTGTTAATCTCGCCCTTTATATCCATCAAAGTCTGCTTTATGTATGTCGGGGCTCCTATATTTGGTGCATAGATGTTTATAATAGTTATATCTTCCTGTTGAATTGTTCCCTTTATCATTATGTAGTGTCCTCCTTTATCTCTTACTACAGCCTTTGTTTTAAAGTCCATTTTGTCAGATATAAGTATTGCTACCCCTGCTTTTTTTTCATTTCCATTTGCATGAAATATTTTTTTCCATCCTTTTACCTTCAGTCTATGTGCATGTTTTGTTTTAAGGTGTGTCTCTTGTAGACAGCATATGCATGGGTCCTGTTTCTTTATCCATGCAGCTACCCTATGTCTTTTGATTGGATCATTTAATCCATTTATATTTAAGGTTATTATTGATATGTAGTTTTTTATTGCCATTTTATTCTTTAAAGCTGTATTCTTCTTTTGCTCTATTCATTCCACCCTTTAAACTGTTCACAAGAGGCCCCTTAGTATTTCTTCCAGAATTGGTTTGGTTTTAATGAATTCCTTGTGGCTTTCTTTTTCTGGGAAGCTCTTTATTTCTCCTTCAATTTTAAACGTTAGCCTTGCTGGATAGAGTAGTCTTGGTTGTAGGTTCTTGTTCTGCATTACTTTGATTATATCTTGCCATTCCTTTCTGGCCTCAAGTGTTTCTGTTGAGAAGTCCGATGTCATCCTTATGGGGGCTCCTTTGTAGGTGATAGCCTTTTTTTCCCTAGCTGCTTTAAAAAAATTTTTTTAATCCATTAGCTTTGGTATTTTAACTATGATGTGTCTTGGTGTAGATCTTTTTGGGTTTCTCTTTAATAGAGGTCTCTGTGCTTCTTGCACGTGTGGAGTGTTTCCAGCCTTAATTTAGGAAAGTTTTCTGCTATGATTTGATTGAACAAAGTTTCCATTTCCTGTCCTCTCTCCTCTTCTTCAGGCACCCCTATGATGCGAATGTTGTTTCTCTTCATGTTGTCACAGAGCTCCCTTAGAGTTTCCTCACATTTTTTGAGTCTTTTCCTTTTTCTTCTCTGTTTCTGTGCCTTTGTTTATTGTGTCCTCTAACTCGCTTATTCGATCCTCAGCATGATTCATCCTGCTTTTAATTCCTTCCATTGTGGTCTTCAGTTCTGATACTGTATTTGTCATTTCTGTCTGATTCTTTTTTATTATTTCAATTTCGTTTTTTATACTTGTTATCTCTTTATTTAGGTGTTCATAATGACTATCCATTGTTGCTCTAATTTCTTTGAACATCCTAACTATCATTATTCTAAATTCTGCTTCTGGTAATTTGGTTATATCTGGTTCATTCAGGTCCTTTTCTGGGGATTTCTCTTGATTCATTTGGTTTGCATTCCTCTGCCTAACCATTTTGTCTGTGTATAAGCAAGTTGTGTCCACTGGAGTCCAGTAGGTGTTGCCTTTGTATTCTCTAGGTGTGGTTTTTCTGCAGGTCCCCCACCCCCTCTGTTGCTGCCTAGGGTTGTTGGGTATGAGTGTTGCCAGCGCCGGCCCACTGTGGCTTTTGCTGTGATTTCTGCCTCTCCTCTGCGGGAGGGGCTGTCACACAAGCCACAAGCCTTAGCACCAAGGGTAGAGGTGAGCACCTTTCCTCAGCTGCGGACCCAGC
The DNA here is from genome assembly GCA_037038555.1 of Rhynchonycteris naso. Lineage (NCBI taxonomy): Eukaryota > Metazoa > Chordata > Mammalia > Chiroptera > Emballonuridae > Rhynchonycteris > Rhynchonycteris naso. Next base: position 81,416,278 of record CM073000.1, read on the forward strand.
CTATTTCCGGACTTTCACCCAGAACCCGCAGTCAGAGCCTGCTCGCCACAGTTTCGCGGGTTGGGCGGGGCTTTTGACGTTCTCTCAGCTGTGAGCCTTTGCCCATCAGGAGCTTTAGCCCCGCCCTCGAGGCCAGGGCCCTTCTGCGCAGGGTCGCAAACCCATGTTTATTGGGCCGGGCGTGTTTGCTGGCTTCCACTCAGCTGCATACTTCTGCTCATCCCAGACTCTACCCCGCCCCCGTGTTCGGAGTCCGCTCGTGCACGTATAATTGCAAATCGCGATTTCTCTGGCTGGGCGAAGCTGGTAGCTTGAGCTCAGATGCGAGCCCCTGCCCGTCCCAGGTCCTAGCCCTGTCCCCGCGGTCAGGGTCGGCTTGTGCAGTGTTGCAGAGCAGATTTCTGCCCATTCCTGGCCTCCCGCTTTGTCCCTGTAAGTGGGATTAAAGGCGGGCCTGCAGCTTCCGGACCGCTTTCGCATGTCCCCTCCGACCCTGCTGGGCTAGACTGAGCTCACACCGGCTTGGCCTCCGCCCACGCCAACAGAACCACGTTTCAGCGTCCTGCCGCCCCAAACCCTTCAGCAACCGTCAGCAGAGTAGGAAGGGACCTAATACTCCACACTGTAAGCCCGGGAGCTCCCTCACTTGTTTCACAGCTCAAAACTGTCCAAACGCCTCTTCTAGGCTCTGGGACTGCAGGCTGGGGCTTGGTTCCTGGGACCCAGGTCCCTCCCTCTCCACCAAACTCTCCTCCCGCCACGCGGGTCTCTCCGGGCTGCCATTTGCTCCCGGGAGCTCGGCAGCCCTCTTCGTGTTTTCGCTATTCCTACCAGTCTCAATGTGGCTTCTTCTGTTCCTTGGTTGAAGAGTTCACTTAGTTCAGTTCATAGTTGGTTTATCTAGATGATGATTCTTTAAATTGAGTTATAATCCACTTTGGTTCTGGGAGTTGGAAGTTGGTACGTCCGCCTACTCCGTCGCCATCTTGCTTCGGCCCTATGTAGTACTTTTTAAAAAGGACCCATGCCACTCCCAGCCCTGCCGCCAGCTCCCAAGGGCCTCTCCAAAGGGATCCCGGGTCTCGTTTATTATTTTTTTCTTTTCATTTTGAATGTTATCACCCATAGGTGTTACATTTTTCATTCTTTTTTTTTAGTGTTACATTCCAAAAAACTTAACTCAATTATTTTTCTCTCTCTCTTTTTGTTTCTTCTTTTCTCTTTCACTTTTTCTCTCATTTGAATCTCACCCACAAACAAATTATTTTATTCTGGATTTAAATTTTTTCTTTGTGGTATTTTGTGTGCTCTTTATTTTGCTTTTTATCTCTTTAGCATTTCCCCCAACTTCGGCTCTCCATTCTATAGTTTTTGTGCCACTCAATACAATAGATTTTTTATTTTTCACTGTATCTTTTCTTTTTTCTCTTTTTCTTTTTTTTTCTTTTCTCTTAAACTGTTTCTTTCATTCAATCATCATTTACAAGCAAATTATTTTATTCTTTATCCAAAATATTTCCTTGTGGCATTTTGTGAGTTCTTGCTTCATTTTCTGCCTTTTTGTCACTCCCCCCAACCCAGGCCCTCTGATCTATGTGCTTTTCTTCCACTCAGCACAATAGAGTTTTCCATTTTTCACTGCATTTTCTCAAAAATTTTTTTATCAACTCTTATTAGTGTTATTAACAATACCACTTTCAAATGCCATTAAAGAAAAAGAAATTGAATATCATAGATACAAAAGACAGTGATGTAGCTCAGAAAGATGAGAAAAATCTATAGAAAATAATTTCAATAGCTTAGAAACCTTGGAGTTAAATGACAGAGAATTTAAAATTGAAGTTTTAAAAATACTCAGCGATATAAAAGAAAGCACAGAAAGGCAATTTTAGGGAGCTCAAATCAAACTCAATGAACAGAACAATACTTAACCAAGGTAATTGAAATTATGAAAATGAATCAGAGATGAAAATCTCAATTCATGAACTGAAAAACAAGGTAACAAGCTTAGCCAATAGAACAGGCCAGATAGAGGAGAGAATTAGTGACATAGAAGAGAGGCGACTAGAGGCACTACAGAGAGAAGAGGAGAGAGACTCACGAATTTTAAAAAATGAGATAGCCCAGACAGGGGCAATATGGTGATGGAGTAAGCAGACGTACCAACTTCCTACTCCCAGAACCAAAGTAAATTATAACTTGATTTTAAGAACCATCATCTGGATAAACTAACGTTGAACTGGGGAACATTGAAGAAGCAACATTGAGACTGGTAGGAAAAGCAAAAACGCAGAAAGGGCTTCCCAGCTCCCCGGAGTGAAAGGCAGCCCAGAGAGACTCATGTGGCGGGAAGAGAGGCCAGTGGAAGGGTAGGAACCCGGGTGCCAGGAACAAAGCCCCAGCCTACAGCCCCAGAGCCTAGAAGAGGCGTTTGGACAGTATTTAGCTGGGAAACAGGTTAGGATACTGTTTGTGAGAAAGAGACAGTTGTCTCAGACCCAGGATTCTTCTTAAAGGGACGGCGCAGAAAATCTCTCCCACAACCACTCACCCAGGACTCTGGGAGAAGGGAGAGAGGAGAGGACAGGAGCAGAGGGTAGAGAGTGCGTTCTGGGAGGCACAGAGAGAAAAGCTTTGAAGACAGCCACTCTAAACCCTGGGCTGAGTCACTCCACAAATCTGAAACAATATTTCCCCTGGAACCAACAAGGGGAAGCACAACACCATCCAAACAGGCTCTCCTGCAACAATTAGAGCACAGTCGCTTAGAAGGAGGGAGCTTTCAGGACTACAGTATGGAGTGTTAAGGTCTGAGCTGCAGCACCCCCACCCACACTGCTGAAGGCTTGCTGGAGGGTGGGCTGCCACAGGACGCAAAAGCGTGGTTCCGTTGGCAGGGGCAGAGGCCGAGCCGGCTGGTGTGAGCTTGGTCTAGCCCAGCCGGGGCAAAGGGGAAGCGTGAAAGTGGTCTGGTGGCTGCAGGCCTACCTGCGACCCCACCTGTGGGTGAAAAGCAAGAGCCCAAAATGAGCGAAGATCCACCGCTGGGTAGGGGCAAGCAAGTGTGCGACCGACCCAGCCTTCGGGGCTTGAAGCCCTGCATGAACCAGCTTTGCCCGTGGAGATGGGGTGAAAGCCCAGAATGCGGCTGAGTGCATAGCAGCAGCCCATCCCAGCTGAGGAGCCAAGGTTGGCGGGGGAAGGGCTTCCGGCCTGGGCTAGCAGCTGAGCGCCGCACCAAAAACCCCTCCTGGCTGGAGAAACAGGCTGACAGGAACCCACAGCTAAGCAAAAGTGCTCACACTTGCCCTTGGTGCCCAGGCTGGTGGCATGAGTGTGGTACACAGTCCCACCCATGGGAGAGGGGTGAAGGCCGAGACCGGCTGAGGCTTGTAGAGGCTGGCACGAGAACACAGGCCCTCCTGTGGAGGTGAGGCGGAGACCTCAGCAGCCAAGGCCTGCACCAGCAACACCCATATCCATCCGCCTTAGACGGTGGCAGAGGGGGTGGTGGGTCTGCAGACAGACCACACCTAGGGAACACAGAGGCAATACCCATTGGACTCCAGTAGCCAAATTCTTCTTACACACAGACAAAATGGGCAGGCAGAGAAATGCAATCCAAATGAATCAAGAGAAATCCCCAGAAAAGGACCTGAATGAACCAGATATAACCAAATTACCAGAAGCAGAAATTAGAATAATGATAGTTAAGATGTTCAAAGAAATTAGAGCAACAATGGATAGTCATTATGAACACCTAAATAAAGAGATAACAAGTATAAAAAATAAAATTTGAATAATAAAAAAGAATCAGACAGAAATGACAAATACAGTATCAGAACTGAAGACCACAATGGAAGGAATTAAAAGTAGGATGAATCACGCTGAGGATCGAAACAGCGAGTTAGAGGACAAAATAAACAAGCACAGAAGCAGAGCAGAAAAAAGAAAAGAGACTCAAAAAATGTGAGGAAACTCTAAGGGAGCTCTGTGACAACATGAAGAGAAATAACATCTGCATCATTGGAGTTCCTGAAGAAGAGGTGAAAGATCAAGGGATAGAAACTTTGTTCAATCAAATCATAGATGAAAATTTCCCTAAAATAAGTTTGGAAAATGTTTCACACGTGCAAGAAGCACAGAGACCTCTATTAAAGAGAAACCCAAAAAGATCTACACCAAGACACATCATAGTTAAAATACCGAACCTAAGTGATAAAAAGAAAACTTTAAAAGCTGCCAGAGAAAAAAAGACTATCACCTACAATTGAGCTCCCATAAAAATGACATCCAACTTCTCAACAGAAACACTTGAGGCCATAAGGGAATGGCAAGATATATTCAAAGTAATGCAGATCAAGAACCTACAGCCTGATCAGGCGGTGACACAATGGATAGGGCATCAAACAGAGTTGTGGAAGACCCAGGTTCGAGACCCTGAGATCGCCAGCTAGAGTGCGGGACCCATCTGGCTTAAGCAAAAGCTCGTCAGCTTGGACCCAAGGTTGCAGGCTCCAGCAAGAGGTGGCTCAGTCTGTTGAAGGCCTGCAGTCAAGGCAAATGTAAGAAAGCAATCAATGAACAACTATGGTGTTGCAATGGCAACAAAAATCTAATGATTGATGCTTCTCACCTCTCCGTTCCTGTCTGTCTGACCATATCTATCCCTCTCTCTGACTCTCTCTCTCTCTGTCCATAGAAAAAAAGAAAAAAAAAGAACCTACAACCAAGACTACTCTATCCAGTAAAGGCTAACATTTAAAATTGAAGGAGAAATAAAGAGCTTCCCAGAAAAAGAAACCCTCAGGGAATTCATTAAAACCAAACCAATTATGCAGGAGATGCTAAGGGGCCTGTTGTGAGCAGATCCTCGGGGGGAGAGAATATAACAAAAGAAGAATACTGCTTTAAAGAATAAAATGGCAATAAACAACTACATATCAATAATAACCTTAAATGTAAATGGATTAAATGATCCAATCAAAAGACATAGGGTGGCTGTGTGAATAAAGAAACAGGACCCATACATATGCTGTCTAAAAGAGACACACCTTAAAACAAAAGATGCATATAGACTGAATATAAAAGGATGGAAAAAAATATATCATGCAAATGGAAATTTTAAAAAAGCTGGGGTAGCAATATTTATATCTGACAAAATGGACTTTAAAACAAAGGCTGTAGTGAGAGATAAAGGACACTACACAATGATAAAGGGAACAATTCAACAGGAAGATATAACCATTATAAATATCTACGTGCCAAACATAGGAGCCCCAACATACATAAAGCAGGCTTTGATGGATAAAAAGGGCGAGATTAACAGCAATACTATAATAGTAGGGGATTTCAATACCCCAGTAACATCACTGGATAGATCCTCAAGAAAGAAAATTAATAAAGAAACAGCAGACTTAAAGGAGACACTAGATCAACTTGATTTAGTAGATATCTTCAGAACTTTTCACCCTAAAGCAGTAGAATATACATTCTTTTTAAGCACTCATTGTACATTCTCTAGAATAGACCACATGTTAGGACACTAAAGTAGTCTCAACAAATTTAAGAGGATTGAAATCATATCAAGCATTTTCTCTGATCACGATGCCATGAAACTAGAAATTAACCACAAAAGAAAAACTGAAAAATACTCAAACACTTGGAAACTAAATAGCATGTTATTAAATAATGAATGGATTAACAATGAGATCAAAGAAGAAATAAAAAAGTTTCCAAAAACTAAGGATAATGAGCATACATCAACTCAAAATTTATGGGACACAGCAAAAGCAGTACTGAGAGAGAAGTTCATAGCACTACAGGCATACCATGAGAAGCTGAAAAAAGCTCAAATAAGCAACCTGACTCTGCAGCTAAAAGAACTAGAAAAACAACAACAAATAAAGCCCAGGACTCGTAGAAGGAAAGAAATAAGAAAGATCAGAGGGGAAATAAATGACATAGAGGCTAAGGAAACAATACAGAGGATCAATGAAACCAGGAGCTGGTTCTTTGAAAAGGTAAACAAGATGGATGAACCTTTAACTAGACTCACCATGAAAAAAAGAGAGAGGACTCAAATAAACAAAATTCGAAATGAGAGTGGAGAAATAACAACTGACACAACAGAAATAGAAAGCATTGTAAGAAAATACTATGAAGAACTCTATGCCAATAAATTAGACAATCTTGGTGAAATGGACAAATTTCCTGAATCATATAATCTTCCAAAAATCAATCTGGAAGAATCAGAACACCTAGACAGACCAATTACAACAAATGATATTGAAACAGTTATCAAAAAACTCCCAAAAAAGAAAAGTCCTGGGCCTGATGTCTTCACAAGTGAATTCTAACAAAAATTCAAAGAAAAACTAACTCCTATCCTCCTCAAGTTATTTCAAAAAATTCAAGAGGAAGGAAGACTTCCAAACTCCTAATATGAGGCGAGCATAATTCTGATTCCAAAACCAGGCAAAGACAACACAAAGAAAGAAAATTATAGGCCAATATCCCTGATGAATTTAGATGCTAAAATTCTCAACAAAATATTAGCCAACTGGATCCAGCAATATATGAAAAAAATCATACACCATGATCAAGTAGGATTTATTCTGGAGAGGCAAGGCTGGTTCAATATTCGCAGATCAATCAATGTAATTCATCACATAAACAAAAGGAAGGACAAAAATCACATGATAATTTCAATAGATGCAGAAAAGGCATTTGATAAAATCCATCACCCATTCATGATCAAAACTCTCAGTAAAGTGGGAATACAGGGAACATTTCTTAACATGATAAAGGCCATCTATGACAAACCCACAGCAAACATCATACTAAATGGGCAAAACTTAAAAGCAATCCCCTTAAGATCAGGAACCAGACAGAGGTGCCCCCTTTCACCACTCTTATTCAACATAGTTCTGGAAGTCCTAGCTATAGCAATCAGACAAGAAGAAGAAATAAAAGGCATCCAAATTGGAAAAGAAGAAGTAAAACTGTCATTATTGGCAGATGATATGATATTGTATATAGAAAACCCTAAAGTCTCAGTCAAAAAACTACTGGACCTGATAAATAAATTCAGCAAGGTGGCAGGAAATAAAATTAATACTCAGAATTAAGAGGCATTTTTATATACCAACAATGAACTGTCAGCAAAAGAAATTAAGGAAACAATCCCCTTCACTATTGCAACCAAAAAAATAAAGTACCTAGGAGTAAATTTAACCAAGGAAGTTACGGACTTGTACTCAAAAAATTATAAAACATCGATAAGAGAAATCAAGAAAGATACAAACAAGTGGAAGCATATACTATGCTCATGGTTAGGAAGAATAAACATCATTAAAATGTCTTTATTACACAAAGCAATTTATAAATTCAATGCAATACCAATTAAAATACCAATGACATACTTCAAAGATATAGAACACATATTCCAAAAATTTATATGGAACCAAAAAAGAACACGAATAGCCTCAGCAATCTTAAAAAGAAAAAATAAAGTAGGAAGCATCACTCTTCCAGATATCAAGGTATACTACAAGGCATTGTACTCAAGACAGCCTGGTACTGGCATAAAAACAGGCACATAGATCAGTGGAACAGAACAGAGAACCCAGAAATAAACCCACACCTTTATGGACAACTGATATTTGACAAAGGAGGAAAGAACATACAATGGAGTAAAGACAACCTCTTTAACAAATGGTGTTGGGAAAATTGGGCATTGACCTGCAAAAAAATGAAACTAGACTATCAACTTACACCATTCACAAAAACAAACTCAAAATGGATAAAAGACTTAAATGTAAGCCATGAAACCGTAAGCATCTTAGAAGAAAACATAGGCAGCAAGCTCTCCAACATCTGTCGCAGCAATATATTTGCCTTTTTATCTCCACGGGCAAATGAAATAAAAGGCAGAATAAACAAATGGGTCAATATCAAACTAAAAAGTTTTTGCACAGCTAAAGACAATAAGAACAGAATAAAAAGACAAACCACAAAATGGGAGAACATATTCTACAATACGTCTGATAAGGGGTTAATAACCAAAATTTATGAAGAACTTATAAAACTCAACACGAGGAAGACAAACAATCCAATCAAAAAATAGGCAAAAAAAAAAGAATAGAAATTTCCCCAAAGAGGACATACAAATGGTCAATAGGCATATGAAAAAATGCTCAACATCACTATTCATTAGAGAAATGCAAATTAAAACCACAATGAGATATCACCTCACACCAGTCAGAATGGCACTCATCAGCAAAACAACACAGAATAAGTGCTGGCAAGGACGTGGAGAAAAGGGAACCCTCCTGCCCTGCTGGTGGGAATGCAGACTGGTGCAGCCACCATGCAAAACAGTATGGAGACTTCTCAAAAAAATTAAAAATCGAACTGCCGTTTGACCCAGCTATTTCACTTTAGGAATATACCTTAAGAACACCATAGCACTGATCGAAAAATGAAAAGTGCCCCAATGTTCGTGGCAGCATTGTTCACAATAGCAAAGATCTGGAAACAGCCCAAGTATCCATTAGAGGATGAGTGGATTAAAAAGCTTTGGTACATATATACTATGGTATACTACTCAACCATAAGAAATGATGACATCAGATCATTTGTAACAACATGGATGGACCTTGATAACATTATACTGAGTGAAGTTAAGTAAATCAGAAAAAACTAAGGACTATATGAGTTTATACATAGATAGAAAATAAAAATGAGACTCAGAGACATGGACAAGAGTGTATTCACTACCCGGGGGGAGGGGGGAGGTGAGCAGGGGGGTACATAGAGGGGAGGGACACAAATAAAACCAGATAGAAGGTGTCGGAGTACAATTTGACTTTTGGTGATGGGTACGCAATATAATCAAATGTGAAAATAACCTGGAAATATTTTCTCTGAACATATGTACCCGGATTTATCAATGTTACCCATTAAAATTAATAAAAACAAATAAATAAGGAGAAAAAAGATCGCAATAAAAACAAGATTAATCTGTGACAAAGAAACAAAATAGGGAAAAGGACAAATATTAACAATAGCAAAGGAGGATGGAGTGCAGAAGCACTCATGGGATAATGTACTACAATGAACATGATATGTATACTTTCAATTACTTAATGGTAACCACCCCTGGAGAAACGAACACAGAGGTACCTGGTTTATAAAAAGAAGTAACAGAGAAAAGAAGTATGAATTACAACCAAACAAAAACAAATAATAGAAAAATAAAAGAGAAGAACCAAACAAGATACAAAACTATCAGAAAGTAATATATAAAATGGCAATAGGAAACCCTCAAATGTCTATAATTACACTAAATGTAAATGGATTGAACTCACCAATAAAAAGACACAGAGTAGCAGAATGGATTAAAAAAGAAAATCCAACCGTATGCTGCCTACAAGAAACACATCTAAGCTACAAGGATAAAAGCAAATTCAAAGTGAATGGTTAGAAAACAATACTATATGACTTTGGGTGATGGGTATGCAACATAATCAAATGTCAAAATAACCTGGAGATGTTTTTCTGAACCTATGTACCCTGATTGATTAATGTCACCCCATTAAAATTAATTTAAAATAATGAAAGAATGTTAAGGACTTCTCCAAATATATTAAAATAATTTGCTTGGTGTTTCACATCAAGTTACTTTATTTGATTACTGTCATTTCATGCAAATGACAGGTATGTATATGATATAAAGTAATTAGTTTATATGCCTTCAAAATATAAACAATTATTCAGCTTTAATGCTAATTCTATATACTTTTTAATTAAATTTATTAAGGTGATATTGGTTAAAAATATTGTATCATTTTCATGTGTACATTTGTATGATACATGATCTGTATATTGCATTGTGTGCCTACCACCCAAGTTCAAATCATCTTCCATCACTATCTAGTTGATTCCCTTTATCCTTTACTACCCCTCCATCCACCTTTCCTCTGGTAACTTTCATACTGTTGTCTATGTATATGAGGGTATTTGGGGGGGGGGTGGAAGAATCAACATAATTAAAATGTTCATATTACCCAAAGCAATATACAAATTCAGTGCACTACCCATAAAATTTTTTTCAATGGTGTTTTTAAAAAGTAGAACTAGCCTGAGCAGGCGGTGGTGCAGTGGATAAAGCGTTGGACTGGGATGTGGAGGACTCAGGTTCAAGACCCTGAGATTGCCAGCTTGAGCATGGGCTCATCTGGTTTGAGCAAAAGTTCACCAGCTTGGACCCAAGGTCGTTGGCTCGAGCAAGGAGTTGCTCAGTCTGCTGATGGCCTACAGTCAAGGCACATATGAGAAAGCAATCAATGAACAACTAAGGTGTCACAACAAAAAAGTAATGATTGATGCTTTTCATCTCTCTCTGTTCCTGTCTGTCTGTCCCTATCTATCCCTCTCTCTTACTCTCTGTCTGTGTAAAAAAAAAAAAAAAGATATAACTAAAAATCATCATATTTGTGTGGAACTATAAAAACTGAATAGCCAAAGCGATACTGGAAAATAAAAAAGGAGTGAAGCTGGATGTATCACATTCCTTGACTTCAATTTACACTACAAAGCAAAATAATCAAAACAGCATGGTAATAGCAGAAAAAAAGGACACACCAATCAGTGAAACAGAATTGAGAACCCAGAAATAAACCCATATTGGCAAATAATTTTCAAGAAAGGAGATAAAAACATACAATGAAGAAAAGAAAACCTCTTTAATAAATGGTGCTGGGAAAACTGAAAAGCCGCATACAAAAGAATAAAACTACTACTATTTGTCCCTAGGTTAAAGTATTAACTCAAACTGGATCAAAGACTTAAATATAAGATTTGAAACAATAAATTACATAGAAGAAAATATAGATACTAAACTTATGGACCTTGGTCTTAGAGAAGATTTTATAAATTTGACCCCAAAGACAAGGGAAGTGAAGGCAAAAAAATAACTGAACAGGAATATATCAAACTAAAAAGCTTGGGAAACAATTGAATGGGAGATGATATTTATAAACAACAGCTCCAAAAAGGAGTCAATATCCAAAATATATAAAGGACTCTTACAACTCAACACACACAAAAAACAAACAGTCCAATTTAAAAAATGGGTGGAGGACCTGAACAGACAGTTCACCCAAGAAGATATACAAATGGCCAACAGATATATAAAGAAATGCTCAACTTCACTAGCTATTAAGAAATTATAAATTGAAACTACAATGAAATTTGTCATACCTGTTAAAATGGCTCTTGTGAACAAGACAAATAATAACAAGTGTTAGAGAGGCTGTGGAGAAAAAGGAACCTCTACTCACTGCTGGTGAGAATGTAACTTGGTATGGCCATTATGGAAAACAGCATAGAGGGTCCTCAAAACTTGAGCATAGAGTTACCATTAAAAAAATAATAATAATAGTAACCATATGACCCAGCAACCCCTCTTCTGGAGATATATACCTAAAAATTTTGAAAACATTTATTTGCAAAAGTATATGTGCTCCTATGTTCATTGTAGCATTATTCATGGTGTCCAAGACATGGAACCAGCTGCATTGTTGCCATATGTGACAACATGGGTGAAATTGAGAATATTATGCTAAGGAAAATAAATCAGACAGATAACGTTAAAAACCATATGATTTTACTCAGATATGGGATATAAAACTGAAAACAACAAATGAACAAACAAGAAAACCAAACCAAAACTATATAATTTTTATTGAAGTAAATAATGCCTTAAAAATAAATGTAAGTTGTCTCACCTAGAAAGATGAGCAACATCCTAATTTTGAAAATATAATTTAGGGTTTAAAGAAGAAAATAATAAATAACTATGGAATTCATGATTATTTTACTGTGTGGGATATTGCTTGCACCAATAGAGAAGAAAGCATAGGGAAAAATTAAGAAAAATACAGAAGAAGGAGCTGGAGGTACAGAAGATGATAGGAAGTCTTACTATACTGTTCATAAAATTTAGGGGATCAGGAAACATGCAGATACTCCATTACTTTCAGCCTTTTGTAGAGTGCATTTTCACCAATGAAATAAAAGTTGTTTTTACATCTCATATGCATAATCAAACAACTTTCTTTGACTTGTTTGCTTTTTGTATTCATTTTGAAATATCCTCTAACTTTTGTGAGTAGTGTATATATATATGAAATGACAGAAAAAGAGAATTAGTGGAACAATGTCTGAAGATTTTCTAAAACTAAAGATGTACATCAATTAACATTTTTAAAAGGACAATAGAATCCAAGCTAGAACAGAATGGTAAGAAGGAGGAGAAAAAGAAAGAAAAGTTAGGAATGTGAAATGGAAGGAGGGTGAGAAGAGAGGGAAAAAGAAAAAAATAAAGGAAGGTGAAAGTGGTAGAGGGAGGAAATATCTACCTAGACAAGTTATGATAAAACTGAAGAAGAAAAAGGACAAAGAGAATGTCTAAAAATGACCCCCAAAAAGGAAAATTACCTTCAAAGAAGAAAATTTTAGTTAAATTGCTAACCTCTTAAGCACAATTATGAAATCCAGACATGTTGAATAATAATTTATCTGAGCTGAAAGAAAATACCAACACATAGCTTTATACCCTGCAAACATTATTTTCAAGAGTAAATATATGCCCTAGCCAGTTGGCTCAGTGGTAGAGCATCAGCCCGGTGTGTGGAAGTTCCGGGTTTGATTCCTGGCCAGGGCACACAGGAAAATCACACATCTGCTTCTCCACTTTTCCCCCTCTCCTTCCTCTCAGTCTCTCTCTTCCCCTCCCGCAACCAAGGCTACATTGGAGCAAAGTTGGCCCGGGTGCTGAGGACCCTAGGGGTTCAATGAGTCGACCTCAGGGGTTCGGAGAAGCCTCTGCAGCGGAGGCCAGAATAAAGTAATACCGTAATTTGTTGGTGAGTTCATGCACTTTGTTGGTTTTGAGCAAGGTGATGTTCATGCACAGCTCATTTTGTGCACCAGTAAAAAAACATATACCTATGTCTTGAATTTGGAAAAAAATCATATTTTATTTATCACTAAAGAAGGGTTCGGTGAATGCGCATATGAAACTGGTGGGTTCAGTACCTCAAAAAATGTTAAGAACCACTGTGTTAGAATGAAATAAGTACATGCTGCTCTTTATTGTTTATTTTTTTTTATTTTTTTACATTATTTTTTTATTAATTTTAATAGGGTGACATTGATAAATCAGGGTACATATGTTCAGAGAAAACATGTCCAGGTTATTTTGACATCTGATTATATTGCATACCCATCACCCAAAGTCAAATTGTCTTCTGTCACCTTCTTTCTGGTTTTCTTTGTGCCCCTCCCCACCCCCATCCCCTCCCTTTCCTCCCTCCCCTCCCCCATAACCACCACACTCTTGTCCATGTCTCTGAGTCTCATTTTTATGTCCCACCTATGTATGGAATCATATAGTTCTTAGTATTTTCTGATTTACTTATTTCACTCAGTATAATGTTATCAAGTTCCATCATGTTGTTGTAAATGATCTGATGTCATCATTTCTTATGGCTGAGTAGTATTCCATGGTATATATGTACCACATCTTCTTTCTCCAGTCATCTATTGAAGGGCTTTTTGGTTGTTTCCATGTCTTGGCCACTGTGAACAATGCTGCAATAAACATGGGGCTGCATGTGTCTTTACATGGTAATGTTTTTGAGTTTTGGGGGGTATATACCCAGTAGAGCGATTGCTGGGTCATATGGTAGTTCTATTTTTAATTTTTTGAGGAACCACCATACTTTCTTCCATAATGGTTGTACATTTTATTATGTTAGAATAAAATAAGTACATGTTGCTGTTTGTTTTTAAAGAGTAAATGTAGAGTAAAAATAATTTCAGGAAAATAAGCAGTGAGAAAATTTGCCTTCAGAAGACTGACATAAATGAAAATATATATTTTTATACAGAGAAAAGGAAAATGATTTCAAGTATGAAGTTTGAGATGAAGCAATGAAGTGGAGTAAGGCATCTGGATAGTTCTCTGAACCTCTGTGATAAGAATTATACATACATTACAAAAGGAAATTATCATTTTATGACAGGTCTCCATTTTAAATGTGACAATGAATCAAGTTCTACTCATAGATAAATCTTCTTCAACTCACATATTGAATATCTTTTAGAATCACAGTGAACATTATTCCAGCCCCATACTCCATCCCAGAAAACTATTGAAGCACATTTTTCTGTTTTAAAATTGGGCTCATTCCGGTGCCATAATCTAAAGAGAAACAAAGGATAAAAAAAACACTTCAATGAATGCATGGTGATTGGTTAGAAAGTATATACAGTTGGAGGTTGAAAATAATGAGGTTCAGAGTAAGAGAATGGGGCTCAGGGTGAATCCCCAATGATTGCTCTCCTCTTTTGCACACTGCCCTCCTCAAAAGCTCCACATGTAAACACACACTTTTATAATTGCTCCTCTAACATTCTCCTAAAAAATTTTTATGAAATATAGTAATATTGGACCTTTTCCCTAAAATCTGATCTTTATTTCTTCCTCTATGAAGATTGTTACCCTCATCTGGATTGTTAAGCAATCCTTTTCTTAGAGGCATGTAATAAAGAGGCTTCCTCTTTAATTCGTGTACTCTCACCACCTTCCTAAATTCTTGTGTTCCCATGGAGCTTAGTATGGTCATAAGAAGTTACCCTGCCTATAAGAAATATAATCTGTGGTAGGGGTGAGAGAGTGGAAGGCTAGGACTTTGTTTTTTGGAATTAAAAGACCTAGTTTTGCTGCTGACTCATTTTAATCTTAAGTAAATAATCTATTCTTCTTAGGTATTTGATTCTTCATCTATAAATACAGGAATTGTATTCAGGCCCCCAAATAGCTCATAAGATTATGTGAGAATCACATAAAATAATGTATAATTAAATTCTGGATTTTTTTCAAAGTCATAAATAAATAGTATTATAAATAGTATTGAACACAGTTCTGACACTGATAATTTAAGTCTTATTAATTGGAGAAAAATGAAATTGAAGTGTCTACATCTGTTTAGAGCAGCAAACTGTAATGATTAAGAGTGCTATCTTTGGATTAGACATGAAGTTGAGACCCTGTTTCTCATCTTACTGGTTATTGACTTCAGGAAAGTAATTTCATTTTTCATCAGTAACATGAGTTTTAAAAAATTTTTCATGAGCCTGACCAGGCAGTGGCACAGTGGATAGAGAGTCGGACTGGGATGCGGAAGACCCAGGTTCGAGACCCTGAGGTCGCCAGCTTGAGCGAGGGCTCATCTGGCTTGAGCAAAAAGTTCACCAGCTTGGACCCAAGGTCACTGGCTCAAGCAAGGGGTTACTCGGTCTGCTGAAGGCCCGCGGTCAAGGCACATATGAGAAAGCAATCAATGAACAACTAAGGTGTCACAATGAAAAACTCATGATTGATGTTTCTCATCTCTCTCCGTTCCTTTCTGTCTGTCCCTATCTATCCCTCTCTCTGACTCTCTCTCTGTCCCTGTGGGGAAAAAAAAGTTTTCATGAAAAGGTGAAAGGATTAAGAAGTACAAATTTGTTGTTACAGAACAGTCATGGGGACGTAAAGTATAGCACAGGGAATATTGTCAATAATATTCTAATAACTATGTATGGTGTCAGATGGGTGCAAGATTTATCAGGATGATCATTTAGTAAGTTATCTAATGTCTAATCACTGGGGTGTATGCCTGAAACTAATATAATAATGTATGTTGACTATAATAGAAAATAATTGTTTAAAAATAAACAAAAGTTTTCATCAAGTTTAATTGTCATTATGCATGCACTTAGTTAGAGCTTATTCTTAAAGTCTTATAATTTATACATTTATCAGTATTAGCACTAAAAACCATTGCTAACAAAAGTTCCCTACATTTTTATGTAAACAAGGCCCTGTGGTTCATTAATGTGAATCCATACTCACTTGACATTCGCTGTATAAGATGTCTGATCAATCCATTGCCACTTGTCATTCTTTTGTGGATCTGAGAGTCCCAGAAAATAAGAAACTGATTGATTCAGCTCCTGAACAATGAAATTCTACATAAAGAAAAAGAGATCATAGACTGAAATTTCAAGATTGGATAGAGTAAGGCTTCTTTATAGCTCTAAAGAGAAAATAAAATGTGAAATCTGAGGAACATTACCATGAAAACTCACCAAATAAGAGAACAGAACAAAAACACCAACATTGTTATAGTAAGGTGGGAGTTATAATCCATGAAATTCCATCTCAGGCAAAATTTATTTTCTTCACCAAGAGACAGAATTCTTTTTAAATGTGCATCAGTTTTTGCTTTCAATCATTTTGTAAATTTTCTAAGTTCAGATGTGTTTCCTTCTTATTTCTCTTTGTTTATCAGTGAAATTGCATTTGAGTTATCAAAACTCAAATTTGTTTTCTACTCTCCTAAGTAGTAATTCTTTAGGATGTAGTAAATTACTTTTAAAAGTCAAACATACAGAGTGAACTGAGGAATGGAATAGAGGCAGAGGTGGGGTCACAGGGAGCAGAGGGCCAACTGTCAGACAGAAGGGGAATGAGGGGATGGGATTAGAGAAGGTGAAGGGATTAGTGAAATTATATATACAAAACACAGAGATACAGATAGCAGGACAGTAAGTCCCAGAGGAAAGGGGGGAGGGAGTTAGGGGGAGAGGAGTAAAAGGAGTGAAGAGACATGAGGGTGGGGGATGAGGGTGTTATATTCAGTGGGACACTTGAATCCATGTTAACACAATAAATTAAAATTAATAAGAAAAAAGAAAATAGTTAAACATAAAGGAGTGTTTATTAGATTATAACTGTAGTGATTATTTCTTAAAGAATTATTAATCTCATGGACATAGACAAAAAGGAAGTGGTTACCTGGGGAAGAGGCTGGGGGACAGGGGAGTAAAGAGGGACAGATGTACAACGGTATAAAATGATCTGACTTTGGGTGATGGGCACACATGCAATCAACAGTTCAAATGCTATAGAGATGTTCACCTGAAACCTAGGTATTCTTATTGATCAGTGTCACCCCATTAAATTTAATTTCAAAATAAAAATATATATATATTAGTCTCATTTTTCCATCTGGGCCTCTATATTACTTTTTAACCCTATCTAGATTGTTTTCCTACTGAGATAAGGGGCAATTAATTTTGAATTGAATGTGCAGGTTTAAGAATTTCCTGACCTTGGCTGGTTAGCTCAGTGGATAGAGTGTCAGCCGGGCATATGGACCTCCCAGGTTCGATCCCCGGCCAGGCCACACAGAAGAGGTGACCATTTGCTTCTCTTCCCCTCCTTTTCCCTTTTCTTTCTCTCTTCCCCTCCCACAACCAGTGGCTGGATAGGTTGGAGCATCACCAGGGTGCTGAGGATAGCTCTGTTGATTTGAGCATCAGCCCCAGATAGAGGTTGCTGGGTGGATCCTGGCCAGGGCACATGTGGGAGTCTTTCTATCTCCCCTCCTCTCACATAAAAATAAATAAATAAATAAATAAATTCCCTGTGGATTGTCCTGATATTCTCTAACATAAAACGAACAGTCTGGGGGAGGGAAGCTGCTCCTCAGCCAAGGGTGTTATAGAATAAAAAAATTTCTCTGACATTAATTTCTGTTTGTTTAATTGATTTGAGAGACAGAGAAAGAGAGAGAGAGAGGAACATCAATTTGTTCCTGTATGTGCCCTGACCAAGGATCAAACCAGCAACCTCTGCACTTTTGGATCATGCTGTAACCAACCAAGCTGTCTGGCCAAGGCATTAATTTCTGTTTTTAAAAAATCCTGCTCTAGAGCATTGGACTGAGATGTAGAGGACCCAGGTTCAAAACCCTGAGGTCACCGGCTTGAGCACGAGCTCACTAGCTTGAGCACAGGGTCGCTGGCTTGAACATAGACATGACCCCATGGTCGCTGGCTTGAACAAGGGGTCACTTCCTCTGCTACAACCCTCTGGTCAAGGCACATATGAGAAAGCAATCCATGAACAACTAAGGAGACTAAGGAACCGCAACAAAGAATTGATGCTTCTCATCTCTTTCTCTTCCTATCTGTCTGTCCGTATCTGTTCCTCTCTCTGTCTCTGTCACAAAAAATTAAAAATTAAAAATATTTTTAAAAAATTCTGCTCATCATGGAATAGTACTGTTATCTGTCTAGGCATTTTATATATTTCAATGTTTTTAAAAAGCAAACACCTCTACCCTTTTTGGTATTACCATGCAGCTTAAGTATATCTGTAATTTGATATTAAAGAATTTTAAAAGAAGAGAAATAATCTGTCTCTTGTTCACAGATGGCCTAATTCAAACTTTAGTAAACAAGAATATATACCTTTGTGATGTGATATTTTTGTGATTAAAAAGTAGTAGCAGGTCATGTTTATAACATGTCAGACATTATAATTACCTATAATATTGATAACATTCACAATTTTTGCACATGAAACTTTCATGTACTGAACACAGATTTTTTCCCTCAGGCTTCTAAATGCATCATTTTCCTGCACATTTTGGCTGTCTGTACAGATGACCTTCCATAAAAAAAAGTATAATGTGCATTTGGTTGACAAGTTCCTTGCTTAACTACACAGCTATGATGGAATTATGTTTCTTAGTTTCTGTGCCAGTGAAATATTGCTGTCTATGTCAAGGAAGTGTGATGGCAGGTTAACTTTAAAATGGCATCCTTTGCAAAAGCTCAGACTTTTAATTAACCATTATAAAATAAGGATACTCATTGCCCAGGATTGATTTTCCTGGGGTTTTTGCTAATACGATCTTAGTGATTTCCTTCATTTCAAGCAACCTGTAATCACAAATGCCACTATCTCTCAGATATTTGATCCTTTTCTGTCATCTTAGATACATACTGTGTTTACGCACTACTCTAAGCAAAGAAAATCTTTTCTATGCCTTTATTTTAGTGAATAGCACAAGTTTTGAATAAAAGGAGCAATTTTTTAAAATACTAATTCTGAAGAGTAATTAAAAGACAAGAAACATCATGGACTGACTGCCACAGTACTTTATTATTAAAAGCAAATACCTTTTACCTTAAATTATTTTATCATTGAAGTTTGTGAGTATGGGCTCTTTGGAAAAAATCAAGATCTAATAAAAACATGGTTTTGTTCACTGAGATTTAAACTTGATACGATGTTTTCAAACAAATTCATTACTTTTAGAAATGTAATGTATGTGTTCCTATCTGCAAGTATAGTCACATTAGGAGTTAGGGCTTCAACATGTGACTTTGAGGACATATTCATTCAGTCCATGACAATTACAATTGTGTGTATGTGTACAGCAATTTTGTTTTAAGTGAGAGGAGGAGAGATAGAGAGACAGACTCCCACATGTGCCCCCATCAGGATCCACCCAGAAACCCCAGTCTGGGGCAGATTTTCAAATCAACCGAGTTACTTTTAGCACCTGAGGCTGACAAGCTCAGACCAATGGAGCTATCCTCAGCCCCCAGGGCTGATGCTGAAACCAATACAGCCACTGGCTGTGGGAGCAGAAAAGAGAGAGAAGGGGAAAGAGGAAAGATGGAGAGAAGCAGATGGCTGCTTATCTTGTGTGCCCTACCTGGGAGTTGAACCCAGACATCCATATGCTGGGCTGACACTTTATCCACTGAGCCAAAAGGGCCAAAATCTTACCATTTGTGACAGCATGAATGGACCTAAAGGATATTATGCTAAGTCAAATAAGACAGAGAAAGACAAATACAGTATCATTTCACTTATATGTGGAATCTAAAGAACAATATATCCCTAATAACTAGTGAAGTTGAGCATCTTTTCATATACCTATTGGCCATTTGCATGTCTTCTTAGGAGAAGTGTCTATTCAGATCCTCTGCACATTTTTTAACTGGACTGTTTGTTTGGTATTGAAATGTATTAGTTCTTTATATATTTTTTCAAATCAAAACTATAATGAGCCTAACTAGGTGGTGGTACAGTGAATAAAGCATTGACCTGGGATGGTGAGGACCCAGGTTCGAAACCCTGAAGTTACTGGCTTGACCATAGGCTCTCCAGCTTGAGTTGAGCACAGGATTGCAGGTTTGAGCGTGAAATCATTCACATGATCCCATGGTCACTGACTTGAAACCCAAGGTCTCTGGTTTGAGCAAGGGGTCCCTAGCTTGGCTGGATCCCACCAGTAAAGGCACATATGAGAAGCAAACAATGAACAACAACTAAAGTGCTGCAACTATGAGTTGATACTTCTCATCTCTCTCCCATCCTGTCTGTCTCTCTCCCTCACTAAAAAGAAAAAAGAAAAACTGAAACTCATTAACACAGACCACAGTATGTTAGTTACCAGAGAAAAGGAAGTGAAGGAATACTAAAGGGTAAAGTGGGTAAAATATATGGTGACAAAAAATGATTTGACTTTGGGTGATGAGCGTACAAAGCAGTTTACATATTATATGGGGGAAATTTTTGTAAAGGATATGATTGTCTAACCACTATGATGTACACCTGAAATTAACTGAAAATAATATTTAAACAGTGTGAAATCATTTCCCCCTGGATATTTCTAGTACCCACTTGGTACCATACATATTTCTTACTACCTTATTGACAATCAACAGTTCAAATGCTATAAAAAACATTTACCTGAAACCTATGTACTCTTATTGATCAATGTCACCCCGTTAAATTTAATGTTATAAATAAAATTTTAAAAAACAAACAGCATGGTTCGAGCATGATAGCAGACACATTGACCAGTGGAACAGAATAGAGAGCCCAGAAATAAACTTATGCACACACGATCAACTAATATTTGACAAGGGAGCCAAGAATACTCAATGGGGAAGAAATAGTCTTTTCAATAAATGGTTTTGTGAAAACTAGATAGTCACATGCAAAAGAGTGAAAGTAGACCGCTGTCTTACACCAGCCTCAAAAATTAAGTTCAAATGGTTTAAAGACTTACGTAAGAAACTAAAACTATAAAACTCCTAGTGGAAAAGCTTCATGACATTGGTCTTGACAGTGGTTTTTGAATATGACACCAAAAGCAAAAATAAGTGGTTTTATATCAAGCCAAAATTTCTGCACAATTTAAAAAATCTGTCAACAAGTGAAAATGCAACCTATGGAACAAGAGAATATACAGTATAGGGCAAAGTCAGTTTAGAGTTTTGAGTACATAACTGAGTTTATGCTTGTATTATTTATTAATTGTATTACTTTCCATATGAACAACTATAGACCTATTTTTGCCCCATCTTGTATTTGAAAACCAGCTGCCAGATAAGGGTTTATTATCCAAAATATGTAAGAAACTTATACAACTCAACAATAAAAAGTAAATAAAACATAAAAGCAAATAATTCAATTTAGAAATGAGGAAAAAACATAAATAGGTATTTTCCAAAAAATACATACAAATAGCATAGCCAATAAGTATATTCTAAGAAGCTCAACATTACTAATCATAAAGAACTGCAAATCAAAACCAAATGAGATATTACCTCACACCTGTTAAAATGGCTAATATCAAAAGACAAGAGATAATAAATGTTGTTAAAGATGTAAAGAAAAGGCACCCTTGTACCTTGTTGATGGGAATGTAAATTGATTAGTACAAGCACTAGGAAAAACACTATGCAGGTTACTCAATAAATTAGAAATTGAGCCAGCTATCCATCAAAAGAATAAAATACCTTCCAAAAAAAGAATAAAATACTTAGAAATAAATTTATCCAAGGAAGCTAAAAGCTTATAAACTAACTACTACAAACCATTTTTTAAACAAATGGAAAGACATTCCATATCCATGCATGGGAAGACAATATTGTTAAACCATTCATACTGCACAAAATAATCTACAGATTCAACGCTATTTCTATCAAAAACACAAAAGAAAAGCTTTATGACATTGGTTATGACAATAATTTATTGACTATGACACCAAAAGCACAAACAAGAGAAAAAATTGATAAATGTAACTACATCAAAACTAAAAACTCTGTGCATCAAAGGAAAAAATCAACAGAATGGAAAAAAAATATTCTAATCATATATCTGATAAGCAGTTCATATCTAGACTATATAAAAGCTTCTAAAATTCAATAACAAAAGAATTCTAATTTTATAAAATGAGTAAAAGACTTGAATATTCTGTAATTTCATATGGTAATTACAGATGGATGTTAAATAGTGATTATTTTGCAATATATACAAATATTGAATCATGATGTCATACACCTGAAACTAATGTTATATGTCAATTATACCTCAATAAAAAAGTATTTTTTAAATGGTCAAAGGACTTGAATAGACATTTCTCCAAAGAAGTATACAAATGACCAATAACTATATAAGAAGGTGCTTAACATTTCTAGTCATTAGAGAAATGCAAATCAAAACCATAATGAAATAACATCTCATACCCTTTAGAATGGCCACTATCAAAATTGAAAAAATGAACCTGACCTGTTGTGGCACAGTGGGTAAAGTGTAGACTTGGAATTCTGAGATCACAAGTTTGAAACCCCAGTCTTGCCCAGTCAAGGTACATACAAGAAGCAACCACTATGAGTTGATGCTTCCCAGTCTTCTCCACCTCCTCTCTGTATCCTCTTTCTTAAAAAATCAATAAATAAAATTTTTCTCTAAAAAAGAATTTAAAAAATTTATTTTAAAAAATAAAATGAAGAATCAGGCCTGACCTGTGGTGGCGCAGTGGATAAAGCGTCGACCTGGGAACACTGAGGTCGCCAGTTCAAAACCCTGCACTGGTCTGGTCAAGGCACATATGGGAGTTGATGCTTCCAGCTCCTCCCCCCTTTCTCTCTTTCTCTCTCTCTCTCTCTCACTCTTTGTCTCCTCTCTAAAATGAATAAAATAAAAATAAAATAAAAAAACATAAAAAATAAAATGAAGAATCAGAAAATACCAAGTGTTGTCAAGGATTTGGAGAAACTAGAACTCTGTGTGCTTTTTGCAAGAGTATAAAAGAGTACAGCTACTATGTAAAGCAA
Source organism: Rhynchonycteris naso (assembly GCA_037038555.1). Classification (NCBI taxonomy): domain Eukaryota; kingdom Metazoa; phylum Chordata; class Mammalia; order Chiroptera; family Emballonuridae; genus Rhynchonycteris; species Rhynchonycteris naso. The sequence continues at coordinate 81,439,324 of CM073000.1, forward strand.
TTGGTGGTTCCTCAGAAAATTAAAATTAGAATTACTATATGATCCAGTAATCCTACTTATAGGTATATATTCTAAGTAATTGAAAGCATGATATCAAAGAGATATTTGCATACTGATGTTCACTGCAGTGTTATGCACATTAGCCAAGAGGGAGAAACATCTCAAATGTCATGTTTATCAATACATGAATAAATGACTATGTGGTACATAACAAAAAGGCATATGATTCTACTTATACAAGGTATCTAAAGTACTCAAGAAACAGAAAACAGAGGGTGGTTGCCAGAAACTGGAAGGAAGGAAATAAGTAGCTGTTGTTCAATGGGTATAGTTTCAGTTTTGCAAGATGAAAAAATCATAGAGATTTTTTCATAACAATGTGAGTATAGTTTACTAAACTGTACACTTAAAAACAGTTATGATGATAAATTGTTTTAGATTAAAATTTTATTTATTTATTTATTTACTTACTTACTTATTTATTAGAAAGAGAGGTACAAGGAAGGAGAGAAATGAGAAGCATTAACTTGTAGTTATGGCACTTTAGTTGTTCACCGATTACCTTTTATGCATGCCTTGACCTGGGGTGCTCCAGCTGAATCAGCCACTCCTTGCTCAATCCAGCAACCTTGGGCTCAAGCTAGCGACTTTTGGGCTCAAGTTTGCAACCATGGGATCAGGTTGATGATCCCACGCTCAAGTTGGTGAGCCTGCACTCAAGCCTGATGAACCCAGACTCAAGCTGGCAACCTCAGGGTTTTGAACCTGAGGCCTCAACATCCCAGGTCAATGCTCTATCCACTGCACCACCACTGGTCAGGCTAATTAAAATTTTAATGAAAAAGAGAAATAAAGAAAACAAAAGTACCTGTTCAGCTTTTGAGTTGATCACCACCAAATGAGCCCCCATGGAAACACAGATCTCCTCACTGTCACTCCAAATATTCTCTTCAGTAGAAATGAAGTAGCAGCTGGAACCAAAAGCTTTCCAAGTACTTGGGCAGCATCCCCAGTTTTTCCCTATGTTTCATGAAAGAGAAGAGTGAGTGCAAGACAGGACAAATAAGATTAAAGAGGCAAGTTCTGTACATGTGAAATTCAAAGGATCTGAGGCTGTTTTCCAGAGATGGATTTTTTAATTTATGTATTTACTGTTCCTTAAATTATATAATTTGAGGCGATAGAATTGCTTTTAAATAAACATTCCTTAACATTAAGTCCTCAATATTTACTAAGGTTTACTTGCAGAATTCTTCTGTAATTTTTTTTTTGCCAAAAAATCACTATCAATGGTTTTTCTCCTGTTCTTTATGTTCCTTATATATAAGATATGCCAAGTTCTATTAAAGTAACAAATGACTAATAAAGGTGTTTCTGGAATGCCAGTTCTACTTCATAATCTTGGATAAGCCACAAACCTCAGGTTTTTAAGATGAAAATGCTGATTATTCATAGTGTGATTATGAGAATTAGAATTATGCTTTATTAGAATTCTAGCTCCACCATTTATTATGCCTTTGGGAAAATTACATAACCTCCCTGAGCCTTACTTATTTCATCTTTAAAATGGAAATAACAACCGTACCAAACTCAAAGAAAAACTGAATCATATAATATGTGCCAAGTATTTTAAAAGATTTTTAACATGGAATAATAACTCATAAATGTTGCCTATTACTAACTTTTACACACCATTAAGCATGTAAGAGTTTTAAAAATTATCAGTTTTCTTTCTTTTCCTCTTAAAAACACGTTTGCCACTCTCCTAGAATTAAAAACATCTCTAGCGAACTATATATAAACTCACTGACATATTTTGATTATATATGTGTTTATGCATATATAAGTTTAACACATATACATGTATACCTAAATAATAAGTTGCTTTGATTTGTTGAGTTTTAAATCTTTTAAAAAATATTATAATATATGTGGTCTTCTTGGCTTAATATTTTATTCCACATTGTTAAGATTCTTTTAAGTTGTTATATGTAACTCTTTTATTTTTTAATGTTATTACATAATTAAATAGTAAATAATAAGAAACAATCAATAGAATTATTCTTCCTTTTATAATACTATAATGTAAATAAAATATATAGACCATATTTATATCATTTTAATATTGGCTACTTTTAGAAATGTATCTGAATTATGCATTGTGTTCATTATTAGAGATTGCTTTCCATAATATTTTTTTTATTATTTCATGCATTTAATATTTAAATAAGAACAATAAAAGAGGTACACAATACTAGATTATAAAAAAGTTTTAAAATATTAATGAAAAAATATTAAATAATACCTGACAATAAAACAAAACAAGTTGTCACCCGTTAGTTGTTTTGCATTTTTTCTCTTTATGTTATAGGTTTGTTTATTGAAGTAACAAATGTGAAGGAATTAAAATGTAATATTAAAACAAAGGTATAATGAGTTTTATAAAATGAATAAATAAATATTACAAGCATAGTTCTGTCAAATTTTTTCACCAATGGATGGAAGGAACATTACTACAGGCACTTAGAGTATGCTGTTGCACAGATGAACATTAAAAAAGAGTAAGGAATGTAAATTTGTGATTTTCACATTGGGTGGCTGCCCAGGCACCCACCTTGGAGAGAACCCTGATTACATGTGCCATTTTAACAGCCAGTTCGCCAAACTCCACAAAAAATTAGGTATCGATTCTGTCAAACCGGTGCGAACCAGCTGAATCCCACCACTGCATCAGGCCCTAGGTCAAGGCTTCTGTTTGCCCAGAATGTGACTGTATTAATTATAAAAAGGTCCTCTGTCAGGACCAGCAGATCAGAAAAAGAAAGGCACCACTTTCTCAAGGGTGAGAAAGGCTCACATCTTACTCAGCAGAAAGCAGGCTGGCTATCAGCCACTCCCCTACCTTTGAGTGTCACACAAACTGCACATCCATGTCAGGCAGCCCTGGCTGAAGCAACACTTCTGTTTCCTTCTACACTTATTCCATAATACTTTTTAAAGTGTGCATTAACATATTTTAATTTAAAACATCTGATTTGACTGTTTTGATGGTGGGCATTGGTTTTCTCAGTTATGTGTGGTGAACATTTTTCTTATGTTGAATATGCTAAATCTCTGGCTTCAAGGTTGACAAAACTACTGAAAGCTGTGATGAATGGACTTATTTGTCCAAAAGATATAATGACATTAACAATGTTTTATTTTCCTCCCAATTGTGCTGGAAATAATGAGTTAATCAAGGTGCTTTGTAAGTATCAAAGAAGTGTAATTAAAAGTTATTTGAGGGAGCAAGATGGCGACGGAGTAGGCGGACGTACCAACTTCCAACTCCCAGAACCAAAGTGGATTACAACTCAATTTTAAGAACCATCACCTGGATAAACCAACTTTGAACAAAACTAAGTGGACTCTTCAACCAAGGAACACAGAAGAAGCCACATTGAGACTGGTAGGAATAGCGAAAACGCGAAGAGGGCTGCCCAGCTCCCCGGAGCAAACGGCAGCCCGGAGAGACCCGTGTGGCGGGAGGAGATTTTGGCGGAGAGGGAGGGACCTGGGTCCCAGGAACCAAGCCCCAGCCTGCAGTCCCAGAACCAAGAGGAGACGTTTGGACAGTTTTGAGCTGTGAAACAAGTGAGGGAGCTCCCAGGCCTACAGTGTGGAGTATTAGGTCCCTTCCTACTCTGCTGAGGGCTGCTTAAGGTTTTGGGGCGGCAGGACGCTGAAAGGCGGTTCTGTCGGCGTGGGCAGAGGCCAGGCCGGTGGGAGATCGGTCTAGCCCAGAGGGTCGGAGGGTAAGCGCGAGAGCGGTCCGGAAGCTGCGGGCCCGCCTTTAATCCCACTTACGGGGACAAAGAGGGAGGCCAGGAACAGGCAGGCCCTGCGCAAGCCGGCCCTGACCGCGGGGACCGGGCTAGGACCAGGGACGGGCAGGGGCTCGTGGCTGAGCTGACGCTAGCAGTCCGCCCCCCCCCCCCCCCCCGGCGCCCGCCGGAGAAACAGCGGTTGGCCAGTATACGTGCGCGAGCGGGCTCCGAGCGCGGGAACGGGGTGGACCCTGAGACAGGCGGAGGCTCGCAGCTGAGCCCACGCTATTATCCCCATCCGGCCGGAGAAACCCCGGATAGCGTTAATACGTGCACGAGCGGGCTCCGAACGCGGGGGCGGGGTAGAGTCCGGGACGAGCGGAAGTACGCAGCTCGGCGGAAGCCAGCAAACACGCCCGCCCCAATAAATCTTGGTTTCCGACCCTGCGCAAAGGGCCCTGGCCTCGAGGGCGGGGCTAAAGCTCCTGACGGGCAAAAGCTTACAGCTGAGAGCACGTCAAAAGCCCCGCCTAACCCGCTGAACTGTAGCGAGCAGGCTCCGACTGCTGGTTCTGGGCGGAAGTCCGGAAATAGGCTGGGTCCGCAGCTGAGGAAAGGTGCTCGCCTCTACCCTTGGTGCTAATCTTGTGGCTTCAGTGACAGCCCCTCCCACGGAGGAGAGGCAGAAATCACAGCAAAAGCCACAGTGGGCCGGCGCTGGCAACGCTCATACCCAACCACCCTAGGCGCCGGCAGAGGGGGTGGGGGGCCTGCAGATAGACCACACCTAGAGAACACAAAGGCAACACCTACTGGACTCCAGTGGCCACAACTTGCTTATACACAGAAAAAATGGGCAGGCAGAGGAATGCAAACCAAATCAATCAAGAGAAATCCCCAGAGAAGGACCTGAATGAACCAGATATAACCAAATTACCAGAAGCAGAATTTAGAATAATGATAGTTAGGATGTTCAAAGAAATTAGAGCAACAATGGATAGTCATTATGAACACCTAAATAAAGAGATAACAAGTATAAAAAATGAAATTGAAATAATAAAAAAGAATCAGACAGAAATGACAAATACAGTATCAGAACTGAAGACCACAATGGAAGGAATTAAAAGCAGGATGGATGACGCTGAGGATCGAATAAGCGAGTTAGAGGACACAATAAACAAAGGCACAGAAGCAGAGAAGAAAAAGGAAAAGAGACTTAAAAAATGTGAGGAAACTCTAAGGGAGCTTTGTGACAACATGAAGAGAAACAACATTCGCATCATAGGGGTGCCTGAAGAAGAGGAGAGAGGACAGGAAATGGAAACTTTGTTCAATCAAATTATAGCAGAAAACTTTCCTAAATTAAGGCTGGGAAACACTCCACACATTCAAGAAGCACACAGAACTCCATTAAGGAGAAACCCAAAAAAATCTACACCAAGACACATCATAGTTAAAATACCAAAGCTAATGGATAAAGAAAAAATTTTAAAAGCTGCTAGAGAAAAAAAGACTATCACCTACAAAGGAGCCCCCATAAGGATGACATCGGACTTCTCAACAGAAACACTTGAGGCCAGAAGGGAATGGCAAGAAATAATCAAAGTAATGCAGAACAAGAACCTACAACCAAGACTACTTTATCCAGCAAGGCTAACGTTTAAAATTGAAGGAGAAATAAAGAGCTTCCCAGAAAAAGAAAGCCTCAAGGAATTCATAAAAACCAAACCAATTCTGCAAGAGGTACTAAGGGGCCTCTTGTGAACAGTTTAAAGGGAGGAAAGAATAGAGCAAAAGAAGAATACAGCTTTAAAGAATAAAATGGCAATAAACAACTACATATCAATAATAACCTTAAATGTAAATGGATTAAATGATCCAATCAAAAGACATAGGGTAGCTGCATGGATAAAGAAACAGGACCCATACATATGCTGTCTACAAGAGACACACCTTAAAATAAAAGATGTTCATAGACTGAAGGTAAAAGGATGGAAAAAAATATTTCATGCAAATGGAAATGAAAAAAAAGCAGGGGTAGCAATACTTATATCAGACAAAATGGACTTTAAAACAAAGGCTGTAGTAAGAGATAAAAGAGGACACTACATAATGATAAAGGGAACAATTCAACAGGAAGATATAACTATTGTAAATATCTATGCACCAAATATAGGAGCCCCGACATACATAAAGCAGACTTTGATGGATATAAAGGGCGAGATTAACAGCAATACTATCATAGTAGGGGATTTCAATACCCCTCTAACAACACTGGATAGATCCTCAAGAAAGAAAATTAATAAAGAAACAGCAGACTTAAAGGAGACACTAGATCAACTTGATTTAATAGATATCTTCAGAACTTTTCACCCTAAAGCAGTAGAATATACATTCTTCTCAAGCGCTCATGGTACGTTTTCTAGGATAGACCACATGTTAGGACACAAAAATGGTCTCAATAAATTTAAGAAGATTGAAATCATATCAAGCATTTTCTCTGATCACAATGCCATGAAACTAGAAATTAACCACAAAAGAAAAACTGAAAAATACTCAAACACTTGGAAACTAAATAGCTTGTTATTAAATAATGAATGGATTAACAATGAGATCAAAGAAGAAATAAAAAAGTTTCTAGAAACAAATGATAATGAGCATACATCAACTCAAAATTTATGGGACACAGCAAAAGCAGTTCTGAGAGGGAAGTTTATTGCACTACAGGCATATCATAAGAAGCTAGAAAAAGCTCAAATAAGCAACTTGACCCTGCATCTAAAAGAACTAGAAAAACAACAACAAATAAAACCCAAGACAAGTAGAAGAAAGGAAATAATAAAGGTCAGAGCAGAAATAAATGACATAGAGGCTAAGGAAACAATACAAAGGATCAATGAAACAAGAAGCTGGTTCTTTGAAAAGGTAAACAAGATTGATGAACCTTTAACTAGACTCACCAAGAAAAAAAGAGAGAGGACTCAAATAAATAAAATTAGAAAGGACAGTGGAGAAATAACAACTGACACAACAGAAATACAAAGCATTGTAAGAAAATACTATGAAGAACTCTATGCCAAAAAATTAGACAATCTTGGTGAAATGGACAAATTTCTTGAATCATATAACCTTCCAAAAATCAATCTGGAAGAATCAGAACACCTAAACAGACCAATTACAGCAAATGAGATCGAAACAGTTATCAAAAAACTCCCAAAAAAGAAAAGTCCTGGGCCTGATGGCTTCACAAGTGAATTCTATCAAAAATTCAAAGAAGAACTAACTCCTATTCTCCTCAAGCTATTTCAAAAAATTCAAGAGGAAGGGAGAATTCCAAACTCCTTTTATGAGGCGAGCATAATTCTGATCCCAAAACCGGGCAAAGACAACACAAAGAAAGAAAATTATAGGCCTATATCCCTGATGAATTTAGACGCTAAAATTCTCAACAAAATATTAGCCAACTGGATCCAGCAATATATGAAAAAAATCATACACCACGATCAAGTGGGATTTATTCTGGAGAGGCAAGGCTGGTTCAATATTCGCAAATCAATCAATGTGATTCACCACATAAACAAAAGGAAGGACAAAAATCACATGATAATCTCAATAGATGCAGAAAAGGCATTTGATAAAATCCAGCACCCATTCATGCTCAAAACTCTCAGTAAAGTGGGAATACAGGGATCATTCCTTAACATGATAAAGGCCATCTATGATAAACCGACAGCAAACATCATACTAAATGGACAAAGATTAAAAGCAATCCCCTTAAGATCAGGAACCAGGCAGGGTTGCCCACTTTCACCACTCTTATTCAACATAGTTCTGGAAGTCCTAGCTACAGCAATCAGACAAGAAGAAGAAATAAAAGGCATACAAATTGGAAAAGAAGAAGTAAAACTGTCATTATTTGCAGATGATATGATATTGTATATTGAAAACCCTAAAGTCTCAGTCAAAAAACTACTGGACCTGATAAATGAATTCAGCAAGGTGGCAGGATATAAAATTAATACTCAGAAATCAGAGGCATTTCTATACACCAACAATGAAATATCAGCAAAAGAAATTAAGGAAACAATACCCTTCACTATTGCAGCCAAAAAAATAAAGTACCTAGGAGTAAATTTAACCAAGGAGGTTAAGGACTTGTACTCAGAAAATTATAGAACATTGATAAAAGAAATCAAGGAAGATACAAACAAGTGGAAGCACATACCGTGCTCATGGCTAGGAAGAATAAACATCATTAAAATGTCTATACTACCCAAAGCAATTTATAAATTCAATGCAATACCAATTAAAATACCAATGACATACTTCAAAGATATAGAACACATATTCCAAAAATTTATATGGAACCAAAAAAGAACACGAATAGCCTCAGCAATCTTAAAAAGAAAAAATAAAGCAGGAGGTATCACTCTTCCTGATATCAAGGTTTACTACAAGGCCATTATACTCAAGACAGCCTGGTACTGGCATAAGAACAGGCACATAGATCAATGGAACAGAACAGAGAACCCAGAAATAAACCCACAGCTTTATGGACAACTGATATTTGACAAAGGAGGAAAGAACATACAATGGAGTAAAGACAGCCTCTTTAACAAATGGTGTTGGGAAAATTGGACATCTACCTGCAAAAAAATGAAACTAGACCATCAACTTACACCATTCACAAAAACAAACTCAAAATGGATAAAAGACTTAAATGTAAGCCGTGAAACCATAAACATCTTAGAAGAAAACATAGGCAGCAAGCTCTCCGACATCTGTAGCAGCGGTATATTTGCCGATTTATCTTCATGGGCAACTGAAATAAAAGGCAGGATAAACAAATGGGACTATATCAAACTAAAAAGTTTTTGCACAGCTAAAGACAATAGGAACAGAATAAAAAGACAAACCACACAATGGGAGAACATATTTGACAGCACATCTGATAAGGGGTTAATAACTAAAATTTATAAAGAACTTATAAAAAGCAACACCAGGAAGACAAACAACCCAATCAAAAAATGGGCAAAAGAAATGAATAGAAATTTCTCCAAAGAGGACATACAGATGGCCAATAGGCATATGAAAAAATGCTCAACATCACTAATCATTAGAGAAATGCAAATTAAAACCACAATGAGATATCACCTCACACCAGTCAGAATGGCACTTATCAGCAAAACAACACAGAATAAGTGCTGGCGAGGATGTGGAGAAAAGGGAACCCTTCTGCACTGCTGGTGGGAATGCAGACTGGTGCAGCCACTGTGGAAAACAGTTTGGAGATTCCTCAGAAAATTAAAAATCGAACTGCCTTTTGACCCAGCTATCCCACTTTTAGGAATATACCCTAAGAACACCATAGCACTGTTCGAAAAGAAGAAATGCGCCCCCATGTTCGTGGCAGCATTGTTCACAATAGCGAAGATCTGGAACCAGCCCAAGTGTCCGTCAGAAGACGAGTGGATTAAAAAGCTATGGTACATATATACTATGGAATACTACTCAGCCATAAGAAACGATGACATCGGATCATTTATAACAAAATGGATGTACCTTGATAACATTATACGGAGTGAAATAAGTAAATCAGAAAAAAAGAAAAACTGAGAACAGCACGATTACATACATAGGTGGGACATGAAAGTGAGGGTATGAGACATGGACAAGAGAGTGGTGGTTATGGGATGGGGGGAGGGAGGGAAGAATGGGATAGGGAGGAGGGGAGGGACGCAGGGAAAACCAGATTGAAGGTGACAGAGGACAATTTGACTTTTGGTGATGGGTATGCAACACAATTGAATGATAAGATAACCTGGAGATGTTTTCATTGTACATATGTACCCTGATTTATGGATGTCACCCCATTAGAATTAATAATAATAAAATATATATATATATAAAAAAAAAAAAAAAAAGTTATTTGAGCCTGACCAGGTGGTGGCACAGTGAATAGAGCATCGAACTGAGACTCAGAGGATCTAGGGTTGAAACCTGGAGGTCACCGGCTTGAGCATGGGTTCACCAGCTTGAGCATGGGTGGCTGGTTTGAGCATAAGACCTTAGATATGACTCCATGGTCACTGGTTTGAGCCCAAGGTCACTGGCTTGAGTAAGGGGTCACTTGCTCTGCTGTAGCCTCCTGGTCAAGGCATATATGAGAAAGCAATCAATGAACTTAGGTGCCACAATGAAGAATTGATGCTTGTCATCTCTCTCCCTTTCTTCCTGTCTGTCCCTCTCTCGGTCTCTGTCTCTCTCTGTCTCTATCACAAAAGAAAGTCACTTTTGATAAGACTTATAAAATCCTTTTATTGATATAATTCCCAGAAATTGAAAAAGCAAATGATTATTGACTGAGAAACAACAAACCTTTTGCAAATGATTCCATTTATTATTTTTTATACTCAATAATATTGAAGAATTACCTAACCAAATTCCCAGTAAACAGATTATAATAAAGAATTTTTAATTTTTACATTGATTTGAGACAGAGAGAGAGAAAGAGGAAGAGAGAGAGGAAGAAAAGGGAGAAAAAGAGAGAGAAACTTCAACTCATTCTTTCATTTAGTTGTGTAGTCATTGACTGCTTCTCCTATATGCCCTGACCAGGGATCAAACCCGTGACCTTGGTGCCCAAGAAGAATGCTTTATTTCACTGAGCCACTAGGCCAGAGCCCAAATCACCTCTGATACTAGATCACTGTATGGGTTTTGGCAAATAACTAAAAAAAAAACTGGTGATAATCTAACAGAGCACCTTCTAGTCTATTAATTTATTTAGATAACTAAGATTTATCATATTGTGTCACTAAAGTAAAAAACAAGAATAGAATTGATGTTGAATTCTACCCCATTCTAATAATAATATTATTTAATAGTAGGCACATCTGATTGTATTTTTTAAGTCTTTTTGTCTCATTAAAAAATGAGTTTCCAGCCTGACTGGTGGTGGTGCAGTGGATAGAGCATATACCTGGGACAGTGGCCCCAGGTCCAAAACCCCGAGTTTACCAGCTTCAGCACAAACTCACCAGCTCGATCAAGGGGTCACTGGCTCAGCTTGAACCCCTGCAACCCTCTCAAGGCATATATTAAAAACAATTAATGAGCAAATAAAATGACACATCTACAAAATGATGTTTTTCATATCTCTCTCTTTCTCTCCCTCTTTCAAAAAAAGGGGTTTTCAATAGTTTTCTTTTATTAGTAATAATTTATAAAAATTTATCTTAAATTTGTAATGTTTTGAATATAGTATTCTGATAATAATTTTAATAAGTCAATTTAGAAGAAATTTTATCACACTTAAAGTTTTATATTTTATAGGAAATAAAAATATTAGATATATTCTTACTTATATATCTTAGCAGATGGGGAAGTGTTGTGTAAATTTAGTCCAAGGGGGAGAAAGAATGATCTAAGACACATGACTGTTTAATAGTACATGCTTTTCTTCTCCTTTTTTTTTATACTCATGATGAGAGTGGAATAACAATTTGTAATAGTATTTAGACATCAGTAGGATACAATTTAAAAACAGGTGTAACAGTTTTGTTTTTAAATGTTAGTATTTATTATGTTCCGGAAATCAAAACTTTTGCTTCCATTTTGTGATGAAAAATTTTAGATGTAAAATTAAATTGTATAATGAGGTACATGGTTTTTCAAAATCTTTATGGGGGCTGACAAGCAAGAGAGTTCAAAGACCACAGGTGTATGCAGAGCACAAGCTTATTGAAGAAACTGACTTTACTCATGTTTCTAATGTCTCAACACTGACAGGGACTGAGTGGGAAACAAAGTAAGAAAGATAAATGTGGCTTTCAACTCTATTTTAACTTCAATCAAAATGGAAATTTTGTGTTTGGACTTTTAACTTTTCATTGTAATCATAATTTGAAAGGATATTCTTAAAATCTGAGCACGTTAATTTGCTGACATGGTATTATATAAACTAATTTTGTTATATAAGCTTATCTGTAACTTGAATTATTTGTATTGTACAGCTTAAAGGGCTATGATATCAGGTTGGATATATTTAGGGAGTAAAATGCCAGATGGATTTGGGGTTAATTTAATTAACCTTCATCTTGTCTCATTCATTTCAGAGCATTCTGGAACATTCTGAAGGCAAAGGCTAAAGTACCCATTGCTGCTTCCAGGCAGTAAGTAGTCTTTAAAACTCTCATTGTTGTTACAGGAATGCCTCCAAATGGCAGTAAAAAGATAATATTTATACAATTATGCTTTTCTCCCCAGAAGTGCCAGCTCCACAATTGTTTGACCAAAAAACTTCAATGAGACAAGAAAACACTACATCAGAGAGAATAAAGAAAATCATTCCTCACCACCTCCATGTTCCATGTTCTTACCAAATACAAAAATAAAAAATGATTCTAACATCTCATAGAAATAGAAACTTTATTCTCTTTTTACTTCTCATAAATTTTTCCATAAAAGCAAAGGAGTGAATTATTTAGTTCTTGAAATACCAAGAGTCTGGAATCTATTTGTGTTTCTTTAGTTGGAAGGAATAAGGCCAAAAAGACCATTACAAACATGCACTTTGCCTTTCTTTGGCATTTCTTACTATACATAGTTCAAGGAAAACCATGACTCTGAATTCAACTCTCCCAACTCTCCACATATGAAGGTACCAGCATCACAATTTAAAGTAAGGACAGTCTCCTCCTGAGCCATGTTCTAACATCCAAATTGACTAGTAATAAGGCTGATACTTGAAATGAAAATGGGTGTTATTAACTAGGAACCTTAGATAACAAAAAGAAATTTTATCTAAACGATAACAGTAAGGACAATTTGAAACCAAAACTTTTATGAATAAATTCCATAATTGGCTTGAGCAGATGGCATGGTGTATGTTGATAACACTTATTGATCTCAAGAAGTCTGGAGGAGGAATTGTTTTGAGGGCAAATCTAGCACCTGACATGAGCATGTAAGTTTACAGATATAATAAAGATGTCTAAGCAAATACTATATTAAAAAGAAAAATAGAACAAAGAAAACAAACTCAATCCTGCCCTCTCTCTGGTTAAGAATTATAGCACCTTACCTGTCACTCTTGTCCCTTCATTGAAGCAGGTTAGACTTAAATGATATGAACGTAATTCAGACAGCTTTCTGTCAGTTTTGCCATATGTAAAATGGTAAGTCACTGTAGAGAAAAAAGGATTAGTATCCATCCATTCTTTTGCTATAAAACCGATGCTCTATAAATCTGTGCCAGGTAGGTTTCCCTCCAACTGCCATCATTTTTTCTCTGTTCAAACTCAATAAAGACCATGTTCAATCACTGCTTGTCTGCATTCATTTATTGTGTTTGTTTATAGGCATACACTTTTTGTTGTTTGTACTTTCCCATTAAAATTTCAACTCTATATTCTAGGATAGAGATTCCATCTCTTTCTTACATCAGTTAATCACAAACACCTAGAACAGTGACCATCACAAAATAATGTATAGATATCTTTTTACCTAGTAGCTGTCTACCTCTCCTTAATTTTTATGATCATGAAGCAAGCCTGCAGATTGTTTTTATATTTCTAAAATTTCTGATTGCTGGTAGTTACAGTAAATAGAAACCAAGAGGAACCTTTAAACATTTAGAGACATTTTTGTCTCAAATAAACATTAAATTTTATGTTCAAGGATGTGCTCATTGAGCAAGAACTGTTCTCTCTTGGATCCTGAATTGATTCTTCACTCATTTCTGTATTGGTCTTCTACTATTAAAACTCAATACTGTCAAACCTTTCTATCTTTCTCTTTGCCTATGCCTTGGAGTCCTGAATATCTGCTTCTTCTTGATTAATAAATTAACTGTTCTTAAACCTTCTCTCTTGCACTTGACCAAGAAAAGTAAAGCAGATTCTGACTTTGATATTAATTATTTGTGTATTAGTAAAGGCTATTAGATGTATTTATGTCTCAACGGAACTTCAAACACAGCTCATTTGGCACATGATGTCACTTTCATTTCCTTCCAGACTATTTAATAACTATATTTAATCACCTTATCAGTGAATAAAATAAAATTAGAGACAAAAATAAGTTTGAGATTTCTTACAAAATATACTTGAAATATTTATTTAGAGGCAAATGGAACAGAAGAGAATTATTTTATTCTTTTACATCTCCAATATTTCATTTGAATACTTTTCTCCTTATATTAAAAATACTCCCACAAGAATATCAAAGAAGCTATTCTAAAGTATTATGATTATTAAAGTAATTATAATTGCATTTTCAATAGAGGGCTTGTGTAAATAGAAAGCATGTGATCACTAGTGAATTATGTAGTGGAAGATGGTGTCTTAGAGGATGACTACAATTAACATACATCCATATGTGAGGTCATTATTGGGAATATACTAATAAAACTAAGTGAAATATATCTAGAATCACAGTCAATTATCAAAAAAAATGGAGGAAGAGGAGAGAGAAGAGGAGGAAGTGGTAGAGAAGAAACATAGGAGAAGAAAGAGGAGGAGAAGGAGAAATCAAGAAAAGCATGGCATTCTAAGTAACAGCTAACATATTAATGGAGTAAAGAAGAATACACCTTAGGAAATCTTTATAGAACATGATAGGGAAAGGAAACAAAAGAGTGGCACTTCAGTGAAGAACTTACCTATACAACTCACAATGAAACAAGCACAGAGGAGTGCTATAGAAATCACAGCAACAAACCAGAGCTTCACTTGAAACCACCGTATTGCTTTCTCTGTCAGAAAGGTATGACAAATGCAATTACCAAAAGATTAGGAATCCAAAGTTCCTAAAAAGCTTAAAGCAATGAAGAAACTAGATGAAGAATCTCAGATTAATTAAAAACCTAAAATAAGAAGAGAGCTAAGAAATTCCCTCAGAATAAATGACCAGGTTGTATCTCTGAAGTCCTAAATAATCTGGCCAAAACTTATTCTTAATCAACGTAATTTCTACTTCCTTTTCCTTTCTTTTTCAATATTATATTCACCCATGGATTCCCCATTTATCTCAAAACATCACATTTTGTCTCTCACTTTTCATAACACTGTATTAATATTTGGTATCTTATTCTGTCAAGTACTTCTATCTCTAAGGAATTATTCTTTTTTTCTAACTTCTCATGACTGCTATGGTGGTCCAATCTCTATTCCCTTCAATCTGTCCATTGTCTTCCTTTTCTCTCCAGATAACTCATCATTGCATCACACACATATACTTTTCTTTCTGGAATTAAGAAAAAGAATGCTCACCTCTACTTTGACGTTGACTTTCTTGCACCATTATGTGAGCTCTCTGTGTTCAGAAGGCCCAGGAGCCTCTTACTTTTCTCAGTCTTTCTGAAGATGTTACCCAGAGCCTTGGCTTCATTCAAAAAGGTCAGAAATTAGAGACAGTTAACACTTTGCTGAGGCTAAGAGACTTCCAATGGAAAGTATAACTCAAAAGGAGAAGTTGTGGTTTAGACTAAAGTTGCCAATGATTTTAAAACATCAGAAAATATAAAAGAGGAAGTGGAGAAACATACCCAAACAATTCATGAAAACTGTTAGGAATTTTTGGATCATTAATTCAGTTTCTGACATGAAATTTCTCTCTCTGATTCCTATTCATTCTGGAATACAATAATAGAAAATTTTATATACCCTAAGAGAAATTTATTTGTAGGCCCTAATTAATTTCAGTGCTCACTAGCAAACCCTTACATTGAATTTTATATAAGTTTAATCCATGTGTTAAACAGTGTCCTAGGAAGTGAGCAAAAGTCTGATTGAATAGATATGACCTATAAAATATGTTAATATAGTAAATCACTTAAAGACCCATGGACATGGTTCAGAAATGTGATTGCAAAATGGAAGGTTCTAGAATTTACCCACAAAAGTAGCTAAGCATTCTTTTTTTTATTTTTTTTTTAGTGAGAGAGAGAGACACAGACACAGACAGAGAGAGACATAGACTGGGAGGGAGAAAGATGAGAAGCATCAACTCATAGTTTGCAGCACTGTAGTTGTTTTTGATTGCTTCTCATACGTGCTTTGACTGGGGGGCTCCAGCCAACCCAGTGACCCCTTGCTCAAGCCTTGGGCACAAGCCAGCAACCTTGGGCTCAAGCCAGCAACATTGGACTTCAAGAAAGAGACTTTTGGGCCTGACCTGGCGCAGTGGATAAAGCGTCGACCTCGGAGACCTCGGAACACTGAGGTTGCCAGTTCAAAACCCTGCACTGGTCTGGTCAAGGCACATATGGGAGTTGATGCTTCCAGCTCCTCCCCCATTTCTCTCTCTCTCTCTCTCTCTTTCTCTCTCTCTCTCTCTCTCTCTCTCTTTCTCTCACTCTGTGTCTCCTCTCTAAAATGAATAAAATAAAAATAAAAAATTTAAAAAAATTAAAAAAAAAAAAAGAAAGAGACTTTTGGGCTCAAGCCAACAACCATGAAGTCATGTCTATGATCCCACGCTCAAGTCAGCAACCCCATGCTCAAGCTGGCGAGCCCACACTCAAGCTGGTGAGTCTACACTCAAGCCAGATGAGCCAGTGCCCAAACTGGCAACCTCAGGATTTCAAACCTGAGTTCTCAGAATCCCATATCGATGCTCTATCCACTGTGGCACCACCTGGTCAGGTTAGTTAAACATTCGCAATGCATCAAGACCAGTATTGAGCTGAGATTAGTAAAAATCTTATAATCTTCCTGATTAGATGAGAGAAAGCTTGAAGTTGTATAACATCAGGGGCAGGCATTATGAATTACTTGTCATTACTCAAGGGCTTGAGAATCTTACTTGACATGAAGTCTCTAGAATGTAGACCTTTCTATTAACATAAAAAACATCTCCACATTCTCATGTGACAGTCTTGAATACAAGAAAAATATACTATGGCTAAATAAATATTGAGCTCAACAAGCTTTTTGTTATAGCTAATCATGAAATATAACTTTTTAAATTTATTTATTCATTTTAGAGAAGAGAGAGAATGAGAGTGAGAGATAGAGAGAGAGAGAAAGGGGGGGAAGAGCAGGAAGCATCAACTCCCATATGTGCCTTGACCAGACAAGTGCAGGGTTTTGAACCAGCGACCTCAGCATTCCAGGTTAACACTTTATCCACTGTGCCATCACAGGTCAGGTCGCTAATCATGAAATAGATATTGAAGACAATTAAAAACCTAGTGGCCCTGGCCAGTGGCTCATTGGATAAAGCATCAGCCCAACATATGATGTCCTGGGTTTGATTCCCAGTTAGGGCACATAGGAGAAGTGACCATCTGCTTCTCACCCCTTCCCGTTCCCCCTTCTCTCCCTCTTCCCCTCCCACGGCCAGTGGCTCAACTGGTTCAAGTGTTGGACTTGGGTGCTGAAGATAGCTGAGTTAATCCAATCACATTGGCCTCGGATGCTAAAAATAGCTCAGTACTCAAGCATTGGCCCCAAACCAGGTTGCCAAGTAGATCCCAGTTGTCGCACATGCAAGAGTCTGCCTCACTATCTCCCCTCCTCTTCCTGAAAAAAATTAATTAAATTGAAAAAATAAAACTCAGAAAATTATGCCTAGGGTTGGTTTGAGATGCAACTAGTCATACATAAAAGGGGAAGTGATTATAAAATATCATCATCTGTTTCCAGTATCTCTGAAAAACGAAGAAACACAAACTAAGGATTGAGTCACTTGCTAGTCCTATAAAAAAAAAAAAAACATTCTCTTTAGCAATGTACAGAAAAAACAATTTAAAGACTTCTTTGCTTCCTTATTCATCTAATCATGTTCTGATCCTGACCACTGGCAACCATTTGCTCTATTCTCTTTGCCTGTTTCCATTCTTTTGTTCTATGTAAATTTCTAGATTGCTACCAGCAAACTTCTGAATGGTAGTAATAAAATAATAAATGAGAAACACACCAAAATAAAATATCAAATATAATAAAACAAAATTTGATAGGAAGAATGACAAATTGGAGCAAAAGCCAAATGGTGAATAAGTTCAGGTCAGATGTGCAAAAAAGTTTAGAGTATTTGAGTCTGGCTAGAAACTAATACAAAAATTAACAATAAAGAAGATAGTAATTAGTATTGATTGAATACAAAATCATATTCTATTAGACAGAGTCAAGGTGAAAATTTTTCTGTTGTGGGTCGAACAATTTTAAAGGAGACCTGATTAGTGAGTCAGCTATTTGAGAAAAAAAAAAAAAAATTCGTTCCCCAGAAAGGAGCATTGGGTTGCCAGTTTTGAAAATTAGTATTGATACAAACAACTATATGCCAAAAATTTAGATAGTCTGGCAGAAATTGATAAGTTTCTAGAAACACACTATATATTCTATCAAAACTAAATCAAGAAGAAACAAAAAATCTGAACAGACCAATTACAACCAACAAAATTGAAGCACTAGTAAAATAACTCCCAACAAACAAAATTCCTGGATTGGATGGCTTCCCAGGCAGATTTTATCAAATATTCAAAGAATAACTAGAATATATCCTTCTCAAACTATTACAAAAAATCCAAGAGGAGGGAAGACTCTCAAGCTCATTTTATAAAACCAGCATTATCTTAATTCTAAACCAGACAAAGACACTACAAAGAAAGAAAATTATAAGCCAATATCTCTGGTGAAAATATATGCAAAAAATCCTAAACACAGTACTATCAAACTGAATAAAACACCACATTAAAAAGATAATATATTAAACCAACTAAAGTTCATTCCAAGGGCACAAGGATAGTTCAACATGCACAAATCAATAAATATGATATACCACATAAACAAAATAAAGGGGAAAAACATATGACCATATCAATAAATGCAGGAAAAGCACTTGACAAGATACAACATTCAGTTATAATTTAAATGCTCAATAGAATGGGCATAGAAGGAAAGCACCTCAACAGAATGGACATCATTTATGTCAAACTGTCAGCTAGTATTATAGTAAATGGTTGCAAGCTGAGAGCATTTCCTCAAAGATTAGGAACAAGAAAGAATGCTCACTCTCACCATTGTTTTCAACATGGTACTGGAAGTCCTAGCCAGAGTAATCAGGCAAGAGAAAGAAATAAAAAGTATCCAAATTGGGAATTAAGAAGTAAAACTGTCATTTTTTGCAAATGATACGAGTTTTATATAGAAAACATTGAAGACTCATAGAAGAGCTGTTAGAAACAATAAAATAATGCAGTAATGTTGCAAGATACAAAATCAATGTACAAAAATACATTGTGTTCCACCGTGGCTGGGTAGCTCAGTTGTTGAAGCATTGTCCCAGAATGCCAAAGTTGTGGGTTTGACCCCCAGTCAATGTATGTGCAGAAATCAACAAGTGAGCGCATGAATTGGTGGAACTCTCTCTCTCTCTATCTCTCTGTCAAAAATCAATTTAAAAAAAACTTTAAAAAATCTCTTGTGGCTTGACCTATGATGGCACAGGATATAGAGCATCAACCTGGAATGCTGAAGTCACCAGTTCCAAGCCCTGGCTTGCCCGATAAACTCACATATGAGAAACAATTATGAGTTGATGCTTCCCACTCCTCTCTCCCTTTCTTTCTCTCACCTTTCTCTAAAAATCAATAGATAAAATATTTTTTAATTTTGCTCCTATCGATTAGTGATAAAATTCTAGAAAAAAAAGGAAAAGAAACAATTCTAATTTCAACAAAAACAATAAAATACCTAGGAATCAACAAAGGATGTGAAGGACCTGTTCACTGAAAACTACAAGACATTATTGAAAGAAATTGAAGAAAACATAAAGCAATGGAAAGGTATTCTGAGTTCAGGAATTATAAAAGAATTAACATAGTTAAAGTGCCCATATTATCCAACTCAATATGCAGATTTAATGCAATCTTTTTCAAAATCTTACTGGCGCTTCTCAAAGAAATAGAACAAAAATAATAATAAATTTCCATAGAACCACAAAAGACCTTAAATAGCCACAGCAATCCTAGGGGAGGGGGGTGGAGCTGGAACTACCACACTCCCTAACTTCAAATTATACTACAAAGCTACAATAATCAAGACAATATAGTATTGACAGAAAAACAGACACAGAAAAATGAAACAGAATTGGCACTTTGGAATACAGTTTGATGGTTTCTTATAAAACTAAAATACTTTTACCTGGCAATGCAATAATCACACACCTTGGTATTTACCCAAATGAGTTGAGAATTTTTGCCATACAAAAATCTGAACATAAAATAAATGTTCATAGCAGTTTTCTTCATTATTGCAAAACCTTAAGAGTAACCAAGATGTCCTTCAGTGGGTGAATGGTTAAATATACTGTGGCACATATAAGCAATGCATGATTACTCAGTGCTAAAAAGAACTGAGTTATCAAGCCACAAATAGGTATGGAGGGATTTAAAATGTTTATTACAAAGTAAAAGAAGCCTTTCTGAAAAAGCTCCATACTGTATCATTCCAATTATATAACATTCTGGAAAAGGCAAGAAAGTGATCAATGTTTGCAGGGTGAGGTGGGAAGAGATGAACTCGCAGAGCACAGAGGATTTTCAGTGCAGTGTAAATACTCTGTACAGTATGAGATTTCAATGTTAAGTACATGTCATTAAACATTTGTCCAAACTCACTGAAGGTACAACATCAGAGTGAACCCTAATGTAAACATGGGCTTTGGGTTACTACAACACGCCAATGTAGATTCATCACTGGTGTACAATATACCATTCTGATGAGTGATGTTGATATAGGGGGAAGATATGTTTATATGGGGGCAAGGGACATATGGCAACTCTATCTCCCACTCAATTTGTTACTGGAGCAAGTTGGGGTTTGAGTTGCCTAATGTCACAGAGCCGATACACAGAAATGAGAAACAAGTAGAATCTGAGTGTCTTTAATCAAATTGCCAGCAACCTGAAAAGGCAGTGAACTTCAGGTCCAAAGAACTGCCTTAATAACCCCAGTTTTCAGGCCTCTTTTATAGGGTGACCAGGGCTAGTTAAGGGTGGGAAATGAATGTGCCTGTGTGACCTTTCTCAGGTCCAGATTCTACTCTCCAGTAGCCTCTGGCATGTTTTCCATCCTCAGAGATAAGATTTCTAGCCTTGTTACTTTTCTCAAGGACTAGGATCAAGTCCAAGTGCTCCGCAGTCAGCGCTGTGGACTCCTGAGTTTCGTCTGGTTTTCAAGGTCTGATAACGTGCCTAGAAAAGCAGTTCACCTGGCATTGCCATGCCTGGAAAACAAACAAACAAAAAACACTCAAACCATTCTACAGTGTAATGTATAAGAATAGTATATTGAAAATATATCTACTGACTGTCTTAATCCCTAAGTTCTTCCCACATGCTTCCCAGGGGAATACATGAAATATAAGCTTCTCACCACATTTCATAGAGACTGGTTATGGAGAAATCAAGAGAGAATAAAAAGCAAATGTACTTATTAACTGTTTCCTAACCCTTACATAATTTCTTATTGATTACAAATAAAAGCCACTATTACTGAAGCCAAATTTCTCACTGTTGGGTTCCCCTCTCCAGTTTTCTTGGGTGAGCACAGGAGTCTGGGTTTGAGGAGACTGTGCTGTACTGGAAATGTAGAGGCTCCATTTCCCTGCGACTTAATGCCCAGGACTAGAGGGGAGTAGGCGGTGGCAGTGCAGGAGCTGCTGTGACCCCAGGCATCCCACAGGGAAGGAGCCTGAGAGACCTCTGAGTAATTTGGGCCTTTGTTTTCGAGACCTCTGAGTAATTTGGGCCTTTGTTTTCTTCCTGTGCAGTGGCATTGCCTACCATGAAGATGCGTTTGTCCTGGGTCACCTCCTTGGAGATAGAGCACCTTTGGGTGTATCTGAAGATGCTGGGCTTCGAGCCTGGGCAAGCCACCGCTGCCTGTTAAAAGATCGTGTCACACACGCCACTTGGGGTGAGCTGAGCTGCTTGACAAGATGAACCGTGATGCTTTTCAAATAGTTTCTTATTTCTTGTTTCAAATGCTAGACCAATCTCTCACCAAACAAGGTTTCAAACTTTGTTGCCTTTCATTTGACCAAAAAGAAGTGATACTGAATTCCAGAAACATTGCTGTGAATGGTTAAAAAAAAATTTCTGCTGAATGTGGAGGTAGCTTTCCTCAAGCTGCTGGTTCAGTATTTCTGTCTCCTGGAGGTCCTAAGTTTATTCATCTGATGTATCATTTTGCAAGATTCATTGCAATAAAATATTTAAAAATCCATTCTAAAGGTTCATCCAAATATTTTGCAGAGAGATATTTAATGTAAAGCCAGAAGATTTGCACACATGCATTGCCAGGTTCCATATGTAGCACGTGACAGAATTTTACAAATTTTACAAAGAGAAGATTTTTTTGTGTGTAAAGGTATCAGAAAAATGCACGATTATCCTTAAAGAAGTATGAAATTTGAGATCAGAATGTATAAGACAGCAAAACCAATTTACAAAAAAAAAAAGGAATCTCGTGATGACCAGTGATATATACAAGAGGAACTTCAGAAGGTTCGGTCTCTTGGGCTTCAGTGAATGAAATGCTCCTATCTTTGGGAAAAGAGAGAGAAGTTGTTAGTTCAGTCCTCAGTCTTGTTAACCAGTATAGTTTAGATGGTATTTATGTTGCTATCAATGTTCCTAGGCTCTTACTTAACAAAATTGAGAGACAAATATGTCAGCTGCACAAAGAAAGTATTTATGAGGCTGGGAAATTGAACCTGTTAACAGTTATTCAGTTATTAAATGAAGTCTCGAAAATAATGAGATATGAATGTGGTGAGGCTGACCAAGCAAGACTGACAGTCGACCTTTACTTCCTTGAAAAAGAGACCAAATTTCAGAGAGAAAGATTGGACCTGCAGCATATGAGTCATAAACTAAAAGAAGATCCTACAACTGTAACACATTCTATTGTTGAAAAACAAGGAGAATGGCATAAAAAGTGAAAAGAGGACCTGGCTGGTTGGCTCAGTGGTAGAGCATTGGCCTGGCGTGTGGAGGTCACAGGGTCGATTCCCAGCCAGGGCACAAAGGAGAAGTGCACATCTGCTTCTCCACCCCTCCCCCTCCCATGTTTTGTTTTGTTTTTTTTTTTTGTCTCTCTCTTCTCCTCCCACAGCCAAGGCTCCATTGGAGTACAGTTGACCCAGGTACTGAGGACGGCTCCATGGCCTCCACCTCAGGCGCTAGAATAGCTCCAGTTGCAAAGAAGCAACGCCCCAGATGGGCAAAGCATCACCCCCTGGTAGGCATGCTGGGTGGATCCCAGTCAGGTGCATATGGGAATCTGTCTCTCTGCCTCCCTGCTTCTCACTTCACTTCAGAATAAAACAAACAACAAAAAAAAACTGAAAAGAATTTCTTGGTCTCTCTCCTTTCAGTCTAAATAAAGGCTGGACTCCAGCTGTGGATCTCTTACTGCCTGTAAAGATGCATATACTTCTTCCCCAGAAGCATTCTTTTGCAATCTCCTACTTCACTTCCAGATACACCTAAGCAGCATAACCAGCATAACCAGGAAAATGATTGTGGAAAAGCCAGAGATATTCTGGGAACTGTATATAACCTAACCAACAGCCCTGCATATTACCTGTTGCAGCCAACTTCTTCATTAGATACAAGCAGTGCCACAATATTTGAAAAAGACATAAAGATGACAATATCTAGAGAGAAAAATGAAATAAATTCTAAAACAAACAGCAGACTATAAAGGGGAAGACTCTCCATCATCAAGCATTGCGAAGAATACAGGGAGCAGTACATTTGGAGGGCCTCTGTCCATTAAAAGAAAAAATGATCCATTCCAAAAAGAGCAAGATCATCTGACAGCAAAGTTTGCAAGGACAGTTTTGTCTGATTCACCACAACCCTTTACAGGAAAAGAAGTAAAATTAGAGGAACTAATTCATTTTTTTAGTTTCTAACCCATTCTTAACAGGGAACCAAATTCCCTGAACTCCAGAAAACTTGATCAGTGATATTAGGAACTGATGGAGAAAAGCTGTTGAAATGGAAGATAATAGAAGTACAGAACCAATTCAAATGGGTATGGAACTTAGAGAAGGAATCCTCACTTGTGTTGCATAATCACAGAGAATTTAGCATGGCCAGCGGTTTCTCAACAGCCACTGTATCCAATGATAGCCCTTCTCATCTGCCTGAAGAAAAGGCTATTTCAGCTTGCCTTCACTGTGTACCTCAGAAACATGTGGTGACTACTCACATAGGTGAAACAACAACAAACACAGTATCAGTCAGATACGTTAAATAAGAAAATACTTTGCAAGCAAGATTTGGAGCATGCAGCATTACAGAACAAGCTTCTAGAAACTAGCCAAAATGGAGACATTTTCTCCTGCTGTAAGAAATAGGTGAGAGGTGATAGGTAGGAACGAAATGGGAAGTATATAAAAATATCAGATTACTAGCAAGCTTTTTACAAAGCTCCTTCCATGCATAAAAGTATGTTCATGGAATTCTTCAGATCTCAAGGGGAAATAATTCCAGCAGTTTTAAGGATGTTGATTTTGACATATTACCTGACGCTCTTCCAGAAGTTGGTCATTTAAGTCTTAATAGCTCCAACAGTACAAAGGCCAACGTTAAACTAGAACCTAATAGTCCTATGCACGGTAGCATTTTCCCAGAAGATGTGGGAGAAAGACACACTGTGCCAAAATCAGACTCCAGATTTCAGGCTATTTACAGTAGCTCTGATGCTCTAAAAAATATCTCTTATCAAGAGAAGGGAAGAAACTTACCTCTCCAATTCTGAAACATCTGAAAGACACAAACCAGAATTGAGCCCCACTCCTCAAAACACACAGATAGGTGATATGCTTAACTTCTTGGACACTCAGGATTTACACACTGACTATACAAAACCATCTTTACGCATGTCTCTGGGTGAAAGAAAAGGTCTCTTTCACCACTAGTTAAGTTTTCTCCAGCGGAACAAAAACTGAGGACAACAATACCATGTAGTCTTGGAGAACTTCTGCCTAATTTAAAAGAAGAAGAAATCTCCAATAAAAGCCTTAATTCAAAAGAATCAACATCTGACTGAAAAAGATGAAGCAATAGCCCAGTTCATTTAACTATGATGCACACTCCAATTGAAGCAAGTTGTTTTAAATAACTTATAATTTAAATACACATTGAAAGTGTAACTCTTTTTCAAGCCCTAAAATGTCTTAAATAATTCCTTTTAACCTCTTCTAACGGTAAGGAGAGTATTTTGTATTTTCTCTTTGTATTGATATCAGGTTGATATATGCAGTATTTGATAAGCAACCATCAAGTTATATAAAGCCAATTTGATTTTTTTTTACTACTCTTGTAAGAATTCAGAAAATGGGAAAGTAGTAGTTTCATTTATTCTGTTATAATTTCAGTTAATTAAGTTCAGGATGAGTAGTTTTTTATGTACTTTTGCTAAGAGGTTAACATAATAGCCATTGAATTCACTGAGCTTTCATTGTAAAAAATACACAGCTTTTCTTGATGGAACATTCTAGTACTAACCAAAAAAAAGAGAGAGAGAGAGTCGACCTGGGAACACTGAGGTCGCCAGTTCAAAACCCTGCACTGGTCTGGTCAAGGCACATATGGGAGTTGACGCTTCTAGCTCCTCCCCCCTTTCTCTCTCTCTCTCTCTCTCTCTCTCTCTCTCTCTCTCTCTCACTCTGTGTCTCCTCTCTAAAATGAATAAAATAAAAATAAAAAATTTAAAAAAAAAAGAGAGAGAGAGAGAAATAGTGCCTTGATGTGTGGTCAAAATGACTGATTATTCAATAGGTTGAGCCTGAAAAATGATGTTTAATGGAATAAAATGCATGTGATAAGTGAAGACTAAGGCAGATTGAATTTAGTAAAAAGGAAAAGGATGGGGGTGACTAGACATTTTTAAGGAATACTGTCAAAATTCAGTGAGTTGTATAGCAGATTTATATTTAGTTTAATTTAGACATTGAGAATTTAATTTAACCCTGGCTTTATATTTTAACAGAAGAGAATGTAAATTAAAAAGTTAAAGACATTTTTGTTGTAAAACTAAAATGCTCTAAAAATAGTCTTTTGAGGGAACTAGATGAAAGAAAGTAAAGGGATTAGCCAAAAACTCGTATAGATAACACACAGATACAGACAACAGGATGGCAAAGGAAGGTGGAGGTAGAGGGAGAAGGCAACGGGGTAGGGGAGTGGGGGCAGTAAAAGGCTTTGCTTGGGGCAGGGATGGAGGTGCACAATGCAGTGCACAGATGGTGATATATTGAGTTGTGCTAGTGAAACCTGTATGGTTTGGCAAACCATGTCATCCTGATAAGTTAAAAATAAAATAAAAAATAGCTGAGAAAAAGGTTATAATAATTAGTGATATATATTATATGTATATATGAAGATTTGTAGCTAGACTAATTTCACATGTAGCAGACTCCAGAGCAAGGAAAATTATCAAGGCTATGACAGGTATTACATAATGATAAAGGAGTGAACACTCCAAGAAGTCATAACAATCTTTAATATGAATGTGCCTAACAAAGAATACCAAATATGAAGCAAGAGCTGATAGAAATGCTAGGAGAGATAGCTAAACCTATTATTATAGTTGAATCTGTCAGCACCCTTTTCTCAGTTTTTACAGATCCATTGAACTGAGATAAGTAAGAATTTTATTAATGGTTTAATTAATTTTATTAAACCATTAATCAACTGAATCTAATTGACATTTATAGTTCATCCAAAAACAACAGAGTATATATTCTTCTCAAACTTAAATGTAACATTTACCAAGATAGGTCACATTCTGGGCCATAAAACACACCTTAAATTTTCAAAAAACAGAAATTATACAATGTCTGTGTTCAGCCCATAGTGATATTATACTAGAAATCAGAACTCAATAACAGAAAGATAACTGGAAAGTTCCCAAATACTTTGAGATTAAATAATACACTTCTAAATAACATGAGTCAAAGAAAAGTCTTAAGCAAAATTTTAAAATAACTGATAAAGAAGTTGTATCCACAATGTCCACAAAACTTTTAAAATTAAACAATAAGAAAACTATCAATGCAATTAAAAAGTGAGTGAAAGATCTGAACAGACACCTTACCAAGGAAGATGTATAGTGACAATTAAGCATATTAAAAGATGTTCCATATTTTTATTATTTAATTACAAATTAAAGCCATAAAATACCACACTAAATCCCTATTAGAATAGATAAAATCCCCAAACACTAACAATATCAAATTCTGGTGAAGATGTAAAGAAATAGTAAGTCTCACTCATTGCTGTTGGGAATAAAAAATAATATAGCCACTTTGAAAGACAGTTTGACAATTTCTTACCATACAAAATACAGACTTACTATACAATCCAGCAATGTGCTCCAAGGTATTTAGCCAGATGAGCTGAAAACACATACACAGAAATTTTCAAATAAATTCTTATAGCAGTTTTACTCATAATTTTCAAAAACTGGAAACTGGTGGCTATTTCTTGACAGCTCTAAACGAAGTCTGAAATGTGTTCTCCTACACAACGGTAATGTTTATGCAGCTGTTCCAACTGGTTATTCAACTCACCTACGGGAAGATTACAATGACATAAAAATTGTCCTCGACTTTCTAAAGTATGAGGAGCATAACTAGATCATTTGTGTGGATCTTAAAATGGTAAATTTCCTGCTAGGACAACAGAGAGGTTTCACGAAGTATCCTTGCTTTCTTTGTTTGTGGGACAGCCGAGCTCGGGAGAAACACTGGACACAGAAGGAGTGGCTGAAACATGAAGCTCTGGAAGTAGGAATGCAAAATATTGTAAATGAACCTGTAGTTCATCGAGACAGAATCATTTTCCCCCCATTTCACATCAAACTTGGTTTAATGAAGCAGTTTGTTCAGGCTTTGAATAGAGAAAGTGAATGCTTTCAACATATTATTTCTGCTTTTCCTGCCTTGTCTTTTGAGAAGATAAAAGCAGGTGTATTCATTGGACCTTAAATTCGAACCCTCATTCGTGACAAAGAATTTGCCAGGAAGATGAATAAAGAGGAGAAAGCAGCATGGCAGTCTTTTGTGGCAGTTACAAAGCACTTCCTTGGCAACAAAAAAGCAGAGAACTATGAACTTCTGGTTCAAATGATGCTGTTGGCTTTTCGCAACATTGGATGTAACATGAACGTTAAGATTCACTTCCTGAACAGTCACCTTGATAAGTTTCCCAAAAATCTTGGAACTGTTAGTGATGAGCAGGGCTAATGCTTTCATCAAGATCTGAAGATGATGGAAGAGCATTATCAGGGGTGATGGGACAGAAATATGATGGCAGATTACTGCTGGAGCATCAAACGAGATTGTCCTCAACAAGTACACAAACGCAAGAGCTATAAATGCAATTTTTTGCCTGAATAGAATTTAAATAAGTTTTGCACAAATTTTATGATTAAAATAGTGTTTTAATATGTTCTATTTTGAAATTGTAGACAAATTCTGATGCAATCATATCTTTTACTGTATTAGTGTATTTACTGCATTATATAGATTATTATATTTTCACAAAGATGATGCCCAAGAAGACATTCTACTTCATTATATTAAACTAAATGTTAAAATTTTTAAAATAAGATGAAAACCTAAAATCTTGAATTGCAAAAAAACTGTATCTTACAGAGAAAGACTAATATCATATTTGAAATCAGCACACTCGAATTAGGTAAGAACAAGTGTTTTTGTGGATGCAACAAAAAATTTGTTCCCCAGTGTTATCACCTATTTTTACAACAAAATACAAGTCAGCAATAAAATTAAATGTATTGCTGAAAAAATACAAAACCTTGGAGGTCACAAACGTTGAGCAAAGGTATATAAAACAAAAGTGCATACTTTATTATTTTGTTTATATGAAATTTTAGAGATGACAAACAAATATATGTTGATAGAAATAAGATTACTGTTTTCCTAGGCTAAGGACACAAGAAATATATGACAATAATGTAAATATTCTTTATATTGATTAACATGGTGGTTCCAGTGTTGTATAAATTTGTCAAAATTATTTCATTGTACTCTGAAATTATTAGCTTTTTACTCCCTATAACTTCAAGAAGTTTGGTCACTAAAAGTAACATACTTTCTTACATAAGACAAGATTTAATTAGACTTAAATAATTAGTAAACTTATTAGCTTTCATCATTAAAAATTTTGATAGAATGTGTTTTAGAAATAATTGACTCAGTTGCTCAACAACACCCTTGAGGAACCAGGCTCTTTCCATTGCTCTGCTTTGGTATCCACAGTGTTCCTCTAGTTGTAAGGCTAGTTTCCATCACGATCATAGCATGACTATCTTTAGCAAGGAGAACCACATATGTCTTTGTTCATATTCTTTGATATAGGGAGATAAGCACTACAATTCTTTTGAGAAAAAGAAGAGGTAGTTCATGGGAATAATTTGCAATTTGTGCCTATGGCTAAACCAACCACTAGGTGGTTATTTTGATCACCCTGGATTAATTAATCAATATTCACTCATAGAGCTGAATATGAGGTCAGCATCCTGAGGCACCTAGGCTGCTGCATGAGCAAAGTGACTCTCCAAACAACACTGAAGTTTTGCTTGTAAGGAAGAAAAGATAAATAAGCAACAACATGCACCAAAGTCCTAATTATAAAATCCCATTTGCAACAATTTTAACTAATGCAAAGCATTTTGTTTTGTGGGCAGAATATCATAAATTAAACCTTTATACTGAACATATGGTTTAACAGTTGAATTGTCACTTTATTTCTTCCATCCTGGAGTCATTAAATATATCTTTGACAAAGTGTGCACTTTTGATGATTCCTTTATTATCAAAGACAGAACTATTAATTCATGTTTTGGTGTTAAAATCAGCTAATGAAAATTAACATTATACAGGCCCTGAAGAATTGTCAGGTATCAGGAGATTCCCACCTTTCAAAGAATCATCCAGGTTCATCATTTCACTTCCAATGGGCTAAAGTACCTATATTTCCCCAGTTCTGAATGTTCTACTAAGTTTCTGCCTCCTCGTCCATTTGCTAAGTGGCAATTTGACCCCAAAAGCTTGACGCATTGGTAGATTTATCATTTGTATGTGCATTTTTCTCAACACAATTTTTTGATTGCACATCTTTACTGGTAGAAAATATTGTATGTACACACACTATAACCACAAACCTATGATGTAATATAACAAATCCACTATACAATAAATAAGAATTAAATGATAAAAAGAAAACTGACCACTTTAATATTATATTTTATTTACTGATAGTACAATTAATCTACACTCATTATTAAATTGTTATTTATCTTATTTTTAATTTTTATTTTATTTTATTTTTTTCAGAGACAGAGAGAGAGTCAGAGAGAGGGATAGATAGGGACAGACAGACAGGAATGGAGAGAGGTGAGAAGCATCAATCATTAGTTTTTCGTTGCCATTGCAACCACCTTAGTTGTTCACTGACTGCTTTCTCACATGTGCCTTGACCGTGGGCCGAGCAACCCCTTGCTGGAGCCAGCAACCTTGGGTCCAAGCTGACGAGCTTTTGCTCAAGCCAGATGGGCCTGAGCTCAAGCTGGCGACCTTGGGGTCTCGAACCTGGGTCTTCCGCATCCCAGTCCGACACTCTATCCACTGCGCCACCACCTACTGAGAGTAAGGAGAACCAAAGAATGTTAGTCTCCTTGGCAGAGCAATCTAGAAGTGGTAGCTTTCCAGTTAATCTGGTTTAATTAGATGTTTCGTTCCTTTGTTTTTTGTTAACACCTAACTACTGTAATAAAGGAATTTATGAACAAATGCATACACTGATTTTATATAAGTTGAATAGGTGACAGCATGCTGAAAAATTCTTTGGAGATCACTTATACAGGTTTACATAGATATATAAAAAAGCAAATTAACTTTCTCTTTAATGGTGGATACCAACTTAACCACATGGTCATAGAGAATTTCCCATTCATAAATAGATCTTGATCATCTTGCAAATTGGTATGTGATGATTGGAACAAGGGACATCATTCCAGCCCCATGAGCCCCATTTTGTATGAGCATGTAGTATAACACAATGTTCAGCAGGATCATTGGGTTCACCTTGATGCCAAAATCTGAAAGGGGAAAAAAAGAGGATGAGGATGTGGCTTAAAACAGTGAGAAGAGTAAGAGACAGTGAGGGAAGGAAGTGGGGTTGAATTGTGTGGAAGTCAAGGCAGATAGCCCCAACCATTTTCTCCCACTTATCATGCGGTTTTATTCTCCATCCTAGTCTCTGACATTTCCCTTAAAAACTGTGTCTTACATCACCCTGTATCATTTCATCTATAGTATTAAACACTTTCTCAGCAAATAACCCGGAGAATCCCTTCTATTTGTTCATGCCCTGTTCCAGGGGACTGTCAGTCTATAGGCTCCCATTAATAATGACAAGATTTTACCCTAGTCCCAAGTCTGTATGTAGTTTGCTTGCTTCTTTTTTTATTCTTCTGTTTTCTTTTGGAATCTAAATAAGTAGTTAAAATTTATAAATCTGCTACTATGTCTTTTATCTTGAAAAGTAATTTAATTTCCCTCATTTACATATTTAAAAAATAAAGAATAGAGTAATAGCCCTATAGATTTTATTTATTTTTTTAGCCCTATAGATTTTACACACTTGATATAAGAATCAAAAATGGGAATGTACTAAAAGACACTAAAGTATTAAGAGTTTTTAAAGACCCATATAAATATTAGACATTATAAAACTATCGGAATTTAGCTCATTTGCTTTATAAGAGATAAAAAATATTATGATCTTCATTGACATGACTATGTGTTTGTTTAGAGATGTAAATGTGTTGGTTATAGCACAGGCTTTGGTGTCAAATGGGACTGAATTTAAGAACCATTCTCATCACTGCTAAATAGCATATGTTGAATTATCTAAACTCTTTCAACCCAGTTTCCTCAGTGAGGAAAATAGTGATGTGCACTTTGTAGAGTTCTCTTGATAATTAAAAAAGATAATAAATAAAGTTATTTAACTTAGTGCTCAAGAGTGAAAGAAGAGTGAGCCATTTTATTTTAATATCTGATAGTTTGGACACTCTAAAATGCCAATGATTCGGGACCCAAGATTCCTTTATCTAATTCTATACTCACGTGGCACTTTCATTGTATGATGTATGATCGACCCATTGCCAGTCTCCTTTACCCTCTGGGTCTGACAGCCCCACATAATAAGCAGAATTTCTCTTCAGGTTCTGAATAATAAAGTCCTAAGCAAAGAAAAGAAACAGGTTATGGTTTTTAGAGTATGCAGGTTGAATTGAGTTCTTCATGGCCTTATGGAGAAAAAAAGAAAAGGACGGTCCAGGAAGAACCACATAGGGGTCCTGCCCAGGAGTCCAGGCCTTCTCTTGCTGTGCAGTGCAGGATAATCCATATCACTTGTGAGTCTGATGTTTGTCTTAACCTATTTGGGATGCTATAACAAAATACCACAGGCAGCGTAGCTTATAAACAAGAAAAATATACTTCTCACAGTTCTGGGGACTTGAATTCTAGATCAGAGAACAAGAATGGTTAGGTTAATCCATTTTCCTGGTTCATAGCTGGCACCTTCTGGCTGTGTCCTCACATGGTGGAAGGCAAGGTAGCTATTGCTCTTTGGGGTCTCTTTTATAAGGACACTCATCTTGTTTATAAAGACTTCATCTTCATGATCTAAGCATCTCCCAAATGCCCCAATTCCTAATGCCGTCACCTTTGAGAATTAGAATTTCCACATATAAATTTGGACAGGATATATTCAGAATGTGGCAATGTTCAATACATATAGAATCAATTTCTATTCATGATCATAATAAATTCTCATCTTGGATTCATTCCCCCTCTTTTCTTCACTAAGAGAAGGTATTCTTCAAAGTTACATATGAGTAAATTTTTGCAGGCTAAATCATTTTCTTTGTGCAACCTCAGAGATTCCTTTACTTTATTTTCCTATTTGACTTAATATAATTTCTCTATTTATTAATAATCTATTAAACATTTACATGTTGAAATATTATATTGATATTTCATGTAGAAATAATTTTTATTCTTTAACTCAACCCTCACATATTATATTTTAAATGTTCTTTTTATTTGGGGGGAGTTTAGTTTTATGGAGGTAGGAAGAAGGTATGAAATGTAAAGCCTTAATCATCCTTTCCTGTCTATTTTACCGAATGCCTTTTGCCACAGCACTAATATCCCAAAACAATGAAAACTTCCCTTAGTCAAAAGAGTTGTACAAAACACAGGCAGAATTCTTTACTTCATTATCTATTAAAATGTACCTGCTCTTCTTTGGTGTTGATCACTAGCAGATGAGCTCCCATTCCTGAGCAGTTCTGTTTACTCTCTGACCAGTTTTTGGTTTCAGTAGAAATAAAGTAGCAGTTCAAACTAAATGACATCCAATTCTTTGGGCAGCAGTTCCAGTTTTTCTCTGAATTGACAGAAGACCATATCAGTGCAATATAAGAAAAGTAATTTGCAAAACATGTGTTAAAAATAATTTTTGGTTTATAATTTTTTTTTATTTTAATAAGAGGAGGGAGGGCAGATAGACTTCTGCATGCTCCACCTTGCAAGCCCCCTACTAGGCCAATGCTCTGCCCATTTGGGGCAGTAGCTCTGTTGCTCAGGAACAAAGCCATTTTTTAGTGCCTGAGGCAGAGGCCTCAGAGCTATCCTCAGCACCACTCTGCTTGAACCAATCGAGCCATGCTGTGAGAAAGAAAGAGAGAGAGAGAGAAAATGAAAGAGGAGGGGTGGAGAAGCAGTTGGTCGCTTCTCCTGTGTACCCTGACCGGGAATCAAATCCAGTACATTCACACACAAGGCCGATGTTCTGCCACTGAGCCAACCGGCCATGGCATAGCATGTGTTAAAATTAAAGACCAAGGGGAACTGCATAGAAACCAAGTCAGACAAAGAAAGAAAAATACCATATGATTTCACTGACATGTGAAATGTGAAGTACAAAATTAACCAACAAAATAGAAACATTCTCATAGATACAGAAAACAGAGCGGTAGTGCCAGGGAAGAAGGAGGTTGAGGTACCTAGTAAAAAGGCAAAGGGATTAAAAAGTATAAATGGGTAGTTACAAAACAGTCCCAGATACGTAAATCATAGTGTAAGGAGTATAGTCAATAATATTATAATAATGATGTATGGTGCAAGGTGAGTACTTGAAATATTGAAGAAATCACTTTACAAAGTACATGATTGTCTAACCACTATGCTGTATACCTGAAATGAATGCAAAATAATATTGAATGGAAACTGTAATTGAAACATGATGTTTTTAAGTTAAAAAATAAAAATAAACCAAAATCTAGAAATAGCGAGTAGAATACTGGTTGTCAGGAGCTGGTGGTGGGAGTACTGGGAAAATGTTAGCCAAAGGGCCAACAGTTCTGTGCTAAATAAGTCTGGAAATCTAATGTACAGAATGATCACTATAATCAGCCATGCTGTATTACATAATTAAAAGTTGTTAGGGGAGATCCAAGATGGCAACAAAGTAGGCAGAAGCTACACTCACTTCCTCCCAGGACTAAACTGGAATTGTAACTAAAATATAGACAAATCAACCTGAATAACCAACTGAGGACTAGGTGAAGAAAAATCTTATAACCAAGGATTAATAGAAGGAGCTACATCAAGAGTGGGAGGAAATGTGGAGACACAATAAGGGCTAACCTTGGTCCCACAAGTGACAGCTAAGATTCTGGAGGGATATCTCAGCTGTAAAAATTACCCTTGAGGAGTATGGGGTCTCAACCCCAAGCCAGGATCCCCTCTCCAGTGCAGCAGAACTGGGAAAAAGAGGTCATATAGGGTCTGGCTGTGAAAATTAGTGGGGTTTCTGATCACAAGGAAGAAACAGGTGTCTGCTAGAAGCATAGGTGCCTTCTTAAAGGGCCAATGGATAAAACTTGTTCACTGCCATTAACATTGGGCTCTGGCAGAGAAAGGGCAGAATGGATGAGAGTCATACAAGGAGAGAATGGGGTTTGCAGCTCTAGGAAGATGGTTGAGGGGACATTCACCAAGACCCTCTGTGCTAAGTCACTCTACTGCATCAAAGACACAGTCTTTCTTGGTGAAGTATACGCCTCTATAGAGCATAAGCCAGAAGGAATGTAACAGACCCACTCTCTGGACTTCCTATTGACCCATCCTTCAAAGCATCTGCCCTGCTGAAAAGTCAGCCACCTAGGACAGGGTAAAA
This sequence comes from Rhynchonycteris naso, assembly GCA_037038555.1. Classification (NCBI taxonomy): domain Eukaryota; kingdom Metazoa; phylum Chordata; class Mammalia; order Chiroptera; family Emballonuridae; genus Rhynchonycteris; species Rhynchonycteris naso. Next base: position 81,474,436 of record CM073000.1, read on the forward strand.
GATCAGGGCAGACTAAGGGAGTGTCAGTGACTGAGTTGTGTTTCTTTAAGACATCGGTCATTTGCCTAACTTTCTTGTGAATCTGAATGGTGCCTCCTCCCTCATAAGAGATCTGTTAGACCCATGTTCTTGGTTCTCAGCAGCACCATCCTCTCAACTCTTGGTGACTCCACCCTATGGAAGTCTGATCAGAGTCCAGGATAGACTGAGTTGTGTGGCTCTGAGATGGAAGCCACACTCCCAGCTTTTCCCAACCCTGACCAACAGCTCCTGCTCTCATGACTCCCAGCTGCCCCACCCAGCTAATATCAGGCTCCTAGCAGAACCTGAAACAGAATGAGTTGGGAGGCTCTAGGACAGAAAAAATGTTTGCGTCACATGCCTAACAGGTAAAAAGACTTCCTTTCACACAGCCAAATCTTGGTCTGTTTGGACCTGATATATTCTGCTAACCTCACCCCGATGACTCCCTGACACAAAGGTGTGTGAGCACCCAGACAGTGGCAGCTAGTCTTGGTATATACCTGAGGACATTTGCTGAGTGACCTCAGACCCAGCACAGGCACCAAGTTTGAGCCTGTATAGATCCGGTGAACACCTCTTGACCTTATCTGGTAATTCACTAAGAACCTATGGCATGCAACTCAAGTACTACCAGAGGCTCTTTCAGTTAGTACATAATTAGCTAACCACTATGATGTCCATCTGAAACAAACTGATCATGAGACTCAACCTTTAGTGTGATTTACTTGTGAATCTTTTCAGAAATATTGATTGGAGATCTTTACACAGTGTAGACAGCAACAAAATTATAGACACATTAATTTTTACCTTGTATGGTCAAATTTTCTTTTTTACATTCCAATGTTGTGTGAGTGAATTCTTTTATAGTCTTTTTTTCTTTAAGAAGCTGAGAATATTTTTGAAAGAAAACTGAAAGAGAGAGTAAGACCATTTATTTCCCTGGTAGTGTAATGACATTTTTAAATTGTTACTTTCTTGCATTCTTTATGGAAACAAAACCTACACATGTCCAATTACTTGTGTAGAATGATTCTGACTTAATATCACCCAAAACTTAATGGAATCCAATCCTGCTAATTTTGAAACCAGAGATTTCTCCAGGAATAGCTACAAGATGAGTAGTTGAAAAGGACATGATGGTTCTATTATTGTGGGTCAAAGGGACCTAAATCCATATTCTTTTTCAATATTAAATGTATGATGCACATAAAAGCTAAGCGTTAAAGGAGAAGGAATAGAGAGAAAAAAATGGCTTCTGCTTCTAAATAACACACCAGAAAAATCACCCTTGCAATGGTCATCAATAGAATTCCAGGGTTTCTGTTTTGTTTTCTCCTTCTTTGATCTCCTTCAATACTTTGACCCCAGTTCTCTTCCCTTAACTGTTGGTTTCAGCCAAAACCACTGAGCACAGTCCAGATTGCCAAATCACAAAATCATGAGCTAAATAAACAGCTTTTGTTTTCATCCACTGTTTTGGATTGGTTTATAAAGCAGCAGGAGATTAATTGATGCACTAACTTTTCAGGGGGAAAATAACTCATTCTCTTAAGAAATGTATACAACATTCTTCATGGTTGAAGCCCCACTTCTTTCTCCCACCTAGAACTTCATTTCTCATAGTTCACTTAGTGCCATGTGTTCTAGTCTTTTATTCTTAGGTTTCCCCACATTTTCCGATGTTCTCTCTGTGCCACCTCATTCAGTAAGTCTACTATCTCAGCCTCCTATGCTTCTTGTCTATACACTATACAATGTTGTAACCACTGTTTCAAGTGACCAGTTACTATCATTCTCTGAACTTCTTGAGAATAATGGCTATACCTTAGATTCTGTCTGGCACAGTGTTGGAAATAAAGTAGATGGCTATAAGGTATTTTCCCCACTGAAGAAGAAGAAAGGGCATAGCCACAAAGTGTGGAATAGCAAAAGCTTTATTTAGTAGAGCGCTTCCAGAACGATGTTCTCTAGTCCGCGAGACAGGGTCCAGAGAAGTTGCGCCGCCTCCCCTGTTTGGGGGTAATTTATAGCATCAGTAGGGTGGTCGGGTTGATATGATGTGGCAAAATTTCATTGGCTGACAAGCAGTCGTTCTTTTTCAAAGGGCTCCTGGAAAGTTTCTTTTGGCACTCATGGGTGTGGGCAGTTCCAGCCAAAGTTCCCAGGCCTGGTTTCCCACGTGACCCTCCTCCATTGCCAATGGACCTCACATTCTAATCTTTTATGTTAGATAGGGGCACTGGTATTCGTCTGGCTACATCCTGCTTGTTATGGGCCTTGTGGGGAGGGTAGGTTGGAAGGTGGTGGCTCTGAGGGGAGTTGTGTATATGGGTGTAGGAGCATCTATTTGACCATGACTGGAGAAACTTCATGGATGCGGTCCTTTTGCAGAGCCGGAGAGGGGTGGGGCCCAGTGGTTCTGACTGCCAGCAGTCCGTATAGGGTCCTGTCCACCTGGGCTGTAGGGAGCCAGGCTGGAGCTCCCTCAAAGAACCCTGTCTTCTGGCTGGAGGGGGATCGCTGGGTGTGCTTCATCTGGACCCCCTATGGGAGGAAGGGTCTAGTCTACATGGTCCCTGAGAAGATGGAGGAAAAAAGAAAGAAAGGGGAGGTAGGTGGCGAGAGGAGAGGGGTTTGGTTAAGAGAGCAAAATTGGGAATTCAGTGTTGAAAGAAGCCTATTAGATCGAGGAAAGAAAGAATTTGAAGGAGTGCAAGAAGGGGAATCCGTCCAAACTACATCAAGTGGCGTGTGAAGGGAAAAAGAGGGGGTCCCATCAACTCCCATAACCGAGACCTGTGAGGGAACTAGAGGTACAGAGTGTGATGGCAAAACAGAGAAGGTAGCCCCCGTATCCACAAGAAATGAGATGGACTTATCTGCTACATGTAGCATTACCCTGGGCCCAGTGAGGGTGATGGGGTCTCCAAATCCAAGCCGTGTCAGTCATCCATGAGGTCTAGGAGTTCAAGTGATGGGCCTGCCTGGCTGGCTTGGCCTCCCATTTGGGTGGTTTGTCCTCCACAAAGAGGCACCAAGGAAGAGTCTGTTGCCAAAAGGGACAATCGCTATGCCAGTGACTGGGCTGCTTGCAGTTAGGGCAGGGTTTAGTGGGTGACCTCGGGCAGGGGCACTGCCAGGACCAGTGACCCTCCTTGCCACATTTAAAGCAAGCTCCTGGTGGGGTTTCTCTTTGCGGCTCGGACTTGGACTGGGTACTTTCTATGCCTTGCCCATTGCTCTGCCAGCCTCAGGGCTGCCACAAGAGCCTGGGTTTGGAGTGTTACCTTCTGCTGCATGCAGGTCTGGCAAACAGCCTCAGCATTTTCCTACTAGCCGTGACCATTAAAAACTTTAAATGCCACATTCATCAGGTCTCAGATAGGGGTTTGGGGGTTGAGAATAAGAGGAGGGGACCCCTGGGGGCCTCGGCACCCAGATCCAGCCAGAAATGCTGGAGCCAGAGGCAGGACAAGGCCAGGCCTTCCTGCAAGAAGACCAAGGTTGGGCCATGGGGTCAGGAACCCTGCAAACCTGTGTGAGGGCCAATGGCCGGTGGAGGGTGCCTGACGAAGGAGGGGCTTAAGAACACAGCGGAGAAGGGAGGGGCTTCTGGCCAGCAGAGGAGGGAGCTTCCAGGAGGGAAGAGACCTGAGTGGAAGAAGTCCACAGAGGGACCAGAGAGTGGTCCCGAGAGAGGGGCACCCCTGGAGGTCGAACAGGAGGGGGAGAGAGCTGGGGTAGGCAAAGGAAGAAAGATAAGGAGTGGAGGGTTCAGTTGAGGTTTCTCTGGCCAAAAAGGGCCTGCACCGTAGAACAGACAGCACAAAGATTAGGACAAGAGTGCAAATACAAGAAGCCCTTAATGTAAGGGATCTCCAACCATTTCCCAGTTCCTTGGCAATAGTTAAATAGATGAGAGTGTTAAAATAGAAAGTCCCTTCAGGAGGCCACCTGGTTCGATTATCCAGTGGGTATTGTGACCCAGCCACATCGGAGAAAAAGATCAGTTTCTTCTTCTTTAGGGAGGGAGAAATTCCAGATAAGGCACTCCAAGAGTGTTTTGGGATCAGGTTTAGATTTCTGTGCCTCCCATAGCCATCCACAGTCCTCGGAGTGATCAGAGATGAGAATTGGCATCCTGCAACTCAAGCTCTGGCCACCGGACAGTTAGGTAGAGTGGGTGTGTTCAGAATGTCTCCACGGGCACACACGCACTGAGAACAGATAAGAGGTCCCTGACACAGCTGCGATTATGGACAGGGAGTCTCGGCAGGAAGAACTGAGGGGAGGTTGGAGGCGGGTGACTTACCACACCATGTGCCAAAGTGGGTGGGAGGTCGAAGATCCTGTTCTTCCTTGGAAAGGAAGGGGAGAGGAGCAGCCCTTGCAGATTTCAAACTCCTCTTGGGTTTTGGCATTTGAAAATACCAAATGTAAGGTATTTTCCCCTCCGAGGAAGAAGGAAGGGTGTAGCCATGAAGTGTGGAACAGCAAAAGCTTTATTTAGTACAGTGCTTCTCGGACGAGGTTCTCTGGTCCATGAGCCGGGGGCCAGAGAAGTCGCATCACCTCCCCTGTTTGGGGGTAATTTATAGCGTTGGTAGGGTGGTTGGGTTAATATGACATGGTGAAATTTCATTGGCTGACAGACAGTTGTTCTTTTTCAAAGGGCTCCTGAGAACTTTGTTTTGGCGCATATGGATGTGGGCAATTCCAGCCAAAGTTCCCAGGCCTGGTTCCCCATGTGACCCTCCTCCATTGCCAACCTACCTCACCATGGCCATCATTGCTTATCAAATGACCAAATAAATGAATAAAATATCTTCCCAAATATGTACTAGTTCTTATGCCTTTTAACAATTTAATAAATTCTTAAAAACAAAGATATGCATAAATCCACCTATTTGCCAAATTGGCCTTTAGAATCTCACATCTTGATCAGGACAGAAATAATTAAGGTGAAAACTCAATGGAAAACTCTTCCTGGAATATTTCTTTCCATATTCTTGTTCACTTTCTCTTCCCAAACTAGGTATCTATAAACTCAAAATGTTCTGGCCTTATAAACACCAAGGAAATCTAAATTTGTCCTCACACAATGTCTAGTGTAAAAATGGTGCCTTAAGATTTCACTCTACAATACAAACACATGGATACACATATACTCTTTCATTGTTATAAAGAGTAGATTCCATTATTTTTATAGAAAAGTAACTAAATTCAAATAAAAAACATTTCCAATGGATTCCCACTAATTATGTCACTGCCCAGCCCCAAGAAATTTTTCCCTATATTGCTGTTAAATGTCAGAATCTAATGACTATTCTCTTTGTGTATGGCAGACATTCCTTATAGTTTCATTTGGATACTTACTGATAAAAGCAATAAAAAATGAGATTGCCAATAGCAACAGAAGTATCAGCAATGATGGGAAGAGTGCCTTGGGAAAACCAGGGTTACTTTTGTGAGGACTGGTCTTCTCTTTTGGAGCTAAAGAAGAAATTAAATTAGTTTTAGCAGTAGTAAATTCTGACCTTTGCTTACTCTTTCTCCTTCTCTTTCTGTTCACCCTTTTCTTTCATGGCATACTATTACTAACAATATGACACTAGACATAATATAAAATAGAAAGGAAATAATAATGTTCATTGTAGAAATTTTGGAAAACATATAAAAGTACAAATCCCTACCATTGAGGACAACTATTGTTAATATTTTAGTATATATTCTTCCAACAACTTCTAGAGTGTTTATATATACATATGCATTTCCCCACATGATTGACACACTATATGTACTAGTTTCTGACCTATTATTTTCTTATATATCATGAACATTTTTCATGCCATGTTTTCTTATACTACACTCTCTATTGTGGTTGCGTAATATTTCATTATATATTTAATTAATCTTCCAGGTTATGACTTCATTGGAGTTACATTACTTAATAAAATTATATAGATTTCAGGTATACAATTCTATAGTACATCATCTGTATATTGTATTGTGTATTCACCACCCAAAGTCAAGTGTCCTTCTGTCACCATTTATCCTCCTTTTCCCTCTGGTAATCACCATATTGTTGTCGGTGTCTCTGAGTTGTCGTTTGTTTGTTTTTTTGCTTCATCTCTTCACCTTTTTCACTCACCCCCTCACAACTCTTCTCCACTCTGACAGCAGTCAGTCTATTCTCTCTAAGAGTCTGTTTCTATTCTGTTTTTTTATTTTACTACTTTAAATAATGGCATAGCAGATAAACATTTATAATCATTCCTTATCACATCCATAGGCAAAGATCAGATCTTTTTAGTTACTATTTCATGGTTAAAAATTATTTTCTCAAAGTAATGACACATTGCCAAGTGAGAGGAAACCCCTCAGTGATGTATATTATAATCTCATCTTTAGAAAAAAATGCAAATATTTTTTGTATATTTATGCCTGGAAAGATATACACTAAAATGTAAGTTATAGTTATTTCTAGGTGGTAAGAACAAAATTTAAATTTTTATATGCCTCCAGTTTTTTTTTCTACAATGAACATTTTAACATCTAATAAAGAAGTTATATATGTGTTTGAGGGGGTTGGAACAGATTTCCTCAGCATTCTTCATATCTTCATAGAAGTGTTTTGGAAAACATGAGCAATTATGATCACCCTCCAATGGCTTCTTATATTCTACATGCTTTTCCCTCTCTTTTTCTGTATATCTGAGATAATGTAGGGGCTACTCAAGTCATTTTTTATCTACCGCCAAACTTAGTCAAATCTATCTCAGATGCAGTATGCAATGGATTTTCTGATTACAGAGAAATTTCAAGGGAGTTTATAAGACTTTCTAGTCTTTTACTTCCAAGGATCATTTTTTCCACTTTAGTCCAGTATTAGCAAATACACCCACAATCCTCTCCACCCAAGCTCTTTTTCTCTAACTGGTCAAGAAACAAATCCCACTAATTCATCAATCCGTAGGAGCTGTGGATAATTTAGTGGGTTTTGTTACTCCTGGCTGCAGTCTCACTGAACCTCAGAAGACACTTGACAACTTTCCCTCATAATTAGCACTCTCCTCAGCTCAGGACTATATAATGGATTTCTCACATCTTAGTTTGTTATAGTACAACTATATAAGCCCTAATACTTATCTATAGGCAACATAATCTTCTGAGAATCTTACATTTTCAAGTTGTGGCCAGTCAGAAAACCAGCAACTAATATCATCTATTCTTGGTTTATAGTATTGTCTCTCTATCCTTCATTTCATCATTAATTCTGACCACCAGAAAACGTTTCTTACCTGCAGGAGGATCTGACTCGGAGCTTGAGGACTTAAATTCATTTGTGAATCTTACTTCAGCATAAGTGATCTCTGAAGTCATATTGAGAAGAGATCTGAATAGGAAAGGGAAAAGCTCTCTTCGAAACTTTCATCTCTTCCTTAAAACATCTTAAAATGAAAACCAAACATGATGGTAACTTGTCATACTTCCTATTATGCAACTAGATGAGAACAGAGGCCCCAGAGAGGCAAGTAACCCCTGAGAGGAATCTCATGAGAACTAAAATCCTCAGGACAGAGGTCCATTCTCCAGAACTAGCACAGTGAAGATTAGAGTCTTTAAACATATGCTAGCAAAGTTAATAAAAGGGGGAACTCAAGGGTAGAGGGGAAAATAGGGAGAAAAAGAAAAGAGGAACTAAACAATAAGAGAAATCTTTCCTGCAAATGGTGTTATCTGAACTCACCTGCAAGAGTAAAATTCAAGTATTTATGTGCATCTACATGCAAACATATTACTTGTTGACCAATCCGTCTTAGCATAAACTCACTTAGGCTGCTTTCTCTTCTCCATTTGTGGCTAATTAGGCAACTTTCTGAGATCACATTCTAAGAGGATCATTGACAAAAGTGCGTATCAGCTTCCCACTTTCAACAGCATCCTCTAATGCAGGGGTAGTCAACCTTTTTATAACTTCCACCCACTTTTGTATCTCTGTTAGTTGTAAAATTTTCTAACCACCCACCGGTTCCACAGTAATGGTGATTTATAAAGTAGAAAAGTAACTTTACTTTATAAAATTTATAAAGCAGGGTTACAGCAAGTTAAAGCATATAATAGTAATTACTTACCAAGTACTTTATGTTGGATTTTCACTAAGTTTGGCAGGATAAATCTTTATAAAACAACTTACTATAGTTAAATCTATCTTTTTATTTATACTTTGGGTGCTCCGCTACTGCCCACTATGAAAGCTGTAACGCCCCCTAGTGGGTGATAGGGACCAGGTTGACTACCACTGCTCTAATGCATTGGGGAAGTGAGACTTTAGATTGCATGCCTTCTGAATCTTTTTAGTGCTCTCTGCTTTTCCCTGTTGTTCTTAACTAATCCATCATGAATCTTCATTCATTTGGCTCTAGTCACCAACAGCATCTTCTGAACGTGGCTTTCTCTGGTAGATGTCAGAGGAGTAGGCAGCCCTCCTCTATTCTATCCATCTACAGCCCTTTAGTCCCCACAACAGTACGACAAAGGCTATACAGGTATATGTAAATATTTTTTACCAGTTAGGATAATTTCATGAAATCATGATTTAGAAGGAGATAAACTGAGTGCTACATATAATTTTTTTCCCAAAGGCCAAGAGAAAAACACTGTAAAAATTAAATCCTCTCTGTGAAATCTTTCCACAGATCTGTTCCCAGCTCATACCTAATTCAACTTCCCCAAATAACCTCCTTTTTAAAATCTCTCCCACTAAAGTCATCCTGTAACACACACACAGCCCTCTATGTTTATTTTTATATCTAAACATATTGAAAGTGAATTTTCACTAATATCTCTAATTCTAATCCAACACCAAAAAGTTCATTCCAGTTTTCTCCCTTTCCACATTTCTAACTCCCATCTGTGACAGTACAAAATCTTCTTCCATTATCTTGAACTGACTTACTTATTTGATCAATGTCCTGGATATAACCAATCCAGGAGAAGCTCTTCTCTCCCTGACTGGGCTCTGATTTCCCGATCCAGGCTTCCAGTGTGGTTGATGCCCTCTTCATTCTGCTTGAGTGTTCTTGCACAACCCCCAGGGACAGCCTCTTCACCTTGTTCGGATCTGACACCCTACACAAGGTCAACAGTAAGAAAGCCCTCCTTATTCTCTATGGCCACTCACCCCACTTAGACTCTAATATCCTATACAAGATCACCCTCATCTTTACAAGCCTTCCTCACCCTGCCTGGGCTCTGCCCCACCACGTGGACAGCCTCTGTATCCTGCTTAGCTTCTGAAACCCAAACAGTAAGGGAAAGGGAAGAGCTAATTCTTACAAATTTTCTAGTAAATCACTACTGAGACTAACAAGCACTTGCATGTGAACAGGTGTGTATGCGCACACCTTTCTCCCAATAGTAATCATTGATTATCAGAGCCTTAGCTACCTAAGCTTGTAAGGAGAAAGCAAAATATATTTCATCCCATGAAGTAAGTCATATTCTAACTGAATTACATTGTGTCACAAGCAACCCCCAAATGTGGGTGTCTCACAACAACCAACATTTATTTCTCCCTCACATGACATGTGGGCTCAGGGTCTGTAACTCTGCTTGGCGCTTCACTAAGCATATTCTTATTCTAGAACATAGGATCACAGAGCAGCTCCTTATAAGCTGAAACATATAGTAACATTCAGACCCTTTATTCAGATAATGTACATATTATATCCACTATGATTCCACTGGCTAGTGCAAGTCATGTGGACAAACTTGAGAGCGAGGCAGGGAAGTATACTCTACTTACAGAGAGACATGTTAAGGGCAGCAAAGTTTAATACTCTCACAGGAATAAACACTTGAGAACAATAACTCTATCCCAATCCCTTCATCTTAGTCATTTGGGCTGTCAGGACAAAAGTGCTCTAGACAGGGTGGCTTAAACAACATTTATTTTGCAGTTCTGTTGACTGGGAAGTCACTCACGGTGCCAGAAGCAATATCTGGTGAGACTCCTTCCCACTTCCTAGTTCATAGATTGCCATCTTCTCACTGCATCCTCACATGCCGGAAAGGGCAAAGGAGTTCTCAAGGGTCTTTTATAGGGACAGTACTCCCATTTATGAGAGTTTCACCCTCAAGACTTAATCCTCACAAAATCCAGTTCATAGCATTGTTTAAATAATTTAACCAAGGGATCTTTAAGGCAGTAATCTCAAAACTGGAGTATACAAGTGCCCCAGGTGGTATAAAGGCACAGAAATAAAGTACAGAAATTCTATTTTTAAGTATATAAAATGTTAAGGAAAATAAGCGTTACTAATACCACATGGATTTAGTGTTGGCTGCTTGTCATGTGGTAGGGAATCTATCATGAGGAAGAGTGAAGGTTCTACAACTCTGAGAAGTTGCTGTGCCCTGACTTTTTCATTCACTTTCTGTACGTGGTATCAAACCTGTGCAATCAAGAATTCGGCTGGCCACACCTGACCAGGCGGTGGCGCAGGGGATAGAGCGTCGGACTGGGATGCAGAAGACCCAGGTTCGAGACCCCGAGCTTGCCAGCTTGAGCGCGGGCCCATCTGGCTTGAGCAAAAGCTCACCAGCTTGGACCCAAGGTCGCTGGCTCCAGCAAGCGGTGGCTCAGTCTGCTGTTGGCCCACGGTCAAGGCACGTGTGAGAAAGCAATCAATGAACAACTAAGTTGTCGCAACGAAAAACTGATGATTGATGCTTCTCATCTCTCTCCATTCCTGTCTGTCTGTCCCTCTCTCTGACTTTCTCTCTGTTTCTGTAATAAAAAAAAAAGAATTTGTCTGGCCTTTTTACCAAGTTCCTGGAAGGAACCCTCTAAATCCTTGTATTCCCTGAGTAATAGGAGTGTCTTTGTTATTCATGCTGAGCCTTGATACATTATATTAATGAAGTCACTCATAGTGAGTGCCTAAATAGTTTATGCTAACACCGTGATGGCGAACCTATGACACGGTGTCAGCACTGACATGCGTAGCCATTTTTGATGACACGCGGCCACATGCAGCAGCATACCAGAGAAGTATGGGACCGCATGCCGAGAAGGACCTTTCATCCTCGGCTCCTGCACGGCCAGGGGCAGAGTAGCCGAGGATAAAACATTTGCTGTAGTGTAGACACTCTGTGCCGGAGGTCTATAGGCCAAAACAACAGAACTCCGGCACAGAGCGTCTAGTTCTGGGACTTCCGGTTAGGCCATTTTTCTCCAAGTGACACACCACCTGAGTTATGCTCGTTTTTTTGGCAAATTTTGACACACCAAGCTCAAAAGATTGCCCATCACTGTGCTAACAAGATGATTCAGGATGGGGACTGGCCAAGCCCAAAGGACGGATCATGGGATTAGAGGGTTGGGGCTTTGAGCTGCGAGATATCAATCCAGACAGGAGAAGAAAGCTGGAGATAAAATTCAACCCAGGTCAAATGATTCCATCAAGCATACCTATTGAAGGAGATCAGAACAGGTCTCCCCAAGATGTGACATTTTGGCATGTGACTTACTTTGAGATGAAGATAATTGAGACCCTGTGGACTCATGAGACACTTTTGCCTCTCCTTTAAAAAATTTCTGTAAAAGTCTTGCCCATAATAAAACATGATTTTATGACCTATCTATGTAGGGCAAGGCAAACTTCTAATTATTGAACATTTGCCCTTCTCATTGTCCTGCAAATGACCTTTCTCCCCCTGAAGAACCAAGGTGCCTTGCCTCATCCTTAGCTCAGAATTTTATATATACCTCACTTTAACCTTCTGTTTCTGTATCTCCCATGCACGTGGCATTCCCATACATACATATGTAATTAAATTTGGTTATATTCTCTTGTTAAACTATATCGTGTAGATTTAATTATTAGACTTGCCAGAAAAACCTGGAAGGGCAAAGAAAAGTTTTTTCCTCAGCACACTATGTAATAATCCCCAATAAAAACTCTTGGCACAGAGGCTCAGGTGAGCTCACCTGGTTGGTGATACTCTGTGTATTGTTGTATACCAATATGCCATGAAGGTGACACACCCATGGGAACAATGAAATCTTCCTGACTGGGAACCTCCCAGATTCGTTCTGTTGTGTCTTTCTCTTTGGTTGGCTCTGATTTATATCCTTTTGCTCCCACCCAGCTCCTTAACGTCCTTCCCATCTGGCAACCATCAAAATGTTCTCTGCATCTAATTTTTTAATGTCTTACTTTACTGATCTTTTTAGAAAGAGGAAGGGAGAAAGGAGGGGTGAAAGACAGGAACATCTGTTCCTGTGTGTGCCCTGATTGGAGATCAAACCAGCACCTCTGCACTTTGGGTTGATGCTTAACTGAGTTATCCCATTAGGGCTAAAATGTTCTCTATATCTTTAACTTTGTTTCCATTCTGCTTGTTTATTGATTTTGTTATTTAGATTTAATTGTTGATAGATATGTATTTATTGCTCTTTCTTTTTTTGTTGAATTTATTGGAATGATACTGGTTAACAAAATTATACAGGTTTCAGGTGCACAATTACACAACATGTTATCTGTACTCTGTATTGTGCATTCACCAGCCCAAGTCAAGTCTCCTTCTATCATCATTTATCCCCCCATACCTTCCTCTACCTCCCTTCACCTCCCTCTCCCAGCTATCATCACACTGTTGTCAGTGTCCATGAGTTTTTTCTTTTTTGCTCATTTCCTCTAACCACCCCTCAGACCCCACACACTACCAACAGCTGTAAGCCTGTTCTCTATTTATGAGTCTGTTTCTATGTTGCTTGTTAGTTCATTTTCTTCATTATATTCCTCGTATGAATAAAATCATATGGTATTTGTCTTTCTCTGACTGCCTTCTTTTAACATAATGCTCTCCAGGTCAATCCATGCTGTCACAAAGGGTAAGAGTTCCTTTCTTTCCCTCCCACAGCAGGAGGTATTATTCCACTGTGTAAATGTTTTAAAGGTATTGTCAGCTTATTATTCATACTTTTTAAAATTTTTTTCTTCTTCTTCTTAAAAAGGACTCTTTAACTTTTCATTTAACACTGGTTTGGTAGTGATTAACTCCTTTAGCTTTCTCTTGTCTGGGAAGCTCGTTATCCTTCTATTATAAATGATACCTTTGTGGGTAGAGTAATCTTAGTTGTAGGTGCTTTTTTTATTGCTTTGAATATTTCTTGCTAATTCCTTCTAGCCTGCAAAGTCTGTTGAGAAATCAGCTGACAGTCTTATGGGAGCTCCCTTGTAAATAACTAATTGCTTTTCTTTTGCTGCTTTAAACTTTTTCTCTTTGTCGTTAACCATTAACATTTTAATAATGATGTGTCTTGTAGGTCTCTTTGGGTTCATTTTGTTTGAGACTTGCTACACTTCCTGGACTTGTATATGTATTTCCTTCCCCAGGCTAGGGAAGTTTTTCTCATAGGTTTTCAATTCTTTGCTCTCTCTCTTATCTACTTGGCACCTCAATCATGTGAATGTTTGTATGCTGGAAGTGTCCCAGAGACTCCTTCTGTTATTGGATGAGGATCAGGCCCAGAGCCAGTCTGTCTCAGGTAGGCAGGTAGTGCGTAGGTTCTTGACTTCATGCAGGAAAGATTTTACATGAGCCCAGGTGATTTTGAGAGTAGGTTTATTAAAACTGGGTACAGTGAAACAAAAGAAGGTCTTAGAATAGAAGAAGCAACAGGAGGGAGCCTAGGTGATTCTCTGCTTCGGCTCCCTAAACACATTATAGAAAAGAAGTGAGCCAAGGCAGAGGTGCTGTTGTCTCACTGGGAAGTAAAAGTCACAATGACAGAAGTGAGCCAAGGTGGGGCTGCTTTTAGCTCATTGGAAAATCAAGGTTGCAGTTTCAATCCCCAGTTCAGGCACAGACAGGAATCTTTCTTCCTTCTTCTCTCTTCAAAATCAATAATTTTTTTAAAAAAAGTTCTTAGTACTAGTCACTCTCAAGGCCATTTCACCCTTGCCTTTCCTGATAATGTGCGTCAATAATTCTCTTTTAGGGTTGTGAATCAGCATAGGTTTCCTGCACTTAAAAGCAAATACTCCTCCTTAGCAGAGTTATCAACAGTGAAAAGGACTGCAATAATGGTTAACACATTTGAGCCTACTATGTTCTGTAAACTGTGATAAATACATTGCTTTCATTATCTCACTTAATATTTAAAATAATCCTTAAAAATGAATTATTACCCACTTGACCAATGAGGAAATTCAGAGTCTGAGAAATTAATATCACATATCCAATAAAAACAGATTTAACTTTAACCCAGAGCTGCCTAATTTCAAAGCCCAAATTTGTTCATATTCCAGAATGTTAACTTTCAAAGAGTGAGCTATCTAAGCAGATAATGGTCTTTCAAAGATGTAACAGAAAAGAATATTTTCTGCAAAATTGTCACTAATATTCTTTCAAATCAAAGCTTTTATAATTTTTTAAGACCAAAAAGAAAATTAAGTATTTTGATTTAAAAAAAAAAATACAGAGTTTATATAGTGGCTGGTGAAAAACGGGAAAAGCTGTAGGTCTCCACTCTCTCTACTGCTGAATATTACTTTAACACAAATCCCATGCAATTAAAATATGTTGTCACAACCTGTCAATGGTTGAAAGACACTCTTCCTGCCAAGAACCAGCCCCTTAGAGTCTCCACTACTGAATAATTCCAGGTTGACCTTCAACCACCAAATATGAAGTATATTCTTAAGAAAAATAAGCTAAGAGGGGTCAGGGGAGGTAGAAGAGGATAAAATGGGGAAAAAGATGATGGAAAAAGACTTCACTTAGGGTGGTGAACACACAATACATGCATTAGACAATTGATAATGTATTATACAATTGTACACCTGAAACCTATATAATTTAACCAATGTCACCTGAATAAATTCAATCAAAAACTTTTTAAAAAGGAAAAAAATACTAAATTGGCAATAACATCAATGGACCTTCTGTATGATATATAGAAAGGTTGTTGAGAGTAAATCCTAAGAGTTCTCATCACAAGATTTCTTTTCTTTTTTCTTCTTTCTTTTCTTTATATTGTCTCTATATGAGAAGATAGATGTTAGCTGACCCTCTTGTGATAATTATTTCATAATATATGTAAATCAAACCATCATGCTATATACCTTAAACTCACAAAGTTATTATATATATCAATGATTTCTCAGTAAAACTTTTACCAAAATTTGTCTAAGCTCCTGAGCATAAATTAACATAATTAGTCACCTTTATTTATATTCTAATTTTTCCAGCTTTCTTGAGACAAAATTAACATATATCATTGTGTAGGTTAAGGGCGTAAAGGAGATGATTTGATATACATACATATTATGAAATGATTATAATAGATTTAATAAACACCTCCAGAATCTCATATACTTGTCATTTTCTGTGGTGAGAACATTTATAACCTTCTCTCTTACAAAATGTCAATTATATTATATAGTATTGTTAACTATAGTCACCATGCTGTACATAAGATCCCTAGAACTTACTTATCTTAGTGTTGAAAGTTTTACCCTTTGACCAAGATCTACCTGTTTCCCTAACCACCCAGTCCTTGGCAACTACCATATCACATTGCTTCTATGAGTTCATGTCTTTAGATTTCACATATAAATGAGATCATACAGTACTTGTCATTTTTCCAGCTTTATTGAGATATTACTGACATATAACAGGTAAGTTGAAGGTGTACAAGGTGATGATTTTATATATATATTGAAAAATGATTACTATACCAGGGTTAATACATGCCTTCACATAATTGCCATTTTTGTGTGTGGTAATAAGATTTAAGATCTACTTTTAACAACTTTCAAGTATACAATACAGTATTTTTGTCACCAAAAGCAAAGGCAACAAAAGAAAACATAAACAAGTGAGACTGCATCAAACTAAAAATCTGTAGAGTAAAGGGAATCATCAACAGACTAAAAAGGCAATATACAGATTAGGAGAAAATATCTGCAAAGCATTTATCTGATAAGGGGTTAAAATCCAAAATATATACAGAACTCATACACCTCAGTAGAAAATAAATCTAATTTAGAAAGTGAGCAGGGTAGATAAAACCCATGCGTATATAGTCAATCTATGATAAAAGAAGCAAGAATATAAAATGGGGTAAAGAGAGTTTCTTCAATAAATGGTCTTGGAAAAACTAGACAGACACATGCAAAAAAGTGGTACTAGACTACGTCCTTACAACATAAACAAAAATAAACTCAAAATGGGTAAAAGACTTGAATGTAAGACTTGAAACATTAAAACTCCTAGAAGAAACATATACAGTAAACTCTTTGACATTGGTTTTAGCAATATATTTTTTGGATACGTCTTTTAGAGCAAAAACAACAAAAGCAAAAATAAACAAATGAGACTACATCAAACTAAAAAGCTTTTGTATCACAAAGAAAACCATCAACAAAACAAAAAAAGCAACCTACTGAATAGGCAACCAACTGAATAGGAGAAGATATTTGCAAATGATATATCTGATAAGGAGTTAATATCCAAAACATATAAAAATGCATTCAGCTCAGCATTAAAAAACAAACAATCTGATTTATGAGTGAACAGAGGACAAGACCCAAGAGGACATACAGATGGTCAACAGACACATGAAAAGACACTCAACATCCCTTCACCTTTTTCTCCCATCCCCCAACCCATTCCTATTATATTCTTGATTTAAGTCACCCAGCTTGCCAGTGTAGATAGGGCATAAAGAATGGCAGTGAATTATAAATTTAGTCAACTGGTGACTCCAATTTTAGCTGACATTCCATATAAGAGATCAAGAGCAAATCAGTATAGTCCTTGGTTCTTAGTGTATACTGTTGACATGGAAGATATATTTTCTTCCATTTAATAAATAATCAAGAAAAATCAGAAGCAATTTACTTTTCCTTCTATCAGAAACAACAGCATACCTTTACCATCTTACCTCAGATCTATATACGTAACTCATTCTGTCCTACCATTTTTACTGCAAAGAACTGAAACATCTTACCGTTGCACAGGATATTGTGCTGGTTCATTCCACTGATGCAGATAACGTGAGAAGAACTGGAGTATCTGGTTTCTTAGATGCCTTTGTAAGAGCGGTCAAGGTGCTGATCTTTTGTGTGGTCCCCAAATGAACAGAATCTAGCACCTGGGAAGTTTTTAGAAAAGCAAATTCTTGGGTCCCGCCCTACACCAACTAAACCAAGAATTTGGAGGTTGGAGCCTAGAAATCTGTGCTTAAATAAGTATTCCAGGTGATTCTGATGGATATTTAGGGCATTAAAATATCCCCTCCTGAATGAAAAGTGATAGTACTTCTATAACACACTAAGAAAATTGTCTGAGCCTGACCAGCAATGGCATGGTGGCATAGTGGATAGAGCATCAACCTGGGATGCTGAGGTCCCAGGAGCAGAACCCTAAGATTGACAGCTTGAGCATGGAGTTTCCAGCTTGAATGTGGTATCATCAACATGATTCCAAGGTCGCTGGCTTGAGCCCAAGGTTGCTAGCTTGAGAAAAGGGTCACTGGCTCCACCTGAGCCCCCAGGTAAAAGCACATATGAGAAGCAATCAATGAATAACTAAAGTGACACAACTATGAATCGATGCTTACCATATTTCCTCATGTATAAGACGCTACCTTTTTCGAAAAATTTGGGGTCTAAAAACTGGGTGTGGACCTTATACAGTGGTTGTAGATTTTTTTACTTGCATCTTCTGCTTTTTCACGCTTGTTTCTGTTGAAGACAGTGATTCATCATCAGACACAAATGAGGACAAGCTAATGGATGGGAGTTTTAACAGTGATGAGGAGTTGTATGAATTTTATGAGGAATAAAACTTGAGTTCAATAACTTTATGTAATACCTATTTTTTTCAAATTCGAGGCCCCAAAATTAAGGTGTGTCTTATACATGGGAGCACCTTATACATGGGGAAATACGGTATCTCTCTCTTAAAAAAAAATTTGTCTGAAAGCACATATACGAAAGATGTTTATTAAAGTGATACACACTGTCAGGATATCTTGAAAAGAGTATTATTTCTGGGAGTTGATAGATATGCTCTTCTGTATTATATTTAGAGAAGTGTTTAAGCACATTATGTGCATGAAGTAATATTTGCAGTATACACTGAGTGGAGTGTTTGTTCATGAATGGAAGAGATAGTTTTTCTGTACAGCATTTATAAAAGTGTTTATTAAAAAATAATAAAAATAAATAAACATCCCCTCCAAAATAACAAGTTATTATATAAATCTCTTTGGATTGATTTTTCCCATTTGAGTGTTTAAACACATTAGTTATTAGAAAACTAAAAACATTCCAGGTTATGTGATATAAAGAAAAGGCTGTCCAGGTGATTTAGGCTACACTGTAGAGAGTCTGCACATAGTCCAAATAAACCAATAGTATTTGAACTCTCTTTGGCAAATCCATGCTGAGTGTAGTCTAAGGGAAACCCTAATAGTACATGCAATCCAAAGGAGGCCTCTAGGATTTTTCAGAGCAAACCATGGCCACTCAGCAAGTAACCATTCTATTCTTGAGAAATGCTCTCGCTTGCTATAAGACCATCGCAGATTCAGAATGCGTGAACATGGAACAAGAGGTGAAAATGCAACCTGGGGCGGGTTCACAGTCATGAGCTGAAAGTCATCTCCTCTGAGTGAGAGATTCATTAATGGCTAACGGTTTGAATTTAAATGCACATAAAGGAGATAAAACAAAACCTCAGACAAACACTAAGCTAGAAGCTAAAACTGATATCTCTACCTAATTTGGAATTTCTGTAAAAATGTAAATTAACTGAAAAGGAAACTAAAAAGAGAGGACCCACTAGTATTACCTCTCCCTGGGCTGGAGATTAGGGGGAAAAAAGCCAATAGAAAAGCACAAGTAAATCTGGAACACCTTGTTCCATCAAATATTAAGGAAGTGAATAAATTATTTTCCAGTGTCACCAAAATATTGGAGACCACAGCTTCTGCCCTCAAAAAAAGATCAAGATCAATATTAGACAGCCATCCATGAACAAAAACAGCTCTAGAAGAACTCTGGGTTCTACTAAAGAAAAAAATAATAACAAAATAAATCAAACTAACAAAATAAAAATCCTAGAATAACCTCTCAAGAAAAGAAGAAAGACAGTTTCATTTAGCCTGCCGCATCATCCCACTTCCAAGACAGCACTGCTCAACACCCAGAGGGAAGTACCCAGCTGGAAAGAGTTCCCTTTACCAGGAAAGGAAGAGTGGTATGAGTGATCAGCTTCCTTAGCCTTTAAGGGCACTTCAACAAGGTCCAGCTTCAGTTTCACCCCACCCACACTGGCAAAGCTGAGACATACAGAGATGGCTAGAAACAGGAAGCAAACAGGGGCTACCAACCTCAGCCAGTTTAGTGACCTGCGCTGCAGAAAAAAAAAACAAAAACAAAAAACAGAAAATATCACCACTGCAGAAACTAACAACCTCAGCAGACCATTGAAGATTTCAACAGTTTTCACACTGCAGGTTTTCATATTTGCTCATGTCATCCACTCTAACTGCAACACTTGAACCACAGCAGCAGATAGCCCTGGTCTCTTCAGCTGCAATAACACAAGATGCCAGCACAAACTCAGCCGCTGACCCCAAACATCCTGTGCACGCTTGAGGCTAGGGATTCCACAGCTGCCAGTGAGCCGATAGCTGGCTTCAGCCCCTGCTGCCTTCCCTGGACCTCATTGCTACGTGTGTCTGCAACTGGCCCTAGTCACTTCACAGGTCCCTGCAGCTGGTCTCCACAGTAAAGTGTGCACATACCACCAGCTACAACCACTGCCTACCACAGTCTCTAGCCCTGGATCTAGAGGCATTGCTTAAGACCCCAAAAGCCCTACAGTTTCTGCAGACCCCAGAAGTGCTCACAAAGCATCACAGTTGTCGATGCTGTGGACTCCAACAGCCTGAGCTGAAGATACATTCTGTTCCCCACCCCAACTCCCACTCAGTACAATTACACACCCTAGCACTTGGAACCCTGTACCACTAGACTTGGTGCCAAGCATGCTCGAACCTGACCCAACCCACAGGGGAAAGTGTTCCCTTAAAAAAGCCAGTCATAAGTCTGGAAGAGGTGACTGCTTCTTCAACTAGTCAGACAAGTGTGCTGTAACTACAGGGATAATATAGAATCAAGGAAACAGTTAAAGGAATACAGCAAACCTCCAGTAACTGTCCCCAAAGAAATTGTAGATCAGGAATTACCTGACAAAGAATTCAAAATAATTGTTCTGAAGCTGCTCAGAAATATCCAAGAAAACAAGTAAACAATTTAGTGATCTCAGGAAAACAATATAAAAAAAAAAGGAAATTCAACATAGAAAGAGAACATTAAAAAGAATCAAACAGCCTGACTGGTGTGCCACATTGGATAAAGCAGTGTTTCTTAACCTTTTTTGAAGTACCGAACCCACCAGTTTCATATGTGCATTCACCAAACCCTTCTTTAGTGATAAATAAAATATGATTTTTTTTTCCAAATTCAAGACATAGGTATATGTTTTTTTACTGGTGTACAAAATGAGCCGTGCATGAACATCACCTTGCTCAAAGAACAAAACCAACAAAGTGCATGAACTCACAACAAATTACGGTATTACTTTATTCTGGCCTCCACGGTAGAGGCTTCTCCGAACCCCTGAGACCAACTCATCGAATCCCTAGGGTTTGATAGAACCCAGGTTAAGAACCACTGGGATAAAGCATTGACCTGGACCACTAAGGTCACTGGTTCAAAGTTCTGAGGGTTGCTGGCTTGAGTGGGGGATTGTACACACAATCCCAAAGCTCAGCAGCTTGATCCCAAAGGTCACTGGTACGAAAAGCCCAAGGTCACTGGTTTGAGCAAGAGTACCCTGGCTTGGCCCAAGTCAAGAAACATATGTGAAAGCAACTACAGTTGATGCTTCTCAAACTCTCTCTCCCTTCCTGTTTCTCTCTCAAAAGAAAAGAAAAGAAAAGAAACTAAAATTTTGGAGCTAAAAAATGGAATGATTGAACTGAAGAATTTAATAGAGAGCTTCAATAGTAGATTTAATCATACAGAAGAATCAGTGAGCTATATACAAGTGAATTAAAATTATACAGAGGAACAAAAGAAAAAAGAATGAAAACAGAGGAAAAAACCTTATGGACTTATGGGAAACCATTAAAACAAATAATCTATACAACATTAACATTCCAGAAGAGATGGAGAAAGGAACTCCATTCTGAGTCAGAGAGTTGGGTCCAGATTGGCAAAAGTGGTGTTTGGGGCCCATTCACAAAAAAGATGCTCAACACCAGGAATCAACAGCAAAATTCAAATCAAAACCACAATAAGGTATCACCTCACATGTAGTAGAATGGCTATCATCAAGAAGACAAGCGCTAGCAAGTGTTGGCAAGGATGTCAAAAAAGGGAACACTTGTATACAGTTGGTGGGAATGCAAACTGGTATAGCCATTATGAAAAGCAATATGGAGGTACCTCAAGAAATTAAAAATAAAACTATAATATGAGATTCTACTTCTGGAGATATATCCAAAGGAAATAAAAACATGATATGAAAGAGTTGTATGCACTCCCATGTTTACTGCAGCATTATTCAAAATACTCAAGATAGGAAAAAAACCTAAGTGTCCGTTTACAATGAATGAAGATATGGTATATGTATACAAGAGTATTATTGAGCCATAAGAAAGAAGTCAATTCTGCCATTTGCAACATGGATGAACCTTTCAGGCATTATGTTAAGTGAGATAAATCAGACACAGAAAGACAAATACAGTGGTTCCTTGTCTATCGCAGGGGTTAGGTTCCAGAACCCCCAATAGGTGAAAATCCATGAAGTAGCAACCTTGTATTTATTTTATTATTTTATATATATTTAAGGCTTTATAAACCCTCCCCACAGTTATTAACCTTTCCCACACTCTTATAAACACTTCCTATGCTCTTAAACACTTATTACACTCTTAAATCTACATAATTTTAACAACATATAAAATTCCATATGGGTACTCACCAGTGAATATACAGTAATATTCTTTTAATACATTTTTTTAATTAATTAATTAATTTTTGTGACAGAGACAGAGAGAGTCAGAGAGAGGGACTACAGGAAGGGAGAGAGATGAGAAGCATTAATTCTTCGTTGCAGCATCTTTGTTCATTGATTGCTTTCTCATATGTGCCTTGACTGGGGGGCTACAGCAGACTGAGTGACCCCTTGCTCAAGCCAGCGACCTTGGGATCAAGTTGGTGAGCCTTGCTCAAGCCAGATGAGCCCACGCTCAAGCTTGCGACCTCGGGGTCTCAAACCTGGGTCCTCCACATCCCAGTACAACACTCTATTCACTGTGCTACCGCCAGGTCAGGCTCTTTTAATATGTTTTAATTAACATTTTTATATTGTTTTTAATTTTTTAGGCTATAAAATGCTTATTTTATTGCAAAAATAATCAAAATAATATATAAAAATATTATTTTGCAAAATCCCATGATATAGCGAAAAATCCATAATACAAAATTAGTATATATAATTTAAAAATCTGCAATACAGTGAGACTGCGAAAAGTGAAGCACAATATGGCAAGGGACAACTGTACCATGTAATCTCACTTATGTGTGAAATCTAAGAAAGCCAAATTCATAGGAACAGAGTAGATTGGTGGTTACCAGGGACAGGGTGTAAGAATTGCAGCGATATGACTTAAGGGTACAAACCTATAACCAGTAGATATATAAGTCCCAGAGATCTGATGAACAGTATAGTCTTTATAAAAAACAATACTGTACTATAAACTTCAAAGTTGCTAAGAGACTAGATCTTAACTGTTCCCACCATACAGACAAAAAAAATTATTATTATTTTTAGATTTTATTTATTGATTTAGAGAGAAGAGAGAGAGAGAGAGAGAGAGAGAGAGAAGGGGGGAGGAGCAGGAAGTATCCACTCATAGTAGTTGCTTCTCATATGTGCCTTCACCAGGGCAAGCCTGGAGTTTCTGACTCGCAACCTCAGCGTTCCAGGTTGATGCTTTATCCACTGCACCACCACAGGTCAGGCAAAAAAAGAAAATAATTATGTGATGTGATAGAAGTGTTAATTAACATTATGGTAGTCATGATTGCAATATATGAATGTATCAAATCAACCTGTTTTACATCTAAATGTGTACAATGTTATATGTCAGTTATATCTCAAAAAATTAAGTATTTTTTTTAAAAAGGAAAGAAACTGCCTGACCAAGCGGTGGCGCATTGGATAGAGCAGGGGTGCTCAATACGTCAATTGCAATCTACTGGTCGATCGCAAAGGAAGTGTGGGTAGATCGCATGAAATTAAAAAGACATTTGTCTTTTGATTGGCATACATGGTAGCCAATTTGACGTCTGAACTTTTGACACCCTACGCATGTGTGTTAAACCGCGCTAACTTGTTCAGTTACATTGCTGCATAGTTAGCCTTCAATTTATTTAAACTAAATACAACAAAGGGTATAAAAATGAGTGCCATAGCTGGTCCGAGTAAGAAGCCTAAAACCTACCACTTTCATACAGAATGGGAGGGGATTTATTTCACTATGTCATATTCTAAGTGTGTTTGCCTCATCCGTCTGTGTGCCATTGCTATTCCAAAGAAGGGAAATGTGGAGCGGCTTTTTCGGACTGTTCATAAAAACTATGACATTGACTTTCCTCTGAAAGAGAGCTGAGAAGGAGAAAGGTGAAAGAAGAATACACAATATTAAATAGTAATAATAGTAACTTAACTAATGATAATATAGAAGAAATAAATTTATGTTTTGCATTTTTACTGTAGGTAGATGATTTTGACTTGGTCATCTTATAAGTAGCTCTCAAGCTGAAAAAGTGTGGGCACCCCTGGGATAGAGCATCAGACTGGAATGTGGAATGGCCCAGGTTCAAGACCCCGAGGTAGCCAGCTTGAGTGCGGGCTCATCTGGTTTGAGCAAAAGCTCGCCAGCTTAGACCCAAGGTCACTGGCTCCAGCAAGGGGTTGCTCAGTCTGCTGAAGGCCCGCGATCAAGGCATATGTGAGAAAGCAATCAATGAACAACTAAGGTGTCACAACGAAAAACTGATGATTGATGCTTCTCATCTCTCTCCATTCCTGTCTGTCTGTCCCTATCTATTCCTCTCTCTAACTCTCTGTCTTTGTAAAAAAATAAAAAGGAAATAAACTCCCATCTTGTTGGTCTTAAACTTGCCATCTTATTACACATCCTGATAGCCAGAATTGGAATGCCGAACTAAACAGCAGTGGTAGTAGCAATGAAGAGGTTATCGTATGCCAAGTCCTGTTCTAAGCACTTTAAATTTTTAACATATTTGTCACAATAACTCTATCAAGTAGGAATTATTATCCTTACTTTTCATGTGAGGAAACAGAGGCTAACAAAGGTTAAATAACTTCCCTAAGGTCAAAATAAACAGTAAGTAACAGAGCAAAATTTTGCACCAAGGCAATCTGCCTACTCCTAAATCCATGATCATAACCACTACTCTTTACTGCCGACTATTCAAAATCTAATTTGGTGGAGTTTGAAGGTCATTAATAAGTGCATTCCCCATTCAGATAGTTAAAAATTAAAGTCAAAGAAACTATTATTCCGTACTTCATTTTCTGCCTACCCAAGTATCTATTTATCCACATTCCCAACAAACCTTGGACAGGGATTAATATTTAGACACCATAAACAAAATGTCCCTTGAAAGCCTTCATTTATGTTTTTTTATACTTAATTTTCCATTGACTTCAGAGAGAGGAAGGGACAATGAGGGGGAGAGACAGAAGCATCAACTCACTCTGTTTCACCTAGTCGTGCACTCATTGGTTGCCTTTCCTATGTGCCTTGAATGGGGACCACACCTATGATCTCAGTGCAAGGGGACAACATTCTATCCACTGAACCAGCAGGCCAGGGCCTATGTCTTTCTTTTCAGATGCTTCCCGTGTGCAGAAGTTGAAGCAGAATTTCCTAGTTGTACTAGTTGCTACAAGGAGCATGCCCTCTAGTGGCCCCATGCTGATATGCAGCCAGATAAAACATTCACAGAAAAGGACTTCAATGACATTTCCTTCCTATCAGGTTTAGTGGCAGAGCACACTGACTACTAAAAAGCAAATTGTTAAAAATCCATAATAGGCCTGACCTGTGGTGGTGCAGTGGATAAAGCGTCGACCTGGGAACACTGAGGTCACCAGTTCAAAACCCTGCACTGGTCTGGTCAAGGCACATATGGGAGTTGATGCTTCTAGCTCCTCCCCCCTCTCTCTCTCTCTCCCTCACTCTGTGTCGCCTCTCTAAAATAAATAAATAAAAAGAAATTTTTAAAAAAATCCATAATAGGCCTTAATGCATTATTGTGTTGGGGGGATAACAATATCCTTAGATTAATAGAACAAAACATGAGGTCACAATGGACAATTATTCCACTCCTGGCTCAGAGCTTTTTTTTTTTTTTAATTTATTGGGGAGACATTGGTTAATAAAACCATACAGGTTTCAAGTGTACAACTCAATAAAACATCATCTGCATACCGCTTTTAAAAAAGATACCATCCCTATATATTGATAGTTTCAAAAGGGGAACAAAAATAACACTTCTTGAAAACTTTTACAGTAAATTGCTGTGAAAACCTTGTATGTGGAATACAAAAAAATTAAATAAATGAACAAGCAGAACAAAATTAGACTCACAGATACAGAGAACATTTTGAAGGTTGCCAGCTGGGAAGAGGATTTGGGGTAAAGATGAAAAAGAGGAAGAGATTTAAAAGTACAATTTGGCAGTTACAGTACAGTTCCAGAGATGTAAAGTACAGCTTAGGAAATACAGTTAATAATATTGTAATAACTGTGTACGGTGCCAGGTGGGTACTAGATTTATTGGGGTGATTACTTTGTAAGCTATACAAATGTCTAATTATGAGGTTGTACACCTGAAACTAATATAATATTGTATGTCAACTGCAATTTAAAAATTAAAAAAAAATTTTAAAAAGCTAAATTTTTCTTTAAAAATAATTGCTGTGAAATCTATCACAAGCTTATACATCCCCCAAGGTTAAGGGACCTACAAATAAAAGTAACTCCTTTTCCTTTCTTTCTCATCAATCACAAAATAAATGATTGATGGAGAGCTTCTAAGTTTGAGTTCTTTAGTCACAAACCTTGTGTTTGTTTTCTTCGTGTACAGTTGGGGCAGTAACAGAAATAATTTTCTTTAAAACGTAGAAAATAACCAAAGTGCAATGCAATCTTTAGCCAGTTATGATCATTAAAAGGAGAAAGTAAGCTACGAAATCTATCAGCAGCTATACTACATGAGTTCCAAGTTTTGTCTTCCCAGGCCACAAAGTCTATGTACCAAAGTAAAGTCTGTCATCCCCGTGGCTTTCTTGATCCCAAATATTGACTACAGGGAAAATGAGATTTTCTGCAAATATGACAAAGCATATGAGGAATCTTACATCATGTATGACATGAGAATGAGCAAAAGAAGGAAAATAGCTAATTTACTGATTTCTAGTCCCTCTTCACCGACATCACTTAATTCAACAAGTAGTTAATGAGCATCTACTATCTAGAAAGGTATATGGGAAGTACGGTGAGGAGATAAAAATGACGTGGTCCTTATATTTAAAGAGAACTTCAACAGCAACCCAAAGAAAAGATCGTCTTTCCCAGTGGGAGACAGGTAACACTTCATGAAGTAGTATTTGAACTAGCTTTACAGGATGGGAAGGATTTCAACAGGCAGGCAGAGAGGAAGGTATTACAGGCAGAAAGAAGTTTTAGCGAGCATTCAGTGCTCACGGTGCTGACGCATTTGAGGAATGGCTAGTACCCTGGGTCACTGGAGCGTATTGTGAGGGAACGGGAAACAGTTAAGGATGAAATAGTGCCCTGAACTTCATTCTGCATGCAAAGGAAAATCTTTAAAGGCAATGAGCAGAGGAAGCAAGGACATGGGCAAGGCTTGGTCTTAGGAAGATTATTCTGGTGGCAACATGTAAACTGAATTGGAGCTAAGAATGCTACAGGCAAGCTGACTACCTAGATTATCAGAATGGAGGAAATGAGGAGTAAGAAAGGTTCACATTTCAACTGTGAAGGCAGATGCCAATGTCAAGCTGAGGGGGTTGAGCTAGAAAATGATTGCCCACATTTTTTTCCAAGCAAAACCTGAGGATTAGAAAGCACTCTATCAATGACAGTGCCTCAGAACGTCAGTAATAGAAAGGCCACAGTTGGGGAAGCCATCTAACCCCTATTCTGGGAGATCAAACAGGGAGGGATACTGGAATCTCTGGAGAAAGTAGTACATGTTGCTTTACGAAAAAAAGGCAAGCACCCAAATCACTGTGACTTATCTACTATAAAAAATTACTGAATAAGGGCCCTGACCAGGTGGCTCAGTAGGTAAAGCACCATTCTTGTGCACCCAGGTCACAGGTTCAATCTCAGTCAGTGCACATATGAGAAGCAACCAATGAGTGCACAACTAAATGGAACAGCAAGTTGATTCCTCTCTCTCTCTCTCTCTCTCTCCTTCTACCCTCCCTTTCTCCCTTCTTTTATCAATAAAAGTTTTTCTTAAAAAAATTACTGAATAAGAACTCCAAGACTCTCTGGCTTCCAAAGTCTATAATTGACTTTAGTTCTATCTCTCATACTGATTCCTTACATTTATGTTGATTATAGTTCCGGGGTGTGATAGGTGGCCTATATCATCAAGACAATAATGGTACTAGCTAATAAATAATCTCTATTAGAGTAGTGTTCTGTGAGTTTAGAACCATGAGCAGAGGTGTAGCTTTAACTTCTTAAGAGCCCCCATATCTTGAAAGAGAATAGCTATAAAATGTCCTACTGGCCCATTCATGTTGGATCAATTAAATAAAAAAAGGCAACGAAATAGGCAAAATAAAAGATAAAAGAGACACTAGCTTTTTCCATACTTTTAATTACCATTATTGCACCAATACAGCATACGCTTTATATACATATATCTTAAACTTCATTATCAGCAATTCAAATACATAATATATTATCATCTTGGGAATACAAAGAACACAACGCGGAGGAAGATTGAGAAAACAGGTTCCCATTGTTAGTCACCAGTGAGTCTCTAGACTTTCCTTTTAGTGTTTTCAATGGAATTTTAAAATGCCTTGCCTTGGCTCTGTAAGAACAGAGCTGCCTGGAAGCGGAGGCAATGAAAAATGGACCCAGCGTTAAAAGGAGTCAAGGACATTCAGAAGAGAGAATAGATTTTGAAACTAAATAGTGTACAGCCAGAGTGTACACATCCAAATAGATGGATACTAAGGGAAGAAATAATGTCTCATTTCATCCTCAAAACTGCCCATTAACAAACAAAATAGATAGTGCCCGGTCATCTAGGAAAGGGAACTCTGATCACAGCACTGTGAAACAAATGGTGCGGCAGCGAGAAGGAAAGTGGTGGGAGAGCAACCGGCCTCTGAGACACCCAGGGTGATGGGTATCAAAGCCATCATGTGGGCAAAGTGTATAGTAGTTAAAGCGGTCACTCTCCAGCTTCCCTAATAAATGATACATGAGATAGCAGCTTTTCTAATGAAGACCTCGATGGATTGAAAAATATTGATGGGAAAGAGCCAGATACCCAGGCAGCAAGGCAAGGTGGGTACTGAATATGAGTTACATGCTGTCAACCTCTTTGCTTTACAAACCAGGTTAAAAATTCTGACCCCTCAACTTTAGGCCAAAATAGTCACAGGCAAATACAAAGTAGCACTGTGCTTCAAATGCAGCAAGCAGATGGGGCTGCAAGAAAGTACAGCAGGTCGTTTTTATGCTGCTGATGAGACGCTACAGAAATTTAACTCTTGTTTCTATCAATTAGCCTATGGCAAAACTGGTTCTGTGTAAGTGGTTTAGCTTAAAGTCGTAGAACCTATCCACGACATTGAGAACTTACTGTAAACACTTTTCTAGAATGTAACTTGGAAAACACAGCTCCTTGAACCTCCTTCATTCAAGAGACACTCACTGATCAAAGATGCTGCACTATCCAACAGAAGAATAGCGGAGGCGCCACCAACGCAACCCTCTTACCATAGGAAGAGACATGTAAACACATGAGAGGGCGATGGAGCTGCAGCCAGCACTGGACAGTTGCAGTAGAGGATCAGCCTGAAGGACACAGAGCAGAGACCTGAGAGACAGGTCTTTTGTCATCCTATTCCTGTCAAAAGTCTGTATTTGTAAACACTGAGGTCAATCTGTCCATTTTCAGTCTTGGGTTAGTGGAAAAGGAAGTTTCCAGGCTCTTGTCTCCCCTGAAATTGCTAAATAGGGCTTCACAAAGAGGCACACAAGGGTTATGAGATGATTCTGAAATACATTAAAGAATTAAAAGGCGGAGAAAAATTTTGCAGATGTTAGATGTCATTTCCTCCTCACAGAGACCCTGGCCTTGGAGCCCTGCATAGTCAGCCACAAGTATGATAAGACTTTCTATTCCCCTGCCTTGACAGTGAAGAGATAAGAGAGACTTTCTTGGCTGTACAGCAAATAACAACAAAGGGGAGTGATATAACCCAGCTTGAACACAATGGAGAAGCCATGAAAAAGATTGTCCAGTAATTTTGGTTCTGGGGAGAGAAGGGATTCCTAACTTCCCTCACAAATTGGTGCCCTCGAGGTCATTTCTATTCTTCAAGTCTGTCCTAATGTCCTGCCAATGCCCTTCAGAACTGGACCCAGTTGGATGGTTGTGGTGCCTGGTTTGGAACAGAGCTACAAGACAAACAGAGAGTCAAAGGTATATTAGGATAGCAATTCCTTTCTGTACTTATTAGTATCACAGAAATTACTGCACGGAATTTCTGAAACTATACTTCACAGGAATACAAGTTACCAAGTCCTGAAATATCCCACTCAAACTTTATCCTATGGTTTTCTTATCCCACCATCCCCAGCACACCTGTACTTCCTTACTTAGAATTCCCACCAAAGACTCTGGATGACATACAAATGCCGTTTTCCCAGATCCAAGATTCCATCTAACTGCACACACTGTCTCTACCCTGACTAAGTATGTTGGTTTCACTATACCTGGAAGCAGTGCTAAAGTCTCCCCACAAGTCATTGCTTGCAGAAACTGGAGCTGGTGCTGGTGTAGTGACAGGAGCAGGAGAATCTAAGTCTAAGAGGATATCTGAATACAAGGTAAGGAAAAAGAAGAAACATAATAAACATCTCAGAAATAAAAACTTATGTTCATACAATCTATACACAGTAGCTTTATTTGTAATAACCAAAAACTGTGAACAACCTAGATATCTTTACATGGGTGATGGTTAAACGCACTGTGGTACATCCACAACATGGAGTATTACTCAGCAATAAATAGGAAGAAACTATTAATATACACAACTTGGATGAATCTCAAAGGAATTATACTGAGTAGAAAAAGCCAACCCAAAAGGTTATATGTGACTCAATTTATGTAATATAGCTGAAATGACAAAATCAGAGATAAAGAATAGATTAGTGATTGCCAAGGATTTGAGATTGAGGAAGAGGGAAGGATAAGGGAGAGGAAGGTAAGAGACTAGGAGGGAACTCTGGTTGTAAATAATGACACAAGGAGTCCATGTAGCAATAGAACAGTTCTATATACTGACCATGGTGGTGGATCCAAGAACCTACACACAATAAAACTGCACAGAACTAAATCACATGCACACACAAATGAGAACACACAAAACTTGTGTTCTTTTTTCTTTACAAAGGATGATCAGTAGATGGTAGCAATGTCAATTTCCTGGTTGTAATATTAGACTCCAGTTTTGCAAAATGTTACCATTAAGGGACTTCTCTGTATTATTTTTACAACTGCATCTGAATCCATCATTATCTCCAAGTAAAATATTTATTTTAAAACAAATAAAAAAATAAATTTGAGATATTATCGCTAGCCTTCTGATGACACTTACAACTTACAGATTGTAATATCTGGTTCTCTAGTCTTATGAAAGTTCCTTTCTGAGTTCTAATGTTCTCATTCTTTAACTCTGAATAGTACGAATGTTCATGCACATCCTCGTGCCTCCTGACCATCCATTTTTAAAACTTTTATTTTAATAATGTGTAAAGCAACATTAAAAAATAGCAAATGTATATTCTTCTTGTTTCCATGAATTGGTTATCAAACAAACATGATTTTAAGTTAATAAAACTGGAATTGGAGCTAATTCCATTTTTTGGAAAAAAAACTCACTCCTGGGGGTCAGCGAGCATGAAAAGAACTCACTACTCAAAGGGTTAATATAAATTACGATATATATTCTTTTTCCCTGTCAGATAGAAAGGAAGAACAAAAATGTGTTTGTAAAAGAGCAAAAATAAATAAATAAATAACATGAAAATGAAAAAAAATGCATTCACAAACCCAGATGTCTCATTTCCCCTCACATGCCCTCATGAAGAAATGGAAAGATTTAGAAATAACATCAATGGCCCTAACCAACTAGATCAGTTGGTTTGAGCAGTTGTTTTCAACAGCCAGTCCACGGACCAGTGCAGTCTGCCAGAAATTTCGTGCTGGTCTACAAAGGAATTAACCACCTTGGAAAACCACTGAGTTAGAACATCGTCAGGATAAGCCAAGGTTGTGGATTCGATCCCCAGTCAGGACACATATAGAAATCAACCATGAATGCATAGTGGAATAAGTCAACAATTCTATCTCTTCTTCCCTCAATTAAAAAAATTTTACTAAATGGCTACTATGTTCCAAGTACGGTATAAGTGCAGCCCATCATTTTACCTTCACAATCCTAGGGTAGTTTTACCTCCCCATTTTGCAGATAAGGATACTGAAACTCAAAGAACTTAAGTAATATTACAAAGTACCTTCAGGTACAAAGTAGCAGAGCCATGACTGAAAACTTGGTCCATCTGACTCTCTACTACTCTCTTCAGACCTACTAGCATCTACCCAAGGTACTACGAAGGAAACAGTCTTTTTAATATCCATCCATTTTCTTCAAAGAACCTACCAGACAGCATGACTCTCAGTTCACTAAAAAATCTTTCATCCCTTGCTATCAGCTGCCTGAATCACTTTGTCAGTAACAAGTATCATTTAGTAGAGGAAACATCAACACCCTCCTTGGCAAACCTAAGGTCTGATTTCTGAAAGTTAAAAGTACTAGAGAGATTTACCTGCATCACTACCTCCATGGTTAGATTTTGGAATGGGTGGCGGAGTGACATGATTGCTGATGGCAACTGAGGACGGTGGGGGGATAGTGACTTTGCCTCCAGGTGGGGGTGGGAGTAAGCTTAGACCCCCAGTCCCTGTAATCTTGGGCTTAGAAGTACCTCCTTTCTTAGTTGTAATGTTCTATGAAAGAAAAAATAGGGAGAGTAAAAGACAAAAAAGAGGTCACAGGCTTATGGAAATGTAGAAAGGAACAGGAAAAAATCATACTCACCCCAATGCTCAACTTGATGGTCTGTCCTTCCTTGAAGCCCAGATCCAATTTGGGACGAGTATCCATTTCCTGAGATTCTTTGGAAATCTCAGATTCCTGCTTTACCCACCTTCAGCAAAAGAGTAAGTTATCTTAATTTGCAATTCCCAGAAAGCAGAGTTTGACACAGATTTGAATATAGCTAATTTATGTAAAATAGGATTCTAGAAAGCAAAGTGAGGGAACATGAAGGAAAAAAAAATAAGCCAAGAAAAAGGGCAATGAGGGCTTAATATCACTGAGGAATCAAACAAAATGCATTTTGAACTCGTCCCTCTAAAAGAGGGCATTTAGCCACCAGTTCCCACCCCACAGGGTTGAGCGTTGCCCCAGAGCAGGGTTTTAACGCCTCAGTTCTTCCAGAGTGCATCCCTGGGTTAAGTGGCTTTCCACAGGTTCAGAGAGTCCTGAGGCAGAAAAACAGAGCTCTGCCTGCCCGTGAAGTAGGAAGCTGATAGCACGCATGGTGCTTCCTACTACGCCAAAGTCAGACGGGCCGAAGAAGTGGTGCAACAGGCACAAAACATGTCAGTTACACGAAGCAACAAAACTGGCAGTTAACCCCCCAAATATCTTACACACAGCCCTGCTGTTACCATATGCCTGCCGCAGCCACCAAAAGCAATGGCAAATTCCCCAGAGGCATAAACAAAAAGCATCATCTCAAACCATTGTACAAGGGATCAAAAATATATTCTGAGATACAAGGAAAGGATAAAATTGGTACAAAGATAATGTACGAAAATAAACTGAGTGGGAAAATTTATATTCATAATAAACTAATTTACCAAATAAAGAACCCAGGAAGTAAAAGAGATAGTGTCCATTCAACTGAGAAGCAACTTTCCTAGAACTAGTTAACCTGGTAACTAAGGACGAGCTTCACTCACTTGAAGTGATCTTGCAAGGAGACATTAAAGTCGAAGGCATCACCCCGATCTGTGAAGCCAATGCCGATGAAAGCACTGCGCCCTGGGAAAAAGACAGAAAGGCTCAGAGTAGGAGTGCCCCCATGGCAAAGTCTACCGAAGGAAGATAGAACAGTTACCCTACCTGAAGTCTAGGAATGTAAGTCATTTTCTCACAGACCAGGGTCCACAAACTACATACAGCCCATGGGCCAAAAGTTGCCAGACTTGTTTTTATAAATACCGTTTTCTTGGAACACAGCCATATCAATCTGTTCATGTACCATCTATGGCTCTTCCACACTATAACCACAGGACTGCGCAGCTGCAATAGAAACTACCTGGCCCACTAAACCTAATATATTTACAATCTATCTCTTTACAGAAACCATTTGCCAACCTCTGATACTATGAAGAAAAGATAATGGTTGCCTCAAAGATATGTGATTTAAGGCAGTCCTACCAAAACCCACTACAAACAACGAATAAGCAATATGTGGAAATACTTTTGTTAGATATACACTTTATTTTCATCTACCTATTAATTATCACATCTGGAACTTGAGTTAATATCTATTACAAATAAAATGTTAATCCTTCTTTAACAACTACAGTTAACTCTGGAGAAAAGGGAAGAAAAATTTAGTAAACTGAGTGAGATAAATGCAATCAGGATACACTTTCATTGAAGTGCATGAACTATTTTCCTAATCTCATCCCATTCCAAATTTCAGACCCCTTACCAGTACCATCCTGGATCCGGATTACAAAGTAGCGGCTAGAATCTGTCACTGTCTCCACAGCAATCCCAGGATACTGTTCTACTGGAGCCTGAGCAAAGAGTTCCCCTGACAGGTAAGAAAAAGACTTCTTTGAGCAAAAGAAGCAAAAATCTAAAACTCTATTTAAAAGTACAATATTTCCATTTCAGTCCCCAACTTGAAGGTACTTACAAAAGGACACCAAATCAATATATTTAATATGTTAGAGGGCCACCAGCATAGGTTACCTGAAACTTTATCCTCGAGTTTGATATAAGCAATCTTCCCTTTTGAAGTGATTCGGAGTCGACCAGTCCAATCAGGCTGGTCTAATTTCCAGTCAGATGCCCTAGGATAGGAAAATGGGAAGCCTCAGGCCTCAGGTCCACGTTTTTAACATACTAACAACCTATGCAGAATCACCTTCCATATTTATATCTCCCTGTCCTGGATTACTTATTCTTTATACCTATTAAATAACAAACAAAAATAACTCCTGATCACCTCTCTATAGATACCTCATGTGATATTATACACAGTTCAAAACAAACAGAAAATAATGTTACTACTGGAGGATTCTGGAGTCCAATATTACCTTGCACTGAATTCAACCAATATTTACAGGCACTGTTCTAGGTGTTTGAGATACAAGAGCGAATTAAACAAAGGTTCTTTACCTCAGGAGGCTTACATTCTAATAACAGGAGCAGAAAAAGGGGGGTTGGGAGGGCAGTGGAGAGTAAACAGGTTGCAGCAATCAAGAGGTGGTCAGGATTCCAAGATGGCACAAAGTAGGCAGACACACAGACTGCAACCTCCCAGGACCAAACTGGGTTACAAATTATTTTAAGAACAATCATCATGGAAAACCAACTTTGGACTAAAAGAACAGGACTCAAAAACTAAGGAGCATAGAAGAAACCACAACAAGCTGGGAGGGAGTGCAAGGACACAGTGGGGGCTCCCCCACTCCCAAGAGCGAGGGGAGGCTGAGGGTCCAAAGGGTTTCTCATTGCGAGGAGAGACACTCTGAGAGGCGGGGGTTCTCAGTCCCAGGACCAGAGCTCCAGCCTAATGACCCAGAGACTGGAGGACACAGCCTGGCAGCATTGAGTGGGGAGAAAAGCAGGAGCTCTATCTGTGGGAAGTGGCTGGCGAAAAAAGTTGCAACTTTAAAGGGCCAGTGCAGAAAATATCGCTCACAGCCACTTGCCTGGGGTTCTGGGGGCAAGGAGGGCTGAGAGGACTGGTCTTGCATGAGGAGAGTGAGGAGATCAAGGCACGGGGACACAAACGGTTACGAAGAGAAGAATACCCGAGCTGAGTCATTCTCTAGTGCCCAGGTAGCCAGAGCTGGAGGAGGGATTGCTCCCTCTGTCCAGCACTAGCCTAGTGTAGAGCCAGCTGACTCACCTCCAAAAAGCTCTCCAGCTTCAGTCAGCATGAGAGCTTGTTCCAAAAGGAATAAGTAAAGGGGAGGGGCAGTGACTCAGGTTTCCAGGGAGACCTGAGGTACACCTCCCCCTTCTGATAGGGAGAACCCACCACCCCCAGAGAGTCCCAGGGCAGACCTCACCTTCTGGTTCTCAGAGGTCACACCCAGTGCATTCCTGGATAGAGTTTCAACTGGCAGCCAAAGAACAAGATACGCCCACTTCCTCCCCCCAACCCCAAACACAGAAGCTCCCTGCTGGGTTCAGCAAACAAACACCAGGGAAATTAAGACTTTTAAACTGCTCTGCTAGTTAAGGTAAATTAAAATCCAAGCCATCAGCAGAGACTGAGGGATAAAGACCTGGAGGTGAAACCACATTCCATAAACCAATCTCAGACCCACAACTATAACAAGCTTGCAAACCACACACACAAAAAAAGGGAAGACTGAGGAATGTAATACATATGAATCAACAAGAGAAATCTCCAGAAAAAGAACTAAGATGGAAGTAACCAAATTACTGGATGCAGAGTTTAAAATAATGATTTTTCAGGATGCTTAACACTACGGTGTCGGGTGAATTTCCCGCCAAAATATAAGATGGCGCGGGCAATTATTTAGGTTTCCCGCGCAAAATCAGAGTTAGTTTAAAATGCCTATATCTTTTGAAGTATGGGTTCGATTGAAATGAAATTTTCGGTTTCTTGTGTAAAAAATGAAAATTTATTCAATCACAGACATTTTTTTATCTATTCAGTACATAAATAATTCGATATATATAAACTAAATACGAAAAACCCAAAAAATACTTATTACCTAAAAATATACACATATTTTTAAAGTTTAAAATAAAATTTTCATAATAAATCAAAACAAATAGAAATTAATAGGTTTTTAGCGTATGATATTTTTCAAAACACGCCCCTTTATGTAGAGGTATATTGCAAAATTTGCACATGTAGTGTGTCTCACTGCGCAATTTATGAACAGAACATACGCGACACCTCAAAATGTTTTTCTTTTTTCCACTTCCGACAATTGCCTGTAACGTATGCTTTCTCATGTCCATCGATAGCCTGCATGGTGGATCAGATGTAGGTGGTTTAGCCCGCATTCCAGAAGTAGACGGTACTGGTTGAAGGTCTGGAACAATGTCCATGTCCTCTGGAATATCATCCGTCAACCAGTGGATAGCTGTTTGTTTCAAAAACATTTTAAAACCCATTTTTCTTTGCTTCACTGATTTGTAAACTGCATAAGAATTAAATAATGCGCAATTTATCATATACATTGCCAACCTTTTTGTCCATTTGACCGTCTTCCGCAATATCGAATAATATGAAAGGTATTGGTCGGCCCGGTCAACACCTTTCATATGTTTATTGTAGTCAATGAGTGCATTCGGTTTGACAATTTTCTTTTTTGATGTTCTGTCAATATTCTGACTTTCTTCCATCTCCGCAGAATGAATCGAAGAAATCAGGTATACAGGCTTTTTTGATTGCCACACTTGTAACAATATATCATTTTTCCTTATAAATTTTGTTTCACCTTTTTTCAAAGAAATTGTTTGAAAATCTTTAGGTATACCTCGATTTTTCCGGATTGTTCCACATATTCTGAATTTGTTTTTCATAAGTGCTTCACAATTTGCGACGCTATTATAATAATTGTCCATATATATATGGTACCACGAATCAGTGTATGGAGACACTACTGTTTGTATCGTTTCCAATAATCGCTTTCCTTCGCCGCAATAAATTTCCATGTTACAGATATATCCTGTATCACTTTCGCACAACAAACGAACCAATATTCCATATTTAACGATCTTGCCAGCATTATATACCCTAAAGAATAATCTTCCCCTCCAAGGTACGATCCCTTCATCTAGTGATAATTGCTGATGAGGTTTGTAAATATTTATAAATTAGGCACAAAATAATCTAGTACTGGTCTCACTTTGCAAAGTCTATCTGATTCATTTACGATATCCGCATTATTATTGAAGTGCCAAGCTTTCCATATCTGTCGGAACCTGTCTCTCGTCATCGTTTTACCAAAATATGGCGTCTCCGTCCATGGCTCCGTGGTCCAGTAGTCATCTCTTCTATCTTTGCGCACCTGTCCCATGAGAACAATTAACCCTAAAAACTTCTTCATCTCTTGAGGGGTTATATCTTTCCACTTTAGGCTTTTTTTTGAAAGTTTGAAATTATTCCTATTTTGATTATAATACCTGTTTGACTCCTCTACAAGAAATTCAAAAAAATCATCTCCGATAAATAATTTCACGGCATCTTCTATATTATTTATAACAGCATCTGTGTTTAATCCTTGATGCCCTAAAAAATCTTCTAAGACCGGTGGATTATCAACATGTGACCATTCTTCTCTCCCGCCTTCTATATCTGACTCTGAGTCAGAGCTGGAGCTCGAAATTCTTCATCGCCTCAATGTCCTGGGACGCACCATTACTTCATCATCACTAGAATCTTCATCACTTGTACTCGCATTTTCAAGATCGCTATCACAAGAATAATTGGACAAATTGTCTGCACAAAACTCATCATCACTATAGTCTGAATGCTGCGACATTTTAGGTTAAAGCAAATAAAAATAATAATAACTGAAAATAGCGGTATTCCAATAGATATCTGATATAAAAAAATAATTATTATGCGAACACTTTGCGGAACGATTTTATTTTATTTGGTTAAAAAATTCTATATGAATGTCTTTATCACAATATATCTAAATATTTAAACACGTAATAATATTCACAAAACTCAAAACTAAAGACGTCCGGACACAAGAAGTATTTCTCAATAACTATTCTCTTTGCATGGTGAGATATCCAGGGATATCGGTTATAAAATGAGAAAACAATACATTGGTACCCTAACGGTATTGTACTCGACCAGCGCCATAAAGTGTTCTCTACTTACAAGGGATTTTTATGATACCTATTACCCCAATGGGTATGAAACGGTTCGCATATGCAGGTAGGTATCTTTGTGAATGGCAAACAAACAAATATTTGGTAATACGCAGTTACAATCGGCCCGAGTTTACACGTTTCTCGCACTCCACCGCAAATCTATATGAACCGAGTTAAGACGGCTCCCGCGGAGTACGCGCAATTCACGCGAGCCGACTTAACTCGTTTCCCACAATCCAAGTGTTAAGGATCTCAGAGCTACTATGGATGGACTTAATGAGCACCTAAATAAATTGCAAGCTTCAAAAGGACACTGAAATCATAAAAAGAATCAATCAGAAATGACAATTACAATATCAGAAATGAAGACAACACTAGAAGGAATCAAAAGCAAGCTGGATGAAGCAGAGGATCAAATCAGGAATTAGAGGACAAGACAAATAAAAACACAGAAACAGAGCAGCAAAAAGAAAAGAGGCTCAAAAAGTCTGAGGAAACTATAAGAGAACTCTGACAATATGAAGAGAAATAACATCCACATCATAGGGGTTTCTGAAGGAGAAGAGAAAAAACAAGGGATAAAGAACCTGTTTCAAGAAATCAGCTGAAAACTTTCCTAAACTGCTAAAGGGAAAAGTCACACAAGTTCAAGAAGCACAGAGAGTCCCAGTAAAGAGAAACCCAATGAGGCCCACATCAAGATACATCATAATTAAAATACCAAAGTTAAGAGATAAAAAGAAAATACTAAAAGCAGCAAGAGAAAAGAAGTCAAGCAGGAGCCCCAATAAGGATGACATCAGACTTCTCAACAGAAACACTTGAGGTCAGAAGGGAATTGCAAGAAATATTCAAATAGATACAAAACAAGGGCCTACAACCAAGACTTCTTTATCCAGCAAGATTATCGTTTAAAATTGAAGGAGAAATAAAAAACTTCACCCCCCAAAAAACAACAAAACCTCAAGGAATTCATTACAACCAAACCAGTACTGCAAGAAATGTTAAGGAACTTGCTGTAAAAAGAGCAAAGGAAAAAAGAAATAGAGAAAAAGAGGATTATAGATTTAAAGAATAAAATGGCAATAAACAACTACATATCAATAATAACCTTAAATGTTAATGGATTAAATGCTCCAATCAAAACACACAGAGTAACTGCACGGATAAGAAAACAGGACCCATACATATGCTCTCTACAAGAGACCCATCTCAAAACAAAAGATACACATAGACCGAGAGTAAAGGGATGGAGAAAAATATTTCACACAAATGGAAAGAAAAAAAAAGCTGAGGTAGCAATACTAATATTTGAAAAAATAAACTTTAAAACAAAGGCTATAGTAAGAGATAAAGTCACTACATAATGATAAAAGGAGCATTACAACAGGAAGATATAACTATTTTAAATATCTATGCACTTAATATAGGAGCACCTAAATTTCTAAAACAGATTTTGATGGACAAAAAGGGCAAGATCAACAGCAATAGTAGGGGATTTTAATACCCAACTAACATCAATGGATAGAACCTTCAGACAGAAAATTTAACAAATAAACAGTGGCCTTAAAGGACACACTAGATCAAGTGGATTTAATAGATATCTTCAGAACCTTTCAACCCAAAGCAGCAGAATATACATTCTTTTCAAGTGCTCACGGCACATTCTCAAGGACAGATCACATGTTGGGACACAAAACAAGTCTTAATAAATTTAAGAAGATTTAAATCATATCAAGCACCGTCTCTGATCACAACGGCATGAAACCAGCAATCAACTACAATAGAAAAACTGAAAAACATCCAAACACTTAGAGACTAAATAGCATGCTATTAAATAATGAATGGGTTAAAAATGAGATCAAGGAAGAAATAAAAAATGTCCTTGAAACAAATAAAAATGAACATACAACAACTCAAAATTTATGGGACACAGCAAAAGCAGTCCTGAGAGGGAAGTTCATAGCATTACAGGCATACCTTAAGCAGCAAGAGAAAGCTCAAATTAACAACTTAACCCTGCACCTAAAAGAACTAGAAAAAGAACAACAAGTAAAGCCCAGAGGAAGTAGAAGGAAGGAAATAATAAAGATCAGAGCAGAAATAAATGACATAGAGGCAAAAATAAAAACAATACAGATCAATAAAATCAAGAGCTGGTTCTTTAAAAAAGTAAATGAAATTGATAAACCTTTAACCAGACTCGCCAAGAAAAATAGAAAGAGAGCTCAAATAAATAAAATTAGAAATGAGAGTGGAGAAGTAACAACTGACACAGGAGAAAATCAATGGATTGTAAGAAAATACTATGAAGAACTGTATGCCCAAAAATGGGACAACCTAGATGAAATAGATAAATGCCTTGAAAAATATAATCATTCAAAAATCAATCTGGAAGAATCAGAAAACCTAAACAGACCAATTACACCAAAAGAGATTGAAACAGTTATCAAAAAACTCCCAACAAACAAAAGTCCTGGGCCCGATGGATTCACAGGCAAATTTTACCAAATATTCAAAGAAGAACTAACTCCTATCCTTCTCAAGCTATTTCAAAAAATTCAAGAGGAGGGAAAACTTCCAAACTCCTTTTATGAGGCGATTATAATCCTCATTCCAAAACCAGGCAAAGACACTACAAAGAAAGAAAATTATAGGGCAATATCCCTGATGAACTTAGATGCTAAACTTCTCAATAAAATATTACCAAATCGGATCCAGCAATATATAAAAAAAAAAAAAAAAAATCACACATTATGATCAAATGGGATTTATTCTGGGGAGGCAAGGCTGGTACAATATTTGCAAATCAATCAACGTGATTCATCACATAAACAAAAGGAAGGATAAAACCACATGATAATATCAATAGTTGCAGAAAAACATTTGATAAAATCCAGCACCCATTTATGATCAAAATTCTCAGCAAAGTAGGAATACAGGGATCATACCTCAACATGATAAAGGCCGTCTATGACAGACCCACAGCCAACATCATACTCAATGGGCAAAAATTAAAAACAATCCCTTTAAAAATAGGAATGAAGCAGGAGTGTCCCCTTTCACCATTCTTATTCAACATAGTTCTGGAAGTCCTAGCTACAGCAATCAAACAAGAAATAAAAAGCATCCAAATTGGAAAAAAAAAAGTAAAACGTTCATTATTTCCTGATGACTTGATACTGTATATACAAAATCCTAAAGTCTCAGTCAAAAAACTACTGGAACTGATAAATGAATTCAGCAAAGTGGCAGGATATAAAATCAATATTCAGAAATTAGTGGCATTTATATATACCAACAATGAACTGTCAGAAAGAAAAATTAAG
This sequence comes from Rhynchonycteris naso, assembly GCA_037038555.1. Taxonomy (NCBI): domain Eukaryota; kingdom Metazoa; phylum Chordata; class Mammalia; order Chiroptera; family Emballonuridae; genus Rhynchonycteris; species Rhynchonycteris naso. The sequence continues at coordinate 81,516,447 of CM073000.1, forward strand.
GAAACAATCCCCTTCACTACTACAACCAAAAAAATAAAGTACCTAGGAGTAAATTTAACCAAGGAGGTTAAAGACCTGCACTCAGAAAATTATAAGACATTGATAAAAGAAATCAAGGAAGATACAAACAAGTGGAAGCACATACCGTGTTCATGGATAGGAAGAATATTAAAATGTCTATACTACCCAAAGCAATATATAAATTCAATGCAATTCCTATTAAAATACCAATGTCATACTTCAAAGATATAGAATATTCCAAAAATTTATATGGAACCAAAAAAGATCATGAATAGCTCAGCAATCTTTGAAAAGAAAAATAAAGTGGGGTGTATCACACTTCCTGATATCAAGTTATACTATAAGGTCATTATACTCAAAACAGCTTGGTATTGCCATAAGAACAGGCATACAGATCAATGAGAACAGAGAACCCAGAAATAAACCCACACCTTTATGGTCAATTGATATTTGACAAAGGAGGTAAGAGCATACAATGGAGTAAAGACAGTCTCTTTAACAAGTGGTGCTGGGGAAATTGGACAAACACATGCAAGAAATTGAAACTAGACCAACTTACACCATTCACAAAAATAGACTCAAAATGGATAAAAGAATTGAATGTACATCGTGAAACCATGGTCATCTTGGAAGAAAACATAGGCAGTAAGCTCTCCGACATCTCTCACAGCTATATATTTGCTGATTTAACTCCACGGGCAAGTGAAATAAAGGACAGGAGGAACAAATGGAACTATATCAAATTAAAAAGCTTTTGCACAGCAAAAGACAACAAGAACAAAATAAAAAGCCCACACAATGGGAGAACATATTTGCCAATACATCTGATAAGGGGTTAATAACCAAAATCTACAAAGAACTTGTAAAACTCAACACAAGGAAAGTAAACAATCCAATCAAAAATTGGGCAAAAGAACTGAATAGACACTTCTCCAAAGAAGACATACAGATGGCCAATGGGCATATGAAAAACTGTTCATCATTACAGAAATGTAAATTAAAACCACAATGAGATACCAACTCACAACTGTCAGAACGGCACTCCTTACCAAAACAACACATAACATGTGCTGATGAGGGTGTGGAGAAAAGGGAACTCCCTGCACTGCTGGTGGGAATGCAGACTGGTGCAGCCACTGTGGAAAACAGTATGGAGATTCCTCAAAAAATTAAAAATCGAATGACTTTTGACCAGCTCTCCCACTTCTAGGAATATATCCTAAGAATAACAAATCACTGATTCAAAAGAAGAAATGCGCCCCCATGTTTATTGCAGCATTGCGTACAATAGCCAAGATCTGGAAACAGCCCAAGTGTCCACCAGTAGACAAGTGGATTAAAAATGTGGTACATATACACAACGGAATACTACATGGCTGTGAAAAAGAAGGAAATCTTACCATTTTGCAACAACATGATGAACCTGGAGTCTATTATGCTAAGTGAAATAAGCCAGGCAGAGAAAGAAAAATATCATATGACCTCACTCATATGAGGAATCCAATGAACAATGTGAACTGAGGAACGGAATAGAGGCAGAGAAGGGGTCAGAGTCGAGAAGGAAAGCGAGCAGAGGGAAAGGGGATGAGAGGAAGGGATCAAAGAAAGGAAAGATATTAGTGAAAGTATATACACATAACAGAGAGAGAGAGAGGGCAGGACAGTAAATCATGGAGGGAAGAGGGGCATACAGTTGGGGGAGGGGGCAAAGCGGGTAAAGGATACATGGGTGAGGGATATATTCAGGGGTACACTTGTAACTATGTAAACATGACAAATTAAAATCAATTAAAAAAATAAAAAATAAAAAAAAAGAGGTGATCAGAATAGGCCTCTTTAACCAGCTGAAATGTGAGTGAAAATCTGAAGGGAGTCAGAGTTATCCAGGCAGGTAATGGGGAAAAGCACTCCAGGCACAGAAAAGAGCTGGCCCAAAGGTGCTAAAATAGGAACCTGCCTGGAATGTTTGCCCTCAAGCCAGGTGGCCACTGTAGTGAGAATAAAGTGAGAGAGGAGGTAGGTGAGCTAAGAGGGGGCCTGCTCACACTGGGCCTCACAGGTCATTGGAAGAACTTTGGCTTTTACTCCAAGTCAAAGAGGAGTCTTCGAAGCAGAGGTATGACATGATCTCCCTTTTATTTTAAAAGAATTACTTTGCTGTGTACAGAAGCAGCTATGAGTGCTGAAGCAGCCGGACTAGTCAGGAGACTATTGCAGCAATATAGAGCCATGACAGTGACCAGGAAGAAATCGTTGCAGAAGTGGCTAGATTCTGGATATATTTAAGGTAATGGCAACAAATTTTCTAATTGATGGAAGAGTCAGAGAGAAGTCAAGGACGACTCCAAGGTGTTTAGCCTCAACAAAGAAGTTGTCACAACTAAGACAAGGAAGGCTACAGGTAAAGCATGTCTGGGAAGAATGATCAGGAGGAGTTTTGCATATGCTGATTTTGAGATGTCTGGTAGATTTTCAAGAGAAGATATAAACAGTTGAATATATGAGTCTAGAATTCAGGAAAGACATGTAGGCTAGAGATACAAATATTCATGAAACACTAAAAAACACTGAATACTTATCTGTTACATATGAATGAAATCTAAGTTATTTAAGTATGATCAATTTTACAAAACACTGCATTTGTGATTCTGCTTTGCCAGGAGTGTAGACAAGGGAGAATAAAGAAAAAGTTATTAATAACTCATCCCTTTGGGACCTGAGGACTAATACTTTTAGGTTAGAAAGGTAACAGCAGGGTATATCTGAATAAGAATGAGTTTAACAACAGAATAAGCAAAAGGTGGAAAGGACAGTGAAAATTAATATTAGCACAGGACTCTCAAGATAAATCCTTGTCATGCCCTTTTCTCTTGATTCCCTCAAGTACTTGACCCTGATCCAGATTAGAGTACTCTGTAGGTCCCATCTATTAAATTTTTCAAATTGAATTGTTACTTATTCTACCAGACTACAAAGAGCTAGACATAGTGAAAATAGCTATTCAATTATGAACCAGCCCACTAGATATGCTTCCTTGGACAGGTTCCTTGTCTTATTTATCATGTGTATCTGGAAGTCAGTATTTAACAAATTCTGAATAAGTGAATAGATTTTCCTGGTAGCAGTTTCCTGCAGCCTTCGGCCTTCATTCCTTCCCAGGACCTCGCCTGAAGAATTCTTGGTTCTGCTGGTCTTCTGACAATACACTGACCTCACCAATTTTCATTTACCTTAGCAATAAATCTCTACAGCAGCCACATGAAATAGGCATAAAAACCCTATCATGTCTCTTTCTCTTTCTACATGAAGGCAAGGACAACAACACAGTAACTAATAATGCTTAAGTTCAAAGTCCAGCATTCTTTTTCATTACATTAAAACACACAGTAGAATTTAATATTAATTTAGCTGGGTAGAAAGGTAGAAATGAATTTAAAAATATTTTAAAGGTTGGGAAACCATTTTTTAATTATGTATAAAGTTTTTCATCAACCTAAATTTTCCTTCCATTTGTCTGGTCAGTGAGAGTCTGGGAAGCGACAGCTTACAGGAGGTGAGGCAGTCCTTTATTTCCTCTCATATTATTAGTCACTAAAAGAAAGGATTTCTCTTGCTTCCTAAAAAGCCCAGTTTTTCCTTTCATGGTAGCCTAGAGAATAAATCATGCTCAGAAAGTAAAATGGGTTCTGGTACACAAAAAATAATTATGCAGATAAGACAGAAAAGTACTATTTATCGAGCATTTATTATGTGTCGGTCCTTATGCCCATTCTTGTGAAAATTAAGTGAGAGGACATTGCAAGGTAATTAGTATCATATCCACTTTTATAGATGAGGAAACTAAAGCTCAGAAAAGTTAAGTGACTTGTCACAATTGAACCACAGTTAAAACTTAGTTCTGCTCCACTCACTCGCTATACTAAGAGTAAAAGAGAAAAATTCAAAAACGGCTTTGATAACTCTGTGCAGTTAATTGACATAAGGATAAAGATTGTGGACAAACTAGGAATTAGAGGTAGGGAATGCAGATGAGTGAGAGAAAGTCAGCCTTTTAAAAAGCATGAATTACAAGGAAAACAATAGAATCCCACTTCAATGTGTATCATATCCTTCAGGAAATCTTCACACCTAAAGCTGAAAGACTTGAGCTATTTTCCTTCTGTAATACTTTAATCAATGCTAATTTATGTAATTAAGTGTAATCTACTAATTTCTTCTTACAGTCAACATTAACAGAGTGCCCACTATGTGCCAGACACTGCGCTAGGCTCTGGGAATATAAAGTTAAAAAGGTCCTCAAATTGCTCATAATCTAATCTGGAGCTACAGGAGACCAAACAATCAATTACAAAACAGAAGGAAAAGCCCTGCGATAGAGACCTGCATAGGTGGGTGGTATGGAAGCACAGAGAGCATACCTAAACCAGAACAGCACGGTCCAGAGAGCTTCCCAAAGAGAAGGTGGTGTCTCAAATTAGTCACATGCATAGTACTACCATCAAAAACACATGTACATTCCCATTCACATCCAATTTGGGGGTTTGACTGAACGCTTGGAATTAGGATTGCCTCTTTGCCGAAAGGTACAACCCACAGTGTTCATTCAATACATAGGTCAACAAGAACAAAGATACCGATTCATGAAAAATGAACCTCTGCTAAAAAAGCAAAATAATAGACATAGGGAGAGGATAAGTTTTCAGCCAAGGTAAAAATAAACGCCAAGAGGAAAATCATAATAATGATATGGTTCAGAGAGGAATAAAAACAGTATTGCATATTTATATACTGCTTTACTGTTTCCTAAATTCTTTCACATTATATGATTTCATTTAACGCTCCAAAAACTTATGTGAGGTCCATAACTACAGCAGGTTTTATTATCATTAACTTTTTTTCTATTTTCCAACTGAGAAAACTGAGGCTTGGAGAAGAGCTTTGTCCAAAATCATATAGCTGTTCTATTGCTCATACTTTTTCATAGTAATACTTTCAATTAATTCTTTCCACTACTGATTTCATAACTTCCTACAGCATCCTCAGACCCTCCATCACTGAATAGTAAGGTGGTTAGTTAGCCTCCTCGAGAGAAAATGCTATATTGTCTTACGGGAAAAGCTATAGCAGAGGTTAAGAGGAGAGGGAGGGGAAAAGATAGAAAGTACTGGATAAGCATCAAGAAAATATACTGAAAGCAAACAAAACGGTCAACCATTGGAAAACCTATGATCATAACCTTTGCCCACTGGCAAAAGATCTGAAAAGAAAATCAATTGGTAGATGATGATACTTGGTGGAAAGACTGACAACAGCACAAAAGATAAACTGAATCATCCAGAATGGTCAAGAACACAAACGATTATTCACATGTGCACGGAGTATTGGAAATGGGGTGAGGAGGAGGACGAAGGTGAAAAACTGAAGGGCGCAGGGAAGAGCGAACGAAAGGTGACTGGCGCTGAAGCTGACAGAGCTAGATGTGCATGATAGGGAGCAGATGGGTAACCCACACGGTCTGGGAAAGGAGAGATGGGAAGATGCAAGATGGCAATATTTTTTTAAAGCAGCGGAAACAAGGATGATGGCAGTCAACAGAGGGCGAAGAGCAGGAAGACAGAGCGGTAAGAGCCCAGGTGGGGAAACTAGCAAGGTGACAACCCAGAGGTTGTCACGTACCCAATCGGGTACAGGTGTGCTGTAGTGCCTTGGAGTTAGTACCTGTAACCGCGGTTGGAGGCCCGGGGCGGAATCCGGTAGACGCTGACGTCAGGCTTCACACACAGGACAGACTCATACTCCAATTCCGCCGCCATCTTGGCTCTGCTCTCCGAGACACTGAGGGCGGGGCGTAGAAACAGGGGCGGTCTGGGGGCTGGCAGTTTCTGTACGCGACAACTTCCGCTTACGCTACTTCCGATGACTAGGTTCCGGAGGTTCACCTCCGGTGGCGCGGGTTAGGGAAACCATATTGAAACCTGGAAACTGTGTAGCCGCGCTGCTCACCATCTTAGGTATTGGCAAAGATGCCATCCTAGTGTATGACTCACGGTTAGGAAATCTCCGTCTCCTACAGTTAATGAGAGGAAACGCCATCTTGCTCCCGGCAGGTGCCCGTGATGCTCTGGAAGGATGAGGACCATCTTGAAATGTGGCGATTTTTTACCTTCTAATAGTCACTTCCTGACAGCAGATTTCTGGCCGAAATCCACTCGTAAATAATCCCCAACTGGGTACTTACAGGAAATGTATGATCTAGTCCTGGACATGGTGGATTTTAAACTTCCACAATCTAAAGCGATAAAAATGCCCAACCTGATTATTCAATATAGCACCGTTTTGTGGTTTATTTTCCACGTGTTTTCCTCAACAGCACTTGTTGAAATACTATAGTATGCCACACTTTCAGTTGTGTATTCGGTTCTCTTTTTGGAAAATTTGACCCTGTTAACCTTTTAAGTGGAATCAGCACAATTCCTGATACATACGCAAGCATAATGGCTGCTATTTGTTCTCATTTTTGTTATACTGGTAAAAGCCTACTGAACTCTATAAATATATATGTTCCTATACACTCCAAACGTAAACTTACTACAACAGTATAACTTAAAACTATTTAATTACCACAGATAGCAAATGGCAAAACCAAATTAGAACTCAAATGTCTGACTACAATAGCAGTGATTCTCACCATTTAACCTGTCTTTATCTAGGCAGAAAAGTGGTAACTTAAAATTCAAAAAGAATTATATCTATCTCAGGTTGCACCAGGCAAGGATATGGGAAATTGGGTACTCTCATATACTGTTGGCAGAATGTTAATTGGTACAGCATTTTCTTGAGGAAATACTTAGCAGTGTTGATCAAAATATATGTAACCTTCAACTTAGCAAATCCACTAACAGGTATTTTAGAGAAATTTTTATATGCACAAAAATGTATGTAAATGTTTATTACAACATTGTAATAGTGAAAAAATAGAAACAACATGAATGTTTACCAATTGAAAATGTTTAATGACATACCTATTCATTACTATGGTATGCTTTGCTCTAGATATACATATAAAACCTCGATATTATAGCCATAGAAACAGATCCAAGATTTAAAACAAAATTAACAACAAAAAAAACCCCAGCAAAATTTGACTTAAAATTTCAGTAAACTTTACTTCTGGTTCCCTAAGTCAGTGATTGGCAAACTGCTGCTCACAAGCCACATTCAGCTCTTTGGCCCCTTGAGTATGGCTCTTCCATAAAATACCATGTGCGGTCGCTACCTCGATAAGGAATGTACCTACCTATATAGTTTAAGTTTAAAAAATTTGGCTCTCAAAAGAAATTTCAATCATTGTACTGTTGATATTTGGCTCTGTTGACTAATTAGTTTACCGACCACTGCCCTAAGTCATCCATGTTCTTTGTACCTTTCCATGCATTAAACCTACTTTAAACACTCTCCCATACCCTGTTAATTTGGCAAACTGATATATTCCCATATAAGCTCAAATAATACCTCCTCTGTGACTTTGCTGGAAACTTTAGATGAATTTTCCTTAATGCTTCCACTTGCTTCTATTATACCATTTTGTTGTACCTAATATTTCAAATATCTCCTGCTAAGCCAAAAGCTCCATAAAGGCAAGAAGTTTTAAGCACCCAGCACAACACCCTTCACATAGCAGGCAATAATACAAAACTTCTGTTTAAGTCTAATTTGACATTAATTTGGCCATTTCCTCAAATTTCTCAATTTCAGGATGCAAATACACTTTGCAAAAAAATCAGAGTATAGAAGAGTATCAAATGAAAAGTGAAAGTCCACAACATCTTTATATTATGAACAACTTAATGCCAACAAATCAATAACTTAAATGAAGTGGTCATTAATGTACACAGCTTACCTACTAAAATTCAAGAAGACACAGAAAATCTGGATAGCTCGATATCTACTAAAGAATTGAATTTATACCTGAAAACCTCAGCTGATTCAGCGAACCTTCTCATTGTTGATCAAACATTTAAAATATATATTTATAGATGTATATTTTATGTATATATATTTAATATATGTATCCTATACAAACTCTTTAACAGAAGAGGAAAAACACCTTTCAACTAAACCTCATGAGACAATCTTTACCTTGATACCAAAACCAGACAAAGATGTTACAAGAGAACTATAGACCAATATTTCCTCATGAGCAAAAATTCCTAACAAAATACCAACAAATCAAATTCAACAATGTGTAAAAGGGTAATGCACCATGACAAATTGGAACTTACTCCCTAAGAATTTAAGGTTAATTTAGCATTCAAAAACCAGTAAGTATAGCCTGACCAGTCAGTGGCGCAGTGGATAGAGCGTTGGACTGGGATGCGGAAGACCCGGGTTCGAAACCGCAAGCTTGCCAGCTTGAGCACGGGCCCATCTGGCTTGAGCAAAAGCTTGCCAGCTTGGACCCAAGGTCTCTGGCTCCAGCAAGGGGTTGCTTGATCTGCTGAAGGTCCGCAGTCAAGGCTCATGTGAGAAAGCAATCAAGGAACAACTAAGGTGTCGCACTGGCAACAAAAAACTAATGATTGATGCTTCTCATCTCTCTCTGTTCCTGTCTGTCTAGCCCTCTCTCTGACTCTCTCTCTCTGTCCCTGTAAAAAATCAAAATAAAAACTTAGTAAAAATCAATTAGTATAATACATCTTACTAACAGTATAAAGAAAACACACAATCATCTCAATAAAAGCAGAAAAAAGAATATGAAAATATTCAATACTTACTCATGATTTTAAAAACTCTTAAACTACGAATAGAAGGAGAATTTCTCTGTCTGATAAAAGACTATGAAAAACATACAGGTAATATCATGCTTAATGGTTAAAGATTGGATCTTTTCTGCTAGGATCCAGACCAAATGAAGAACAAGGCAAGTGTTATGCTGCTCTCACCACTTCTGTAAAATCTTGTCCCAAATGTTCTAGACAATAGGATAATAGGACCAGAAAAAGAAAGTATACAGATTGGAAAGGAAAAAATAGACTGCCTTGACTCATAGTTGATATAATTACATTCATAGAAAATCCTAAACGAAATTTGCTCTTTCCCAATCAAGATAATTTAAAATATCTTGGCAGGAATTTACCTCTAACCACCACTAGAGGGTAGTAGCTACACAATTATAAAGTTCTGGGCCAGAGAATAGATTAATTAACTGCCCTAGAAATAAAGTTATTCTTCTCATGTGTGTGACTTTCTAAGTATATGTGACTTAACCAAGTTCAACTAAGTGAAACAATGAGTTGATGCTTCTCTCTCTCTCATATCAATGAGGAAAAAAAATAAAGTACAATTTTACTAAATCCTGGGATTGCTACAAACATAGTAATGAAAATTGTACTGTGATAAAATCATACTTTACATACCATTTTTTTTCATTTCTTTCTTTTTTATTTATTTAATTTAATTTTTTTTTGTATTTTTCCAAAGTGAGAAGTGGGAGGCAAACAGATAGACAGACTCCCGCATGTGCCTGACCAGGATCCACTCAGCATGACCACTAGGGGGTGATGCTTTACCTATCTGGGGCATTGCTGAGTTGCGACTGGAGCCATTCTAGCACCTCGGGCGGAGGCCATGGAGCCATCCTCAGGCTCAGGCCAACTTTGCTTCAATGGAGCCTTGGTTGTGGGAGAGGAAGAGAGAGACAGAGAAAAAAGAGAGTGGGAAGGGTGGAGAAACAGATGGACGTTTCTCCTGTGTGCCCTGACCAGGAATTGAACCCGGGATTTTCACACGTCGGGCGACGCTCCACAGCTGAGCCAACCGGCCAGGACCTACATATCTTTCTTATTTAGAATGAACCTTACTGCCCTAGTAGTTGAAATCTAATGTTTTGCATGACAGGTTTGAATACTGGACTTATTAAATCATTTGTGCAAAGACACAGTTGATGACGCAGTCAGTATTGACTTATGACTTATAGACTAACAATATTCACCATGTCACACTAACACAGGAAGTACCCAAGACACTGGTTCAAAAATAGCACACTTGTATAGTTTTGTACAGATATCTATGTTTTTCATTTAATATAAACCATAAAGATAGCTTCACAAATACACAAAGATATATGAAATATTTATTGCAATATTTTTGTAATTAAAATAGAAATAACCAAAATATTCATCAATCTAAAATTGATCAATTCCATAAATAAATCATACATCTATCAATAAAGTATTGTGTGCCTGATAAAAATTGAGATTGATCTCTATGTGCCGATATGAAAAGATAAATTGACAAGTGAAAACAGCAAGGTACCAAAAAAAAGTACAATATTAAGTCATTTGTATAAAAAAATATATAAAATATTTAGGTTTGATAAGTATAAAATAGTTAAGGAACTGAGACTCTTAACAGGGGCTGTTTCTTTTGGGAAAGGGGAAAGGAAGGGAAACTCTTTTTTATCTTATACCCTTCTTTATATTACTCTTATAATAACAGTAATAACTTGTAAGACTAAATCAAAGACTAGTCATGTAATATTTTAAGACTTAAAAGTAAAACTACATATTGCTTATGAAGTTATACATATGTAATAAAATTATAGAAAAGTGATTGTATCTAGGAAAAGAGGGAGATAAAATATTGGGAGGAGTATATATCTTTAAATAAAAGCTAAACTAGCCTGACCAGGCAGTGCACAGTGGATAGAGCGTTGGCCTGGGATGCCAAGGACCCAAGTTTGAAACCACCACATGGCTGACTTGAGCACAGGCTCATCTGGTTTGAGTGTGGGGTTGCCCCCGTAAGCATGGGATCATAGATATGACCCCATGTTTGCTGCCTTGAGCCCTCAGGTCACTGGCTGGAAGCCCACGGTCACTGGCTTGAGATCAAGGTCGCTGGCTTGAGCTTAAGGTTCCTGGCTTGAGCAAGGGGCCACTGGCTTGACTGCAGCTCCCAGGTCAAGGCACATATGTGAAAACAATCAATGAACAACTAAGGTGATGCAACTAAGAGTTGATGCTTCTCATCTCTCTCCCTTCCTAGATGTCGGTCCCTGTCTGTCCCTCCAGCTCTCTCTCTCTCTCTCAAAAATAAATAAATAAATAAACAAACAAACAAACAAAACCTGAACTAAATATAGCAAAATATTAAGACTTTAATAAAGCTGATTAGTTACAACTTGATAAAGCTGGTGTAACTAATTTTTGTGTACTTATTTGTTTTAAATATTTTGTAATAAAATGAAGAATGAGATTCCAAGAGACAAAAAATTAGATACTGAAGAAATGACCTGATAAGTTACTGAGTGATATGTGAGTTGCAGAATTATGTGTATTGCTTAAAATTAATGTGTGCCATCATCAAAAACACAAAATACCAACATATACTTACATGTACATAGCAAATTTTTGAAAAGGATACACACCAACATTTAATAGCAGTCACCTCCATAAAATGGCCTTGGGGAGAGAAGTAAAGAATGAATTTTAACTTCTTTACCTTATACATGTCTACATTTGATTTTTACAATAAGCCTGTGTTAGTTTTGTAATTCAAAAAATAAATATTTTATTTATTTACTTTAATTTATATTTATGTATTTTTAATTGGATTTATTGGGGTGATACTGGTTAATAAAATCACACAGGTTTCAGGTGCACAATTTTTTTATAATTAAAAATTTTTTTTCCCAATGATTTGAGAGAGAGAAAGAAGCATCAACTTGCTGTTCTACTTGGTTGTTCCATTTAATTGGGCACTCACTGGTTGCTTCTTGTATGTGCCCTGCCCAATGATCAAACCTGCGATCCTAGTGTGCCAGGACGATGTTTTATCCACTGAGTCACCCAGCCAGTACAGGGGTACAATTCTATAGTACATTATCTATTTATTATTGTGTTATGCGCTTACCACCCCAAGTCAAGTCTCTTTCTGTTATCATTTATCCCCTCTATACCTTCTTCTTCCTCCTCTCACCACTATTTCCCTCTGGTCAACACCATGCTGTTTGTTGTCTGTGTCTATGATGTTTTTTGTTTGCTTGGTTTTCTGGTTTTGGAGGGGTTTGTTTGATTGTTTCTGCTTAATCCTTTCATCTTTTTCACCTCGCCCTGCAAACCTGGGTCCCTTCTGATAGCTGTCAGTCTGTTCTCTGTGAGTCTGTTTATTTATTGTTTTTAAAGATTTTATTAAATGATTTTACAGGGAGTGGAGTGGAAGGAGTGAGAAGTATGGACTCATGCTTTATTTTAGTTGTTCATTGCGTGCTTGTCCATATGTGCCTTGAACAGGCAAGCCCAGGGTTTCGAACCAGAGGCTTCAGTGTCACACAGGTCAATACTTTATCCACTGTGCCATCACAGGCTAGGTCACGCTTTTTTCTATTTTGTTTGTTAGTTTATTTTTTTCTTTAGATTCCACATATGAATGAAATTATATGATAAAAAAGTAAACATTTAAAAAGTGAAATATACTATATTGGCATTACTGATTTGATGATATTTTAATTAAATAGTAAATAAAGTCAGCCATTGACCTAAATCTAGCTAGCCCTACTCCTTGTTCCTCAGTGTCATACTGCAGCTCCTGTGTCAGGTTCAGCTGGCCTTGCTTGTGAGTTTGACAATCTCTAAGTCTGATGGGTAATGAATTCTAACTTGGTTTGATTTATTTACTACTATATCCCCAACACCTAAAACAATGCCAGTCACATGATGTGTGCAATCAATATATGTAGTTTAAATGATAATGACTTAGAGGCCTACAGAACAACAACAACAAAAAAGACTGAGAGTTTTAGAAGTATAGACTTTAGGATCAAAATGTCAACTTAGCATTTGTAAAGAAAACTCTGTCAGACCTTACAATCCTGAAAAGCAACAGATATGTCACACATGAAGACAACTCACCTGAAATTTCAGACTAGAACTCTTGAGTTAGGATTCTTTTTCTGTTTATAGAAGATACCTGTTTCCTCCTAGATGTTGTACAGCTACAGAACATGGATAATGATTTGGACCCAGGGAGGTTTTCAGCAATAACTCATCCTTTGTAAATCTCCACTCCATCTTGAGGGTGTGAAACAAGAGCTGGATATAATGAGGAGGAAGATCAAACACTACGGTTAAAGATGTCTGTCTTTCCTCCCAATTCTGCCATCGCCTACTACACTACCACACACAAGTTCAATAGGAAGAATTTCTACTCCCTACTGTAGTTACTAGAGTCTGCGTATGATTTACTACCTAAAGAAATATTTGATTTCCAGAGTAATCTTCTTATTCAACGAAGAGGCGTAGAGGGCATTTCTCACACCTCAGATTGTCAAAAAATATTTTTTTAATTCTATCAAAACCCAGCGTTGACAAGGATATAGAGCAATGGGGACTGATGGGAGCCTGGCAGTACCTAACATACCATAGTTGAACTTGCTTATACTGTACCACAGATGTTAAGAGAAGCAACTTCTGCAAATATACACTAGGTACAAGCATACATCTAGGAGCTGGAAGGACAGAATACATGGGGTATTGGTTTTAGGGCCCCCTGAAGATACCAAAATCCTCAGATTCTCAAGCCCCTGATATAAAATGGCATAGTATTTGCATATAACCTTCACACATCCTCCCATATACTTTAAATTGTCTCTAGATTGTTTATAATAACCTAATACAATGTAAGTGCTATGTAAATAGTTGTTATACTGTTTTGTTTAGGGAATAATGACAAGAAAAAGAGTCTGTACATATTCAGTACAGACACAACCATTGTAAGCCTAATTACATAGTACATGTCAATAACAACATAACATCTTTGGGGGATTTTTTTCAATCCGTGGTTTATTGATTTGCAGATATAGAACCCACAGATACAAAGGACTGGCTGTAGTAATTAGGAAAATTGCACAAGAATTTTATTGCAGCATTGTTTAACATTAATAACAAGACATTAGAAATAAAACACATTAAAACACATCAATGATGATATATTTATACCACGGGATAATGTAAATAGTGAACATGAATAAACTACTTGCTTTGTGCATCATCATGAATGGATCACAAAAGCAATGTTGAGTGGGGCAAAAGTAAGTTAACAAAAACAACAAAAATGTTCATTTTCACATAGTTCCAAAACAGACAAATTTTAAATGGTACAGTTTTGGGAAATACAGTTAAGCAGTAAAACCACTTTTAAAATGTAAGTAAATGATAAACACAGAATTTCTAGTTATGACTGCTTGGAGTAGGAAGGTGCAGGAGGGAGACCAGGGTAGGCACAGAGGGTTCTTGAGAGATATGGCAGCATTGTACTTCTAACATTGAATGATAAGCTCATGGATGGTCACTTTATTATTATTATTAAAATTGTACATATTTATTATATACACTTTTTCAAATATATACCTTACCATAAAATTTAAAAGGTGATTTTTGAAGCAGCTTAGTTGTCAGTTATTGATTTCAACAATAAACATTCTATGTAACAATAATGATGATAATATTACCTAATATTTGTATATACCTTTAAGATTACAAAGTGTTTTCTCATATACTATTTCATTTATTTCTAACAACAACCTTGCCTAAGTAGGTAGTATTATCGCCATTTTCATTAAAAACATGCTGAGATACAGAAACATCATTAACTTGCTTTTCCAAACACATTAATGTCAGGAAGAAAACCCCAAATTTCTAATACCAACACAACAACTGCCTATACCTTATGTTTAAGTGTTTGCATATGTTATTAGTATTCTTGTGCCTATGGTTGAGTTATAGTAATAACTAACATTCATTAAGTACTGAGTACTGTTCTTCATGCTTCTGTGCATTGTATCGTTAATCTTTGCAAGAGATGGGTATTATTATTATTATACCCATTTCACAGGTGAAGAAACTAATAGTGTAATTAAGTAAATTTGCCTGCTGTCCTAACTGGCAGACATGGATCTAAGAGTCTTTTTATTATTATTATTGGTTGATTTTAGAAAGAGAGGAAGGGAGAGAGACAGAAACAACAATCTGTTCCTGTATATGCCCTTTCTGGGAATTGAACTAGCAACCTCTGCACATCAGGATGATGCTCAATGCTCTAACCAACCAAGCCATCTGGCCAGGGCAATTCTAAGTGTAAGTCCAGGTCTTTAACCAATATGCAATTATGCTTCAGTAATTCATTCCTTCTCCTTCTAGCTTTTCTATCATAAAAAAATGGACAGAATATTGAAGAATTTTAGCAATTACAATAGATCCTTATTACTCATGGAGTCTACACTTGTGAATTTGCCTATTCACTAAAATTTATTTGTAACCACAAAATCAATATCCCCTGAACTTTCCGTTTTTCCTGGACATGCACAAGGTGACAAAAAAAAAAACACAACAAATCCAAGTCACTGGTCATGCACTTACACAGATGAAGTCAAACAGGGTGACAGTCTGCCTTCTGGTTTCAGTTCTCACATTGAATGCAAGTGTCCTTTAGTGTCTAGGTCTATTTAGGGCTAAATTTTTTGCATTTTTGTACATTTTGTTGGTGATTTTGCTGTTTAACATGGCTATGTAGTGTTGTTCCTAAACACAAGAGAGCTGTGATGTGCCTTATGGAGAAAAACTGTGTAAAAGAATCAATGATTTCATAAATAAGTGGAACAACAAATCAATATCCATCTCTCCCTCTTTCCCCTTCTCTCTCTCTCTAAAATCTAAATTTAGCCTGACCTGTGGTGGCAGAGTCGATGGCACATTGACTTAGAATGCTGAAGTCGCTGATTCAAAACCCCAGGCTTGCCCAGTTAAGGCATATACGAAAAGCAAATACTATGAGTTGATGCTTCCCACTCCTCCCCCACCCTCTTCTCTCTCTCTCTCTCTCTCTCTCTCTTTCTCTCTCTCTGTCTCTCTTTTTCTCATCTCTCTAAAATCAATAAATTAAAAAAATTTTTTTACAGAGACAGAGAGAGAGAGAGTTAGATAGAGGGATAGACAGGGACAGACAGACAGAAATGCAGAGAGGTGAGAAGCATCAATCATTAGTTTTTCATTGCCATTGTGACACCTTAGTTGTTCATTGATTGCTTTCTCACATGTGCCTTGACAGCGGGCCTTCAGCAGACTGAACCATCCCTTGCTGGAGCCAACCACCTTGGGTCCAAGCTGGCGAGCTCTTTGCTCAAGCCAGATGGGTCCGCGCTCAAGCTGGCGACCTTGGGGTCTCGAACCTGGGTCCTTCCGCATCCCAGTCCTATGCTCTATCCACTGCGCCACCGCCTGGTCAGGCAATAAATAAAACATTTAAAAAAAATAAAATCTAAATTTAAAAAATTTAATTGAGACACATAAAACAAAGTGGAGAATTGGGTGTATTAGCATTTACAGAGAACATAATGGTTAAGAACATAGGTTCTGTAGGCCAACTGTCTGGTTCTAATTCTATCATTTACATAGTGATGTGAACCTGGTCAATTTATTAGTCTCTTTGCATCATCAGTGTCCTTTTCAACAGTGAAATACTAATATCAGTACCTATTTCATCATTGGAGTGTTGTGAGAGTTAAAGTACAGTCAATAAAGTACTTAAAACAACAATGTGTAAGTCATTACTATTATCAATACTAATTTACATTTGAAATAAGAATTGTGTGTTTGTTTAAGTAAACATAAACATTGAGACATTCATTATTAGTATTTTAGAAGATATATAACAGAGAAGATAATTAAAAGAGTTAGTATTTCAACACAATTTTACCCTAAATGGCTGACAAATCTGCCCAATGTAAAATGATTTAAAGAGATTTAGAAGGAGCGTTTATTTCACCTAAAATAGGTATGTGTGATATTGTGATTTATAATAAGAAGTTGATATCTTGGTATCTGCCCCGGGTTCCTGACTCAGGGATCCCAAAAACTTTGTAAATTCTTAACTAATAAGAATACCAGGAGCATCTTTTGTTCAAGTATTTGTTCTCCTGAAAGCCTTGTAATTTCCTGAATGGTGGAAGTGTCTTCTATTCTAATGAGGCAACTCTGGAAGGGCTCCTGGACAAGGGTTGTTCTGTCAGTGAAGAGATGAAGCTATGATTAGAAGCTTAAAATTCTTATTATCACCTCTCCTCCTCGGTTCTCTTGAGAATGAACAAGGGCTGAAATGGTGTTAATCACTGGTTTCCAGGTGGGTGAACACATCCACACTGGGAGAGTGATGCGACCCAGCTCCACATGAACAGAAGTTCTTGTACTCAGGACTCCCCCAGACCTCACCTTCTGTACCTTTTCATCTGGCTGTTCACCTGTATCCTTTATCCTAACCCTTAATAATCTGGTAGATATAAGTGTTTCCCTGGGTTCTATGAGCCACTCTTGCAAATAATCAAATCCAAGGGAGAGGAAGCTGTGGGAACTCTAATTTGTAGCCAAGTCGAGCAGAAGTTGTGGGTTACCTGGGGAACTACTACTTGAGAGTGTCATCTGAATTGGGGGACAGTTTTGTGGGACCAAGTCCATAAAAGGTGCTGACACTCTCTCCAGTTAAATGATTTTAGAATTGTGTGAAGTGCAGCTGGTGTCACAGAATTGTTTGGTGTGGGGAGAACACACACCTATTTGGTTACCAGAGTGTCACAAGTGGTGGCAGCTCTACAAAAGTAACGGAGACACACTGGAGATAAAAAACTGGGTGTTTCCCTGCACAGAGGGAAAAAATGAGTGGTTTTCTAACTCAGCATGTTTGTGTAACACCACATTCTTTAACATGCATACTACTGGATGTGAAATGAGGAAGGAAAGGCAAAAGAGAAAGAAAATAAAGAAGACATTTCCTTTTCTTTTCTTTTTAAGACTTAATTCATTTTAGAGAGGAGAGAGAAAGAGAAGGGGTGAGGATCAGAAAGCATCAACTCCCTTATGTGCCTTAACCGGGCAAGCCCAGGGTTGAGGGCAGGCAACCTCAGCGTTCCAGGTCAATGCTTTATCCACTGTGCCACCACAGGTCAGGCAAGACATTTTTAAGATAATTCACAAAGAGGATAGCTAACTTAAAATGTCAATCAAAATTTACTCAAAAATGAATCTAGACCTACAAAATGTCTGAAAGCCAGCCACCCCTCAATAGTTCTGAATCCTGTTCCCCACCAAAAAAGTTCCTGTGGTTTCTCACTAGATTAGATAAACACAAACTGGCCTGGCTTGTGGTGGCACAGTGGATGGAGTGTTAACCTGGGATGCTGAGGTCACACATTCCAAACCCTGGGCTTGCCCAATCAAGGCACATGTGACAAGCAAGCCATGAACAACTAAAGTGAAGCAACTATGAGTTGATGCTTTTTGCTCCCTCTCCCCTCTGTAAAATCAATAAATAACATCTTAAAAACAAAATAACACACAAACTGAAGCCCTTGTTCATTTTCATTTTTATGTAACTAAACTCACAAAAAGTGTTAATTAAGCTCATTTACTTCCCCTTCAGTCTCCCTTCCTTGGCTGTCCCAGACATGTGCTATAATAGAAAAAGCAAAGTTGGTTAAATTTTTCTTTAAACCACTCAGATTTGAATGATTTTTTATGCCAAATGTGGCTGATTTCTTCAAGATCTAGGCCTAAGTGCATTGTGCATTTGTTGTTATAACTGCATTGGATAATATATTATTATAGAGTTTTTGTTTTGTTCTATTTACTTTTCAACTGAATTACTTTAGTTTCTGGGCGACTTTGTTCTTCACTTTGTGTTCCTGCTTGGTTTTACTATAACTATATGCATAATTCGGCAGTTATGCTGTAGGAAGCAGAGAGCACGTCTAATCTACATCCTGAGAGCCATCAAGTGAAATTGGATTTGACAAAAAAGATGTGTTTTAACATTGGGAAGGGAACATCCTGTAAATTATTTGCTACACATCCAAGATGGCAGACTAGTTTTGATCTAATAGGTAACTGGAAGCCATGTTAATTTTTTTTAATTTCTTTTTATTTATTTATTTTAGAGAGGAGACAGAGAGAGAGAGAGAGAAACGGGGGAGGAGCTGGAAGCATCAATTCCCATATGTGCCTTGACCAGACCAGTGCAGGGTTTTGAACTGGCGACCTCAGTGTTCCCAGGTCGACGCTTTATCCACTGCGCCACCACAGGTCAGGCGCCACGTTAATTTTTGACATAATAATTGCTACCATTTATTGAAGACCAGCACTGTTTTAAGTGCTTTGTATGTATTTATTTATATTAACAATCTTATAGAGTAGGTACAGTGCATATTTGATTTAGTCATTACCCAGCCAGAGATATAGAAACCATAGTAAGTACTTCAAACAGGGTATTTAATACAAGGATTGGGATACAAAAATATTGGAAGGACTAGAGAAATAAAAGAGGGGGAAATAATATAACTGCGAGAGACTGCTTCCGTAAAATTAGAAAAGTGAACAAGGAAGTTACCTAGACTGGGCAAGTGTGTACTTGTCTTTGACACTGGGGTTCTTGCTGCTCAGCAGGAGTCTAGGAACTCACAGGCCTGTGGCTGCTGCTGAAACTACTAATCCCGGCAGTGCCCACAGATGCCAGCAGCTGCCACAGCCACACCCGCAGTCTCTATTGCAGGAACCCACCAGAGTTTTCTGTCTATGCAGAAACCAAAAACTAAATGACTCTCCTTCTATCTCTCTCTCTGTGTTTTATTTTAGTAGTTTTTATGTTTATTCTATTTTCTTGTTTTTGTTCTTTGGCTTTTAAAATAGATTTGCAATCTCTGCATAAACTAAATTCCAGAATCAAATGCAATGATTCCTTTTTCTCTTCATTTTCCAGCTACACATGGCCATGACCGTCTGACAGAGCTTTTTCAGAACCCCCGTGGAGAGAAAGCTAAGGAATGCAGCGCCCAGGCTTCCAATACAGAGATATTATGGAAAGATGGGAATGGACTTGTTGCAGCCTTCAATAAACGGTAACAATTATTGTGTCAAAAAACTAATGTGGCTTCCAGTTACCTATTAGATCAAAACTAGTCTGCTATCTTGGACGTGTAGCAAATAATCTACAGGATGTTCCATTCCCAATGTTAAGTCACATCTTTTTTGTCAAGTTACTCCCATGCAGTACGAATAGATAACATCTGGCACAATCCCTCTTTTGCCAGTGAGAAAATAAAAACACAGAGTTTGAATAACTTCTGTACAGCCACACAGTTAGTAAGGAGTAGAGCTGGGATTCTAACTCAGGCCCTCTACTTACTTACCTTTCATTACTCCTTAGTGTGTCCTGTTACTCCAGCCAAGGCACTTTATGTGTCATTCATGCAGGTTAGGCTCACCACCTTAACATGTGCTCATGTTTTCTCCCTGCTTGAAATGCCTTTACAGCTTCTCTTCCCCTGGTCAAATGGGAGAATTATAGATTATTGTATGTAAAATAAATCTTAATAGTTACTCTCAGGCAGTAGAATTAGAAATAAAATTTTTCATTCTTTTCTTAAAATTTTATTTGATTTTAGAGAGAGGGGAAGGGAGGGAGAGAGAAACTCAGAAACATCTATCTGTTTTTGTATGTGCCTTGACCGGAGATAGAGCCAGCAACCTCTGCATATCAGGCTGATGCTCTAGTCTAACCAACTGATCTATCTGGCCTGGGCAAATCTTTCCTTCTGTATACTGCTATATTATTTCAACTAATTATTTTTCTTTCAAAGTATGTATTACTCTGGTAGATAACAACAGTGGAAATCAATCAATCAATCAATAGATAAAAAAAATAAAACTCAACTCTTGGCCTGACCTGTGGTGGCACAGTGGATAGAGCATTGACCTACAACACTGAGGTCACCAGTTGAAAACCCTGGCTTGCCCAATCAAGGCACATACGACAAGCAAGCAATGAACAACTGAAGTGAAGCAACTATGAGTTGATACTTCTTGTTCCATCTCCTTTGATAAAATGAATAAATAAAATCTTTAAAAAAATACTCAACTTTGGGCCTTTTTCTTGGATCATTTGCCTCTGAAGTACTTCACAGTGATTTGACTGGTAACAAGAGGAGGAGCAGATACTATTGTTTGAACAATAAGTTGATTAATATGGACCGAGGCCTTTACCACAGGCAAGAGTGTTCAAATACTTTTGACCCAAATAAATTATTTCATATGCTTATATGTAAAAGAGTAATGTGGATGACAAGTGTAAGGCCAGGAGCCACGGTCACCATCACAGCCGCCTGGCCAGTGCAGGTTCGCATTAGATTCTGACAGTCAGTAATGAAACAACAGAGCCAAGAACTGGTGGGCCATCAGCTTTAATCTTAGCTTGCACCCAGCAGGCAAGTAAAACACACACTGGGCTCCAAAACCCACTCATTCAGTGCTCACAAAGCTACTGACTTATCCGAGTTTCCTAGAATCAAAAGGTTTCTAGCTCACCAGTCTTATTCACCTCTGTTCCCCATCTCCTTCTTTCTACACAAACTCTGCACAAACTGGCTTCTCCCTCAGCACTGTGCCATCTTGGCTGCTTCTCCTGGTCTCCTACATGTGGCCTTTTTCTGCTCTCCTCTCTAATGCTAACCTCAGGAACCGAGAGAGAGCAAGCTCCCGGTCTGCCCCACTTTATAGTGTAGAAATCCAAACCTTTAATGCAGTCTACAAACAAGTTAGTCTCTGATACAAAATCACTTATCTGAGGCATAATGGGAGGATTCCTCATGAGAGTGCACCACCCCACATCATTCAATCAGTCAAGGGTGTGGGGAAAACACCCGGCCTGCCCACAGCCTGTCCCCTAACACACATTAATATCAACAGACTTGCATGTGGGCAGCGCCATCTTTAACAAAGTGAGCATAATATATTTTATCTGCCCAACAACAAGTCTTTATGATGTATACTTTAAGCAGAAATTATTGTTTAAGTTTCTACTTCAATTTTACTCACTTTTTAGTGATGAAACACAATCTAATTCACCAGACTGCTCCTTGTTCCCCAAAGCCTAAACCACCCTCCCAACCACCTGCCTCGCACTATGCTTCACTCAAAAACTGCCTAGTCAGGCAAGTCCCATATGTTTTCAAACCTTATTACTACCTTATCTTCTTTCTACCTTAAGACTTTCCTACCCTACCAGGAGGTGGTGCAGTGGATAGAGCATCGGACTGGGACACAGAGGATGCAGGTTCGAATCCTCGAGGTTGCCGGCTTGAACACAGGCTCATCTGGCTTGAGCCTAAAGGTTGCTGGCTTAAAGCCCAAGGTCACTGGCTTGAGCAAGGGGTCCCTCGCTCTGCTGGAGGCCCCCCCCCACCTCCAGTCAAGGAACACATGAGAAAACAATCAATGAACAACTAAGGAGCTGCAATGAAGAATTGATGCTTCTCATCTCTCTCCCTTCCTGCCTGTCTGTCCTCATCTGTCCCTCTCTCTGTCTCTCTCTCTCCCTGTTTCTCTCACTGGGGGGAAAAAAACCCTTTGATTGTCCCAAGCTACATATACTGTTGTCTGTTATGCTCTACCATTTTACTTCTACATTTATATTATTATAGTCTGGGTTGCATTACAGTTTTCCGTGTAGGTATTTCTACTAGATTGTTAATCTCAAGAGATAAGAACATAGTTTAATTTTTCCGATTTTGTCATGGCCCATTTCTTTACACATATTAAGCATTTCAGAGATGTTATTTGAGACTCATTATGTGATCATTCCATGCAGGTCATTCCTCCCAAGCATTTGAGACCCCCATCCTCACATATTATTTAATGTTTTATTTAATAATACAGAGATTATTTTGATGACCTAAAACAAAAGAGAACAAAACTGAGTCGCTTATGCACAGAAGTATTCTCTTCCTAACCATGCTTTGCCTTGCAGAAAATTTCTGAGCGGTCTACCCTCCCACTTCTGTTTTTTTTTAATTTCCTTTTCTTATCTGATACATTTAGAAATGACTCACTTCGAAACTCTTCCTGTGAGGCCCAACAGTAGTCAAAAGTGTGGAGTTCGATTTATCGACGCTAAGGAAAAGAGAGTGGATAGAGGAAAAAGTTCAGCAAATTTCTTAAACATATTTCACGGCTCAATCGTGGTGAAGTGTGAGGCGCAGACAGGACTGGTGGAAGTCTCCTGAATGGTGCTGAGGTTTCTGGCTACTGTCTCAGGGTTCTGGTAAGAAACCCCAGATCGACCGGACAACTGGCACCTAGCTTGCTTTGCTTATTATACATGATGGTTGGAGAGTCATTATCTTCTATTTCCCCATATTTCTTCCCAAGTTATGTATCTTTTGTTTTCTCTGTATATGCACCTTTCTTCTTCTAAATAGTCTACCTTCTATTAATCTTTTCTCTTAGTATATTTATTCTGAACTAAATCCCCTCTCTTAGGTTGACTGTGAGTCTTCTTCTGACCTTTGATTCCAGTTTTCCCCAATAGTTTTGTTTTTCAAATCATTGATTGCCTATTATATACATATATATATATACACATTTATATATATACACATTTATATATGTATGTGTATATATACATATTTATATAAATGTATGTCTATTCTTATTTCATTCCCTCTTATTTTTATTTATCCTTGTATTTATACCTTCTTGCCGCTGACTGTTATTCTATCATTAGTATTTAATTCTGGAATCTATTTTTCCTATTAAAGTTGAATTTTAGTTTCAAATTTTACTTATCTTTTTAGCTATTGCCAGTCAATTTGTTACCAGAAAAGGGACCTGGCCCTTTGGGTCTGTCGAGGGCCAGCCAGTAGTGTGTGGGTTCTTGACTTTGTACAGAAAAGTTTTCACAACATGGGGCCAGGTAACTTTGAGAATAAGTTTATTAAAGCTGGGGACAGTGAAACAAGGAAGGGCCTAGAGGAAGCCATAGGAAAGCCTGGGTGGGGTTGCTTTGGCTATCTAGAAACCTTA
Source organism: Rhynchonycteris naso (assembly GCA_037038555.1). Taxonomy (NCBI): domain Eukaryota; kingdom Metazoa; phylum Chordata; class Mammalia; order Chiroptera; family Emballonuridae; genus Rhynchonycteris; species Rhynchonycteris naso. Next base: position 81,540,368 of record CM073000.1, read on the forward strand.
TGGTAAATAAATGAGCAGACAGAAGTGGGCTTTGGAGACAGGTTCAGGGAGCTAGCCCAGGATGAGCTGCGCTTCCCTGGTTGCAAATCTCCTGGGGACCCTCACAGTTTAGGAGGTATGTATGCCTGTGGGGGAGGAAAGTGAAGAGGGGGAGGGAAAGCCTTGGGCATGTTCCCAGGAGGGAGAGTACCTGGGTCTTTTGTTTTGAGGATTTTTTAAGACTGGGAGTTTAGGAAAGGATTTCTTTCTTCCTTTTTCTTTTATTTTTTTTTAGAAAATTCAATTTAATGAGATGACATTTGGTCAATAACAATACATAGGTTTCGCCTGACCAGGCGGTGGCGCAGTGGATAGAGTGTCGGACTGGGATGCGGAAGACTCAGGTTCGAGACCTCGAGCTTGCCAGTTTGAGCACGGGCCCATCTGGCTTGAGCAAAAGCTCACCAGCTTGGACCCAAGGTCACTGGCTCCAGCAAGGTGTGGCTCAGTCTGCTGAAGGCCCTCGGTCAAGGCACATGTGAGAAAGCAATCAATGAACAACTATGGTGTTGCAACAGCAACGAAAAACTAATGATTGATGCTTCTCATTTCTCTCTGTTTCTGTCTGTCTGACCCTATCTATCCCTCTTTCTGACTCTCTCTCTGTCCCTGTAAAATAAATAAATAAATAAATAAATAAATAAATAAAACATTAAAAAGAATACATAGGTTTCAGGTAAACATTTCTATAGCATTTGAACTGTTGATTGTGTTGTGTATCCATTGCCCAAAGTCAAATCATTTTCTGTCACTGTATATTTGTCCCTCTTTACTCTCCTCCCCCTACCACACTTCCCCTGGTGACCACTTCATTTTTATCTATCTCCATGAGTCTCATTTTTATATCCCACCTATGTATGAAATCATATAGTTCTTAGCTTTTTCTGATTTACTTATTTCACTCAGTATAATGTTCTCAAAGTCCATTCATGTTGTTGTAAATGGCAATGTTATCATTTCTTATGGCTGAGGAATATTCCATTGTATATATGTACCACATCTTCTTTATCCAGGGAAGGATTTCAATAGAATATTCATCAGCTTTTCTAGGTGTGCTCTTTCAGGGTTGTGCTCTCTACTGATTGGTCAGCCCCTGGGGTCTTCAGTCATTGTTGCCCACCTGGTTTTGCTGCTTTTCTGGGCTTGGGCTAAAATATACCTGAGGCCTAGATGTTATCTCTAGGGACCAGACTTGCTGTATCTGGCTGTAAATTTCTCGGGCTAGGTTGTTCAGCTAGTTGTCTCAGTTTCCCTATTGTACTTGCCAAAATATTTTCCTAGCTTTTTACTATCCTGCCTCAAATTTAGTATTAAAAATTTTTTTTTAATTCTCTCTTTACCTTAAATGTTGAAATATAATTTAGTCAAAACACTTGGAGAATCATAAAAAGTTTTCTTGTTCTGAAAGACTTTCAAACTCATTTATATAGACTTCATTTCAAGACAGACAATATGGGATATTTAAAATAGCTCATACCTGATTACTCAGTTGCTTTATATCAAAATTTTGCTCTTGTCTGTCTTTAACACTTTAATTTGTACAGCTTTCAGTACCCTTGCTAACAATACCAAAGGCTTCTTAGTTGTGTGATTCTTTATAGTACAAAGAGTATTAACCTAACCTAACAGTCATTGGACTTAGAATTTGAGAACCCTCCTAGTGGCATGTATGTAAAATCCAACCAATTTGCTGAGTATCAATGTCAAAAACTACAGAATAAAAGTAGAAACAAGGAGAGATGATTGCTAAGTTTCTTTTCAGCCTTAGAATTCTATAGCTCTGTCCTTCTCTCAGTATTTTATGGACCTACGCATGAATACGTGCGTTGAAGTAGGACAGGGGACCAGGGTCATTGCCGTGCACAGCATGGAAGAACGGGACCCTGATAGCCATTGAAGTAGATAAGGCTATAAGAAAGAGAATGAGAATAACTTTTTAAAGTTATTATTTTGTTGATTCAGTTACTTTAACTTCTGCTAATTATTTAAGACCCTATGATATTTGGTTAGCTCAGCAGAACTATTTCTTAGCGGCATAAACATTTTGGGTCTCTCCAAAGGGAAACAAAATCTTATTTTAGCCACTAAGAACTAGGAACTGGAAAACAAAAAGGAAGTTAGAAGAGACAGCATTCTTACTAAATTAAATAGATAAAATAAGAATCTTAAACTTAGTTTTGTTTTGTTTTGTTAAAGTAAATCCACCAATGGACATCCATCCATTCAAGTAATATTTAATTTTGGGGGCATATAAGGCATTGTGCTAACATCTGTGGGACAAGCACTTAGGAACAAGACTCATTTTTGCCATCATAAAATTTAAAGTCAGTATGACAAATAGAACAGCCATCATCATAATTATAAGATAAAATGTGCCTGACCAGGCGGTGGCGCAGTGTATAGAGCATTGGACTGGGATGCGGAAGACCCAGGTTCGAGACCCCGAGCTCGCCAGCTTGAGCGTGGGCCCATCTGGCTTGAGCAAAAGCTCGCCAGCTTGGATCCAAGGTCGCTGGCTCCAGCAAGGGGTTGCTCAGTCTGCTGAAGGCCTGTGGTCAAGGCACATGTGAGAAAGCAATTAATGAACAACTAAGGTGTCGCAACGGCAACGAAAAACTAATGATTGATGCTTCTCACCTCTCTCCGTTCCTGTCTGTTTGTCCCTGTCTATCCCTCTCTCTGACTCTCTCTTTGTCCCTATAAAAAAAAATGATAAAATGTGTCATGACACTTAGAGTATGAAAAGAAGTTCAAACTACATACATGAAAATAATTCAAGAGGCTAAAGAACTAATTTCTCATTGAGATAATTAGAGGAAGTTTCAAGGAAAATATTTGAACTGGATCTTGAAGAATAGCTGGAATTTAAACAGGTGGAGAATATAAATGAAGCAAAGAGGAGGTTAAGGAGAAGGACGTAATTGCAGATAGAAGTAAAGAGCATTAGCAAAGGAACAGAAAATAGCATTAACTTGGAATAGTGAGCTGTTCAGGAAAACAATAAAGTACATTTTAGAGAATGTTCAGAATTAGGGGTAGTAATGTTACAGAGGCCAAGAGGAGAGAGTATTGAGTAGTTAATGTTTCAAAGGATACTTATTCTATTCTGGAGGATGAAGACAGAGAGCAAGATGCTTGGACTTGTTATTTAAAGGTAATTTTAGTAAAGCGATAAGAGCAGAAAGCAAATTACACAAGGTTGTAATTTGTGAGTGGTAAAAATAATAGACCCCAAAACAAGCCGGTATCTTTGGAAAAGATAAACTAGGTTAAACTAAGAGATTTAAAAAACATAGCATCCTGATAAGAGTGAGATCCTAACTTGGATATGATTGTGGGCAAGTCAGCTATAACAGATATTTTTGGGACATTTGAAAAAATTGAATAAAGATAGACTACTCCTTAAGGAACAATTGTACTGTATAATGTAGAGACTGATAACTGAAAAAAAAGCAGTTTATAAAACAATATGCATCTACACCCACATTCATAGTAGCATTATTTATGATAGCTAAAAACTAAAGCCATTCAAATGTCCCATGACAGATGAATGAATAAACAAAATGTGGTCTAGACATACAGTGGAATATTATTTGGCCTTAATAACAAAGGAAATTCTGACTCATCCTACAACATGCATGAATCTGAGGACATTATGCTAAGTGAAATAAGCTAGTCAAACAAAATAAAAAAGAAAAAGGATAAACACTGTATGGTTCTACTTGTATTGTAGTCAATTGCAGAGACAGAAAAAATGGAATGGTGACTGCCAGGGGCTGGGGGAGAGAGACATAGAAAGTGATACAATAAGTATAGAGTTTTAGTTTTGCAAGGTGAAAAAGTCCTAAATTTTGTACAATAATGTGAATATATTTAACACTACTGAACTGTACACTTAAAAATGGTTAAGATGCTGAGTTTCATGTTACATGTATTTTAGCACAATTAAAAATGTTTAAGAAAAAATATGCACATTTGATCTAACTTTGTTAAACTTTTTAACAAAAAATATATGTATGTACATATCAGGGGTCAGGAACCTATTGTTCGTGAGCCAGATGTGGCTGCATCTGGCTCACAGACAAATCTTTAATAAAAGAAATAATAACATTAAAAATATAAAACATTCTCATGTATTACAATCCATTCATTCCCTACTGCTCATGTTCATGGTTGTGGGTGGCTGGAGCCAATCACAGCTGTCCTCCGGGACAACACCAAATTTTTATTGGATAATGGGTAAAGTACACAGGTCATTGTCAGGTCAGGAAGTAAACTTCCCTCCTTTTAATCAAGTAGTCAGCTAGCTAATTGCAGAAACCCTGTTGACGAAGAAGATGGCTAAAAGAAAAAAAGATGAGGAGTATTGTACTTTTCAGCAGGAATGGACAGAGGAATTCACCTTTGTGGAGAGAGCAGGTTCTGCACTGTGTCTAATATGCAAAGATAAAATTGCATTGATGAAATGGTCAAATATAAAGTGGCACTTCAACACACGCCATACTACGTTTGCATAGAAATACCAGCGGGGGACAGCAGGAAGAAAGCATGTCAAGAGCTACTATGCAGAGTGCAAGCTAGTCAGCAGCAACTCTATGTTTTCACCCAACAAGGTGACTGGAATTCGGCTAGCTTTGCTGGTGCTTTAGCAATTGTGAGAAACAGAAAGCCATTCACAGATGGAAAGTATGCCAAAACATTCATGCTTGATGTTGCCAATGCACTTTTTGACGACATTTAAGATAAAGACAAGATAATCTAATGAATAAAAGACATGCCTCTGTCGGCAAGAATTGTTCATGATCATACCATCATGATGACAAATCAAATTGAGGCAACACAAGTGAAGGACATAAATGCAGCACCATTCTTTTCTCTCGCTTTGGATGAATCAACAAATTCATCCAAAACAGATTCATCCATTTATCCCAGTTCAGCATGATTGCAAGGTATGCTGTAGGTGACACACTACATGAGGAAAGTCTTGCTGTTTTGCCTATGAAAGCATCAACAAGAGGGGAGGATTTACTCAAGTCTTTCACTGAGTTCGCTAAAGAAAAAATATCTCCCTATAAATAAACTTATTTCGGTGTGTACTGATGGTGCTCCGTACATGGTGGGGAAAAACAGAGGATTCGTAGCACTTCTTCGTGAACGTGAAAAGAGACCCATCCTAAGTTTTCACTGCATCCTACATCAGGAGGCGCTTTGTGCTCAGATGTGTGGTGAGCAGCTTGGTGAGGTGATGTCACTGGTCATTCGGGTGGTCAACTTAATTGTTGCCCAAGCTTTAAATGATCACCAGTTTAAACACTGGTGGATTGCCTGACCTGTGGTGGCGCAGTGGACAAAGCGTCGACCTGGGAACACTGAGGTCGCCAGTTCAAAACCCTGCACTGGTCTGGTCAAGGCACATATGGGAGTTGATGCTTCCAGCTCCTCCCCCCTTTTTCTCTCTCTCTCACTCTGTGTCTTCTCTCTAAAATGAATAAAATAAAAATTAAAAAAAAAAAACAAAAAAAACACTGGTGGATGAAGTTGGAAATAATTATCCTGGTCTGCTTCTGCACAGCAATATGCATTGGTTGTCAAGAGGGAAGGTGCTCAGCCATTTCATGGCTTGTCTGAGCGAAATTTGAACTTTTTTTTTTTTACAGGGACAGAGAGAGAGAGTCAGTCAGAGAGAGGGATAGATAGAAACAGACAGACAGGAATGGAGAGAGATGAGAAGCATCAATCATTAGTTTTTCATTGCTGTTGCGACACCTTAGTTGTTCATTAATTGCTTTCTCACATGTGCCTTGACCATGGACCTTCAGCAGATCGAGCAACCCCTTGCTGGAGCCATGACCTTGGGCCAAGCTGACAAGCTTTTGCCAGATGGGCCCGTGCTCAAGCTGGCAACCTCGTGGTCTCGAACCTGGGTCTTCCGCATCCCAGTCCCATCCTCTATCCACTGCGCCACTGCCTGGTCATGTTGGACTTTTCTTGAAATGAAAAACGTTGAGCATCCTGTGTTAGCTAACACTGAGTGGCTCCTGAAGTTCTACTATCTTGTGGACATGACTGAACATCTGAACCAGCTCAATGTGAAAATACAAGTCGTTGGAAATACAGTCTTATCCATAACTTCAACAAGCAGTGTTTGCAATTGAAAACAAGCTGGAACTCTTCATTGCCGACATTGAAACAGGTTGTTTACTACACTTTGAAAAACTGGGAGAGTTTAAAGATGCATGCACAGCAAGTGACCCTACTCAACATCTTGATCTCCAGCAGCTAGTGGGCTTCACATCTAATCTCCTGCAGTCATTCAAAGCGCGCTTTGGAGAATTTTGTGAGCGCACTCGTCTTTTTAAGTTCATCACTCACCCACACAAGTGTGCAGTGGACAACGCTGACCTGAGTTACATCCCTGTTGTCTCCGTAAGAGATTTTGAGCTACAAGCTGCTGACCTGAAGGCCTCAGATATGTGGGTGAATAAATTCAAGTCACTTAATGAAGATTTGGAAAGACTTGCATGACAGCAAGCAGAGTTGGTAAGCAAACACAAGTGGGGAGAAATGAAAAAACTTCAACCTGTGGACCAGTTGATTGTCAAAACTTGGAACACGCTTCCCGTCACATACCACACACTGCAGCATGTGAGTATTGCTGTACTGACAATGTTTGGCTCTACGTATGTATGTGAGCAGTCTTTCTCACATCTAAAGAACGTTAAGACCAACTACGATCACGTTTAACGGATGGAAGTCTCAACGCCTGCTGAAGCTTAACCTTACCACGTATCAACCAGACTACAAAGCCATCAGCAAAACCATGCAGCACCAAAAGTCGCATTAATGGTAAGAAGTACTTTATTCATCATTGGTTAGCAACAGCATAACAACGTTATTAAAAAGAATTCAGAGACTTATTGTACTTTAAAAGTGTTGGTCTTACATAAAATGCACACATTTACTTGTATTTAGTGTTAAACATATTGCATGGCTCTCACAGAATTACATTTTAAAATATGTGGCGTTCATGGCTCTCTCAGCCAAAAAGGTTCCCGACCCCTGGTATATATGGTACAAGTGTGTGTATATGTACACATATATGTAACATATTAAAAATCCAGAAGGTGTAAATTAAGACACTAAAGCAGTAAAATATTCTGCTTATTTGCAAAATATGACATTTTTATTTTCTTATTCTTGTCTATATTTTCTAAATTTTTATGCCTATTTTATGCTCTGTAATAAAAAAGTTACTGTTTCTATAATATTCAATATAAAAAAGAAAGAAAGAAATGATATGTGGTGAGGAAATCAATGCCAAGAGCATAAATAACTCTTGAGAAATTGGACAGTCAAAAGAACAGCTGAGGTTGTATCTGAAAAACATAACTGAGTCTAGGACACCTTTTTCTGCAGTGGTGAGTCCTTTGAAAATCTGGTGCAGGGAGTGAATGGGCCTTCTGCCCTGAAGGAAATGAAAATATGTAATGTTTAAAATTTTCATATTATTTGAAATGGTGATGGAGCTTCTCAAAACCTTTTCATGGATCTCAAGTTGGGAATCCCTGGTATAGAAGTTACTGTTTGTTTGTCCATTAGACCCATTTGTTTATTTTTAATAGGGAATATTAGGCAAGGGGGGAAAAAACAATGGAGAATGAGAGAGTAAAATGCAAGAAAAAGGAGAAATTTACATTGATATAAACTTCCAAATAAGGTTATTATTTCTATGTGCATTTAAATTGGTACAGTAGATTTTAAGTGGTCTATTAGAGAATGTTTTGTGTGATCCAATGTGAAGTCAAGGAATAGAAACTAAAATAGTGTGAGGACCTGTGTGGTTCTAAGGCTCTCCTGGTCAGGTAACTCCGTTGATTAGAGCATCGTCCCGATACATCAAGTTTGTGGGTACCATCCTCAGTCAGGGTACATAGCAGAATCAACCAGTGAGCCTGACCTGTGGTGGTGCAGTGGATAAAGCATCGACCTGGAAAGCTGAGGTCACCGGTTCAAATCCCTGGGCTTGCCTGGTTAAGGCACATATGGGAGTTGATGCTTCCTGCTCCTCCCTGCTGTGTCACCCTTCTCTCTCTCTCTCTCTCTCTCTCTCTCTCTCTCTCTCTCTCTCCTTCTCTCTCCTCTCTCAAATGAATAAATAAAATCTTTTTTTTTTTTTACAGGGACAGAGAGAGAGAGTCAGAGAGAGGGATAGATAGGGGTAGACAGACAGGAACAGAGAGAGATAGAAGCATCAATCATTAGTTTTCCGTTGCCATTTTGACACCATAGTTGTTCGTTGATTGCTTTCTCATATGTGCCTTGACCGCGGGCCTTCAGCAGACTGAGCAACCCATTGCTGGAGTCAGCGACCTTGGGTCCAAGCTGGCGAGCTTTTGCTGAAGCCAGATGGGCCCGCGCTCAAGCTGACAACCTCGGGGTATCAAACCTGGGTCTTCCGCATCCCAGTTCGATGCTCTATCCACTGCACCATCGCCTGGTCAGGCATGAATAAATAAAATCTTTTTTTAAAAAAGAAGAATTAACCAATGAATGCATATATAAGTGGGACAACAAATCAATGTTTCTCTCCCTCTCTTTCTCTCTCCCTTCCTCTCTCTTTAAAATCAATTTAAAAAGTAAATGAAACAGTGTGAGGACGTGTGGGAAGGTTAGATTTCTAAGAGTACTTATTTAATAAAAGACAATGCTACTTTAAACAGATCTGTTCATTTTTTGGCAGATGCTTAGCAATGGAGTCTTCCCCTGATGAGACCAATTCAACTGACCTACAGCCCTGGAAGGAACCCCAAGTGATTTTCCCCATGGTTATTCTCAGCCTCACTTTCTTATTGGGATTACCAGGCAACGGGCTGGTGCTGTGGGTGGCTGGCCTAAAGATGAAGTGGACAGTGAACACAGTTTGGTTTCTCCATCTCACACTGGCAGACTTTCTCTGCTGCCTCTCCTTGCCCTTCTCCCTGGTTCACATAGCTCTCCAAGGACATTGGCCTTATGGTTGGTTCCTGTGCAAGCTCATTCCCTCCATCATCATCCTCAATATGTTTGCCAGCGTCTTCCTGCTAACTACCATTAGCCTGGACCGCTGTCTTTTGGTACTCAAGCCAATCTGGTGCCAGAATCGCCGCAATGTAAGGACAGCCTTCACTGTCTGTGGATGCATCTGGGTTGTAGCTTTTACAATGTGTATACCTGTGTTCATATACCGGGACACATTCACTGTAGACAACCATATTATGTGTGGCTACAATTTTGGTGATGATAACTTATACAGTTATTCGGATTTCATCTATGATGGACTGGAAAATGGGACTCTTGACAACGCCACTGTTCAGCTTTTCTCTGATACTTATTACAATTTTTCATACACAACTGAGCCATTACAAGATGATAATGAAGGCCACTTTGCATATGACAGTTTAGTTTCAACACCCCTGGTGATAATAACCATCACAAGGCTAGTGATGGGTTTCCTACTACCCTTTATTGTCATGGTGTTCTGTTACAGCCTCATCATCTTCCGAGTACAAAGGGGTCGCTTCACCAAGTCTCGTAGCAAAACCTTCCGAGTGGCCATGGTAGTAGTGGCTGTTTTCCTTGTCTGCTGGGTCCCATACCACATTGTTGGAGTCCTCTTCTTAATTATTGGCCCAAACAGTCCCTTTAGGAAAGCTCTGCTATCCTGGGATCATGTGTCCATTGCTCTAGCATCTGCCAACAGTTGCTGCAATCCCTTCCTCTATGCCTTAATGGGGAAAGATTTTAGGAAGAAAGCAAGGCAGTCCATGCAGGGCATTCTGGAGGCAGCTTTCAGTGAGGAGCACACACATTCTACCAGCTGTACACCAAAAAAAGCCTTTTCGGAAAGAAACAGTAGTAGTATAGCTGTGTGAGAATATGGAGCACCTGACTTAAGCACTTGACCCAAGCAGAGCTTCTTAATATTCACCCAGTGTAACATGTTTCTAAAAGCACAAGGAACACGTGAGCAGGGATTTCAGAAAATATCAAAGAATTGATCTAGAGGTCTTTAAAGTGTGGTCCCAGACTAGTGGCATCCATTATCACCTGGAAACTCTCGAGCCCTAATCCAGACTTGATAACAAACTCTCTTGTTTCCGATGAATGCTAAATTAGAGAGTCAATGCAAAAATTAGTTTATTTCTATCCTAAACTAAGCCACCTGAGATAAATCAAAATCTAGTCTGTTGTAAAATGTTTCCATCATTAAATTTACTATTTAGTATAGCCAAATTACTTTTTTCAGATTTGCTTTAAAACCAGTTCTTTTATCTCTGAGTGAAAGGTGATCATTAATTCTATGGCTTTATCATTGTGCTGCTAATGGTGGTGGGGATACTTTTAAATAAAGAAAAGATGGAAGAAGAAAAGGTGTATGAAAACAAGAATTTATGAGACTAAGTCTGGAACAGAGTACAATGCCAGATGTTTCCAATTGGGAATACTCATGGCACAGGACACAATTCTAAGTTTCCATTATTGCAATTAAATAATCATCTCTTATATAAACAAAGGCTACTAGGCATCTAACAGCTTACAGTACTCATGAACTGGAATGTAAGATGCCCTTTAGGTCTCTTATCTGTTTACTCGATCTTCCTATTGATAGAGCTATGCACCTTTCACTAATTCCTTTATTCCTCCCCTGACTCTGAGTTTTCATTCACATTAGACTTTGTACTTTGTTCTACTAACCTCTAATTTCAAACGTTTAAAGTCACTGAAAAATGACTGAGTACCCTCCAGGAATACCATTAAACTTATTAAAACATGACTGTAAGTGTGTATCTTTCATGCTCTAATTACCAGATGTATGTTTAGGTTTTTAAATTAAAATTTATCTTTATCAAAATGGTACATACACACAGTTCAAAGAGATGCGAGGTATGTGGTGAAATATGAGAAGTTTCCTGTCACACTCTGCCCAGCCACTCCTTCCACCCACTCCCATTTCCAAGATAACCCTTGCAACAATTTTAGATGTTTCTTCTGATATCTGCCATATCTTTTTTTTTTTTTTTGCTGTGATATTTTTAAGTCCTGTGCTCATGCTGATCATTTTTGAAGATATGATAAAGTGACTGCCCTGATGAGATAGTTTGGTTGGTTAGAGTGTCAAACCAAGGCATAAAGATTACCAGTTTTGTTTGTTTTTTTACCAAGAGACACACAGACAGGAAGGGAGAGAGACGAGAAGCATCAACTTGTTGCGGCACTTTAGTTGTTCATTGATTGCTTCTCAAAATGTGCCTTAACCAGGGCCTGGGGGTGTGTGTGTCTAGCTGAATCAGTGACCCTTTGCTTAAGCCAGAGATTTTGGGCTCAAGCCAGCGACCATGGGATCATATCTATAATCCCTAGCTCAAACCAACGACACCGTGCTCAAGCTAGCGAGCCTGCCCTCAAGTCAGCAACCTGGACATTTGAACCTGGGTCCTCAGCGTCCCAGGTCGACGGCCTATCCACTGCACCATCGCCTAGTCTGGCAAGGTTGCCAGTTTGATCCTTGGTCAGGGCACATACAGAAACAGATCAATGTTTCTGTCTCTTTCTTCCTCTCTCTCTAAAATCAATAAATAATTTTTAAAATAAATAAATAAAATAAGTTTTTGGCTTGCAAGTTGAAGAATTTTATCCAAACACATTTATACTTTCTGTTTATCCAGAGTCCCAATATTCATTAACCATCACACTTTCATCTGTTCATGACCACACATCTTCCACTTTCTTTCTCCATTCTAACCACATATATAGCTTTCCTTCTATACTTCTTTCATTTTTTAAAAAAATTCTTTTTATTTTATTCATTTTAGAGAGGAGCACAGAGAGAGAGAGAGAGAGAGAGAGAGAGAGAGAGAGAGAAACGGGGGAGGAGCTGGAAGCATCAACTCCCATATGTGCCTTGACCAGGCCAGTGCAGGGTTTTGAACTGGCGACCTCAGTGTTCCAGGTTGACGCTTTATCCACTGCACCACCACAGGTCAGGCTATACTTCTTTCATTTTATGAAAGCATTGTTCAACTCCCTACCACCTTCTCATTTTCTCTATTAAACCTCTAAAATTTCAGGTTTGTTTGTACTTCAACATAGTGCCGCCTGACCAGGCGATGGCGCAGTGGATAGAGCGTCGGACTGGGATGCTGAGGAACCAGGTTCGAGACCCTGAGGTTGCCAGCTTGAGAGCGGGCTCATCTGGTTTGAGAAAAAAATAAGCTGAACAGCTTAGACCCAAGGTCGCTGGCTTGACCAAGGGGTTACTCGGTCTGCTGTAGCCCCACGGTTAAGGCACATATGAGAAAGCAGTCAATGAACAACTAAGATGTCACAACAAAAAACTGATGATTTATGCTTCTCCTCTCTCTCCGTTCCTATCTGTCTGTCCCTATCCATCCCTTTATGACTCTCTCTCTGTCTCTGTAAACACACACACACACACACACACACACACACACACACACACACACAGTGTCATTGAAGCTGAATACAATGATTTACTCTAAAGATAGAAAATGAGAAGTTTTAGACTTGTAATGGTTGATGTGAGGATCTGGACTACAAATTTGTTCTAAAGTGCTATACAGGAAATTTCAAATAACTAGGAACACTTTCACTTGTGAGGTAATGTCTGATATATGTGCATTTGCATTGTTATTAATCTGCTTATATATCTGATGTGAATAAATGCTTTCTTTCTTGTGGTTCCCTGCAAGGCTCAGATTCATGGATCCCTTTAATTGTATGACACTCAGAATATATCATATGCTTTAGATATGCAGCAAATTAATCTTACTGTGATTAGCTGTGGGCTCGCTATAATAACAATTGGCTAGGCTTCCAGAAATCTCAACACATCTCACAAAACCATGGGTATAAGTCCAAAACTCCTGAGGTTAATGTATAGGATATTAGAATGAATGAATTTGGTATAGTTACAAAGATTCAATAGTTGGCATTGCTGGACTCCTTCTAGAGTACCAATCACCTTGGAAAAAAAATCTGAAAAACAAATCCTACTATCGGAATTCCCGCATTGCTAATGAAAAATTCCGGTGAGTACCTACCTGTTAGTACTCACAGCAAGTTCCAGATGGGGACCCAATTCCTCCCCAAATTGTAGCGTCTTTTCTCTCTAAAATATCCAAGAATGCAAGCAGGTTGGCTTAGTTCAAACACCAAGATGCAAAGGGTAACTGTCCCTACTAAAGATATTTCATTATCTTTAATAGCATTTGAAAAACAGAATGTTATAAGCATGGTTTTAAATTCTTCTCTCCCATCCATCTTCCCAAATAGTCAAATAATTAAACCCTGTGGTGTGAGGAGGGAGGGGGCAAAAGTCCAACTGAAAACAAATGCTTTTCATATATCTGTCGGCCACTTGTATGTCTTCATATCTGATTAAATTTTCTAAATTAAAAAAAAGAGAGAGAACAAATACTTCACATTTCTCCCTTCTTACCCTGGAAAAAAATAAATTTGAGACCAGTACCAATAAGATAAAACTTCAAACATTCTTTTTTGTTTTTATTAAGAAAGCATGCAAAAAACAACAACAATTGTGAGACCATACCCCCCTTCCCAGCCGGCACCAATGCAAAGCATTATGGGTGGTAGGAAGAACTCACCAAACCAGAAACACAGGGGTTGAAAAGAGGAAGGCAGGGATGGGTGGATCTAAACCAAGTACTTGCTCCTTCTGTCCCTCTCCACTTTCTCCCTGATTTCCTCTTGCAGGCAGTGAGCTCCTGCAGTTTTGTGCACATCACCCAATACAACAATGACTATACGCCAAGTCCAGCAATGCTGAATCCACAAGAAAAAGTAGTATTCTTCCATTTCATTGAGGGGAGGTGGGGTCCTGTGCCCCTGAGCAAGGCTGAGTTTAGTGGAGGAGACCTTGAGTCCCAGGAGGCCTGAGAGCCAATCTCCAGTCCTCGCCCCAAATTTCAGTTACTGTGGTGGACCACCAGAGTCTTTCATGAGACTAGATTCTTTTTAAGAAACAGACGAGTTATAAACAGAGACATTTACATATATGATTTAGTCTACCCTTGCAAACCCTGTCTGGATCTGAGTAGAAAAGAGGATTTACAAAAGAGGAGTGATAATATGTAAAGGGGGCATCTTAGGGAGAATAGATGGGAAGTTGTGTGCAGGAGGTACCTTGATTGGAAGGAATATGGAAGAGATGCCCCAAATAGGAACACTGGGCAAAGGCTTTGTGCCACCCTCTAAGAGAAATTCTTTTTTCCTCAAGGGGAAATACTATGTCATACTTCAACACCACTAACGCCCTCCAACACAACAGAGGATTCAAGCCACTCACACCCCTACCTCTTACAAAGAAATTCAAAGAAATAAAGTGCTCTTAGTTGACCACCCTTTCTTGCCCCTTTACTTCAGTCTCACTGGACTTCTTCAACAAACTCACATATATAACCCCCTTACAAAGGAAGGAAGGGGTGGGAGAAGGGTAAAGCAGGACAATGGAAAGCTAAATGTCTTGGAAATCATCAGTAAATAAAAGACTAAAAACCAAAAGCAGAAATCACAGAGAGAGCAGCCCTGTCCATTCCAAACATTCTGTCCTGTAGCTTTCAGAAACAAAAGTCAGAGAAGTAAAAACAGAAGTAAAACTGTCCTTCCCACCTGTAACTAAAGTTTAACAATTAACATTAAATATACACTAAGTATTTTGCAGCAGTATCTCATGGCCATGTCTTTTTAAAGGAGATAAATTATCCCTACACCTTTTTCTGGGGGTCTCCTTTGGCCCTCACTGAAAGCTTCCCTCTAGATTATTTACTCCACACTATTACCAAATTCCTTCAGACCCTCAAAAGACCATTCCAAAAGTGTCACCCCCAATGATCTGGATTCCAATAGAAGCATTACCTACATAGTTAAATAACTGAAATATTTCCTTCCCATGTCAATGCCAGTTCCATTTTCCTTTCCCCGCCCTCCTACCAACAATCTGGTTTGGTCCTGCCGTGGCAGGTGGGAAAGAGTCCCATCTTGTCCTGGGACATGATGAAGGTACAAGTGATAACGGGTTACTTTTCTGTCTTGAGAATGCCAGAAAATGAGAACAGAAATTAAGGTAAATAGAAGAGTTAAGCAAACAACCAAAGGAGGACAAAGTAGTATTTGCTGATTGGAAAAGGGGGGATTGCAGAATAATCGGTAAATGCAAATAAGAGCCACAGTTAATTTGCATAGAAAGTTATGTTTAAAAAGCCAAAATGGTTAAACTGAAAACATCTCCAAAAAGCTGATGCTATGCTGAAGAGTTGTCCTCCTCCCTACCATAGCTGTGGAGTTCCGGCTCAGATCTGCCCTATATCCCATAGAGAATGGCCTAGAAATGAGCCAATGGACATTTATTTGACATAGTATTATATATTAATTCCTGCAGGTTTTACATTCCATTGCCCTTCTGCGGTATTCTACCCTACCCAACCCAGGCCTCTTATTTCACTGGACTTTTCTTGTCACCCTCTGATACCACCACCATCCCCTTGATGGGGAATGAGGATCAACAGACATAAGGATTGAAGATATAAAGGGACAAAGAAGAGCTCAGAGGACGAACTTAGCACCATTGTGTAAAACCTGCAAAGGCAAGGCTGCCAAGCAGTGTTTGAGATCCCTTCTGCTTGATACAGGGCCTCTCCAGTCCTGAACTGAATTGACAAAAACAGAAAACAATTTAGAGCCAAAAGGTGTGATTAGCATTGAATTTCTGAGAAAAAGGTAAATCAGTTTGAAACCTCCCTTTGTGGCTGTCATGGCCTCAACTTCCAGCCAGATGATTTTAAATTAGCAAGGGGCGCTCACGGTAGATGGTATAGGGACAGGAGACAGGGGACGGCATATAATCAATAATAATAATAATAACATACGAATAATAATAAAAGAATTAGGGGGAAAAAAAACAAAAAGAAAGAGGAAGAAGAAGGCAGGAAAGGGGTTATCTTCGGCAGCATCTTGCGGTGGCTTCTCCAACAGAGAAAGAACAATAAAAGAGAATATATATCTATTTACAGGCAAGGGTGGAAGGGACGGGCTGGGGCTGCTCTTTCCCCACTGCTGACTTCAGCACCCAGCCCTGGGCTGAGAGTCACACTCTGTAATACACTAAGTGATCAAGTCCCAGTCGAAGTCATCGGGGATCTCCTCACTGGCACCAGGAGGTGGAACCGGTGGCCGATGGACCATATGGTGTGCTGTCAGGAAGAGAAAAAGAGGTTAAAAGGAGGGTGGCTGGAAAGCTATTCTAGCAATTAGATGGACAGTACTAACCCCCCAAAATACCATGAGGAACATCTGGTGAAACTATTGTTCTTATCAGCCCTGAGCTATTTTTGTTACGGGCCACTACTTCAATGAGGCCCTAGGAAATAAACTAGAGCAAATGAGGTCCCATGCCAATATAACAGTTTGCAGCCATAACACTTATGAAGACCATGCCATAATGACAACACACAGGTGTACGAGTATTAAAAGTAGTTCTATAGAAAATGGTATATGTATTTCATGAATAAGGAGTACGTGGACAAAGAGTCAGATGTCACCCGCAAAATTGAAAACACTTGTGGTTTGGCAGAATATTAGTGATTTTTCTAAAATGTATTTAAAGGTGAAGGATCTGTTCATCTTGTACTATTTATGATAACTTTGGGTCTCCCCTGGGGCTCTTACCGTCAGATATAGTTCAATCCCAGACCCCTGATACTACAGGTCAGGTGACAGGAAAGCAGACATGAAGACAAAGTAGCTGTTTTATGTTTTGCAAACCATGTTCATTAATTTTTTTTTCCCTGAGTATATCTCTCATACAGCTTCTAAAGCTAGACATAAAAGTTCTATGTATCTATCTTTTGCTTGCACTCATGCTTTTACTTCCTTTCATTATTTCAGGTACTAGATGATTTTCAAGTAAATCTGTCTTCTTTAGTCTCCCATGACATCCAGCTCACTAACAGGTGGCCCACACTCCGGCCTTTAGAATCGTGAATGCTCACTCTGCCAGAAGGTGCAGAGAAAGCAAGCTCAGAGAGCAGGCCCAAAGACAGAAGAAAGTGAAACAGCTGGTCAGGGAAGAGACTGTTTGGTTGGTGGTGAAACAAGCGTCCTGGCTCTTACCTGGACGATTGTATCCTGCTGAGTCCTGGGTGGTGATTGGGTACATTGGTGATGGGCCAGGGTAGAGGTGGGGGGTTTGTGGGTGCCCATAAGAGTTCACTGCCAAACAAGACAAGAGTCACTTGAGTGGGATCATTCCACCTAATGAAGCAGGGTCCAATAGAGAAGAGAAAAACAGTACTCTCCCTCCCCTTCTCCCTTCCCTCCTCTGTTCTGGGGCTGCTACAGGCATGAAGGCTTTCTGTAGAAGCTAGCAGTCCTTACTCTAACCACTAATGGTAAAAAGGATCCAAATACTAGAATTGTGAAAGAATACAGCTTACAGAAGGATGACAAATATAGAGATAGAATCATTGAATCTCAGGTCACTGGTTTGATGATCACATAAAAGTGGAGATTCAAGACTTCATCTGATAGGATTCACATAGGGGTTACAGAGACACAAATTTGAAATGGAGAATTTCTCCTCCGTTTTCTTATGTAATTCTAGTCTCCCACATCAGGGAATCATACGGTCTATTTCTTTGGTATTCTTCAGTATATGACTTACCAGGTATATGTTCAGTCATTGTGGTGAACACACTAGTCCCGCTGCTCAATTTGGATCATTGCCCATTAGTTGATTTTTCTCATTTCTCTCTGGCCCTTATCCTCCCCCTCCCTTTTCGTCAGTCTCTACCTCCTTGGCCACTTGCTTTGTTTGTACCTTGGTTCAGGGCTGGCTCCTGTTTGCCACTGGTGAGGGCGCAGGAGTCAGCAATACGGGCTGGGGCGGGTGGGCGGTGGGAGCCCCCTTGTGGGGGCACGTGACCAGTCTGCGTAAGGAAGTGGTTGAGGGAGTCACACAGATTGGCAATGTGATGCTGGTCCAGGCTCCAGTTCTTCTGCTCTGCCTGTCGCAGACTCTCCATCAGTTCTACAATCAGAGAAGCAAGAAACGCTAAACCTTGCAGAAGCGCCAGAGTCCCTACCAGGTCCGTCCCATCTCACTGTTCCATCCGCATCATAAGTCAACACCCCTGACTAAATGCATTACCCATTATAGCTGCATCCTTCAAAGCGCTACATGTTCAAACTCTCACTCTATTTGTTACTAAATTTGTATCATAATTCCCATCTTTCTGATGAATAAATCAGAATTTTAAAGTAGCTAAAGAAATTAGCCATGGTCACACTGTCAGTAAATGGTGACAAAAATACAAACTACTGGTCCAAGGTTTGAGTTTTTGAGAGCCTTCCCTCTCCCAGAGACAGAACTGGCTAGGATAAACCACTGTCATGTTTTGAGATAAAGCAAAATGTATTAAACATAATTTGCAAATCATGTCAATATCATCCACCTTGTGAAACAGGGAGGGAGAACAAGGAAATCCTACATCCTCAAACTTCACTTAACTATCCCCTTCTGGTTCTGGTTTCTACTGGATTTGTCTACCTACAGTGGATCCCTCCTCTCACTAACCTGAGAACTGTGACTGCTCAATGCTGGACCAATTGAGCCGATTCACCATCTTGAAGCTTTCCTTTAAGGAGTCAATATTGGAGCACCAATCAGGAGGAAAGGCTATAAAGAGGAGGGCAAAGTGGGGCATAAGAGAAGGACAAGTGTAAGACAGCAGCCATCTCATAGCAGACTGACTACTTGTAAGATTCTTGCATCTACACAGGTTATAGACTGTCACCAAGATTTTGGAATCTCCTTCCCTGGAGAGCTAGAACTAGTAAGGCTATCTATACTTTAGGGATTGACGGCCCAGCTCATGGGTAGGAGAATATGTAAACCAATCCCAATCTGTTCACAATCTCTCTAATATAGAGCTCAAAGTAGCAACTTCTGTTAGTTCAGATGAGCTCTCATGGAGGAGAGAGGCTAAAAATCTCAGAATGAACTTCCTTACCAATTGCACCCCCAAGCCAGAGTCAGAACAAGGAGGCCATTCACCCTTCTCTGGCATCTCCCTGCACCCTTCTTACTCACCAAAACCAGGACTGTTGATAGGAGCCTGGCCTTGTGTCTGCGGCTGTGGAGGCGGCTGCTGGGCGGGGTGGGGGTGGGGGTGGTGCTGATGAGGGTGGTAGCCTCCATGCTGCAGTGGGGGTGGATGCATGGCCATCACAGAGGGAGGCCCATAGCTTTCAACCCCGGCTGGCTTCCCCCCAGATGGGGTACAGCCATCTGGGCTTGGGGTGTGCAGTGGAGGAGCACCCCCTACAGCTGAGGGACCCTGGGCTGGTGCCTGCTGTGGCTGTGACTGTTGGGGCTGTGGTTGTGGCGGCGGCTGCTGCTGTTGAGGTGGCGGCTGCTGCTGCTGCTGCTGCTGGTACATGTAGTAGTTGTTAGAGGGTGGCATGTCCCCCAGGAGAGACGAAAAGCCTGCAGGGTGGGAGGGGGCAGGCAAGTCACTGGGCAATGCATGTTTTACTCAACAGGATTTGCACTGGGTTGAGGTGGGTGGCCTCAGATGGAAACCATGGACTTCAAAAGGGTCTGGGTGTTCCAGACAGGAGGGGTCCCACTGGCCCCCTGGTAGATAAAATAGACAAAGGGAGGGCCTTGGCAGTATGGTAACCACTGAAATTTTAGCAAAAGGTCAGCATGTATCTTTGTATGCTGTTGTACAGAGATTTGGGTGTAGGCTTGTAATCACAGTTTCAAAAGACACCAGACATCAGGTAAAGGTTAAAAATGAAATCATAAATAAAACAAAGCCAATGGGCATCTATTTTCTCTCCTCCTCCTTATTCTCTCTACACACTTTTAGACTCACCACCTCCTATTCACTACCAATACATGAAGCTTCGTAAGGAGTGGAGAATGGACGGATGAATTTCTCAAACAGATTAAGCAGAAAAGAACTGGAGATTGAGGCTTGGAGCTTTCAGCCACCATTAAACTTCAGTGAACAGTTTTGCTGTTCTCACTAATCTAATTTTTTACTGTTTCTGAGAGCACCTCCGTGTTCTTCTCTTCCAATCAACCAAATGAGTCAAATGAGAATTGGACTCATTTCTCATGCAAATGCTACCATCTTGGAACACAACTCTAGATATCCCCTTGGGATATAAAAGAAGAAATTACTGAAAATTAATATAAATTTTCCAAAAAGTGAGTCCTAACTACTTTTAATCACTCCATTCGTCTTCTTTCTATACAAGGCCACAGTATAGAACAAGAAGATCTAATAACTCACCCAAAGTCTTGATTTTACCTCTACCTCTAATTTATTTAAAAACAACCACCACAACAAAAAAATAAATTACAGAGGGCTGAACAAGATCCTCTCTCACAGAACCTCCTGGTAAGGACTCTTAATATTCTCAATTGATAATTCAGAATATTGAGTATGAACAAGGTATAAACTAATTTTAGAAAGGATCCTTAATTGTGTGAGGAGCAAAAATGGAAATAAATAACTAAAAAAAGTCTTTATCATTATTTACAGGTGGATGACATGTCTGGGAATTGCATCAAATTACTCCAGTTAAATTTTTAAAAAGCTGGCCCTAGTCAGGTAGCTCATTTGTTTAGAGCATCGTCCCATTATGCCAAGGTTATGAGTTCAATCCTCAGTCAGGGTACATCTAACAATGAACAGATAAATAAGTGGAACAACAAATCCACGTTTCTCTTTCTCTCTCTCTTCTCCCTTCCTCTCTCTGTAAAATGAATAAATAAATATAATTTTTAAAAAAAGCTGAGTGGTAAATGAACAAGCGTAACAGAATATTGGTAACCATTTTAGTTGGGAGATGGAAGCGTGAGGGTTTATTATACTATCTTCTCTATTTCTGCCTCTGTTTGAAGTTTTTCCTAATAAAAATTATAAATATAAATATGCTAAAAAATGAAATTAGCATGACCAGGTGGTGGCGCAGTGGATAGAGCATCGGACTGGGATGTGGAAGACCCAGATTTGAGACTCTGAGGTCACCAGCTTGAGCGCGGGCTCATCTGGCTTGAGCAAAAAGCTCACCAGCTTGGACCCAAGGTCTCTGGCTCAAGCAAGGGGTTATTCAGTCTGCTGAAGGTCCGCGGTCAAGGCATATATGAGAAAGCAATCAATAAACAACCAGGTGTCGCAATGAAAAACTGATGATTGATGCTTCTCATCTCTCTCCATTCTTGTCTGTCTGTCCCTGTCTATCCCTCTCTCTGACTCTATTAAAAAAAAAAGAAAGAAAGAAAGAAAAGAAATTAAATTAAATTGTTCTCAAAGAAACACAGGGCTGACTCTTAAGGAAAGAGAACTGCTGTCCCCTAGTGGTCATACTCTAAATGACTTTCTTGCCACAATAAAAATCCTTCTGAAAGGGGGATTCTTCCAAGTTACTTTCTTTTCTTTTCTTCTTTTCCAAGTGAGAGGAAGAAAGATAGACAGACTCCTGCATGCACCCCAACCAGGATCCACCTGGCACCCCCCATCTAAGGCCGATGCTCTGCACATCTGGGGTCATGCTCACAACCGAGCTATTTTTAGTGCCTGAGGTGGAGGCACCACAGAGCCATCCTCAGCACCTGGGCCAATGCACTTGAACCAATCGAGCCATTGCTGCAGAAGGGAAAAAGAGAGAGAGAAAGGGGAAAGGAAGGGGTGGAGAAGCAGATGGTCACTTCCCCTGTATGCCCTGACCGGGAATTGAACCTGGGACTTCCACACACTGGGCTGATGCTCTACCACTAAGCCAACTGGTCAGGACCTCCAAGTCACTTTCTGAAACTAGTAACCCTCCTGTTGAAACAGCTGTCCTTCGGAACTAAGCTAGAAGAGCTTGATTCCAAACAGTACTGATTCATGTCATGCTTCCCCTGACCAGTGATCAACCTCTTTGGATTAAAAATAAGAGAGAAAAGAGAATGTCACCACTTGTTCAAAAATATAAGGACAACCATGCTCCCAGCCCCACTCTAGACTCACCATGCTGAGAGGAGGAAGAGGACCTCTCCAGCATGGATTTGTAGAGGTTGCGGAAGGACCAGCTGAGATCCTGAAAATTGATCTCTGCGTAGGAGAATTTGAAGTCATGGTTGGTGTTATACAAAGGAGGGGGACCCTCAGCACTTTCTCGGCCTGAAGCCCCTGCAGCCACTGCTCCACCATCCACAGATCCTGTGCCCTGTAAATAAAGGTAAGAAAGACTTGATCCACATCATAAAAGAGGGACCAATGCTACCTTTTTATGGTCCCCAAGCTCTCCTGCTGCTTCATCCTCTACCAGCTTTTCCAAGAATAAGTATCATTTATTCCTTCTTTTCTCATCCGTTCTTATTTTGATGTAGCCACTTGCCCTTTCCCTATGTTACATACACACACTTGTTTCTCTTACAAACCTTTTGCCCCTCTTTCTCATCCTTTTATCTAATCTTTCTGAAATTTCTGTTTTCTTTCTCTCTCCCTCACCTTTACTCTTGCTTTTCCCTTCTTTATGAATTTACTTGCCTACTATATCACAGATACTCCATACATTATTTTGAACTGACAGATATATATAGACTCTCTTCCACCACCCATCCATCAATCCAATCACCCACCCATTCACCAACCCACACATCCATCCATCCATCCATCCATCCATCCATCCATCCATTCATCCACTCATCCATCCATCCATCCATCCACCCACCCATCCACCCATCCACCCACCCATCCATCTTTCAATCCATCCATTCACTCCTAAGCTCCCTGCTACCTCTACTTCCTACCTGGCTATAGCTGGTGATAGATGTGGGACTTTGAAGTGACATCTGAGGATTCCCCTCAGGAGGCAGTGAGGCTTCTCCACTCCCTGGAACACCTCCCCGGGGGCTCTTGCTTGCCTCTTGTTCTGGGGAGTCCTGGGATAGCTGATGGTTGAGAAAGAATAGAAATTCATACGTAGGAGCTAAATTTCCTCCCAAGACTCATGGTTTCACCTCTGCTGGTATTTGTTCTTTGCCCTAGATATACGAAAGGACTGAAAGCACAGGAAAGAATGTGGGAAGGGCAGCTGACTCAGAAATGACATCTCTCCATGAGGTAGGGACTTACATCATCATCTGGTGGGTGTCTTCTCTTTCGGGAGATGTCAGGACAGGTATCGATTGTCCAATAAGAGCCCTAGAAGAAGAACCGGCACCACAGAGAATAAAATCATTACAGATGAAAAGTCCCACCTTTGGAAAAGTAGATATTTGGGAGGATTTTCTCATAAAATAGCAGTTGTATTAAATAAAATGAGTGGGGAGAAAAATAAAAAGAAAAATGACTGGACATTCCCACAGAAGCCTGAGGCTACTGGCTATTTTGAGGAGTAAATCTGTCCTACAAGTTCAGTAGGTATATCAGACGTACCCCGACCCCACGCCGTGCAGTCACAGACTTCAATTGTTCTGGTGGCACAGAACAATGCTATCTGGTTCAAAGAGCTGGAAATGCCAGACACAACCCTGCCCTTCCACGTGATCTGAGGCAAGACTCTATTGGACTTTAGCGTCCACACCTGTCAAGTGAAGAGAATGACCATTCCCTTCTTCTTTATGAAGATAAAAATCATAAAATTTGTGTATAGAAAAGTTTCTACAAAAGTTATTAAGTCCACCTTTTACATCTAGAAAGAATGCTACAAAGAAAAAACCGGGTGGCAAAGTCAACCTTAACATCAATATTTCTATTTTTAAAAGAAAGATTTCACAATCTTCCTTAGTCACTCCTATTAGTAGGGGGCCCACAGCTTGATTACCAAGCTCTCCCACTGAGAAAAAAATAAAGCTGCTTCTCTAATTAACATGATTTCCTCTTCTGGGTAATTAAAACAGCCACAAAAGTCTGAACTGTCAACTACTTCTCTCTCCTTCCTGTTCCTCCCTTCAGCGCTTACAGCCAGCAGGATCTCACCTTCCCAGGGTCATCCCGAGGTCTGGGTACCTTCCGGAAACACTTGTTGAGAGAAAGGTTGTGCCGAATTGAATTCTGGAGAAGCAGAGAAGCTAGTTATACTTGAGCATTGTGCAAAGCAGTACATTTTCCATTAGGACACAGAAAGACACAAATGGACATAACACAAAATAAAGTTCAAGTATGAGAGTAAACTTAGCAACTATCAACTCTACTAATAGATGAGATTTCTTATCAGATAGCAAGAGCAATGTGATAAGAAAAATGCAGAAATTATATTGATAAGCAGTGATGGCTATCAATTTGACTACCACGTGTTTCTGGAGAGCTGATTATATAGTTTTTCCATCTTTCCACCCAAATGACAACAGGTATATAGAAGCCTCAAAATCACATCTGCCCAGTTCTCAATATCATTTTATCTGTCATGAAAACACTGGGTTTTAAAACTATTTATAAAAAGGATAACAATATAAATTATGAGCAAAATGAAGGCACAGTTCACCTTTGTTTTCTCAACAACACATAGAATGGTCACATTTGAAGGAAAGAAATATTATTGTGTAAATGTGTTGGGGGTTTGGGTAGCTAGCAGGATCACAGTAATAAAGGAGAAACTAAATGCTTTTAACAGTCTTCAGCTCCTCCTCTGGTCTATACGTCAACTGGTGATTCATACAGTGAGAGAACTACATGAAATCCCTATTCTGCTCTGCAACTGACAAATGAACTGGTACTCCAAAAGACTGAGACCATCAGTCTTCCTTCCTTGCTTGGAAGAGGAACCCCGTTCATTTTCATGTCCAGCCAAACAACCCAAATTCTCATTACTTGCTTGGTGGATGAGCTGTTGGTGAAGGACCTTATTATATATTTTTTTCCTTGGTATACAAATTTTTTGGCCTTATTAAGAGATTCATGAGAGGGACAGCATCCCATCTAGCAATTCAAAGGGGACTACCTACAGTTTTTAAAAAGGTGATGACTATGTGTGACTAAGTGTTAGAAATGTGATGAGATTCCTACCACTAAGTGGGAAGGAACAATGCCATGCCTTGCACAGTGACCTGAACATAGTAGAGTGGCAATAAATGTGAAATGAATGGATCTTCCTTTTGAGGATTCAGAAGATAAGAGGATATGTTGAGCAACAGCATCCTGCTATCCCTATAACTATATTTAGAGGCTTGGTACCACTGGAGTTTCCCTGATATACCTGACAAGAGTCTATACCACACATCTGAGACAGAGCAGAGTTAACTGGACCAGATTATATGCAGAAACAAAAGTAGAGAAAAAGGTTGCCAAAGGCTGAAAATAACCCCTGGTTAGAGAAGCCATCCCACCTTCCAACCAATGCCAGCATTCTTGTAATAGGGAAAGTTTTCACAGATCCAGCGGTAAATCTCACTGAGGGTCATCTTCTTGGCTGGAGAGGAGTTGATGGCATAGGTGATGAGGGTGGCATAGCTGTATCGTGGTTTGCCATCCTGGTGGACTCTTGCCTCATCTTTGCTCAGAGTGGCATTGGGATCTGTGGGTGAACCTGGTGGACACTTGCGGTTGCCACCTGGAGGTCCAGCCTGGGAGGCACTCCCAAGCTTCTCAATGGTAGCTCGAAGAGTCAGCTGGGGAAGCCAGTCTATGGAGGTGAGGCTACTCTCCAGGTCAGAAGCCATGGTTCTTCTGGGTTCTGCAGAGAAGTGGACAAAGGGAACAGGAAAATAGACTAGATTAGTGTTACCTCTGGTCACTGGTAGCAAGTAATACTCAAATTCTAGTGCTTTAAGGAAAGTAGAGTCTCTTTCTTTTATAATTTCTTTAGTAGACTTCTGTATGAGACAACCCTCATCCAAATGGTTCTAGAACCCCCCAATGGATTTATCACCAATCATCTACCAGATGACAGACTGGTACTTATTCTATATCTTACTGTGGAACATTGCTAAGTGGTCTCTCCTTTATGCAGGACTAAGAGAGAGGTCACACCACCCACCCAATTGAGCTATTTCCTCTACTCTCCTTACTGAAAGCCCTACAACATAATATTTTTAAACTACGCAGAAATAATTTTTAAGTGCTCTTAGGCAGCAGGAAAAAATCTGACAAAGTCTATTCTTCAATTATGTGATGCTTTTTATAGTGTACATACAACATCTACAGATAGGTAGCACAAGTGAACATGTAAAGAAAACCAGTCTAAACAGAAATATACAGAAGGGAGCACACACAAACACTTTAAAGATGTTTCATATTAGATATATTTTAGCATTCGCCCTTTTTAGCCCATGTGCATGTGAGGCACATCAGCTATATAGCAAGCATGTATATTACATATGACTACCAGCAAATAACAGATGTAAGACAGACATAAACAGTGGCCCACAAACACAGAGATCACAACTGGCTATACAGCATACATTACCAAGAGAGCACAAAGTCACACACAGAGGTAACAGATCCTGAGTACAGCTGCCCTCACACCTTGAAAGCTACCCCTTTGCAAGCTCCCGCCCACAGACACCTACACCAGGAAGAAGTCTTCACCAAGGACCTCCCACCTCTCAGCCTGCTGGGCTTCACTGAGCCAGGGAGACACCCAGCTGAGTGCGCACAGCACCGGTAACAATCAGATAGCCTGGCTAAAAATAGCCACTCTGGGGCTAAGAGCTGGCTCCCCTTCTCCGCCCTCCTCCTCTCTCCTTCCTTCCCAGCCAGGCACGCACGCTCGCTCGCTGCACCTCCCTGCAAACTCCTGGCGCTGCCAAACCGCCCCCGCCTGATGTTTGCGCACCCTGCTGCCACCCACACAGCCTGAGCGCTCTAACTGGCAGAGAGGTATAGCTAGAGTGACGTCTTGATCGGGGACAGAGAGGAACGATGGGTGACATCTGTACTGCAGGATCTAGAAAGGCTGGCAGGAACCTCGTGCTAGCCATTTGGCACTCCCCTAGAGCGGATGCCAGCAACCCCCTAAGCACTTGCTGGCTAACAGGTTTGTGCCTGCACAGCCTTCAGATTCCAACTAACATTTCGTTCTCCTATCCCTGCAGACAGCCTCACCAGGGCATTTCTCTAGCCCACCTTAAATTTCAGAATCCTGGACAGAAACATATTATGTATGTAATCTCTAAATCCACACACACATACTATACACAAGCATATGCCTAAATTACACACAAATCCACACACTTTGCATTCAAAGCTCAAGCCCAGCAATGGCTGCCCACCCCTCTCCTGACTCCAGCACATCTTTCAGGCTATTAGTCGCTCTACTCCCCTTGACACTTACCCCTTTTTTCTAAGGGTTAGCGTTCATGCTTATCTCCCTCTACCCCAAGGTCCCTGCCTATGCAATCTTTGGACACACACACTAGTACCCTGCCCTGAGCTCTTCATCAGCAACACAGCCACTCCTCAAGGCATCTTAGTGCCTCAGGGGACTGGGCAGCCAGACACTCAATTGCAACCCTAGAACTGCTTGACAGGAGCGGGGAGGGGGGGGGCACATTTATAAATAGCTTCATAAAGGGGTTTTCCTTTTATCCTTATCTTCTCTCCTGCCACTACAGAAACTTAGAAATTAATAGGGATATTGAATCATTCCAGGAAGTATTAGACCTCTTAGCACTATACTAAGTCAAAAAGTCAAAACCCATAGCCTCTGGGGTAAAGCAGGGCTGTCTGGGCTGTAACTGGGTCCGATAGCCAGGTTATCCTGGCTGGATGATAATATGACAGTGAGCAGGCTCACAATGACCAGAAGGAGAGATCTGTTAAGAAGTTTTACCCTATTCCCTGTGATCTCCTGCTAAAGATCCCTAGGAAATCTCATCTTAAAAACATAGAAACCTTTTGTGGATATTTCATTTGAAACTCACCCATCATTGGACAGGTGATGAGGGTAGATTTAAAATGGTCAGAGGGTTTACAGAACCCATTTGGCACATGCCAATCACTGTGACTTCCAGAAAGGGAAGCACTCTCAGTCTTTTGCTAGTTGTTCTATGCCCTTCTCTATACTTACCCCATAACCAGGTGAGGGCATGGAGGTTAAATTTATCCTTTCTCCAGCACCCTCCAAGTCAGCCCTCCAGATGCCGCCCCAGCACTCAAAATACATTCCAGTCTTACCAGCTACAAGAAGCTTGTAGCAAAAGGTTCTACTGATCTTTTAGCACTATTCTCCTTCAACCCACCCCACTTCCTCACCCTCCTCACTTCCCCATTCTTAAAGGGCAGCCCAGTGTGAAAATGCTCAGAGATTGAGGTTCCTCAGTTCCATTCCCAACCTTGACACTGACTCACTAAATGACCCTAACTACCCCTTGCTCCCTGAAGTCTTGATGCCTCAGTTTCCCCTGACAATAAAAGGGATGAAGTCATAAACACTGCCAAAGCTTCATCCCTGGAGGGAAGTGAATGAAGCTTAATGAGCTCGTGGCTGCCACACATTCCACGCTCCCCAAAATAATGGCATGAGGCTAATGTTCAGGGCTATTATTAGAAAGCCAAACAAGGGTACTTCCATTTCTCAGTCCAACCAACCTAGTTACCCAGACCTCTCTCTCCAGGTGGGCCTCGTGCCACTGGGCTTAGGCAGAACCTGAGTCAGGCCACATTCTTCTCTGTGAGCTGGAAGACTGAAAGGAAATACCCACAGAAACTGGGAAAGGCAGCCAAAGGACAGGCTCCATCATATCCACAGGACGTCTACTGAAGACTACAGTACTGGGAGAAAGGTAGAGAAAAACAGACACAAACTGTTGGAGTATAAGACTGATCCCGGATGAGATGCGTAAGACCTAAAATTATAGGCACAGTTTTCTTCTTTTTATCTGCAAGGCCAATAATTGTACTCTATAAGGTGTCAAGGCCAGGTATTATGGAGTGATAACTTCCCGCGTTGTACATAATGCCAAAATGAATAGAACAGTGGCTAAGTTAGCCACATTACCAATTATCAGTCAGGCTGCCAGGTTTTCAGTCAAGGCTCCACTACCTACTGGCTGTGTGACCTCAGGCAAGTTACCTAACCTCTGTGTGTTGTCCTTTCTTCACCTATTAAATAGAGATAATGACTGTGCCTACATAGGGTTGTTGTGAGGATTACCTTGAGTTAGTGTTCTTAAAGCACTTAGTAAGTGTAGCTGTTATTATTTTTGAATAGGGGGAAAGAGAATAATAGAAATTCAAAGTTAGAAAACTGACAGATGAGGGAGGTAAGCAGAAGCAGAAAGCCTATGATGGTTTATATTGCAAAGCCTGCACTGAGTTTGCGATTGTTCTCAGGATGTTAGACTCTCAAGCTTTTCCTTTGAGGATAGTATCACTCCAGTACTGACCAACGCCAAAACAGAGTAAATTCCAAGGATGAAGAAATGGGAATATATCATCTCTTATTTTTCAAGAGGAACAAGGTCTGGTTATAAAACAGGATCTGGAAAATAGTACTCTCTTCATCACAGTTCATTCAGTCCCATAGCCATGTGCTTCTAACTGATTCCACAGAGGCAAGGAGAATTAGGGAAACTCAGAGCAAACAGGACCAGTGAAGTTGCGTGGTGGTGGTACACATGGAGGTGTTGTGATGCTGTTCACTCTGAACCATTTAATAAGTTGCATTACAGCATCTGGGAAGGTATTTCGTAAGAAATAGCTGTTACATCAGAGCTGTCTCTTTTCAAAAAACTAGGAAGGGAGTCATAGGGTTAGGAGCCAAAGATCTTATGCTTTCGAGGCCAGAAATCTCATAAATAAAGCTCTCTTATTAGTCCTAGAAGTGGTCCCAGCCTGAGCTGGGCTGCTCCACTGCTTGGGATGACGTTCATGCAGCCATTCATGGGAGTTCCCACTGGCCAGGGGAAGCCAAGGCTTTCCTCATGGCTTGGCATCCTTGCCAGGACCCTCTCCAGGTCCTTGTACAGGGGAACCTGCTTTTGGAGGCTTATCAGAACCATACAATTCTAGGTCATTGGAGGTTTGGTCTGAAAAGCACACATGTACCTGTCTCCAGACACATAGCCACTTGAAAAATAGAGATAGAGTCACAGTCACCTGAATTAATAAACATATAGCACATCATTCTAAAGCATAGCCATACAAACCGAAATTAAAGCCCTGTCTCGTACACACTCCTACATCACTACTAAAAGGTAGCTTTCAGGACCAAGTGGGTGTGCTAAGGGACTTAGGCAGCCCATCCATGGACCAGACAAAGACAGCAGGAAGAAACACAAAAACCCAAAGTGATAAAGCCTCCCACTTGACCTTGCTGTAGGTGTAATACCCCTCACAGAAGATATTTCCTAATGGCAAGGCAGAAAGGCAGGGCTCAGCTTGAAGGATTTCCTGGCACTTTTTCCCTGCATTCTCTAGATTCTGGACTTTGATGATTCTTACCCCTATCTTACAGAGGAAACTTAAACACAAGGTTCCAGAGACCCAGAACTGAACAAGAAACAGGAAAAAGATGAGACTATTAGGTGCTTTTAGGAAAGAGAACTACTCAAAGATCTCATCTCCCTGGGGCCAACTTATTTAGATGGAAGACTGGAAGGAGGCTGAGCAGATCACTCCTCTCTTCCTATGCAGGATCTTATTTTTCCTGAGGAACTGTCAGCAAAGAACAGGAGCTGGGTAAGGGCAGTGGTCCAGGGTCAGCATTAGGCAACAACTTTAACCCAGGAGTTGGCATTCCCCTATGCCCAGCTTTCCTGTCTCAGAGCATGTGGAGTTCCCATTTTCCCTTCAGATTTCTTGGGTGGAGGCATTCATGCTTCTAGGCATGGGAATATTATGACAGGAGGCCTCTTGCTGTCTGAGGTACAGGGACTGGGGACAGACTGCTTTTCTTGTCAAGGGAACAGTAATCACAGTGGTGGGAGAGAGCAGTTCTGGTGGACATAAAGCTGACCTAGGGTTACAGATAAGAAAATGTACTACCAATGGATGCCCTGAACAAGGCCAGGCCATGAAATGCCAGCATTGCTTTAGTTAAGGCCCACTGTCCAGGAGAAACAGCCCAAGGATGAAGGGTGATATAGGAGTCTGGTCCAGATGTGTCAATCATTTGTTACACAGTATGGATAGATTCCTAAAATGCAAGCGTTTTCCGTTACCCCTTTGCTGTCAGCATGGAAGCACACGCTTCCGTAGGGACCTCATATGAATCCCATCCCTTTTCACCCCAAACACTAAGAAACCCACTTTTCAAAGCCTCTGCAGCAAGATGTGGGTTGAAATCCAGGAGCTCCTTCAGAAAACATTTCTCTGAGGATTCTCTGAGTTATCACTCAACCTTCCCCAGTAATGAAACCCAGCAGTCACCATCTCAGACCCCTACACACATTAGTGCCTAAAGATGATGAGAAGATGAAAGAATGCACTAACCTGTCTCCAAGGTTCCTCCAACAAAGGGAGGGAACCACCTGGTACTGGAGTTTGGGGTTGGAGGGATTTCCCTCTTCAAAGGCCCATGAAGATTCTCATCCTCAGTGGCTCTTCCTGCACTTGGCTTTGCCTCCCAAGATGGGGAGGGGATCTGGGTACCCAGAGGATGAAGAGCGGAGGGAGGAGGAGGAAGGGGAGGAGAAGGAGGTCCCACCTGGGGAAGGTGGCACACCCCCCACACCCTGCCTGTTACGCTGGGGAGGAGGGGAGGAGCCTCTCCCAACCAGGAGTTGTCTCCTCCCCCTTGGGGGAATCCCCCTCCCCCCCAAACTGGATCTTTCAGGAGTGGAGGGCTTCTTCTGTCTGCTAGAGATCTGAGCGGTGGGGCTCTGCCCTGTTCCACTGTCTAGGTACAAGGAAGTTGAGGAAGGAGTTCTTCCTCTCTCCCGAAACGCTGAAAGCCGACTCTTCTTTCCCTGGAGTGTCCTCTGCTTCTGTGAGTACTGGAGAGGATGGAGGGTGCCTATTCCATAGGCTTACCCCTTCTCGTTGCCTCAAAAGTCCCAAAGTGCTGAGAGTGTGTTCGGAGGGATGGAGGCACGCCGGGGCGGTCTCACTCTGATTCCTTAGTAAGGATCGCCCCCTTCTACTTCTGGCGGTCTTTTCCCGGACCAGTACAGGGATTTTCCTCGCCTCCAGGAAGGAGGGACTCGTCCCCTGTAAGGGTCTCTTCTTTCCCTCACCCGGATGGTGAGGGTCTTCTCTTTCACAGGCAGTGAGGTGGCTCCCGTCCCTGCTCCCGCCTCCGCTCCTCGGGTGCTCCCGAGGGTGGGGTTTTCGTACTCCCCGCTCTCCCCTGGTCGGCCTGGGCAGCTGGGTCCGGGAGGCCGCGGCTCCACACTCCCGTCACTGGCTTACGGTGGGGGCAGCGCCATCCCTAGCCCCGTCCCATCTGGTCTGCTCACTTCGCGCGTGGGGCTCCTCACGCTGCCACCTCTCGGGCTCCGGCCAGTCCCGGCTCCCAGGGAGCCAGAAGGCGGACGGACAGTGTCAGGGCTCGGCTCGGGCTCGGGCTCGGCTCGGCTCCGCTGCAGGCCCCGGCTCCTCCCCGGCCTCCGCGCCGCGCTCCGGGCCCCTCCCCTCCCCCGCCCGCCCGGCCGCCGCCACCGCCTCCCCACGAGGGTTAAGGAGGAGCGGGCGGCACCGAGCTGCGGGCCGCGCAGCCCAGGGACGCTGCGCCTGGAGCGCCGCGCCGCTGCCCTACGGCTCCGGGATGTCGCTGCCACTGCCCGCAGCCTGCAGCCTGCAGCCCACAGCTCCGAGGACCAACACCGCCCTCACGCTCCTCTAGCCGCCACCTGGACACTCAGTGCAGCTCGCCGTCCACCCAGTGTGACGACCCACTGCTCTCTATCGGGAAATACCTTCATTCACACCAGACACTGTCAATTCCAGTTTGACTCTAATTCTGGTATGCTGACCTTTTTTCATTCTGTTGATTCTATATGCAGATCGATGTCTCCGTTTTTCTCCAAATATCTTTGATGGCCTTCTCTTTCCCATGAGATAGTTTAAAATGGGTTATGGGGATTAGGATAAAGTTAATACCCTCGTATCATCCTTTACTTCAATAAATACTTGTTGAATAAGTGAGTGTATAAAGGGATAAAATGACCATGTAACTGAGAAAACTCTCAACTCTAAACCCAAGACAGTCTAGCTTTATAAACATGTGTAAGGCACTTGTTCTATGGACTCTTGGTCACCAAAAAGAGGACCTTGATACTCGCTTTGCCTACCCAATAAGGGTGTTGTAAAGATCAAATGAGATAATGTATGTAGAAATGCTTTTTAAACTATACAGTATACAAAATACGACTGTTGTTCAGTTCACTTGACCAGCTGAGCTATACCTGCCAGGTCTTTAGTTCACTTGAAAATCCTATAACATAATCCTGGTCAGAGTGTAGAACCTTCTCATTCTCTGCCCCTTACAGAATAATCTCTGCCCAAAGAGAGAAATGCCATCAGAGAATCTATCTCCACTTTTCCTCCTGGAGTCGTATTATTTCTCTGCAGATTTCATTGTCCAGAGCTGTCAGAATTAAAAGTCATCCTTAAACTTAAAGGAATTAAAGGCTTGTGGTTCCTTTTCTTTCTCCCCACCTTTCAGATATCCACGTAACCCCCGCCCTCTGAAACATTAACTTATATATTTATCATACACACAGATAATTTGACATCAAATGTTTCTTAATATGTATTAGATGTTTTATTATGTTTCTTTTTTCAACTCTTTTTGACATTTTCTATGTATGTATATGGAATTGGGGGGGGCAGGGCAAAGAGGTAAAAATACTAAAAAGGGAAAAAACTAGGAAAGGATTAGACTCTTTTTTCTGGAAATTAAGAAAAATTAAAAGCTCAGGAAAGTATCTGATATGTACAAGATACTTGCCACAGCATTATATGTAAAACAATTAGAAACAACTCTAAAATATTAGAAACAACTTAAACATCCATAATAGGGTAACTTTTAAGCTATAGTGCATCTATATAATAAAATACTACTTAGCTTTTATTTATTTATTTTTATACTTAGCTTTTAAAAGAGTAGTAATTGGGAGGTGGGCAAAGATGGAGCGAAATGGCTACCAAAAGAGACTTTGCTTTGGGTGGAGAGTGCACAATACAATTTGCAGATGGTGTTTTATTGAGTTATACACTTTAAACTTGTACGGTTTTGCAAACCAGTGCCAACCCAATAAATTCAATTAATATAAATAAATAAAAATAAAACAGTAGTAATTAGCCTGGCCTGTGGTGGCGCAGTGGGTAAAGCATTGACCTGGAATGCTGAGGTCACCAGTTAGAAACCCTGGGCTTGCCCAGTCAAGGCACATATA
The DNA here is from genome assembly GCA_037038555.1 of Rhynchonycteris naso. Lineage (NCBI taxonomy): Eukaryota > Metazoa > Chordata > Mammalia > Chiroptera > Emballonuridae > Rhynchonycteris > Rhynchonycteris naso. The sequence continues at coordinate 81,574,764 of CM073000.1, forward strand.
ACAATGAACAACTAAAATAAAGCAACTATGAGTTGATAATTCTCACTCTTCCCCCACTCATAAAATCAATAAATAAAATCTTTAAAAAATAACAGTAAAAATTGTATTTAACTCTGAAAGGTAGAATTAGCGAAGAGTTGTTTGTCTTTTTATATTTTCTTTATGATTTAGATATTTTGCAATATGCATATATTATTTTAAAGAAACACACACACACATACACACACACACATACACACACACTCACACACACACACACACACACACATATTCTAGTGAGAAAAATCACTTTTAAAAGTTTGTATATGGGCCCTGGAGGGTTGACTCAGTGGCAGAGCGTCAGCCGGGTGTGTGGAAGTTCCTGTTTCAATTCCCGGCCAGTGTACACAGGAGAGGTGCCTACTGCTTCTCCACCTTTACCCCCTCCTTTCTTTCTCTCTCTTACCCTCCCGCAGCCAAGGTTCCATTGGGGCAAAGTTGATCAGGGTGCTGAGGATGGCTCCATGACCTCACCTCAGGTGCTAGAATGGCTCCCATTTTGCGGAGCAACGCCCCCTGGTGGGCATGCCAAGGTGGATCCTGGTCCGGCCTATGCAGGAATCTGTCTATCTGTCCCCCTCTTCTCACTTCGGAATAATACAAAAAAAAAAAAAAAAATACACAAAAAATAAAAGTTTGTATATGCCCTGGCCAGATAGTTTGTTGGTTAGAGCATTGTCCTGATATCTGGAGGTTGTGGGTTTAATCCTAGTCAGGGCACATACAGAAACAGATTGATGTTTCTGTCTCTCTCTATATATAATCAATCAATGAAAAAATTTTAAAGTTTTTATGATACAATCATATAATTGCTCTTTAAAATATGTACTTGTGTATATATTTTTGTGTACACATACACACATGTGGGTGGATATACATCAAAGATGTGAGCCTAAATATTATTTTATTTACCTTATTTCTGCTATGTTTATAGATATTGTTTGTATGATATTTGCTTACATAATTTTTAAATTTAAAAAATTGATAAACATGGTTTTGTTTTGTTTTTGCCCTAAGACAGGAGAATGCACTTTTATTCATTTTTTCTTTACTCTCTGTTGAGGAGGGTGACATGAAACAGGACAAGAAAATAGGAATCAAAAGAGAAAGACCAACCATTCTCTATAATAGAACATATTCTATAGCTTTTCATTAGTGTTAGTTGACATTGAGCAAAGTGCTTCTTCATAACATTGGTGACTAATATGGCACAATACACATTTTGGAAGCATTATTTAGAGACCTGTATGTTATATGAAATCTAATGTAGTGGATAAGATTTATGTATTCAAATCCCAACTTTAGCACTCAGTAACTGAGTTTGTTTGTTTGTTTTTAGAGAAAGAAATTGAGAGAGAGACAGACAGGAAGGGAAAGAGATGAGAAGCATCAACTAATAGTTGTGGCACCTTAGTTTTTCACTGATTGTTTTCTCATATGTACCTTGACCTGGGGGCTGCAACTGAACCAGTGATCCCTTGCTCAAGCCAGCGACCTTTGGGTTCAGGACAGCAACTCTGTGATCACAGAGCTGGGGACCCTGCACTCAAGCTGGGGAGCCCATGCTCAAGCCGGCAACCTCAGAGTTTCAAACCTGAGTAGTCAAAGTCTCAGGCTGATGCTCTATCAACTACACCACCGCCTGGTCAGGGAGAACTTAAGTCATTAAACTGCTCTGTTATTCAGTATTCCATCAGTAGATGGGGATAATAACAGTTCTTACTTCTCAGTTTTGTGAAAACTCTGTGTGACTTCAAGCTTAAAACATATATTAACCAAATGCAATTTATATGGATCAAGAGACATATCCTGTCCTGGCCAGATAGCTCAGTTGGTTAGATCATTGTCCCAGTGCCCAAAGGTTGCAGGTTCCATCCCCAGTCAGAGCACATATAGAAAAAGATTGATGTCTCTGTCTGGCTGACACTGTCTCCCTTCCTCTCTCCATACAATCATTTAAAAATAAAATAATTTAAAAATAAATAAATTTTTAAAAAGACATATGCATCAAATACAATATGTGGACATTTTTGGGAAATACTGATTTAAACAAAGCAATTGGTGAAATACACGGGGGAACAAAATTTTTGTTGCATCCACAAAAACACTTGTTCTTACCTAATTGAGTGTGTTGATCTCAAATCTGACATTAGTTTTTCTCTGTAAACTACAGTTTTTTTGCAATTTAATATTTTAGGTTTTTATCTTATTGTAAAATTTTCAACATTTAGTTTAAATAATGAAGTAGAATGTCTTCTTGGGCATCATCTTTGTGAAAATGTAAAAATTTATATAATACAGTAAATACACTAATACACTAAAAGATATGATTGCATCAGAATTTGTCTACAATTTCAAAATAGAACATATTAAAATACTTCTTTTAATCATAAAATTTGCGCAAAACTTATTTAAATTCTTCAGGCAAAAATTTGCATTTGTAGCTTTTGTGTTTGTGTACTGGTTGAGGACAATCTCGTTTGATGCTCCAGCAGAAGTCTGCTCATCACTAACAGCTCCAAGATTTTCAGGAAACTTATCAAGGTGACTGTTCGGGAAGTGAATCTTAACGCTCATGTTACATCCAATGTCGCGGAAAGCCAACAGCATCCTTTGAACCAGAAATTCATAGTTTTCTGCGTTGTTTTTTTTTTGCCAAGGAAGGTCTTTGTAACTGCCACAAAAGACTGCCATGCTGCTTTCTCTTCCTTATTCATCTTCCTGGCAAATTCTTTGTCACGTATGAGGGTTTGAATTGGAGGTCCATCAAATACACTTTTTATCTTCTCGAAAGACAAGGCAGGAAAAGCAGAAATAATATGTTGAAAGCATTCACTTTCTCTATTCAAAGCCTGAACAAACTGCTTCATTAAGCCAAGTTTGATGTGAAGTGGGGGAAAAAGGATCCTGTCTCGATGAACTACAGGTTCATTCACAATATTTTGCATCCCTACTTCCAGAGCTTCACGTTTCAGCCACTCCTTCTGTGTCCAGTGTTTCTCCCGAGCTCAGCTGTCCCACAAACACAGAAAGCAAGGATACTTTGTGAAACCTCTCTGTTGTCCTAGCAGGAAATTTACCATTTTAAGATCCACACAAATGATCTAGTTATGCTCATCATACTTCAGAAAGTAAAGGACAATTTTTATGTCATTATAATCTTCTCACAGGTGAGTTGAATAACCAATTGGAACCACTGCATAAACATTACCATTTTGTAGGAGAACACATTTCAGACTCCGTTTAGAGCTGTCAAGAAATAGCTGTCATTCTTTGGACTGTAAGTGGTAACACCTAGCTGGCTGAGAAGACTACTGATATCATGACAGTAAATAAAGTGTTTGTCTTCGGAAAAAAAGCCCACAACAATTTGTTCACGCTTCCTGAAATGGGACACTTTAGCTGACCAGTTAAGTACATTCTTTTTTTGAAGCCTGGAGGCTAATAACTGAGCTGCTTCCTTTGATAGGCCCAAATCTCTTACTAAGTCATTCAATTCAGGTTGGCTAAACTGCTGAGGGGTTAATGACTGCTTGGCATCAGAAGAAGACCCTTCAGATTCTACAACCATTTCCTCATGCATCTTATCAAAATACAATTGATCACCATGTTCACTTTCTTCATCCTTAGAAGAAATAAAACCATTGAAAGCTGGAACCGGGAGTGTCTCAGAGTGTGGAATGGGTCGTATTGCTGAAAGAATATTAGAATATGCGATCATATGCCGTTTTTTCTTGCCAATGCCCTTTGTATGGATCAGACAGAAATAACAGTCACTGTTGTGGTCCTTAGGTTCACGCCAAACCGTGGGAATAACAAAAGGCATTCCTTTGAGTTTTCCTTTTGTCCAGTCATGAAGCATTTCCTCACAATTACGACACACGGTATGAGGAGTCCAATTCTTGTCTTGATCGCCAAGGGGAACTTGGAAATAGGCAATATATGCATAACAAAAAGAAATTAAAATTGCATAAAAACTAGAGCATTTACCAAAAAACAAATTTCAGATTTGGAATCAGCGATGCAGAAATATATAGAAACAGTTCTAAAACCTCACAAATGATGAAATATTGCGCCTTTGACATTGAAGTGTGTAACAGCCACATATATAGCAGAAGGTGTCAGGATTATTTTTACATTTGCGTCTACTCGAAGAAGCCATGATTCAATCTTAAAACAAAATAAGAGGGTGTTTTTATCAGATAATAATTTTTTACATTTAAAAACTACAATTGTGTAAAAGTGATGTTTGTAAAACATTAATTGCCTTGTGGTTATGTTCAATCCAAGAGTCATTGCCCCCCCCTTTTTTTTATAGGGACAGAGAGAGAGTCAGAGAGGGATAGACAGGAACGGAGAGAGATGAGAAGCATCAATCATTAGTTTTTCGTTGCCATTGCAACACCAGAGTTGTTCATTGATTGCTTTCTCACACGTGCCTTGACCCCAGGCCTTCAGCAGACTGAGCCACCCCTTGCTGGAGCCAGCGACCTTGGGTCCAAGCTGGCGAGCTTTTTTTGCTCAAGCCAGATGGGCCCGCGCTCAAGCGCTCAAGCTAGCAACCTCAGGGTTTTGAACCTGGGTCTTCCACATCCCAGCCCAGTCCAACACTTTATCCACTGCACCACTGCCTGGTCAGGCAAGTTGTTGCCCTTTAACTCCAATTTAAAAACCAATGTATGCCATTAACTGTGACAAAAAGAAATTAAAATTGCATAAAAACTAGAGCATGCACCAAAAATCAAATTTCAGATTTGGAATCAGCAATGTAAATATATATAGAAACAGTTCTAAAACCTCATACAACAGAAAATTAAAAAAATTGTTCCCCAGTGGTATCAATCCTGATTGTGGTGATAGCAAGGAATTACTGTTATACTTTAGATGTGCTAATGAAATTGTGTTATTATTTAAGAATCTTTATCTTTTGAAGATGTATATGGCCATGCCTGAGTAGCTCAGTTGGTTAAAGCGTTGTCCCTGTACTACAAGGTTTCTGGTTCAGGTACATACAAGAATCAACCAATGGCCCTGGCCCTGTAGCTCAATTGGTTAGAGCATCTTCCTGGTACAACAAGGTTAGAGGTTCTATCCCGGGTCAGGGCACATACAAGAGTCAACCAATGAATGCATAAATAGGTGGAACAACAAATCTATTTTTCTCTTTCCCCCCATTCCCCCTTCCTCTCTCTCTCTCTGTAAAAGTGAATATAAAAGAAATTAAAAGTGCTGGAACATAGTTAGGGTGATATAAATGTTTATTATTATGTGCTTTGTACTTATAATGTTATATCTAATGTTTGTTTACATCTTTCAGATTACAACGTGTTTTTACTTACACTATGTCTTCTGTACTCACACTAAACCTAGGAGGTAGGTATTATTATGCCCATTTTACACACGAGAAGACTGAACCAGAGACAAGACTGCAAGACGAGGAAATATACCACCTCCACTCTGCCAGTTACAGGGGACCTGTGCTAAAAGGGTAGGAGGTACCCTAAGCCACTGGCACAAGGACCTTGCTTCTTTTAATGGCTGTAATCAGATTTAGTAGGGAGAAAATAAACAGAACATACAAAATGATTCATTTAGAAAAAGTTATCAGACAAAATTTGAGCTCACATTTGCACATCAGAAAAGTTCTAGCTGCTACTTTAAAAGGCAATCTCAAAATAGAACACAGCAATCTTTTTTTTTTTACAGAGACAGAAAGAGTCAGAGAGAGGGATAGATAGGGACAGACATGAACGGAGAGAGATGAGAATCATCAATCATTAGTTTTTTGTTGTGACACCTTAGTTGTTTCATTGATTGTTTTATTATAGAACACAGCAATCATAAGGGAAAAGTTCTCTCTACAGTTTGTATTTCCTTTACACAACTGTGTATTATTTTAAGTTTTATTAATTTAACTTTATATTCTCTACCTAACCTGTTTATTCTTGCTAAAAATAAGACTAGAACAAAGCCAAAAGAAAAAGAAAAAAGACTTGAACTTAAAGCTAGTGGACAGAGATGAGAAACTGTGGGAAGCGAAGTTGAGAAGCAAGAGGACGTCACACCCTAGTAGTTTTCAGACCCAGCGACCTAATAGTTCTGTTCCACCTTAAGAAGCTTTAGTCGCTCGGGTTGGGGAGCAGGGACTCAGCTCCTCCCACTCCCGTGTCGGCAGCGACCCGGGAACGTGGGCAAGGGAGAGACGCACTGAATGGAAAGATTGGCGCCAGGCACTGCAGGGTCTCTCCTTACCCCGACTCGACATGCACGGGAAGGACGGTGTAAAACAGCGGGCACTGGTGCTTGGTTTTCCCGGAGGATTCAGGATGGGAATGTATTCTACTGAATTGGGGAGGAAAGGACATGCGAGGAGTGGGGCTCCTCTGAGGGTGGAGTTGCAGGGGTACAGAACTGAAGCGTTTGAGATACACAGTATGCAGTGATCGCTAGTAAGAAATTTTTAAGTTCACGAGGGTCGGACGCACCTCTTCAAACCATTTCCAAAAGAGGGGCAAGTTCTCCATTCTCCGCCCCGATCCCCCTTCTTTATTTTTATTGATTGGGCTTAAGGTAGGCTGGGCCCAGGTCTGATTGTTGATTGGCTACCTAGGTAATCTATCAGGACAACAAAACGTGGGAGTGGCTATTTGGGGAGGAAGTGAAGATTATTTTGGTACCTCCTACCCCAACTGTTGATTGGTTTAGATTTGCAGTGATCTGAAACGAGGCGTAAAAATGTCCACTAAAGAGAAGGGTCTATTGGCCATTCTCGCAGGAACGTTGTCTAGGGTGGGACTGGGAAGAGCCAGCTGGACTCTTATCACTGTAGTGAAGGACCAAATTGATTGAAATCCGGAAATGAGTTCCGAAGGAAACTGAAAGAAAGAAGAGGAAAATCCGCGGCACCTTCATTGCTCTCAAACAAGGTCATTTCCTGGACGGGATCGATAGTTTCCTTTTTACTCAACGAAGTCTGCGTGTACCCTGGCTTTATGGAATATACATGATAATTAAATTCTTATGAGTCTTTGGTCCCAGACTTCCCATTTACTTACATTACCTGGAAGAATGAATGACAGAGGAAAGGAAAAGCACAGGGTTTAACCCTGCCTTTAGGGAATAATACGGAAAGAGGCTTTCATATAGAAGGCTAAGGATGACCCTAGCTCACAGTATGGAAGCAGTTGGGTTCCTAAAGAAACCATTCATAAAATAATTGGAGAGGGTGGGTGGTGAAGAGAACTGTAAAGATTTGTCAGAGGAAGGACATTAATCACATACAAAAACCTTGAGTGGCCTGACCAGGCGGTGGCGCAGTGGATAGAGCGTGGGACTGGGATGTGGAAGACCCAGGTTCGAAACACGGTGCTCGCCAGTTTGAACACGGGCCCATCTGGCTTGAGCAAAAGCTCATCAGCTTGGACCCAAGGTCCCTTGCTCCAGCAAGGGGTTGCTCAGTCTGCTGAAAACCCGCGGTCAAGGCACATGTGAGAAAGCAATCAATGAACAACTAAGGTGTTGCGATGGCAAGGAAAAACTAATGATTGATACTTCTCACATCTCTCCGTTCCTGTCTGTCTAGCCCTCTCTCTGACTCTCTCTCTGACTCTCTCTCTCTGTCCCTGTAAAAACAAACAAACAACAACAGCAAAAAACCTTGAGTAAAGGGTGTATTTTACTCATCATTGTGTCTGATGCCTGGCAGTGTTCCGTGCATAATACGTGATCTGAACGAAATCAGAATTAGAAGACTTTTATAAAGTGTGCTGGACAAATTTGAAACATGTCAGACCTTTCCTATGCCAAATATATGATTCTGGAAAAATGTTAAATGTTTTACACTCACTACCTGAGTTAATCTAGCCATAAATTGATAAGTAGATATGCTTCTCAGCCCCACCTGGGAAGCTAGTTACCTGTGAAAATGCTACCATTTTCTTCTTAACCCTCTTTAAAATTGAAAGTAGATTTCCCATCAACCTGCCTTACTAGAAAGATTAAAATGATAGATGGGATTAGATGAAAAGATGTTCTCGGCCCTGGCAGGTTGCCTCAGTAGTAGAGTATCAGCCCTGTGTGTGGATGTCCCAGGTTCAATTCTCTGTCAGGGCACGCAGAAGTGACCATTTGCTTTTCCATCTCCCCTTGTCTCTTTCTTCCTCGCCTGCAGCCATGGCTCAATGGTTCAAGTTGACCTCAGGTACTGATGATGGCTGGGTGGCCTCTGGCCTCAGGCCCTAAAATAGCTCAGTTGCTGAGCAACTACCAAGATGGGCAGATCATCACCCTTTGGGGGCCTGCCACGGGGATCCTAGTCCAGACATGCGGGAGCCTGTCTGTTTCTCTGCCTCTGCTCCTCTCAAAAAAAAAAAAAAAAAGAATTCCTCTACATGCAGTGAATGGAAAATAAAGTCTCTAACCTACAATCTGAGATTCAAGAGTAGGAAGAACTTACTCTTTGAAGAGTTGAGAGATAGCATTTAACTATAAATTATGGAATCACTAGCTTCCCAGCACAAATGTACACATTTTTCCAAGTTCAGATTTTTTTTTCTTATAGCTAGACTTCAGGAATGTTTTAACATGGTGTAAAAACTGCTCTGAAACTGAGGGAACAGTGTAAGAACTTCTATTATTATTAAAACTGTCCCCCGCCTGACCTGTGGTGGTGCAGTGGATAAAGCGCCGACCTGGGAACACTGAGGTCGCCAGTTCAAAACCCTGCACTGGTCTGGTCAAGGCACATATGGGAGTTGATGCTTCCAGCTCCCCCCCCCTTTCTCTCTCTCTCTCTCTCTCTCTCTCTCTCTCTCTCTCTCTCTCTCTGTGTGTGTGTGTGTGTGTGTGTGTGTGTGTGTGTGTGTGTGTCTCCTCTCTAAAATGAATAAATAAAAAGAAATTTAAAAAAAACTGTCCCCACTGCAGGACACTGTAAGGACTATTGGCCAAGAGTCAACAACAGATACCTTCTGTTTATAAGAAGCAATACCATCTTTTTTTATTATTTTCTAGGATCTTCTAGGTCAGATAATTTACAAGAGAGTATATCCTACTGGCTCTTCAGTAACATCATGGCAGTTTAGAAGTAAGGGAGAAACAGGAGGCAGCTATACATATTTACAATAATTAAAGTATCATAGTGTCATCCCTACATGCCAAAGTTGTGAGTTCCGTCCCTGGTTAGGGCACATACAAGAATCAACCAATGCCCTGACTGGGTAGTTCTGTTGGTTAAAACGTTCGGACATCAAAGGTTGTGAGTTCAGTCAGGGTGCATACAGGAACAGATAGCTTTTCCTGTATCTCTTTCTCTCTCCCTCTCTCACTAAAATCAATAAATAAAATTTAAAAAAATAAATTTTAAAAGTACTATAAGAAAATTATTACTAGGCTGTAAATAATTTTAGCATAAGATACATGTTGATTATGCCAAAGGGCGGGGGAGATGTTAAGAAAATGTTTAAGAATTGTGCTCATAAGAGAAAAGTGCATTTTGTTCCTGTCAACATAAAAAACCCAAACCTGGCAGTGGGTAGCATGTCGACCTGGGACGCTGACATTCCAGGTTTGAAACCCAGAGATTTCCAGCTTGTGTACAGGCTATCCAGCTTGAGCATGGTATTATAGACATGACCCCATAGAAGCTGACTTGAGCCCAAAGGTCACTAGCTTGAGAAAGGGGTCACTGGCTCAAGTTGCAGTCCTCTGGTCAAGGCACATATGAGAAAGCAACCAATGATGCTTCTCATCTCTCTCCCTTCCTGTCTGTCCCTCCATCTCTCTCTTTCTCTCTCTCTCTAAAAAAAAAAGAGTGCTTAGGCCTACCAAAAGACTTGTACAATACTGTACTTAGTAGCTTTCTTTATAATAACTAAAAACTGGAAACAATTCAAATGCCTATCAACAGTAGAAAAGATACATTGTAGTATATACATACAATGTAACACTGGAAAACAATAAAAATAATTACCTACTACTTCATACAACAATATGGTTGACTCACAGGCATAATGTTGAGAAAAATAAGTCAGATACAGAAGATACACACTACAGGGGGTCCTCAGTTACAACACAGTTTTATTCCTACCACAGTGATGTAACTCGAATTTTGGTGTAAGTCAAAAAACACCCTAGCCTATGTCACTTACCTGTACTAAAACAGTTGTAAAATCATAATCTAGAACATAAAAACAACTAAGCCATAGAAAAAAACATAAATATACTGTACTGTATGCGTTACTGCATATTCTTCTGTTGCGTGCAACCAAACTAGTTCGCCCATGTAGTCCGTAAGTAAGACACTAACGGCATAAGCTGAAACACTCACGTTTCAATTTTTTTGTTTTTATGGGAGTGAGCCTCCTAAACTTGAAACATCGTATGTTGAGACTGTCATAACCCAAAGACCCCCTGTATGTGGTTTCATTTATATAAAATTAAAGAAGAGGCAAAGCTAATCTATACTGATAAAGGTCAAACAGTAGTGACCTTGGCCCTGACTGAGTAGCTCAGCTGGTTAGAGTATCACCCAATACACTAAGGGTCTGAGTTCAATCCCGGGCAGGGCATATACAAGAATCAACCTATTCTCACTCTGTACACACTCTTGCCAAGTCACCTCATTGATTCTCATAGGTCAATTCCTGAATAAAGGCTGACACACCTCACAAATTTCTCTCTCTAACCCAGACCTCTCACTTGCCCTCCATTCTTGCCATTTTCAAGTGTGTTCTGAATGGTTCCTTCTGGTTGTTACTCAGGCACCTCAAAAATGTGTCCTAAACTGAAATCACCATCTCTCGCTTCCTCCCTCATGCCCCTGCCCCCTATTGCTCCTCTTCCTGTCATCTCTGTTACCAGAAAGCGGATCTGGCCCTTCAGGTCTGCCTAGGGGCAGCTGGTAGTGTGTGGGTTCTTGACTTCATGCAGGAAAATTTTCACAACATGAGTCCAGGTGATTTTGAGAGTAATTTTCTTAAAACTGGGGGCAGTGACACAAGGAAGGGCCTAGAATAGAAGAGGCAACAGGAGAGAGCCTAGATGGGGCTGCCTTGGCCGTCTAGAATTCTTATGGGAAAGAAATGAGCCTACACTGGGAAGTCAGAGAAAAGGGGGCCTTGGAGACAGGTTCAGGAAGCTAGCCTGGTATGAGTTGCTGCTGCCCATTGCTCTCCTGGCAGCAAGTCTCCTGGGGACACTTAGAGTTTTGGAGACACAAGCCTGTGGGAGAACTAGGGGGAGGGGGGAAAGATGCTGGCATAATCCAGGGAGGGAGAGGGAGAGCATGCTGGGTCCTTTGTTTTGAGGGTTTTTAAAGACTGGGAGTTTAGAGGAGGATTTCAGTAGAATGTTCGTTCATTGGCTTTTCCAGGTGTGCCATTTCAGGGTTGTGATCTCTATTAATTGGTCAGCCCCTGGTCAGGGGGTCATTAGTCATTGCAGCTGGTCTGTCATCACCCACCTGATTTTGCTGCTTTTCTAGGCTGGAGCTAAAATATAGCTGAGGCCTCTGTGTTATCTCTAGGGAGGAGACATGCTGTATCTAGCTCTAAGTTTCTCAGCTAGTTTGTTCAGCTATTTGTCTCAGTTTCCCCGTTTTACTTGCCAATGAGTTTTCCTAGCGACTTACTAGCCTACCTCAATCTCCATCATCATTAGTGGCATCACCATTCAACAGACTCTTCCAGATGGAAACCTCCCTTTCTCTCTTTCCTTTCCCTGGTCAAAGCATCTAATCAGCCACCGAATCTTGCAATTCTATCAGTGTTTCTTGAATTCTTTCCTTAAAATTTTTTTAAAATTTATATTGATTTTAGCCTGACCAGGCGGTGGCGCAGTGGAGAGAGCGTTGGACTGGGATGCAGAAGACCCAGGTTTGAGACCCCGAGGTCGCCAGCTTGAGCATGGGCCCATCTGGCTTGAGCAAAAGCTTACCAGCTTGGACCCAAGGTCGCTGGCTCCAGCAAGGGGTGGCTCGGTCTGCTGAAGGCCCACAGTCAAGGCACATGTGAGAAAGCAATCAATGAACAACTAAGGTGTCGCAGTGGCAATGAAAAACTAATGATGGATGCTTCTCATCTCTCTCTGTTCCTGTCTGTCTGTCCCTATCTATCCCTCTCTCTAACTCTCTCTCTCTGTCCCTGTAAAAAAAATAAAAAATAAAATTTATATTGATTTTAGAAAGAGAGTAAGAGAGAGAGAGACATTAATTTGCTGTTCTACTCATGTATGCATTCATTGACTGATTCTTGTATGTGCCCTAACTGGGGATCCAACCGCAACGGTGGTATATCAGGTTGGTGCTCTAACCAACTGAGCTACCTGACTAGGGTTTCTTGAATTCTCTTCATCCTTATTTTTACTGCCCTAATTCAGTCTCTTGACACTTGTCACCTGGGCTGTTGGAACCAGTCTCATGCTTCATTAGTATCACCAATAGAGCATCACTTCCCTCAAAGACTCCTCAACATTGCTGCCAGGGTGGTTTTTCTAAAATGAGTATCTGACCTTGTTCTTCTCTTGCTTCTCTCCTATTTGGTTCCCCATTACTGGCCTGGCCACAGACTAAAATTTGTATTCTTTAACTTGGCCTAGAAGGCCTCGGTGATCTGGCACCAGCTCATTTAGGCTTGTCTCCATACTTCCTTTCTGGCTACAGCAACCCTGAAGTCTTTGAACTTCCCCAAACCCAACTACTGCTTCTGGCTTTTTTTTCATGCCACTTCTGTCTGGAGTGCCTTCTACATGCAGCAACCCTAAACTCACCCCCATCCTGCAGAAACACTTCTCGGGCCAATTCCTAGTCATTCTTTAAGATTCAGCCAATTGTCATCTCCTCCAGGACACTTTCCTAACTGCTTGATCCCTGTTTAGAAGTTCCATTCTTTTTATTCCCATAGACTTTCTTTATAGCTCCATAGTTATTTCATCCACTACCTGATAAACTGCTTCTTCTTCTTTTTTATGGGGGAGGGGCGGAGACAGGAAGGGAATGCGAGGGCAAGGAGGAGAGAGATGAAAGCATCAATTAGTAGTTACTTCTGTTATTCATTTTTATTTATATTTTTACAGAGACAGAGAGAGGGATAGATAGGGACAGAGAGGAACGGAGAGAGATGAGAAGCATCAATCATCAGTTTTTCATTGGGACACCTTAGATGTGCATTGATTGCTTTCTCATATGTGCCTTGACTGTGGGCCTTCAGCAGACTGAGCCACCCCTTGCTGGAGCCAGCAACCTTGGATCCAAGATGGTGAGCTTTTGCTCAAACCAGATGAGCCCACAATCAAGCTGGTGACCTCCGCTTCTCGAACCAGGGTCCTTCCGCATCCCAGTCCCACGCTCTATCCACTGCGCCACCACCTGGTCAGGCGCTTCAGTACTTGATAAACTTATTTTATAAATGTCCTTGGCCTTACCTGTGGTGGCACAGTGGATAAAACTTTCACCTGGAATGCTGAGGTCACTGGTTTGAAACCCTGGGCTTGCCAGGTCAAGGCACATGAGAGAAGCAACTACTACCAGTTGATGCTCCCTGTTCCTCCACCCATTTCTCTCTCTTTCCTTTCTCTAAAATCGGTAAATAAAATCTTTTTTAAAAATGTCCTTGTAGCCTGACCAGGCAGTGGCGCAGTGGATAGAGTGTTGGACTGGGATGCAGAAGACCCAGGTTCGAGACCCCGAGCTCGCCAGCTTGAGCGCGGGCCCATCTGGCTTGAGCAAAAGCTCGCCAGCTTGGACCCAAGGTCGCTGGCTCCAGCAAGGGTTGGCTCAGTCTGCTGAAGGCCCATGATCAAGGCACATGTGAGAAAACAATCAATGAATAACTATGGTGTCGCAACGGCAACAAAATCTAATGATTGATGCTTCTCATCTCTCTCCGTTCCTGTCTGTCTGTCCCTATCTATCCCTCTCTCTGATTCTCTCTCTGTCCCTGTAAAAAAATAAATTAAAATTTAAAATGTCCTTGTAAACTGTTTGAGGATCCACTGCTTAATCTTCAGTGCTTAGCACAAATGATTACATTTGAACCAGAAACTGTTCCAAATGTCTCACATATTCAAAACCTCATTGAATTCTCCTAACACTCTATGCAGCAGATACCAACAGCATTTCCATTTCACAGAGGAAGAAACAGCACTATGGAGGTTAAGAAATTTATCCAAGGTCTCTTGCATACTGGCCTTCAGATATTCACACCCAGTCAGCCTGCTCTACAGCATGCATCCTTCACCACTATATTATATTGCCTCTCTTTAGAGTGAGCGCTTAGTAAATGTTAAGTAAACTAATAGCTATGCTTAGTGAGTGCGTATTAAGTAGTTGGCTCCACACTAAGTGCTTTAACTGAATTATTTCAACTAAACAACAACCCTGTGAGGTAAGTACCAACATTATTCCTATTTACATAAGAGAAAACAGGTTCAGAGAAGTTTATCAACTCCCCAAGGTCACAAAGCTAATTAGTAGCACAGCTTTACTCACAATCAAGATCTTAACTACTACACTCTCTCAAATGAAATCTAGTTTAGGAATAGATGGACATTCAGGATGAAGACTAGAAGAGCATAGAGACCTATGACACCCACTTTCAGAGCGAGAAACACAGGGTTCAAGAACCTCAGGCATAGAACGGGCTGACTCACAAAGATCAGGAAAAGGCTTGCCCGGAAACAGTGACCCAGAATCGCAGGACCACGGAAACAGAGGTCAGCACAATGGAAGAACCCCTTTGACCCCATGCTCCTCATATCTAGAAGCTCAGGAGTTAGTTGTCCATGTGGCTCAAAGGTTTTGATCGTGGAGAACAGGGATCCCAAAGTGATGCTAGAGAGGGATTCCCTCGCGGGGGCGTGGCCTCGGTGCAGGGCGCGACCTGGCGGCGACAGGATGGTTTAGCATCCGGGAGGGCCCCGTGGGGCGGGGACTTGGGTGGGGCAAAGCCTGGGGAGGAGCTGGAGGCGGAAGCGGCGGGCGACCCGCGCTCCGCTCGCTTCGGTGACTCTCAGCTAGGTCCTTGATTAGGCCCGGCATCCTCCGGACTTGGGGAGCTAAGCGAGGTTCGGGAGCCACCGGTGACGTGGGCACGGGTGGTTGACGGGGACGGCCCCTGGAGAGGCCCGAAGGGGGCGAACTCTCGAGAATCTCGGGAGACCAGGACAGTTGGGAAAGAGGGCAAGGTGATGGGGCGACGAGCTTTGGGAAAGTGACGAGGGAGCAGTGGGGGCAGTGGGCAAAGGGGTGAAAGGATGGGACGCATGGGTGAGGAGCCCCTGCCAGGATCCCGCATTTTACACCCTCTTCTCTCCCAGCTCCTCCCAGGTCAATCCCGAACCGGAGCGCAACTTGCAGAAGAAAAGAGACGCCCCAACAAGACTCTTTCGGGGACTCCTCCAGCTTCTCACCTCCATGGGCCAGACGGCCCTGGCAGGGGGCAACAGCAGCACCCCTACCCCACAGGTCCTGTACCCTGACCACTCTTGTCCCGAAGGCCTGGAGGAACTGCTTTCTGCTCCCCCTACTGACCTGGGGGCCCAGCAGCGCCACGGATGGAACCCCAAGGACTGCTCAGAGAACATAGAGGTCAAGGAAGGGGGATTGTGCTTTGAGCGGCGGCCCGTAGCACAGAGCACTGATGGGGTCCGGGGTAAGAGGGGCTACTCGCGGGGCCTGCACGCCTGGGAAATCAGCTGGCCCCGGGAGCAAAGAGGCACCCACGCCGTGGTGGGTGTGGCCACGGCCCTCGCCCCGCTACGGGCTGACCACTATGCCGCGCTGCTGGGCAGCAACAGCGAGTCGTGGGGCTGGGACATTGGGCGGGGAAAACTGTACCATCAGAGCATGGGGCCCGGGGCCCCCCTATATCCAGCCAGACCTCAAGGTGAGCAGCTGGAGGTGCCGGAGAGGCTGCTGGTGGTTCTGGACATGGAGGAGGGAACTCTGGGCTACGCTATCGGGGGCACCTACTTGGGGCCAGCCTTCCATGGACTGAAGGGCAGGACCCTTTATCCGGCAGTAAGCGCTGTTTGGGGCCAGTGCCAGGTCCGCATCAGCTACCTGGGCGAAAGGAGAGGTGAGCCTGGGGTAGGTGTGGGCGTGTTCTGTCACTGGTGGCTGTGGTTTGGGTTGGAAACTCAACGCCTTTACAAGAGTAGAGGGAAAGAGCATCTGACCTGCCTCCCTACCACTTATTCAGTGCGTGGAATGGCTAACGGTCTTCACAGCTGTTACCTAATTTAATCCTCCCAACAGCAATAGAGGCAAAGGTGAGGCTTGGGAATGCAACTTATTAGTAAGTGGTGAGCCCCCAGAATGGAGGGAGGCACCCCAGGGGTTAGGACTTTACAGGAGCTATCAGCTCCTGGAGCAGAGTTGCAGGTTAAATGGATACTGGCCTAGGTGTACAAGTTCAAAAGGAAGAGGACAGGTTCCAGGTACCCAGGGTGTGTACCATTCCCTGGGCTCTGACCTGTGACACATACTTACTTCCTCTGTAAAACCCCAAGAAGCCACGGAGGCTTCCCCCTCCCCCCACCACACTGGCACTTGGAAGGAGAGCAGTGGAGGCAGGGTTTGGGATGGGGCTGCAGGGGAGGGGCCTCCTTGGGGGAAACACTGGGGCCAGGGATTGGAGCTGGTTGAACTTAACTGTTCTCTGCAGTTGTAGTCTTAGCAGAGGCTGGATACCTCTCCTCTCATCACCCATGGTGAGCTGTTGTGGGGGCCATTTTCTCATTGGCCCCATTCCGAAGGCCTCTCTGGGCCCAAGCCCGCTACACCATCAGAGCCACCTTGGCCTGTTGCTTTGAGGACCTTGGCTGGAGTTTCACCCCCAGCTCTGACTGGGAGTATGTGATGCCCCCCACCTAAGAGCAGATGCAGAACTTCAGGCTGCCTTAGATCTCTCTCTCAACCAAGGTAGGAGCAGACTCAGAACAGGAAAGTAGGAGGGAACCCTATAGTTTGAGGATGTCTGGCTGGTAGCTGCACCCCTACTTACCTTCCCCTCCTTCTCTCTCCCAGCGGAGCCACACTCCCTTCTGCACTTGAGCCGACTGCGTGTGCGCCAAGTACTGGGGGCCACCCGGCTGGGCCAGGTATCTGCTCTGCCCTTGCCCCATGCCATGAAGCGCTACCTGCTCTACCAGTGACTCTGTGATGCCACAGATGGTGGGACCTAGATGCTACCCTTTTCAGGGCCAGGAGGGGGCACTGCTGGCTTAGACCAGCTACTTAAACCCAAGCTCTTGGGAGCTCAACAGCCCCAGAGAAGCCCAGGGGTGAAGAGAGAGAGCTGTTACTTGAAGCTGTGGCACCCTGGTACGCAAGACTTTCTTTCAAGTAAAAATAATAAGAGATATGCTGTTGTAAAAACTTGTTTTTTTTGTGTGTGTGTTTTTATTTATTGATTTGAGTGAGAGAGGAAGGGAGAGAGAGACAGGAACATCCATCTGTTCCTGTATGTGCCCTGACTGTGGATCAAACTGACAACTTTTATGCTTTGTGACAATGCTCTGAGCTATCTGGCTAGGGCCATGGGGATTTTTTGTTATTGTTTTTGCACAAGGGTCCTCTGGCTGCCTCAATAAGGAAAGATAAGTGATGTGGAAATAAGTATAGTGAAGAAGGATGAACTACAAGGCTTAGTGCCACATGTTTCTCCCCTCCCCTCCCCCACCTAATGGGACTGCTCACATGCACACCGTACACAGGCGTTGGCACCAGAGATAAGAGAAGTGCCCCTGGCCTCTGACAGAAGGACAGGGCTCTCTCCCAGCCCTTGGCTCTATGGTGCGAGATGGGAGAGGGGAGGATAGCTTCTCTTGCCTGCCTGCACTGGGGACTGAGGGGACCCATGAGCAAACTCCACCCCTTCCACCTCTCAGCCAAGGAAAAGCCACCTTGGTGAGATGTTTCATTCCAATGATTATAGTAAGTGAAGAAGGGATTGGCCTGGTCCCAACCATTACAGGGTAACGGGTAAATGGTAAGAAGAGGTACAGTATGGATTAGGCCACAAGAGGAGCAGGTGATACCATCAGGAGCATGTGCAGGGGGGGGGTGCCGGGAAGAGCAGTTATTGGGCTTCTGAGCTTCATACTCCTTGGCATAGCAGGAGGGGTAGGGGAGATGGATGGGGCTTATTGTTTGGCATTGATGATGTCCACAAATTCAGGCTTGAGGGATGCACCACCCACAAGGAAGCCATCCACATCAGGTTGGCTTGCCAGCTCCTTGCAGGTTGTCCCAGTCACAGAACCTGGCAAGGGAAAGGAAAAAGCGGAAGATCAGGGATGGGATAGGCATACTCCATTCCCACCTCTACATCTAAGGAGGGCTCAGTCTAGTTCTCAGCCCACCCCAGCTCAGGCTGGAGCAAACCCACTCACCTCCATAAATGATGCGGGTGCTCTGAGCCACTGCATCAGAGACATTGGACTTAAGCCATCCCCGGAGCTTTTCAAGTACTTCCTGGGCCTACAACAAGAAGGCAGACTAAGTTAAGATGTTCTGCCTTTCCCTGAAAGGAAAAAACAAAAAATCATGGGCACCACTGGAGAGGCAGTCTGGTGTCAGGGAACCCCAAAAACCCTGGGATCTGAGTCAGAACACCAGGGCTAACACACGCCAGGGACACACCCAGGATGGCATTGGCACCAAACTTAGCTGGGAGATTACAGAGGAAGGCACTGAGCAACATGTCCCCTTCCCTTCTAGACCTTGCCTCCACCTATACTCCCCAAAGGGGCCAGTAAAGGAGACCCCCCTCCTTCCTCCTCTCCTGCAACATCTCACCCATTCTCTCCTGGGGTGTTGGGGAGGTCACAGGAATGGACAGAAAGCTGCACATATTTCTAAATACCCCGAGACTAGACTGTCACGCCAACTCCATCCTCTTTATACTGAAAAGAAGTTCTTCCTCTAATGTCACCCACACACACACATACACACACCACCACTGCAATCAAACTCATCCTCTCCTGCTCTGATATTGGGGGGGAGGATGGAAGAAGTCCTTCCTCAGGAAGCCCCCACAGCACTGACCCCTTCGGTTCTCTGTCTGCTCCACACATCCCTACCCTCGGCCTCCCCACTCTCTCCCGGCCCCTGCTTACATTTGTTCTCAGTCCCATCCAACTCCAACATCAGGTTGTCCAGCTTCTCCTGCTCCACCACAGAGAGACCCTGCAGGCAGACCCACCATCACCCTGGGCTGGAATGGAGGAAAGGAAGCCGGGCCCTAAGACAGGGCTTTCCCCTTCACACAGGCTCACATCCAGCCAGGGTCCAACCAGGTTCCTGTGACATCCCATCTGGATCAAGGCACCTGAGCCCTCACGGGAGCAGAGGGCTCTAAGGGGACATATTCCCACCCTTCCCTTGTTAACCATGATTCCCAAGGAGTGGGCCTTTCTCCCTCTTTCTCCTCCCCTTCCAGGACCCTGGTCCTGCCACTCCCAGCAAAGAGTGAGCCTCACTGAGCTGATGAGGGCTGGCGCAATGGTGGTGTTGATGTGGTCCACTGCCTTCAGGACACCTGGGAAGGGACAAAGGGCCAGGCTGAGTAGACCGAATGGCTGCCAGGCTTGCCTTTCTCCTTGGAGCTAAGAAGAGGATGGGTAGTCTGGCGAGCTGAAGCCTTTCCTCCAGAGCCCCGTCCCATCCAATTTAACACCCCAGTCCCCAGGCCAAGCGCCCAGTAGCTCTCCCAGACGTACGTCCCTCCTCTTCCCCACGGATGTACAGTCAAGAAGTCTGGTGAGAGGTCCTGGGAAAGGCCTTCTGTCCCTGGGTTGTGCAGAGGGAAGGGCCGGGGAGGAGAGACGGGGCGGCGGTGGGGGAGGCAGGGCTGGGCCCGTCCTCCAGCTGCCCCAGACAAATCTCCCCCAAAGCCCCGATGCAGCCGAGGGGGCGAAGTGGGGGAGGAGTGGGAGAGAGGGAGTCTGGAGGAGGTCCGGGGATGCTGCTGACGGTGAGAGAAGCCATCTCCCCAGAAGCGAAGCCCAGAGAACGGGCCAGGGTGAAAACGCACAGCCGCGGGAGACCCCGAACTTGATGTCGACAGAACCGTAGGCGAAGCAGGGGATGAGGAGAGGGGCAGGCCAAGGTGAGGAAGGGCTGGTGTTCAAATGAGATGGGGGCGACAGCCAGAAACTGAGAGGAGCGGTCCGGGAAGGCGGGGAAGGAGGGCGCCGGGGAGGCTCGGGTGACGGAGCAGGTGCGCAGCGCCGGGGGAAGAGATGCGCGCGGGCCAGGGCAGCTGGGAGGGGGCGCGGGGGTCAGGGCACCGGCTGGAGGGGCGCAGGGGCCCGGCCAGGGCTTCACCTCGGGGCTGCAGACTCAGCCTGTGGCGGTGGCGTTGGCAGCGGCGGCGGTGGCGGCGGCGCAGAGAGAGCGGGAGTGGCGGCGGCGTCGACAACTGCGGCTCCCGGGCGGCTGGGGGAGATGCCGATTGGGCCGGGCGGGTGCATGTGACCCGGAGCCCCCGATGAGTCAGGAGCGGCGGGCGGAGGCGCACGTAGGAGAGCGGGTGGGGGGCCGATCGGGCTGTGGTGGGGGAGGGCTGGGGGGGAATGATGGGGAAGGGACTGGGGGGTGACCCAGAGCCTGCCTTCCCCAGCACCCACGCACGCTCCTGCCCACGCCACGACCCCTCTAGAAAGTAACAGGCACAGCCTCACCGAGTTATCAGACCTGAGGCCCGCCACAATCAGGGAAGCCCGTGACAGACTCCTGTATCTCCCAAACAGTGAGGTACAAGCGTATCAGAATGTCTCTTTATTGGAAAACAGAGCTTTTCTAACACCCCAGCCCGCCTCCGCAGCCACCTTGCAGCCAACTCTACCACCATCCCTTCCGCCCATCCATGCTTGGCTCCTACCAGACCTGCCTTAGGAATGACTGCTGCCAAGTTTCAGGCAGAGCCCAGGCCCACCCACCCCGCTGCCCAGGTGACCAGAGTTTATTATTTCATGCATTTAATATTTAAATAAAAACAATAAAAGAGGTACACAAAAATAGATTATAAGAGTTTTTAAACAATGAAAAAATATTAAATGATACCTGACAAAAAAACAACAGTAAAACTGTTATTTAAGGTATTTCTGCCTGACCAGGCAGTGGCGCAGTGGATAGAGTGTCGGACTGGGATGCGGGAGAACCAGGTTCGAGACCCTGAGCTTGCCAGCTTGAACGAAAGCTCGGCAATGAAAAACTAATGATTGATGCTTCTCACCTCTCTCTTCGTTCCTATCTGTCTGTCCCTATCTAACCCTCTCTCTGACTCTCTCTCTCTCTGTCCCCGGGGAAAAAAAGATATTTTCAATGACAGCTTGTCACCCCCTAATTGCTTGGCACTTTTTCTCTTTACATTATATGTTTGTTTACTGAAGTAACAAACGTGAAGAAATTAATAGGCATTTCATCAAAGGTATAATGAGTTTTATTAAATGAATAAATAAATATTACAAGCTAAAGTTCCACCAATTTTTTTTTCACCTATGGACATAATGAACATTACTATGGGAGCTTAGAATATGCTGTTGCACAGATGATGTTAAAAAAGAATAAGGAATGTAAATTTGTGATTTCCACATTGGGCAGTTGCCCGGGCACCCACCTTAGAGAGAACCCTGATTACAAGTGCAATTTTAACAACTGGTTCACTGAACACAACAAAAAATTCAAGTATTAGTTCTGCTGAACTGGTGCAAACCTGCTGAATCCCACCACTGCTCCAGACCAGACTGAAGGACTCCTTGGTGCATGTTGACTTTTTGTTGTTGTTGTTGATTTTAGAGAAAGGATAGATAGGGAGGGAAGTGGGCAGAGGAGCAGGAAGCATCAACTTGCAGTAATTGCTTCTAATATGCGCCTTGACTGGGGCAAGTCCAGGGTTTCAAACCAGTGACCTCAGTATTCCAAGTGAACGCTTTATCCACTGTGCCACCACAGGTCAGGCTAACTTTTTAAATTGAAGTAAAATTCAACATTTTAGCCATTTTATAATGTACAGTTCAGTGGTTTTTACTATTTTCACCAAGTTGTGCAAATATCAAACACCATCTAATTCCAGAACATTATGCTCTTCCCCTAAAAGAAACTTCATATTTAAAAGTTAGCAATCAATTGCCTAATTAGGCTGTGGTGCAGTGGATAGAGTGTTTGCCTGGTATGCTGAGGACCCAGATTTGAAACCCCTAGGTCATCAGCTTGAGTGTAGGGTTGCTGGCTTGAGCATGGGATCACTAGCTTGACTGCCCCCCTCATCAAGGCACTTATGAGAAAGCAATCAATGAACAACTAAAGTGCAACAAATAGTTGAGGCTACTCATCTCTGTCCTTTCTGTCTTTCTCACTAAGAAAAAAAAAATGTTAGCAGTCAATCATTTCTCCTCATTCCCATTATTTTCTGTATCTATGAATTTGTTTATTCCTGACAGTTCATATAAATGGAGTCATATAATATGTGGCCATTTATGTCTGGTTTCTTTCACCTAGCATAATATCTCCAAGGTTTATCTATGTTGTAGTTTGTATTATCAGTATTTCAATCATTTTTATGACTGAATAATCCATTGTGTATCTATACCACATTTCATTATTTATCCACTGATGGATGTTTGGGTTGTTTCTACTTTTTTGCAATTATGAATAATGTTATTAACATTCATGTACAAGCTTTGTGTGAACTTATGTTTTAAATTCTCTTAGGTATATAGCAACAAGTGAAATTGCTGGGTCATATGATAACTCTATGTTTAACTTCTTGAGGCACCGACAAACTATTTCCCACAACCGAACCATCTTACCACTAGTGGTACATGAAGGTTCCAGTTTCTTTATGTGCTTGCCAATACATGTTAATTTCCATTAAAAAATTATAGTCTCTCAAGTTGGTATGAAGTGATATTTCATTGTGGTTCTGATTTGCATTTCCCTAAGATTAATAATGCTGCACATCTATCTTTTCATTTGCATAGTGGCCATTTATATATCTTCTTTGAGAAATGTCTGTTCAAATCTTTTGCCCCTATTTAAATGGGATTATTTGTTTTTCTTGTTGAATTGTAAGACCCCTTTATGTATTCTGGACACTAGACCCTTATCAGATACATGATTTGCAAACATTCCCCCATTCTATAGGTTGTTTTCTCATTTTCTTAATATTGTCCTTTGATACACAAAAGTTTTAAATTTTGATAAAATCTAATTTTTTTCGCTGCTTATGATTTTTGCATCACCTTTAAGAAATTGTTGCCTAACCCAAGGTCACACAGATTTAGACCTGTTTCTTTCTAATAGTTTTAGCTATTAGATTTATTTCTTTGATCTATTTTGAGTTAATTTTTATATATGATTTTAGGTAGGGGTCCAATATTATTATGTTATTACCACACTATTTTGATTACTGTGGCTGGCATGAATCCAAGGGTCTCTGGCTTGAGCCCAAGGTTGCTGGCTTGAACAAGGTCAAGGCACATAGGATAAGCAACCAATGAACAACTAAAGTGCCGCAACTACCAGTTGATGCTTCTCATCTTTCTCCCTTCTTG
The DNA here is from genome assembly GCA_037038555.1 of Rhynchonycteris naso. Taxonomy (NCBI): domain Eukaryota; kingdom Metazoa; phylum Chordata; class Mammalia; order Chiroptera; family Emballonuridae; genus Rhynchonycteris; species Rhynchonycteris naso. The sequence goes on from CM073000.1 coordinate 81,598,359, forward strand.
TTTCCCTCTCTCTCTTTCTCTCACTCACTAAAATATATATATATATATATATATATATATATATATATATATATATGTATAACTTATTGTTTTTCTTTAATTTCAATCTTGTGATTTTGTTTGACAACTTATGATACAGTAATATAAAGAAAAAGAAAATAATCTTCACTTTTTAGGAAGCATTTATTATTGTAGTAAAGTACACATAAACTTTACTATTTTAACCATTAAGTGTTCAGTTCAGCGGTAATAAATATTCATATTGTTGGGCAATCATCACTACCATTCATATTCATAACTCTTTCCACCTTGTAAAGCTAAAACTCTATACCCACTAAACAAAAGCTCTCCATTTTCTACTTTCCCCAGCCCCTCTCAACCACCATTCTATTTTCTGTCTTTATGATTTTGACTATTCTAAGTACTTCATGGAAGTAGATTCACACAGTATTAGGCTTGTGACTGGACTACTTCACTTAGCATAATGTGGACAAGGTTTATTCATGTTGTAGCATATTGTAGAATGTTCTTCCTTTTTAAGAATGAATAATACTTTATCAAATGTATATGTATATACCACATTTTGCATATTCATTCACCTATCAATGGACATTTGGGCTGTTTCCATGTTTTAGCTATTGTGAATAATGTTGCTAGGGACACTGGTGTAAAAATATCTCTTTGAGACCCTGCTTTCAGTTCTTTTGAGTAAATATCCAGAAGTGGAATTGCTGGATCATATGATAATTCTATCTTTAATTTTCTGAAGAAACATCATACTGTTTTTCATATTGGTTGTACCATTTTACATTTTTACCAATAGTACACAAGGTTCTAATTTCTCCATGTCTCCCCGATACTTGTTTTCTGGGTTTTTTAAATAGTGATCAAAGATTTCTTATTGATCAATTGGTTGTTTAAAAGTGTGTTGTTTAATTTTCACAACTCCAGTTTTCCTTTTGTTATTTATTGCTAACTTCACCCTGATTTAGTCAGAGAATGTAGTTGTATATAATACATATTTTTAAAAATCTATGGAGATTTTATTTGTGGCCTAACATATGGTCTCTTCTGGAAAATGTTTCATGTGCACTTGAGAAATGTATATTATATAAATGTATATATAGAATGTATATATAGAATCTCTGTATGTGTCTGTTAGCTGGTTTATTATATCAAGTCCTCTATTTCCTTATCTTCTGCTTGGTTGGTCTACTCATTATTCTGAATGGAATATTGAAGTCTCCAACTATTATTGTAGAAATGCTTATCTCTCCCTTCAATTCCATCTGGTTTTGCTTCATATATTTTGATAGTCTGTCAGTAGTTGTGTAAATGTTCATACATCTTCTTGCTATAGTGAACTTTTTATTAATATATAATGTCCTGTGGCTCTCATAACCTTTTTGATTTAAATTCTATTTTGTTTGATATTAGGATAGCAAGCCCTCCTCTCTTTCTGTTACTATTTGCATGGAATATCTTTTTCCTTTATTTCGCTTTCAACCTGTTTGAGTCTTTGGATCTCTAGTGATTCTTTTATAGACAACATATAGTTGGATCATGTGTGTTTATCCATTTTGCCAATATCTGTCATTTGATTGAAGAGTTTAATTTATTTACATATAAAGTAATTACTGATAAGGAGGAACTTCTGTCATTATGATTTCGCTTTCTGTATGCCTTACGCTTTTTTGTCCCTCATCCTCTGCATTCCTGTCTTCTTTTGTGTTTGATTTTTTGTGGTGACATATTTGTATTTCTTTCTAATTTCCTTTTGTGTACATTTTATAGCCTTTTTTTTGGTTACTTTGGAGATTACATTTAATATCCTAAAGTTATAATATACTAGTTTGAATTTATACCAGCTTAACTTGAATAACACAAATGTTTTGAACTCTATTTATAAATTTGATGTTTTTTATTTTGTCTAAATCCATACCCTTCTGATAGGTTTAGGATTGTATCCTGACTTCTAGGTCTAACTTGTACCCTTACTAGAGTACAAGGCAGTCTGGGATACCCAGCCAAAATGCAGCTATGCTTAGTAACTTGGTCTAAGTGAATACTGGATCCTTTCCTTATTCTTCTTGTCTGAGTGGATCACAACTCTAGAGATATTTTTATGACATACTCTGTATATCACAACAGGGCTCTGCTCACAACCCTGAAATCATTTTAATGACTCTGAACTCTGGATGAGGACACTGCAGGGCCCCAGGAGTAACTCCAGGAGTGGAGACCAGAGTATGTATGCTACATTTGTCCAGGATCTTTGCAATTCAAATTACATATCCAGGGCAGACTCTATGGGGGAATGTGTGGTTCAGTCACCTCTAGGGAGAGGACTGAAGCCAGCAAGACCACACACAAACTGCACTAAAAGGAACAATGGGGCCTATTAGAGGTCACTAGGTGTGGGTAGAAGGACTTTGGGACCTATTGTAATACCAGGAGACTCAAACTTGGGCTCAGTGAAGAGAAACTTCTCTGCTTCTAGTAGTCACTTGCTTGATTTGAGTGAGGCAGGAGGCGTGGTATCCCATTTGTCTGGGGTTTGGATGCCCCCTTGTGGCAGAATAGTTATTCTGGTTTTCAGAGGGTGTCATGCCAGCTCAAGAACCCAATCTCTATCTTCAAGGGCAATACTACTATTGAAACGTAAGGGTAGAGACACCAGATGTCTGACATTTCCCCCAAAGCTTTCCTTTATCTACAGAGAAGTCTGGACTTCAGCGAGTCCAAGGGATTTGGGGAAGCCCCTATATGAGGGCCACTGATGTGGGCAGAGGAATTCAGTCTGTGACTGTTGAAGAATCTGTCTTTGATGTAACCCTAAAGAATGCACCAGAGCATTATCTGATCTTAGAAGCCCCTCTACTTTCATAGCTATAGTAGCCCAGGCTCTAGACCAGTGGGTTCTACTTAGATTTGGGGGGGTCTAATGGCTCCTCTGAGAATCTGAAGAATGTTGTTGATCTTCCTTTAGAAAATGCACATAAATACAGTATTGTGAATAGAATTTCAGGGAAATAACAGCCGCCTTGGGGATCCAAGGACCCATATAGTTTGTAAAAGCCCCCACTCTAGATCTCTACATCTATTAGTAGCTCAGACACTTGCTGCCCTTCCATAGATTTTCTGCCTTCTACCAAGATTGAAAATGTCCACTTAAGGACAAGATCTTGGGAGAGAGAAGTAGAACACAGAGTAAAAAGAGAAGTAATTTTAGCCTTTTTGAGGCTTAAAAAGCTTCCTTGTGTTAAAAAACAGTCGTTTCTTTTTGGGGAAATATCTGAGAAAGACAAATAAATAACAGAAATAGGTAATCTACATAATGAGGTGAAAGGTAAGCCAATCTCCGGAAGATTTTCCTAAAGCAATTCTCCTCCTCCTCCTCCTCCCCCTCCTCCTCCTCCTTCTTCTTCTTTTTACAGGGACAGAGAGAGAGAGTCAGAGAGAGGGATAAATAGGGACAGACAGACAGAAGCAGAGAGAGATGAGAAGCATCAATCATCAGTTTTTTGTTGTGACACCTTAGTTGTTCATTGATTGCTTTCTCACATGTGCCTTGACCGTGGGCCTTCAGCAGACCGAGCAACCCCTTGCTGGAGCCAGCAACCTTGGGTCCAATCTGGCGAGCTTTTGCTCAAGCCAGATGGGGCCACACTCAAGCTGGCAACCTCAGGGTCTCGTACCTGGGTCCTCCGCATCCCAGTCCGACACTCCATCCACTGTGCCACCGCCTGGTCAGGCTCTTCTTCTTTTTAACTGTTTATTTTTTATTTTTTATTTTTTTAGTTTACTTATTTTAGAGAGAGAGAGAAAAGGGGGAAGGAGCAGGAAGCATCAACTCCTATATAGGCCTTGACCAAGTGATCGCAGGGTTTATGAACTGGCAATTTCAGGGTTCTAGATTGATGCTTTTATCCACTGCACCATCGCAAGTCAGTCCTAAAGCAATTCTTAAACTCTTATTTCAGGTAGTCTGAAATGTCTCTGAAAGGTTTCCAGAGGCAAGGCAAATATAAGAGATTCAAAAATTCATACTGGCCTGCTTCTAGAAGAAAACTTAAACAAATCAACTCGTGTCCCTTTAAGACACATCTTTAAAGGATTTTCTTTTGGTGGTGTGCAATTTGTTTGTTCACCAAATAATTAATATATATTGGAAAAGAGAATTTTAGAGTTGGCAAGAACTTCAGGCATCTCTTAATCTGATTCCTTTATTCTCAGACAAGTAACATGAGGACCAGAGAGTTAAAATGTCACTCACTCATTCATTCATTTATTTTTATTTTTATTTTGAGAGACAGACAAACAGAGAGGAAGGGACAGAGATGAGAAGCATCAACTGGTAGTTGCAGCACTTTAGTTGTTCATTGATTACTTTTCATATATACCTTGACTGGGGGACTCCAGTCGAGCCAATGACCCCTTGCTCAAGCCAACAATCTTGGGCTCAAGACAGTGACCATGGGATTATGTCAATGATCCTATGCTCAAGCCAGTGACACTGCGCTCAAGCTGGTGAGCCTGTGCTTAAGTCAGATGTTTCTGCATTCAAGCCAGTGACCTCGGGGTTTCAAACCTGGAACCTCAGCATCCCAGGTTGATGCTCTATTCACTGCACCACCACCAGTCAGGCCATTCATTCATTTATTTAAGCTTATAAATCACTTTATATCTGTCAAAAACTGGGCTTTGTATGAGGGATAAAATAAGAAAAACAATGAAAATCTAATGGGGTAGAGTGGTATGTAGTCAAACAACCATAATTCAATAAAGAAAATTGCTTTAATGGAGGCTATTAAAAAAATAGGGGAAGCTTAGCAAGAAAGCAGAATATATCTGCTAGAGGAAGATGACTTAACAGAGGAGGTAGCATTTGAAGTGCAGCATGATAGTTTGTTCCATGTTTTGGAAATGGTATGCAGGCTGGTCAATGCAATATGGTGTTAGGCCAAGGGATGAGTGGGGCGAGAAATTGGGCAGCACTCCACTGAGAAGAGAGGCATCCTCCTAATTTGCATGAAGGCACAGTCCTGAATGTGGACAAAGGCATGTGCAAGAGCAAGGTGTGTTCTGAAAACTCTCAGTTCTGATAATCATTAGCTCAGAATTGCTAGTGCAAAAGCACAGAGTGAGAGGTGATGAGTAAGGACAGGTGAGGCCAGGTCAGGAAGGGCTTTGTTTCTGACCATCATGCTAGTAGTGGTAATGTTGGGAATAGAACCTTGGTACCTTCCTTCCAGACCAGCACTCTTTCTGCAGCACCAAATTGCATCTAACTAGATACTGAACTCTGTGCAGGGTGCTGGTGAGGATGCAGTGAGGAATACACCCGGGCCTTGCCTAGGGTTTACAATCAGGGAAGAGTGCGCCACCTGTAGACAAAGAGTAATAATAGTGAAATGTGATAAGTAGCAAGTAGAGGGAGAAGAAGGAGCAAAGGGCAGGAACTCAATACCCAAAATTGTATAGCCACTTTAGAAGACAGTTTTGGCAATTTCAGACACAATTTACCTCAGGCCACATGCCCTAATCTAGGATTCAGGGTCAGGGCTGTCTGACTTCAAAAACTTAAAAATTTCCAAACTCACAAACAAACAACAAACAAAATGCCAACACTCTTAAACAATTAAACAATTCCACTTCTAAGGATAGAAACCCGTCCTAGAGAAATAAATGAAGATATGTGCAGAGATTTAACTATAACGAAGGTCTGTGAAAAAATTTTTATAACAGCAATTAAAAAAAAGGAAACAATCTGCCTGACCTGTGGTGGCGCAGTGGATAAAGCGCCGACCTGGGAACACTGAGGTCACCAGTTCAAAACCCTGCACTGGTCTGGTCAAGGCACATATGGGAGTTGATGCTTCCAGCTCCTCCCCCCTTTCTCTCTCTCTCTCTCTCTCTCTCTCTCTCTGTGTGTCTCCTCTCTAAAATGAATAAAATAAAATAAAAAATACAACCAATATGTCTGACCTGTGGTGGCGCAGTGGATAAAGCGTCGACCTGGGAACACTGAGGTCGCCAGTTCAAAACCCTGCACTGGTCTGGTCAAGGCACATATGGGAGTTGAGCTTCCAGCTCCTCCCCCCTTTCTCTCTCTTTCTCTCTCTCTCTCTCTCTCTCTCTCTCTCTCACTCTGTGTCTCTTCTCTAAAATGAATAAAATAAAAAATAAAAAAGAAAAAGAAAAAAAAATACAACCAATATAAAAAAAAAGGAAACAATCTAAATGTCTAACAAAAGAGATTGGATAGGTGTATTATATTATAATACAATATAAAATAGTTATTAAAATCATGTTTAAAAGTATATTTATTAATAGTGGGGAAAAATTATATATATTACATAATGCATAGTACTGTTTTTATAAATGTGTTGAAGAATTTATACCTGGGAGGGTGTAGTAGTGATTAATTTAAAGAGATGTGATAATGAGTGACTTTTATTTTATACTTTTTGCTAACCTGAATCTCCTAATTCTTTTCTATAATGAATAGGTCTTACTTATGAAACAACAACAGCAAAAAATTATAATAGAGTATTTCCAAAGAGTTTCTATCTCCTCCTATGTAAGATGGGGACACTTCTTAGAATTAAATAATATAAAGCATTTAAACATTCAGCACAGGGCCTGCAAATAGTTAAGTGTCATTAAATATTAGCTACTGATGCTACTATAATAACTATAGCAGTGGTTCTTAACCTTTTTTGAGGTACCGAACCCACCAGTTTCATATGCGCATTCACCGAACCCTTTTTTAGTGATAAATAAAATATGAATTTTTTTTCCAAATTTAAGACATAGGTATATGTATTTTTACTGGTGCGCAAAATAAGCCGTGCATGAACATCACCTTGCTCAAAGTACAAAACCAACAAAGTGCATTAACTCACAACAAATGACGGTATTACTTTATTCTGGCCTCCGCGGCAGAGGCTTCTCTGAACCTCTAAGACCGACTCATCAAACCCCTAGGGTTCGATAGAACCCAGGTTAAGAACCACTGAACTATAGCATTAATGACCGCTACTCTAATGACTATTGCAACAACAGCGTGACTCCCACACGGTGACTGTCACTACAACTCCTATAACTGGCTATGGTTCAGGGCCAAAGTTTGAAACCACGGAATGGCCGGGCTGGGGCTATGGTTTTGGTTTCCAATAGAAGAGGCTTTCCTCCAGCAGCAGCAGCATTTGAATGGGAAGCAGTGTTAGAGGTTAGAAAATGAAGTACAGGGGGTCCTCGGGTTACGACAGTCTCAATATACGATGTTTCTAGTTTTTGACGCTCATTCCCAAAAAAACTTTAAAAAATTGAGACGTGAGTGTTTGGAAGAAAAGAAATTATCAGTGTTCCAGACTAGCCTGGAACAACTCTTCAAGAAGGTAGAGAGGCCTGCAACAGATCCTGTACCCTCTACGTCAGCTGCTTCTCAAGAAGAAACACCTGTAGTACAGGTAGAATCATCTCCAACATCTCCTACATGTTCCTTAGACAATCCTGATTTACCTGACTCAGTATCTCCAGCATGTTCTGCAGGTTCTCCTGCCTCTCCAGCTTCCTCCTCCCAATAGGTCACTTTCTCCCACTTTGCAATGCCCCTTCCAGTGTGCAAGCCAACCACAGGAATAAAGGTAAGAAATATTTTTTAGCACTCATTTTTTATATTACTGTTGTACAGTACAGTATATTTATGTCTTTTTTCTTTATCTGTGACTTAGTTGTGTTTTTATGTTCTAGATTATGATTTTACAACTGTGTTAGGTAAGTGACTTAGGCTAGGGTGTGTTTTGACTCACACCAAAATTCGGGTTATGTCATTGTTGTCAGAATGGAACTGTGTAAAACTGTAGAACCCCCTGTAAAGACTTGGTTCTCAATCTAGGTCCTGGCCTTGGTGCTGGGTTGGAATTCTGAAAATAACTCTGCTTCTGGTCAGAACAACCTTGGTCTGAAGGCCTGTGAGTGGGAAGAGAGCTGCAGAGGCTGGGGACTTCTCAGAGAGCCTCAATAAACCTGCTGTTCCCAGGAATGCTCAGTCACTCTTGCCTTTGTCCATTTTTCAAATCTGAGCACATACCAACTGAGAGTCCTACTCTTCTCTTGAGCCTATCCCAGTGAAAGTCTTGCCGACCAAAAAAGATCACTCTGATCCAAGGGACCACTTCCCGCCAAGGTTTTACCAAGCTAAGGGTGCTTCTTCCAAAGCCAGACCTCATTCAGTCTCATCATCACTTCCCAAGTCTGTAATCAGTAGTGATGTTCTCTGGCCTCTGTTATCTTGCTCTTCTAAAATTATCTCCTATACAAGGTATTGAACAGCTTCACAGAATCTTAGCCCAAGCCAACTAAATCCAACCACTTTGAGCTGTTAACAGATATATCAACAGTAGGATCCCTAAATCTTAATACTCCAAAGGTGAATGATTGTGCATTCTTTGTTTCTGATAACATATTCCAGGACTATTTGCATTGTGGTAGGATGCAGAAACACCCAAAAATAGCTTTTTGTTTTTTTTCTTTTTGAAGCTGACATTTGTTTTGAAGTATACTTTACATAACAGTGAAACACATAGGTCTTAAGTGTATAGCTGGATTAATTATGACAATTTTATACACTCATAAAGCCACCGTTGCAGTCAAGTTATGGAATATTCCCATTACCCCATGAAGTTTCCTTGTGCCACTATGCAATCTATCTCCCCCACACCATCAAATACAACCATCGCTCTAATTATTATCACCATATATTAGTTGCAACAGGAACTCTCATTCACTGCTGGTGGAAATGCAAAATGGTACAGCCACTTTGGAAGGTGGTTTGGCAATTTTTTCTAAGGCTAAACATAATCTCACCATATGATCCAGCAATTACTTACCTTTTAAGTGAATTGAAAACTGTGTCTGTACAACAACCTACATACTTAAAGTTTAGCAGCTTTATTCATAATTGACAAAATGTGGAAATAACCAAGATATCCCTCTATAGATGAAACGATAAACTGTGGTATATCCATGTAGTGAAACATTATTCTGCTATGAAGCCACAAAAAAACATGGAAGAAACTTTAAATGCAGATTGTTAAGTGAAGAAAGCTAGGTTGAAAAGGTTATATATATATTGTATGATTCAAACATTCTGGAAAAAAGCAAAATTATAGAGACAGTAAAAAGATAAGTGGTTGCCAGGGGTTTAGAGAGGGGGAGGGATGAATAGGTAAAGCGCAGGTGATTTTAGGACAGTGAAATTACTCTGTACATTAAAATACTGGATACATGGCATTACATATTTGTCAAGACCCACAGAACTGTATGAAGAGTGAATAATGTAAATTATGGACTTTAGTTAGTAATAACGTATCAACATTGGTTCTTTAATTATAACAAATCTACCACACTAATGCAGGCTGTTAATAGTTGGGAAAACTATGTGTGTAGAGGGGGATAAAAAGTATATAAAAACTCTCTGTGAAATTTTTCCATAAACCTAAGCCCTAAAAAATAAAGTCTATTAATTAAAGCAAAGCAAAATAAAACAAAACCAAATCACGGCCTGACCAGGCAGTGGCACAATGGATAGAGCATCGGCCTGGGATGCTGAGGACACAGGTTTGAAATCCCAAGGTCACCAACTTGAGCACAAGTTCATCTGGCTTGAGTGCAGGGTCACCAGCTTGAGAACAAGGTTGCTGGCTTGAGCATGGGATCATGGACATGACCCCATGGTGGTTGGCTTGAGCCCAAGGCCGCTGGCTTGAGCAAGGGGTCACTGGATTGGCTGGAGTCCCATGGTCAAGGCACGTATGAGAAGCAATCAATGCTAAAGTGCCACAACTATGAATTGATGCTTCTCATCTCTTTCCCTTTCTGTCTGTCTCTCTCTCTCTCTCTCTCACTAAAATATATACAGTATATACATAGTTGGGAAAATTTTTTTAAAAAATATTAAAAGGAGCCCTAATATATATCAAAATATAAAGCTAAAATAATTGAAAGACTATGGTGTTAGCAAATTAAACAGAGGAAAGAGAATTGAAAATTCAGGAGGAAATTCAAATTCATACATAAATTTGATTTATAATGTTAGTTTTTCAAATTAATGAAGAAAAAATTATTGTTTAATAAATGGAATAACAAAATAACATTAGGAAATTGTCCAGTAGAAAAATAAGAAGAGATATGAATAGTTAGTGGAAAACAAATTACAAATAACTCTTTAACATACGAAAATGTTCACTAACAGTGAAATTAAAAACTTCCCTCACAATAAGAAATGCAAATATAGATTATACACTAAGATAAGATTTTTCACCTTTCAGATTGGCAAAGATCAAAATGTTTACCAGTACAGCAATGTTGATATTTGTATATGGAAATGGAACCTTAAAAATTGCTGACATTCAATCTATATGGGTGGCAATTTGGTAATATTTATCAAAATAAGCTATATGTACCCTTGACCCACAATTTTATTTCTAGCAAATTTATTTTTTTTAATTTAAAATTTATTGTGTTAACATGGATTCAAGTGTCCCACTCAGTAGAACACCTCCACCCTCAACAACGTATTCCCCATTTGCTCCCCTCCCCCATCTCTCTCCCCTCCTTCCCTATGTTGTCTGTATCTATGTATTATGTACATATATTTTGGCTAATCCCTTTACCTTCTCTGATCCCATCCCCTCATCTCTCTTCCCTCTGACAGCTGAGCCTCTGCTCCCCATGACCCTACCTCTGCCTCTATTTTGTTCCTCAGTTCACCATGTTCATTAGATTCCACATATAAATGATACCATATAATATTTGTCTTTCTCTGTTATTAATGGTATCTTTTTCAATCAAAATTAATTTTTGATAGCAATACCCTCACATGTACAAAACTACATAGGTTATTATTGTAGAATGTTTGTAGTAAATTGAAAATGAATAAAAAATCCTCAAAGGAATCTAGTTAAAGGGAACAGCCATATAATGAGATACTATGCAGATATAAAAATTAAGAAGGAAGTTTTGTTATACTTCTATGGAATTATGGACAAGCTATTTTGACAAATGAAAAAGGCAAAAGGAAAAACATGCTACAATTTGCAGGGAAAAAGAGGGGGAGAGGCGGAGAAGCAGATGGGTACCTCTCCTGTGTACCCTGACAGGGTATTGAACCTGGGACTTCCACACACTGGGCTGATGCTATACCACTGAACCAACCGGCCAGGGCCTGTACCCTTTCCCCTTCTCTCTCTCTCTCCCTTTCCCCTTCTTCCCCACTCCCCCAACAGTCATGACTCAAACACTTTGAGCAAGTAGGCCCCAGGAGCTGAAAATGACCTGATGGTCTTGCCTCAAGTGCTAAAATATTAATAGCTCAGTTGCCAAGCAACGGAGCAGTGGCCCCAAATGGGCAGAGTATCCCCCCAACAGGGGGCCTGCTGGTAAATCCTGGTCAGGGCACATGAGAGAATCTGTCTGTGCCTCCCACCTCTCACTGCATAAAGAAAAAAAGAGCTCAAACTGATTGTTGGTTCAGCTGTTTAATGATGCCTCATGAACCAGGTTCTTTCTTTTCTTCCGGGACCTCCATCCTCAGAGAATTGGCTTTTTATCTCCATGGCTGTTTCCTCAAGTTAGTAAGATGGCTACCATAGCTCAGGCATTGATTGTGTCCTCAAACAAACATCCCCAAACAAGAAATAAAGGAAAAGGAAAACCAAACAATTTTTCCTAATAATGATTTTGTCCTAGAAACAAGACTTCCCTATACACGTTGGCCAGAAAGGGATCTCGGGCCATTTCCTGGCAAAAACAAATGGGTTTTACTGGCTCCTAGGACTGGAGGAAGAGCCACCCCTCATCAGGAGGGTTGGCCCTTCCCCCAGAAATGGGGTTCTATTCCTAAGAAAGGTGTGGAAGTCGGTCGGGTAGGTCACAGAGAGAATCCATCGCAGTTGTCAATGTGAACTGCTCCATCTTTTGAAAAAAGCAATTCTTAGTTACTGCAGGGCTACATACCCTGACATGTTCCACTGCTGCCGCTCTATACACAGTTCAGTCCATCTCTCTCCTGGACTGCTGCCTTACCCTCCTCACTGGCCTCCCCATATCCATGTTGACATTAGTTGGATTCAGAATTGGCTTTTTCCTCCAGGTGGTATAGAAGTGGGGTTCTCAAGAGTAATATATGAGACACTACCTAGATTCAGTCTTCATTATCACATTATTAACTACTATTGTATCTGGTTCCATCCTTTGAATATAACTGTCGAGAGACTGTCTTCAATGATTTTCCATCACCTTTCATTCTAGACAACAGCTCCTCTCAACGTAAAACATACTTCTGGTGCCTGCCTTAACTGGACACTGGAAAAATAAACATGGGCAGTGTTATGGGCTGAATTGTGTCTCCCACAATTCATATGCCTCAGAACGTGACTATATTTGGAGATAGGGTATTTAAAGAGATAATTAGATTAAAGCACGGTCATTAGTGTGTATTCTAATTTATTATGGCTGGTTTTCTGATAAGAAGAGAAGATTAAGACATAGAAACACACATAAGGAAAACCTTGTGAAGACATAGGGAGAAGACGGCCATCAGCAAGCCAAGAAGAGAGGCCTCAGAAGAAACCAACTCTGCTGACACCTTGATCTTGGACTTCTAGCTTCCAAAACTGTGAGAAAAAAAAATTGTTGTTGTTTAAGCCTCCCAATCTGCGGTACATTGCAACTCTAGCAAATTGATACTATATACCAGGCAGATATACCAGTAATCCTAAATTTGAATACATAGTTCTGTCCATAGAACTGTGCCTTAGCACCACTTCTTTAAAATGTTTTTTTCCTTTTATTTTGTTGAAAATGTATAAAATTTGTGTTTTTTTTATCTGAATACATTGGAACATTTATTAAGGATTTATGTTGTCTGGCTCTAGCATACTACAAACCAGGAGGATCTATCTATCTAAAAATATAGCTCACCATTATTTACTTCTCAACTAAAGAGTTGGATCGAATACTTTCATGGTCAACCTTAAATAACCTATCCCCTCACTTGGATCAGAGGATCCTGGATGTGTTTTATAGCCACACCATCTTGATGAGCTCCAGCAACAGAGTTCTTAACATTGGATGCAGACGGTGACCTTTTATGGAAGGAGCAGTCAGCTGGCAGCCGCTCCTCTCACAATCCTTCAAGCTAAGATCCTCTTTACCGAGCAGCATGGTAAATAAATTCTGGGGGCCCAAACATTTACTAATAAGAAAGCTTGAGAAGTTTTAAGGTTTGGGGGAGGATAAAAATAAGATAAAAAGAAATAAAGTAAAAATCATGAGTGCTCCTTCTGACAGAAAGGAGGCCAGCCTAGATCTTGAAACCAACAGAAATGTGAACTTGGCCTCTCACATTTTATGTCTCGAGTCATGGTTTCCTCTTCAGTCAACCTTGCAGGAAACATTTTCACACTGCACGTGGCTGTGAGACTTACTGCGTGAGGAACACACAGGGGTCCTGATTCTTTAAGAAAACCAGCCCGTTTTACCTATCCAAAGAAATTCTGGAAATGGTGTGGTATGTAGAGGTTTTACTGAAGGCCTCTAGACCCAAACTTACTGGGCACAAATCTTAGCTTTGCCATTTGCAGTTAGATTGGGCAAATGACACCCTATTTGTGCCTCAGTTTCCTCAGTCATTAAATGGGAATAGTAATAGCATCTAGCTCATGGGGATGTTGTGAGGATTACATAAATTATTATTGTAAATCACTTAAACACTGTCTGGCGTGTTGTCAGTGATCACTGGTTAATATTGTTATTACCTGAATTACATATACAAGTCCCTCATAGAAATATCTTTGTGGGGGTTATATTTTAATGTTTTGACCTTTGCCTTTGATCTTGCCCAGTCGAATAGTATTTTTATAAGAATCTCCAGAAAATAAATTAGCTAGGTCAATTTCCACTTTATTTGCATGTGGTTACAATTTATAAATACATGCACCATTTTCCACCCCCTCCAAAACACTCCCTTTACCTAGTAAGTAAGCCTACCCAAACCCTCAGTTTTTAATGACTCCTTTTCTCCTCTAGTAAGGCAGGGGTGGTCCTCCATCTTCATATAGGTCTACCTCAATCCATGTGAAGTGTGGGTCCTCAAAAGGCCTCTGAAGCTTGGGATCAGGGCCACGAATCTGTTAGAGGTCCAGTGATGCTCTTGCAAGTGACCATGTGGCTGGCTCCCTTCTGTGCCACGCTTTGAGTGCAGAGTGCCATGGTGGGCACAAGCAGGCATCATATGCTCTGTCTGTGCCTGAAGCTGAGCTGGTGCAGCCCCAGTGGGCAAGGAGGTCTACAATGAAGTCTCAGGTCTGCTCAGCCAGTGGTGAGAGTCCTGTGGCAGGCACTGTATCCAGCCAGTGCCCGGATGAACTCTCAGAGATGTGTCTGAGACCCAGCCCCTTGGGGTTTGCCTCTCAGGAGCCCCACCCAGACCCTCTGTTAGTCCTGTGTGGGTAGGGCAGCCTTGGGGAGAAGGTGCTCTTGTGCCTCCCTTCTCCTGACTTCTCACAGACACCATAAGGCGTGGGTGACAAATTGGGTCCTTGGCCCTGTTATAGGGCATGACACCCCAGTGTCTCTGTTTCGGCCAGGTGCCAAGCTTTGCCATCTTCCTGGTGGGGTGTAGAGAACCCGGGAGGACAAGGGGTCCCCTCTTCAGGGATGGGGTATGGGGGTTCTGGGGTCGCAGGGGGGTCTCCAGGGCCCCTTGCTCCCCCAAGTACTGGCCCATTGTAGATGTAGATGTTGCCAGTCACAGTCATAGACCCACCGGTGACGTGAATGCCATTGGTACCTGTGGGCAGGGAGGCAGTAAGAGGGGCTGAGGTGCAGTGTTGAGGAAGGAAGGCCAGCGTGCCCCCTGCATCGGTGCCCCTACTTCCTGTAGGCCCTGTGTTTCTGCCTGCTCCCTTTCCTCTCTGTTCCCACTCCCATTTGTTATTGGTTTATTGAGCTCTGTATTCATTTCTATTTCTGGGTTCTTTAGTCTCCTTCTCTCTAGTTGGGACATTCTGTCTGTCTGTCAGAGTCTCTGTTTTGCCTCTGTTTTCGTCTTCTCATTTCTGTCTGCCTCACGCTTTCTCTCCCTAGCCACCATCCTTCCAGTCCCACATCCTCCATCCCTCTTCTTCCTGCAGCCTGCTCACTCACCATGAGCCATCGGGCCTTGCTCTGGGAGCTCGGCCACCGGCTCCCTAGCCGGGTTCAGAGGACTCTGCTGTTGTAGGGTCTCTCCGTCCAAACCTGGGGTTGTTGGAGACCAGTGCGAGGCTGGGGGCAATTCTCCAGGGATGGGCAGAAGTGGCTTTACCAGGTCAGGAAAATGCGGATTGATGCCTGGATGCTGACAGTTCCCATCAGCGGTACTGCATTCCTCTCTCTGCAGGAGAGAGCAGAGAACCAACCAATGATGTGAGCCTCAGACCCCATCTTTCTTTACTTCCCATGCCTAACTGCCCCAGCCCAGCTTAGGCTGCCCGGGCCACCTCTGATCCTCCCCACACTCCCTGCTGCCGGCCTTTGCACTTGATGTTCTCGCTTCCTGGAGCACTTTCCCCAGATATCCTGACATTTTCATTTCTTCAGCTCTCTACTCAAGTACTGGCTCTGTCCACTGTCTGAGATAATGTACCCTTGTCCTCTGCCACTGTCACTCACTGCCACCCTATGTACCAGTTATCACCACTTGATGCATACTTATTTAACTTTATTTACTCTTGCTCCAGTGGCATGTAACTCCAGGGGGTTGAATGCTACTTTGTTTTACTCACTGTTAAATCCACATGCCTAGAACAGTGCCCAGCATACAGTATGCTCGAAAATCATTCGTTGAATGAATGAATGTTGAAGATGGCACGTTTTTTTCCTGCCTACACCCACATTGTTCACTCCCCCTTTTGCCCTCCTTACTGTCTTCTCAGCCTTCCTCATTACCTCTGGATGACTCTTGAGCAGGGATCCTGCAATAAAAATAAAATGGATGTAGGGCCTCTGGCAGACCTCAGAGCCCTAGGCTTTCACCTTCCACACCCCACCACTATATGCTGTTGCTCACCCTGATGTCCCAGAAGGAATAGACTATCACTACCCTTGTCTCCAGCCTCAGAATGGGGGTCTGAATAAAGATGATTTCTATGTTGGGGGCAGGCATTGGGAGTCTTGAGGATGTAGAAGGGCTGATAGGAAAGCTGTACTGGGGAAGCTGAAGATACCCTCCAACCCCCTCCCCCATCCAGGTGGGGACTGATGATTGGCCTGCACCCCTGTCTTCATCCAGCCCCTTCCTACCCAGCTTTCTGCAGAGAGAGGGGTGGCTCTTCCAGGTGCAGGCGAGGGTGATGGTGAGGAGCACTAAAAAGGTCAGTGGCAACATGACGGCCAGCACCAGCGTAGTTCCTGCCAGGACAGCAGACAGGAGGAGGCATGAGGCAAGAGGGACAGAGGAAAGGAAGTTAATGAATAGCTAGCTTTCCAATTCTCTGGGCATCCCAGAACCAAAAAAAAGGGGGGGTAGTGTGCAGCTTTTCCCTTTTAGTCCTATTGAAGCTACAAAAAGCAGAATTAGAGACACTTGCCTGGGTTGCAGAGAAAGGGAACTCAGTTGGACTTGGGGGGACCTGCTGATAGCCAGAAGGAACAGTTGTGAATGTAGATGTTGGGGCAGTGGTGCAGGTCCAAGCTGCGTGAGAACAAGAACTTGGGCAGTTGGTTTTCAAGGGCTGGAGAGGCAGTTCAGGGAGGGAGGGGCTTGGGGCCGTAAGCAGACTCGGGCCACAGGGTAGAGCCACATTTCTGTGGACTTGAGCATCTTACAGAGAGGCCACTGTAGGAAGTGAGAGTGCCCCTCTGTACCTGTGTGGTGTCACAGAGGAGGGAGTATGAGGAAGCCTCGCTTCTGAAATCTGCCTGTGGTTGTCTGGGATGCTAGGGGTTACAAGGTCTCTACCCCCTTGCAGGTTACAGGAGGGAATGGGAACAGGAGGCTGGGAGGTCAGCTCCTCAGGACCTGATGTAGGGCAGGGGGTAGTTTGTCTTTCTATGGGCCTCAGGCTGCCATCCATGGCACAGGCTCTGTGGTGCCCATCAACCACATCTGAGGAAGATCAGGAAGACGGGCATTTGCATCCTGGGAGTTGGCCCTCTTCAGTCCCCCTAAGTCTGTGCCTGAGGGGACTATAGAATAGGGAGGCATGGGATGAAATGGGACCTAGGTCCTGGACACCAGGGTTTCTGACCAACTGTGTGACTTTTTAAGTCATTTCACCCCTTTGAGCATCAATTTTTTCATAGATAAAATGAGGGGGTTAGACTCTCAAAATGCCAATCATATTGGATACATAGTTTAAAATTAATAAAAGGTTGACCAGGTGGTGGCGCAGTGGATAGAGAGTCAGACTGGGACACAGAGGACCCAGGTTCAAAATCCTGAGGTCGCCAGCTTGAGTGCGGGCTCATGTGGTTCGAGCAAGGTTCGCCAGCTTGAGCCCAAGTTTGCTGGCTTGAGCAAGGGGTCACTCGGTCTGCTGTAGCTCCCCAGTCAAGGCACATATAAGAAAACAATCAGTGAACAACTAAGGTGCCACAACAAAGAACTAATGCTTCTTGTCTCTCTCCCTTCCTGTTTATCTGTTCCTCTCTCTATGTCACACACACACACACACACACACACACACACACAAATTTAAAAAAAGGACATGGGAAAATATTTATGATATATTTGAATGAAAAAATATATTCAAATGACTCCAATTTTAGAAAATAATAAATGCAGGGACACACATAGAAAAATGTTTTGGAGGGCCTGACCTGTGGTGGCGCAGTGGATAAAGCGTCGACCTGGGAACACTGAGGTCGCCAGTTCAAAACCCTGCACTGGTCTGGTCAAGGCACATATGGGAGTTGAGCTTCCAGCTCCTCCCCGCTTTCTCTCTTCTCTCTCTCTCTCTCTCTCTCTCTCTCTCTCTCTCTCTCTGTGTCTCCTCTCTAAAATGAATAAAATAAAAATAAAAAATGAAAAAGAAAAAAAAAAAAAATTAAAAAAAAAAAAAAAAAAAAAAAAGAAAAATGTTTTGGAGGATATATTGAGAATGTTAAAGAGTAGATATTCTAGGTGATGGTTTTCTGAGTGATGTTTAATTTTATGTATCAGACTTTTCTCACTTTTTTTTTAAAGGTTTCATTTCTTGATTTTATAGAGAGAGGAGAGAGAAGGTGTGGAGGGATAAGTATCAACTGATAGGCGCTTCACTTTAACTTTAGTTGTTCACTGATTGCTTGTTGTATGTGCCTTGACTGGATAAGCCCAGGGGTCAAACCGACAACCTCAGAATTCCCGGGCAATGCTATATCCATTGCTCCATCACAGGTCTAGCTGAATTTTGTCATTTTCTATAGTGTGCATACATTAAAAAGTAAAAATACCTGAGTACAGGTCTTCAAAACATCAGTTACCACATGAGTTATTGTGGGCAAGTCACATAACCTGTGAGCCTCATCTTCCTTATCATTTAGAGAGGATGAGGATAGAACTTCATGAGGTCAATAAGAGGATCAAATGAGTCAGTGAATGCCAAGTGTTCATAGAATGCCTGACACACTTGCTCTGAGTAAGTGGAAGGTGAGATTATAAATATTTGCTAATTTAAAAAAGTTAATAAAATAAACTCTCCCCCAGTTAATAATGATTACAATCATTAGAAACATCCTTGCCTGACCAGGCGGTTGCGCAGTGGATAGAGCGTCAGACTGGGATGCGGAAGACCCAGGTTCGAGACCTCGAGGTCGCCAGCTTGAGCGCGGGCCCATCTGGCTTGAGCAAAAAAGCTCGCCAGCTTACACCCAAGGTCGCTGGCTCCAGCAAGGGGTTGCTCGGTCTGCTGAAGGCCCACTGTCAAGGCACATGTGAGAAAGCAATCAATGAACAACTATGGTGTCGCAACAGCAACGAAAAACTGATGACTGATGCTTCTCATCTCTCTCCATTCCTGTCTATCTGTCCCTATCTATCCCTCTCTCTGACTCTCTCTCTGTCCCTGTAAAAAAAAAAAAAGAAAAGAAACATCCTGTAATTGTTTATTGGGGTAGGAAACTAAAAACTCCACAGGGGGAAAAATGTCAAATGTGGAATTATCCCTCTAACAATAAAAGTGTGTAATCTAAGCCCTGGCAGGGAAGTTCAGTTGGTTGGAGTGTTGTCCCGATGTTCCAAGGTAGTGGGTTCGATCCCTGGTCAGGACACATGCAGGAGTCAACCAATGAATGCATAAATAAGTGAAACAAAAAGTCGATGTTTCTTTCCCTTTCTCTCTAAAACCAATTTTTTAAAAAGTGTGTAACTAGCCTGACCTGTGGTGGCGCAGTGGATAAAGCATCAACCTGGAATGCTGAGGTCGCCGGTTCAAAACCCTGCACTTGTCTGGTCAAGGCACATATGGGAGTTGATGCTTCCAGCACCTCCCCCCTTTCTCTCTCTCTCTCTCTCTCTCTTTCTCTCTCTCTTTCTCCTCTCTAAAATGAATAAAAAAAAAATTTTTTAAAAAAAAGTGTGTAACTAATCAAGAGGTATTTAGTCTAATAAATAAATTATATGATGGCGGCATGTATGAAATGATGACAGTGATGTCAGTTACGGGTAGATATATCTCAGGGTGGGAGTGTTCCTTGGCATAATACTATATGTAGAAAGAACAGGTAACTTTAAAAGTGTGTATGTGTGTGAGCATGTGTGTAAGTATGCTGGCTTTGGGACACTCCAATTTCTCTGTAAGGAACTTTTCTTCTTGCTCCCATTCTGAGAGGGAAGGATTTATTTTTTCCCTGATTTTTCAGATGGAAGTAATTAAGGCATTTCCCCAGATACCCACACCCTGTGCCCCTCAGCCTTGGCCCCTACCTGGCATTTCAGGGGTCTCCGGTGTATTTCTGCAGCTGGTATCAGACTGGGCAGTGCCTGGTGCTGCCTCTACCAGGCCCTGGTCCTCACACCTGTGGAGAAAAGAAAGACCCAACTCAGGAGGGCACCTGGCAAGAAATGGCAAGCAGCAAGGAGGACACTATGGATTTGAGGGCAAGGTTCAGGTTGTGAGCAGCTGGGGTTTCTGAGGGTGGGAGGCACATGGCCATACTCACCTGGTGTGAGGCTGGCAGCGGGCACTGGGGGAAGAGGTGTTCTGGAAGTGTCCTGCCTTACAGGGCACACAGCTGCTATGAGCCTCCCCAACTTCAGCTGGTGAGAGAGAGGCAAGGCCAGCCAGGATGAATGGACAAAAGGAGCTCTTGCCCAGCTGTGAGCTTCCTTTATGCCCACTGGATGACCTCTCCCTGCCCAGTGCACCTCTCTCTGTCATCTCTTCCTTGCTGAGTTTCCCCAGTGCTGAGGGGATACCCCCTCATCCCCTTGTACTGCCCTGCCCCTGTCCCAGCTCTATTTCTCTGCAGATAGATCCCTTCTGTGAGCCTTTCACAAGGAGGGAGAAGAGGCTTTTTATGCCAAAGAGAACTACCTGGAGGCTCACCATGCACACAGTACCATGCTCCCTGCCCCCCTCAACTTCACTGGCACCCAGCCTCCTCCCTATCCTCTGCCTTTAGTGACCTCTGACCTTTGAGCTCAGCTTCCATGCCTGGTGGGCAGTCAGCAAGTGGCTCGCAGTGCATACACTCAGGGTCCCAGCGGACGCAGAACATTCCTGGCTGACAGCGACACTGGGTTTTCTGTTTACTAGTGCAGGGCGCAGTCTCCTCAAAGCCCAAGACTGTGGGGAGACAAGAGAGCTCAGTGGAGGGGCTGCACTCCAGGGGGTCCCAGTCCTCCCCAGACACACCCAACTTACTCTGGTCACAGGGACGGCACAACTGGCAGAAATGAAGATGGTTCCAGTGCTCGTTGTAGGAACTTTCAGGGCACGTGGCGCAAAATGTGTTCTGGCTGCGGTTACATTCAGCTGAGATGTGAGTGCCTAGAGTGTGAGTGGGGCAGTTGGAGTGTCAGGGGACCAGAGTTCCACCCTTACTTCTGCTGCTTGCTGTGTGGCTCTGGGCCTATCACTCTCGGTGCCTGCATATGAGCAATGGCCAGTGTCTTCCACTCTGTCTCTGCCAGCTGGTTTTCCTGGAAGATGGTGTTTGCCTTCCTTTCCAAGGCAGCGAGGTGACTGGAGTCCCCTGTAACCCGCCTCCCTGTCCCAGGTTTCCTCTAGCCTTTGCCTCTCACCTGGGGGGCAGCGGGAGCAGCAGACCTGATGCTTGGGTTCGTAGTATTCCTTTTCCTGGTCCCGGCAGGTTTGGTTCTCCGGGTAGTATGGGGGCACCTTCAAAGGGAAATGAACATAGGGGAAGAATTATTCTGGCCTCAATTGTGGAGGGCAGAGAGACCAGAGAGGGCGCTGCCTAGACAGCTCTTCCTTATCCAAACCTGCCCCAACCCACCTGCACTGCCCCTCCCTCACCATTTGGGGCTGGGATGCTGCCAGGAGACCACAGAGGCCAAGTATGAGTGGCCCCCAGGCCAGGCCGCAGGGGTAGGTGGCCCACAGCAGGAGCATGGCGGCCGGTCGACCAGATGGGTGGAGGCCTGGGAGGAAGGTGGGAGGCCTGGAGTTCCTGGGCAGTGGTGGCAGCAGGCTCTGGAGCCTAGGGGCTGGGGCAGGACTCAGGCAGATGTGCCCCCCGGGGGGCCGGAGCGGCCGGGCTGGCCTGGCCTCCAGGGCTCTAGCGCCAGGCTCAGGAAGTGGGAGTGGAGCTAGCTGGCCGGGGCGGGGACAGGGAGCGCTGGGAGCTGAGGCTGGCTGTCGCAATCGGGAAGAGGAACAGGCTTGGCTGCCCTGATGCAGGGTGGGAGGGGGCAGCCGGGAAAGCACGTGAGGGCAACAGCCGGAACCGGGCCTCCTCCCTTCTTCAGAAGCCTGTCTGGGAGAGGAGGACGCAGGGACAGGCCCAGCTAGTGGGAAAGGGGCAGCAGAGCCAGCGGACAATCCTCAGATGGGCCTCAAGAAGCCAACTGGGGCAGAGCTGACAGAGATGGTGTTTGAGAAAGAGCCAAACACGGACAGTGCAGAGACTGAGGGACAGCCAGCCAGATGCAGCATCTGGGAACCAGAAGTCCTGGGTGACAGACTATCAGGGTTCCTGGGTTCCTGCCCAGTTCTGTGATTTTTTAAGATAAAATCACCTCACCCCCCATCCAACCAATCCACACATGGATGGCCACAGGTCACCTACAAGCACACCAGAGGGTGCAGCCCCTGCTCCCTGTCCTCAGGGAAGGGAGGACCAGTAGACTTAGTTCTCCATGAGTAGGGGCCGCTGCAGCTGTGCTGGGGTAAGTCAGCCACAGCCCTTGGTCCCAGCTTCCTCCCCCAGAAGCCTTTGAAGTCCTTTGAACTGAAGGAGCCGAAGGCAAACCCAGACCAGCCCCCTCATCTAAGGGATGAAAAGACTGAGTCTCCAGTAGAAGAGACTAGGGTTCTAGGGGGGCTTCGTCCAGTGCCTGACCCTTACCTTTTCCCTACAACCCATTAACAGGGCCCTTGGCAGGACTTATAGTTGCCTATCTCCTCCCCCCTTAGTTGTTCATTGATTGCTTTCTCACATGTGCCTTGACCACAGGCCTTCAGCAGACCGAGCAACCCCTTGCTGGAGCCAGCAACCTTGGGTCCAAGCTGACGAGCTTTTGCTCAAGGGTCTCGAACCCGGGTCTTCCACATCTCAGTCTGACACTCTATCCACTGTGCCACTGCCTGGTCAGGCTATTTTTAAATTTTTTTAAAAAATATCTTATATATTGACTTTAGAGTGAGGAGGGAGAGAGAGAGAGAAGGGGGGGATGGAGTGGGAAGCATCAAGTTGTAGTAGTTGCTTCTCCTATGTGCCTTAACCGGGCAAGCCCATGGTTTCGAACCAGTGACCTCAGCATTCCAAGTCAAGGCTTTATCTACTGTGCCACCACAAGCTGGACTGAATCTCTAAGTCTGGGTTCTCAGTGTTAGCACAGAGCCTGACACATATCACGTGTCCAGTAAATATTTACATATTTATGGAATAAAAGAATGATGTCTTGATCATGACATATAGCCAGTCCATGGCAGACCTAACTTAGAATTTAGGGCTACTGATTTCTGGGTCCCAGCTCATTCCAGCAAATACAATGCCTCTCTCTCTCTCTCTTTTTTTTAATGAGAGGAGGGGAGGCAGAAACAGACTACCAACGAGCCCTGACTGGGATCCACCCAGCAAGTTCACTAGGGTGCTCTGCTCATCTGGGGCCCTTGTTCCTTTGCAACTGGAACCATTCTAGCCCCTGAGATGGAGGTAATGAAGCCATCCTTAGCACCCGGGTCCAACTCGTTCTAATAGAGCCATGGCTGGAAAAGAGAGAGAGAGAGAGAGAAGCAATAGGGGGAGGGGTGAAGAAGCAGATGGGCACTTCTGTATGCCCTGACAAAGAATTGAACCCGGGATTTCCACATGCCAGGGCCAACACTCTACCACAGAGCCAACCGGTCAGGGCCAAACACACTGCCTCTCGAGATAGGTCACCTGGGCACTGTTCCCACTCCCCATGCTGGAGAGCGCAGTTCAGTGCTCACCCTTACCCTGGTTGGTCCAACTGGCTGGACAGGTTCCAGGAGATGGATCTGAGATGTCCTGGTACAGGAGTGTACCTGGGGACTACGGTGCACACAGGGTGAAGGGCCCTGCCTGAACTTTAGATATTTCACTCTTCTCTCCTGGTGCTAGCCTAAGACCTGCACTCTGCTGAATTTCTACAATAGTCCAAAGCTTCCTGGAGAGGGGAGAAATATCAGAACAGCCTGAACTGCTCAGGGTTGCAGCTCTATCCAGGTCAAGGGAATTGGGCACCGGGACTGAACTTATCATGAAGCTCTTAAGTGCATAAAGGTATGTGTATGTGTGGTGGCCTTAGGTATTTTTTTTTTTTTCATTTTACTTTCTATTGTGGAAATTTACACAAATATACACACAAAAAAGGAGAGAAAATAGCATTGTGAACTCCCAGCTTCAACTCAGGGCCAGTCTTATTTTTTCATACAATCTTCTACCACTCATCTAATCTCCCCTTAATTATTTTGAAGCAAATTACAGCCTGGCCTGTGGTATTGCGATGAATAAAGCATTGACCTAGAATGCTGAGGTTACTGGGTCAAAACCTTGGGCTTGCCTGATCAAGGCACATATGGGAGTTGATGCTTCCTGCTCCTTCTCCTTCTCTCTCTCTCTCCTCTCTTAAAATGAATTAAAAAAGAATTGAAGCAAATCCCAGACATATGTCATTTCATTTGAAAATATTTCAGAACTCCCAACAAACAAAAGTCCTGGACCAGATGGCTTCACAGACGAATTTTACCAAATATTGAAAGAAAAACTAACACCTATCCTTCTCAAGCTATTTCAAAAAATTCAAGAGGAGGAGAGATTTCCAAACTCTTTTTACAAGGCAAGCATAATCCTCATTCCAAAACCAGGTAAAGATACTACAAAGAAAAAAAACAATAAGTCAATATCCCTGATGAACCTAGATGCTAGAATTCTCAACAAAATATTAGCAAACTAAATCCAGCAATACATGAAAAAAATCATACACCATGATCAAGTGGGTTTTATTCTGGGGAGAGAAGGATGGTACAATATTCATAAATTCATCAATGTGATTCATCACATAAACAAAAGGAAGGAGAAAAATTATGTGATAATATCAATAGATGCAGCCTGACCAGGCGGTGGCGCAGTGGATAGAGTGTCAGATTGGGGTGCGGAGGACCCAGGTTCAAGACCCCAAGGTCGCCAGTTTGAGTGTGAAACCATATGGTTTGAGCAAAAGCTTGCCAGCTTGGACCTAAGGTCGCTGGCTTGAGCAAGAGGTTACTTGGTCTGCTGAAGGCCCACGGTCAAGACACATATGAAAAAGCAATTAATGAATAACTTAAGGTGTCACAACGAAAAAACTGATAATTGATGCTTCTCATCTCTCCTGTTTCTGTCTGTCTGTCCCTGTCTATCCCTCTTTCTGACTCTCTCTCTGTCCCTGTAAATATAAATATAAATATATATATAATCTCAATAGATGCAGAAAAAGCATTTGATAAAATCCAGCACCCATTTATAATCAAAACTCTCAGCAAAGTGGAAATACAGGGAACATACCTCAACATGATAAAGGCCAGGGGTCCCCAAACTACGGCCCGTGGGCCGCATGCGGCCCTCTGAGGCCATTTATCCGGCCCCCACCGCACTTCTGAAAGGGGCACCTCTTTCATTGGTGGTCAGTGAGAGGAGCACAGGATGCATCCGCACCCATAGTTCCCATTGAAATACTGGTCAGTTTGTTGATTTAAATTTACTTGTTCTTTATTTTAAATATTGTATTTGTTCCCGTTTTGTTTTTTTACTTTAAAATAAGATATGTGCAGTGTGTATAGGGATTTGTTCATAGTTTGTTTTATAGTCGGGCCCTCCAACTGTCTGAGGGACAGTGAACTGGCCCCTTGTGTAAAAAGTTTGGGGACCCCTGGTAAAGGCTACCTATGATAAACCCACAGCCAACATCATTCTCAATGGTTAAAAATTAAAAACAATTCCCTTAAGATCAGGAACAAGGCACTCTTATTCTACATAGTTCTGGAAGTTCTAGCCACAGCAATCAGACAACAAGAATAAATAAAAGGCATCCAAATTGGAAAAGAAATAAACTATCATTATTTTCTGGTGACATGATACTGTATATAGAAAACCCTAAAGTCTCAGTAAAAAAAACTACTAGACCTAATAAACAAATTCGGCAAGGTGGTGGGATATAAAATTAATATGCAGAAATCAGTGGCATTTTTATACACCGAAAATAAACTGTCTGAAAAAGAAATTAATGAAACAATCCCCTTCACTATTGCAATAACAAAAAATAAATAAATAAAGTACCTAGGAGTACATTTAACCAAGGAGGTAAAAGACTTGTACTCGGAGAATTATAAAACACTGATAAAAGAAATCAAGCAAGATACAAACAAGTGGAAGTATAAACCGTGTTCATGGATAGGAAGAATAAACACTATTAAAATGTCTATATTACCCAAAGCAATCTATGAATTCAATGCAATTCCTATTAAAATACTAATGGCATACCTCAAAGATATAGAACAAATATTCCAAAAATTTATATGGAACCAAAAAAGAACACGAACAACCTTAGCAATTTTATTTTTTTTACAGGGACAGAGAGAGGGATAGATAGTGACAGACAGACAGGAATGGAGAGAGGTGAGAAGCATCAATCATTAGTTTTTCATTGCCCTTGCGACACCATAGTTGTTCATTGATTGCTTTCTCACATGTGCCTTGACTGCGGACCTTCAGCAGACCGAGCAACTCCTTGCTGGAGCTAGCGACCTTGGGTCCAAGCTGGCGAGCTTTTGCTCAAGCCAGATGGGCCTGCGCTCAAGCTGGAGACCTAAGGGTCTTGAACCTGGGTCTTCTGCATCCAAGTCTGGCGCTCTATCCACTGCGCCACTACCTGGTCAGGCAACCTCAGCAATTTTGAAAAAGAAGAATAAAGTGGGAGGTATCATACTGCCTGATATCAAGTTATAGTACAAGGCCATTGTACTCAAAACAGCTTGGTACTGGCATGAGAACAGGCACACAAGTCAATGGAATAGAACAGAAAACCCAGAAATAAACCCACACCTTTATGGCCAATTGATATTTGACAAAGGAAGTAAGAGCTTACAATGGAGTAAAGACAGTCTCTTTAACAAATGGTGTTGGGAAAATTGGACAGGTATATGCAAAAAAATGTAACTAGACCACCAACTTACACCATACACAAAAATAAACTCAAAATGGATAAAAGACTTAAATGTAAGTCGTGAAACCATAAACATCTTGGAAGAAAACATAAGAAGTAAACTCTCCAACATCTCTCGTAACAATAACTTTGCTAACCTATCTCCACGGGCAAGTGAAATATAGGACCGGATGAACAAATGGGACTATATCAAACTAAAAAGCTTTTGCACAGCAAAAGACAATATGAACAAAATAAAAAGACAAACCACACAATGGGAGAACATATCCTCCAGTACATCTGATAAGGGGTTAATAACAAAAATTTATAAGTAACTTCTAAAACGCAGCACCAGGAAGGTAAACAATCCAATTAAAAAATGGGAAAAAGAACTGAACAGACACTTCTCCAAAGAAGACATACAGATGGCCAATAGGCATATGAAAAATGTTCAACATTACTAATTATTAGAGAAATGCAAATTAAAACCACGAGATACCACCACACGCCTGTCATAATGGCGTTCATTAACAAAACAGCACACAATAAGTGCTGATGAGGGTGTGGAGAAAAGAGAACCCTCCTGCACTGCTGGTGGGAATGCAGATTTGTGCAGCCACTGTGGAGAAATGTATGGGGTTTCCTCAAAAAATTAAAAATGGAACTACCTTTTGACCCAGCTATACCACTTTTAGGAATATATCCTAAAAACAACAAATCACTGATTTAAAAGACAATATGCACCCCCATGTTTATGGCAGCATTGTTTACAATAGTCAAGATCTGGAAACAGCCCTAGTGTTCTTCAGTGGATGAGTGGATTAAAAAACTGTGGTACGTATACACAATGGAATACTACGCAGCTGTGAAAAAGAAGAAAATCTTACCTTTTGCAACAGCATGGATGGACCTGGAGACTATTATGTTAAGTGAAATAATCCAGGCAGAGAAAGACAAATATCATATGATCTCACTTATATATGGAATCTAATGAACAAAGTGAACTGAGGAATGGAATAGAGGCAGAGGCGAGGTCACAGGGACCTGAGGAACAGCGTTCAGAGGGAAGGGGGATGAGGAAACGGGATCAGAGAAGGTAAAGGGATTCGTGAAATTATATATACATGACACAGAGATATAGATAGCAGGACAGCAAATCCTAGAGGGAAGGGGAGAGGGTGTTGAGGGGAGGGGGGCAAAAAGGGTATAAAGGGGGACACAGGTGGGGGGTGAGGGAGTTATATTTGGTGGGACACTTGAATGCATGTAAACACAATAAATTAAAATTAGTAAAACATTTAAAAAATATTTCAGGATCTTATTCTAGAAGACAGCAAGTCTTTTTCTTTTGCGGTATAACATATAATCCATGGAGTGCATAAATTATACTAATCTTACATATACAGATCAATGATTTCCACTTGTTTACATCCCGTGTGTTTTCCCAGAACATTTCTTGCTCCCCCAAATGTTTCTGCTTGTCCTTTCCAGGCAAAGCTGCCTGCTTCACAATAAGTACCATCTCAGATCCTTTTCAAGCCCAGCTGGCTGAACTATATATATCCTTCCTCTTGGGGCCAGTCTCATGCTCTCTCTTCAGCCTGCAATGACTCTCTGGGTCCTAATGAAAGGGCCCTAAGAAATGGACTTTAATCCTGGCCCCATCATTTCATCTCTCTGGGGCTCTTTTATTTGTTCCAGTCAATGCCTGGTTTCCTTGCATATCTGTTCCCCACCCTTCCCCTGTTCTGAGCTGAATCACTACTGGGAACTACATTTCCCAGACTCCTTTTTCCTCTGGCGGCTGGGTAGGTTCAGCTAATAGAAAGACAGATGGGTGGAGGACTGGTTGGATAGGAAGAGGCAAGAAGCCAGACTGTTTTTCCACTACTCCGCACCCCACCTTTGGCTTCATTACATCGCCTGTAGTTGGTTGTTTTTCTTCTCTCCTGCCATAATTCCATATTCTACCAGGCAGCCCCACTATTTAGTTCCTGGCAAATAGCTCTGGAGGCTTCTGGGTCTGTAATTTGACATTACGCTGCTGTCTTTCCTGCCCTTGAGAAGGTAGCTGCTTTCTGCTTTGCTGCTTTCTGGGTTGCCTCACTCTCTCTTCTTGGCTCCTCCATCAGCCACACACCGATTCTCTGAGTTAAATTTCTTGTGTTTGAAAGACTTAGAGTGTTGTCTATTTTCCAGCTGGACCATAATTGACAAATCTTACCGATAAATGTTTGTGATGCCTATCCAACTTTCTCTAAAAGGATGAAAGGAGACTCATAGGAGTGAGGAATTCATGAATTCCTAGTGAACAGGGCATTGTCTCTGCTTCTTTCCTTTCATGGTCTTTGCCAACTTCCTTAAAATGTTACTGCCTCCACTGGGCAACACCAGACCCAGACCAAGTGCCCCTTGGATCCTCAGAATGTGTGTGTGTGTGTGGGGAGGGGGGCTCTTCTCCCCAGCCTTCTTTAGAGGGCATTGCTAAGTGAAACTTCTTCCTACAGGCCCGTGAGGAATCCAGAAGGAGACTGTTGAGAATGAATTCTTCTAAATACTCTTTTTTCCCCTCTCCTCTTCCCCACACTGCTCTTAGGCAACTGGTGCCCTTGGAAGAGGTCTGGTAAACACTGAGAAATGTGAACTGATGAGGGTTGTCCTTCTCCAGGGTGTTTCCATTATCTGGGAACAATCCCTTAGTCTAGTCATCTCTATTGGGGTGACTTTGTCCCCCTTTTCCCAGAAGACATTTGGCAACATCTGGAGAGATTTTTAATTTTCACAATTCAGGAAGCTACTATTGGCATTAGTAGATAGAGGTCAGGGATGCTGCTAAATATTCCATAGTGCGCAGGACAGCCTCCACAGCAATGAATTGTCAAATGTCAGTAGTGAGAAGGTTGAAAATTCCTGCCTTCACCCAAAGGAATGAACTTCTAAGCATCCTGCCAGGTGGCTGGACTAGGAGTGGGGCATCATTTGAGATTAAGGAGAAATTCATACTCTTAAGTGCAGATAAAAGGACCACCGTTTTCCACACTAGGCTGACCACTGTGGAGAGGCTAATTATCTCTAGGTAGTAAAAATAAAGAATTGCATTCAAATGAGTGACTCATTTTTTATCTTAGGAAGGATGGAAGCTGAAATGGAAAAAGTGAATAAAATTTAGATAATAAACCACGAATTAATGGGTTGCCAGAGGAAAATAAGATGTTTGATATATTGGGGGTACTTTCTTATTCACATCACTTTCTGTCAAAGATGAACCTTGAGTTTTACATCAGATGCTAATATTGCGGTATTTTGCATAGTGGGTCAGCAAGTAGTGACAGCTACACAGTGGAGCCACCAGGATAAATAAGCCTGGTGCCTGTCTTCAGAAAATTCATAATGTGATCTATGCATATGGAGATACACAAATAAACACATGCACACACCCGGATCATAATAGTGTCCAGAAGTAAGTGCTGCAGCAGTGTTCCAGACAGGGCTGTATCTGGCAGTGTGGTGGAGAAAGTGATTATTTACTTCTACAGCAGTGGTTCTTAACCTGGGTTCTATCGAAACCCTAGGGGTTCGATGAGTCGGTCTCAGGGGTTCAGAGAAGCCTCTGCCGCGGAGGCCAGAATAAAGTAATACCGTCATTTGTTGTGAGTTAATGCACTTCGTTGGTTTTGTTCTTTGAGCAAGGTGATGTTCATGCACGGCTCATTTTGTGCACCAGTAAAAAAACATATACCTATGTCTTGAATTTGGAAAAAAAAATCATATTTTATGTATCACTAAAGAAGGGTTCGGTGAATGCGCATATAAAACTGGTGGGTTCGGTACCTCAAAAAAGGTCTTCTCTTCCCCAGAGAGCAAGAGGCAGGAAGACCTTTTGAATGCATACCCCCCATCCCACTGGAGAGAAAGTGATTACTTCTCTAGTCTCCTCTTCCCGAGAGAGCAAGAGGCACGAAGACCTTTTGAATGTATAACCCCCATCCCACTGCAGACCCACTTGGTTCACTGCTCTTCCTGTAGCCTGTGTGTATTTTATGGCCACAGCACAGTGTTGGGAGGGAGGAGGGCAGCCCTGCAAGGGAAGGAAGGGCTGGAGCTCTGAGAGAGGATGAGGGGGCTCCCAAGACAAAGTCTACAAGGTCCAAGATTACACACACACTCACCCCACCACCCAGAACAAAACTCTGCTGCTCTTGAAGTTAGGGGAACGGTGTTGAGCTTGGAAAGGGGAGACCCAGCTCTCAGTCTGGCCCCACTTGTCACTTCTGGGTGATTGTAGGCAAGTAGCTTTGCTTCTCTGGGCTTTTCATTTCTCCCATGTGTGAAGCAGGGGGCTAGATGCGAGTCCCTGGAAAGGGCCTTTGCAACCATCTTATCCACCCCTCCTGCCATTTTGTTTTTTAGAGAGGGAAAGTGCCATTTTCAAAGTCACATACAGCGTTTAAAGTAAAAAATGGAACTCATAGAATAAAAGGTAACATCTTATTTGTTTAAAAAAGATATATTGTGTTTTTTTTTAAATACACAGAATTCTATGCAAACACACAAAAAGTATAGATGGATACATAAATTACAATGGCTCCCCTTGGGCTGAGGGGTGGAAAGGAATGGGACAAAGAAAAGCTTTTATTGTTCTGTATACTTCTTTATTGTTGGAGAGTTGTATTGCCATAAAAAATGTATTTGGGTATTATTTCTGATAATATTTAAAATGGAGCTATGACAAAAGCGCAGGTTTCAGATTTCTGTTTTTCTCACAACAACAAGCTTGCTCTGACCAGCTCCAGATCAAGACTGCTACTGTCTCCAAGCACACGCTGCCACCCTGCACCCTGGCAGGCAGCTGCAGGGACACTGCACTCCCTGCTCAGCCTGGGCAGCCCCTTGCAATTCTTCTCCCAGAACCCTTGAGATGAAAACTATTTGCTTGTGCTACCTTAATCCAGCAGTGGGGTTTCAGACACCAGGTAGCAAATGGAAAAAGCAGGGAGGTGTCTCTCAGAACCTTTGATAGACAGGGCACTGCTATCTCATTATAGGGAGGACTGTCCCTAGTTTAAGAACTGGAGCAAGGGTGAATGGAGCTTCCAGGGGTCTAGGTTCTATGGGAAGGTGAGCACAGTGCAGAGAGCTTTTTACAGAGCCAGGGAGACAATCCTGGGGCGAGATTGCTGATGAATCCGTGGACTCTCTGTGTGAGTGTGTGAACCTTCCTAGCTTTCAAAACCACGCACAGTGGAGCCCCGATTCCCCCAGAGTCTGTGGCTGCTCTGTCTCAGGAAGTAAATGGCAAAAGCTCTAAACAAACAATCTCAAAGGAGAATTCTGATTCTGTTTCCACTTGGCTGCTGTTTCATTTTGTGTCCTAATAAAACCGGCTTATCTCTGTGGAGGGTCACTTTATTCATCCGGAAGATGAAGAAAAAGCCGGCCTTTCCCCTCCTGAGGGGTGTCCCCTACAGGCATCGAGAGTAGCAGAACTGGATGTGGAATCCTGGTTGACAATAGCTCTCACTTTAAGAGGCCACAAGAGACTGCCAAGACAGAAAGCAACCAGGTTGTTTCCTGATCCTGGAGTTCCCTGTTTCCCTCTTCTTTGCTAAAGTCCTTGTTGTTTCTCACAAGACCCAGCTGAGATGCCACCTTCTCTAGGAAGTCCTCCCGAGTCTCCCTGGGTTAGTGTCTCTCCTCCCTCCCCAGGTTCACTAAGCATTGGCCTCATCTCTGCCATTAAAACCCTTATCTTACTATATTACAGGCCTGTCATCTTCCACCCATCTATACCAGTACCTATGTTGGGCACATTGCAGGGATGCCCATGCCTGCTCTGCTGAGGAGGCAAGGAGAAGGGAGAAGCCAGTGAGCACAGGCTGGACTGCCTGCTGAGGGTCCATGAGTGGCTGACCTCTTGCTGTCACAAGGGGCCTGGGCTGTGTGGATTAATGTCTGGTGCCTGTCTGGACACTCTTTTCGGGGCCAATTCTCTGGCCCTTCTTTTTCTGTTTGCTCACTGCATGGTACTTCACCCTTTATGCTCTTGCTGAATTAAGTTTGGGGAAGAGACTTCGGAGGAAAAGCCCTTACCGATAGCTTTCCTTCCTTCCAGGGCTGGGGTAGACTGGCCATGCCTTTTCCTCCCAGATGTGCTGCCCACACCCCTCCCTGCCCCCTCAGTGCCTGCTGTCTCTGGGCTCCAGGTCTGTGCCTAAGTGCCCCTGCCTGTCCCCTGCCTGCCTCTCAGTGCCCACATTCCTGCAACCCCGTGACCACAACAGGGGACATTACACATTCCTGGCTTGGCAGCCAATGGTGTAAAAAGGAACAGAATGTCCCAGGGCCCCGCCTAGCCCCTAGCTTCACCTGGGCCCCTCCCTGGCCTGGACAAGGTAGGGGGTGATGGGTGAGGAGTCAGGAGGGAAGAGATGAATCGGGAGGGAGAGACAGAGGGCTTCGTGCTGAGAGCCAGGAGGTACTCCCACCAAAATCCTCTCCATGACATGGGGGGGGCGGGTGAGACTGACCTGTGGGTGCCTTGGAGGGACTCCTCAAGGAGGGGACCTGGCTCCTGAAAGCCCATTTGGGGATCCCTTTTCTTGCTCTCCTGCAGGGGTAGGGAGAGTCCCTTTGGGGCTGGCTTCTTCCTCTTTACCTTTCTCTTTCTGCTTCTCCTTCATCCGCCTCCCAATCCTCCATTCGGTCCTCCTCCATCTCTCTTCCTGTTTCTGCCTTTCCTGTTCTCCTGGTCCTCCCACCTTAGTCTCACTCGTCCTGGCCTGTCCTTCCTCCTTGTTTTGCTCTCCTGGCTCTGTGTTCAGGGTCATCTCCCTGGTCAAGGTATCTGAGCCTCACTCGCCATTCTGTTTCCCAGTCTCTTTGTGTGTCAGCTTCCCATCAACACCCCCCCCCCCCCCCAGGTCCTGACTCTTCTTCAGGCTGCCTGTGTCTTCTCCAGTCCCAGCTCTCAGATCACTTGTCCTCAGATCCCTCCTCCCTTTGGAGAACCCTCAGCTCAGACTCCTCCTCTGTCCCACCCCGTGCCCTGCTCACCTTTAATTGAGATGCTAATGAGGCTTCTGTTGCTTCCACCCTTGGCCGGCAGGCGGGTTCCCTGGCCGGCCTCTGCACCTGTCAGGTGAGGGGGAGGAGAGGCTCAGCTGCCAGATTCAACTGGAAAGGAACCAGTCCCAGTCCAGCCACAACTTGGGAGTGGGGAGCAGGCAGCACCCAGGACTCCTGGGACGGAGGGAGGCAGGACACAGCTCAGGACCAGGGCCTGAGACTAGAGGAGAGAGTCCAAACTGAGAGGGGAAAGGTGGGGAGGAGGAAGAAGAGAGGCAGAATCAGGGAGCTGGGCACACAGAGGGGCCAGGCAAGGAAGAAGAGTCGAGGAAGAGACCCAAGAGGAGGGAGGGAGGGAGAGAGAGAGAGAGGCTAAGACACAGAGATACCAAGAACGAGACTGACTACTAAGCATAGGCTGATGGCTGTGGAGACGAAAAGGGAGGTGCTGGGACTGAAACCAAACGGTGACCTTATCAGGGAAGCCGAGGAGAGGCCACTCCAGGGAAGCCCAGCTCCAGCTCTGGCCCTGACTCCAGCAGGTCAGCTGGCTCCTGGGCAAGAGGAGTGGGAGACAGCGGGCTCAGGGTGGGATGTGGGCTTGGCCTGGAGCAGCCTCTCTCTGGGGTCAAGCTGATGATGGGGGCGTGCACTTGGAACCCAGAACTCTGCCCTGACCCTGACCCTCCCCCTCCATAACCCACCCAAGGGCTCATGAAGGGAGACAAGTGTGAGGAGCCGGGGCCAGACCCCAAACCCGCGGCCCCCCAGCAGCCCACGGAGGACGAGGAGGCCCTGATCGAGTTTCACCGCTCCTATCGAGAGCTCTTCCAGTTCTTCTGCAACAACACCACCATCCATGGTGCCATCCGCCTGGTGTGCTCCCAGCACAACCGCATGAAGACGGCCTTCTGGGCCGTGCTCTGGCTCTGCACCTTCGGCATGATGTACTGGCAGTTCGCCCTGCTGTTCGAAGAGTACTTTAGTTATCCCGTCAGTCTCAACATCAACCTCAACTCTGACAAGCTTGTCTTCCCCGCTGTTACCGTCTGCACCCTCAATCCCTACAGGTCAGTCGGGCCCTCTGCCACTTCCTCGTTCCTGGAAGGGTGGCACAGAGGGTACAGAGGTGCCCACTAGGCAGGCAGACCCTCAGACCCGGGGGTAGAAGGCAATACTATCCCCAGGAAGACCTTCTTTGGGCAAGATTGGGAGTTCCCCACTTGGTGGGCTGGTGGTTTGGTCCAGGACAGTTATCCAGAGTGTGCTGGTTGGACCAAAAGTGCCCTTCTCCTCATATCCTCCTCCCACAGGTGGGAGGCAAGGCTGATGAGGTCAAGGTGATGGTAACTTCCAAAAGGGCAGGATGGAGGTCATGCCCAGCCTTTCGCTTGAGTGAGAGGAGAGCAAAGAACAGGGCCTTCTTCTCCAGCGAGAAGCCCATCTTGGGTGCTGAGGCGGTGGGAGCTTGCAGGGGCTAGGCCCTACTGTGACAGTGTTGGGCTAGAAGGGAAGTTTGTTTTGGAGAAAACAAGATGGGGGGGTGGCAAAATAATAATGAGCCTTGAGGCTGGGGGTGGAAAGTTACAGAGCCAGAAAAAGAATGGGGCAGGATAGCTGTTCCCCTGTTATCTCATTTGGCTGGTCCCCCAAAGACCTAGGTGAAAACAGGGAGATGGTTCCTGCTGAGCTGCACAGTCCACCTGCTCAGGAAGTGAGAAGAGGGGAGATAGAGAGACAGACTCCCACGTGCGCCCCAACAGAGATACACCTGGCAACACCGTTCTGGGCCAATGCTTGAATTAACCAAGCTATCCTCAGTGCCTGGGCCAATGCTTTAAACCAATTGAGCCACTGGCTGAGGGAAAGGAAGAGGGAGAGAAGGGGGAGAGGAAGGGGAAGCAGATGGTTGATTCTCATGTGTGCCCTGACTGGGGATTGAACCTAGAATGTCTACATGCCAGGCCAATGCTCTATCCACTGAGCCAACCGGCCAGGATGGGCCAGGAGTATGACTTTTAAATGCTTGGGAGTGTCCTGAAGTTTTGAGTTTCATCAGTGATCTTTCCATTTTTTGGTCTGGAAGCCAGAGGGGAAGAAAGGAGGGTAGGGCTGTATGTACCTTGTATTTGTGGTCACTCAGTCATGCAACACCATGGGAATCCCTGCTGCAAGCCAGACATAGTGCTAGGCACCTGGCAATTAATAATTCCTACAATCTTCACTGGAGATCAGGTAATTTGCCTGGTTCTGGGAAAGAAAAAATAAGATGGAAGGGCTAGGCAGATAAACAAATGTCTGCAGTGTGCTGTACTAATTATAACAAAAATTGTGTGAGGTATGGTCTCTGCCTTCCAGGGGTATAAGATTTATGAGAACATGTGTTCGAGTGTGTGTGTGCATGAGCAAACACATTGGGTATGTGTAGAAGACTGGTCATATATTGGGAGTGAAGGTCCCTAAAATATACTCTGTTGTGTCCAAAGGTGTGTCTTGAGCTAATAAGGGCTGGGACATCCTATCCTGCAGAGAAAACATTGCTGGGCATTTCATCCGTAGTGTCCTTGGGAAGGGCATTTACTGAGAAACTGCTTTAGGTGCCAGACACTGCTAACTACTCTACAGGCCTCTCCTTTAATTCTTCCAACAATCCTTCAGGGCATGTACTATTAATATCCCATTTTACACTGGGGGAAACTGAGGCAAAAAAGAGACAAGTCACAAAGTCAAAGAAATAGTGACTGAGCTGTGACATAGAATAAATAAAGCTTCTTATTTGATGTTTACATCTCATTTCCCTGTTCTAATTGTTCCTTTCAGTGACCTTTCTCTTCCCTGGGTGACCACTGTCTTTGCTCCTCTTCTTCCTGACCCCCCGCCCCATAACTCTTATGCCCTAATCTTGCCCTTGTTTCCCCACCCTTCATCCCCTCTGGCTTTGGTGGAGAAGAGGGACACTGGGCTGCCCTGAGCCAGCAGGGAGGGAAGGGCTAGCAGGCAGGAGGGACTACAGGCAGAGTAGCAGTTGCTCAAAAAATATTATGATCGAAAGATGTGGGTGAGAAATGGAGAGGGCAGGGGCGAATCTGCTGAGACCTGCATATTTGCTCAGGTTCCGGTGGGTGCATTCTGGACAGTCCAGGAGAATCCCCAGATGGAGGAAACCAGAGCCCCTGCCTCCAGGTGCCTGAAGGCTGGGAGCAGGCTTCCACACAGAAAGACTCCCCCATGCCTAAGAGGCTGCAGAGGGACCTAGTGGAGAGAGCACCCAGAGGGAGTCAGGGAAAGCTCCTTAGGGCAGGGGGCTGGTTATGGAACACCTATTATGTGCTTGACCCAGCACTGGGTGCTTTATAAGCACTATCTCATTTAATCCTGACAAGTCCATGGAGGCGGGCATTACTATTATTTTTGCTTTGCAGATGAAGAAATAGAGGTGAAATAATTAAGCAAGGTCACCCAGCAAGTAAAACAACAACAGCAACAACAAGGATATCTAAAACTTGCATAGTACTTAATACGTGCCAAATTAAATTCGACATTAAATTATTTAATCCTCACCACAGACCTCTGAAGTAGGTACCAGTGTTACTCCCTTTTTATAGATAAGGAAACTGAGGCCAGAGAGATTAGGTCACTGCTCAAGTTTACACAGGTAGCAGGTGATGAATCTGAGATTCAAAAACAACCCCCCTATCCCTAGAAGCCAGTGCCTCCCAGGTTAGCAGCTGAACAAACCAAGTGTGTTTGGTTTCAAAGCTCTTTCTTCCATTGCACTTTAAGGAGGGGCCAGGCAGGTACCCAGTGCTGGGGGGCTGAGGAGAGTCCTGGAGGAAGAACAGCAGTAAAAGGAGGGGGTAGTTGTCAGGAGTACAGGAGGGAGGGGTCGAGGGCTGTTGGCTCCTGTGCAAGGAGAGAGGCAGGGGTGGATGGATCAGTTAATGCAGCCTGGTAGGTGTGACCCAAGTGCTAGTGGCGGGTGCAGGAGGCAGAGGGAAGATGAATGACTCTTACAAGGGAAGCAGGGACAAGGTAAAACTCAGTTGTCAAGATCACTGGAATGAGGCAAAGTCAGACTAGGGACGGCCACTTACTAGCATCTGGGCAGGGCCAGCAGAGGGGGAGGAGGAGGAGGTGCGGGGTGCTGGCTTGCTTTGTAACTTCCAGGAAAGGGGGCAGGGGGTAAAGACCTTGCACATTAAGCAAGAAGTTCCAAAAATCCAATGTGAAGGGTCAGCCACTGTGGTCCCTTATTTTCTGGCCAACAGAGGGCTTTGTTCACTCAAGAGAGAGGGCCAGTCATATTCACATCTATGGAAAACAGAACCCAAGAGCATAATTTTTCATTGAATTCTGGGATGGATTTAGGCTTAACCCATGGAAGTACTTGAGGTTCTTAACAATGAAGGAGGTCATGAAATCTTCCTTCCCAGAGATGGCAGATCAGGAGACAGGCATGGCAGCAGGAAGGGTGAGGAGAGGGGCAGCTCCCCAAAGGGAGAAGCTGCAGGGAGCAAGGGAGGATCTGAGCTCGGCCTTCCTATCCCTAACCCTGGCTGGTGACCCTGCACTAACAGAAAACCATGATATGCACTGGCAAGCCCAGCAGGGACAGAAAACCCAGACCCTTTGAGCTGACTCCTCCCACTGTCCCCACATTGATGGAACCTCACTACCTCCGGGCAAGCTGCTGTTAGAAAGTTCTTTCATAGCTAAAGGTGCAGTTGACCTCATGATAATGTCTACCCTCTGGTCCTGGTTTTGTCTCTTTTCAGCAGCCCTAAAGATGTCTCCTCCTTCTTTACCCAATGGTCATCATTCAGGTTTAGGTGCACCTGGGAGAGCAGTAACTGTTACAGCTTGCAACGTCTACTATTGTATACTTGTCCTCATAACAAGCTTGTTGAATAAGGAGGGAAACATCACCCCAGAGTCAGATGAGAAAATGGAAGCTCCCAGCTCCTTAAAGGCTTTGCAAAGATTATCCAGCTGTTAAGTGGAGGGGTCAGATTAGAATCCAGTTTTAGGGTCCACTTTTGTTAAGACCAGAGTCACATGGTAGATGAGCCACAGGCTGTGCTCCTATGTCTCCTTAGCTTTTTCTTCTCCAATCATAGTAATAATAACAATATTGATAATAAAAACAACAGCAGCAGCTGTGCAGAACCTACTCTGCCAGGTGTTTTTCGCCAGGTGTTTTTCATATACTAACTCATTTCATCCTCACGGCAGCCCAATGCAGTGGGTACTATGAATACTCCCATTTTATAGACAGTGAAACAGAGGCACAGAGAATAAGTCACTTATCCATGGCTGACCATCTAACAAGTGGCAAGACCTGAAATGCTTATCAGAACTAAGTTCCTGTGTCTTTTCCCTGGATGAAATGGTTTCTAGAGTTCTAGCACCCTGGCTTTCCATCCTCTGAATAATCATTTGTTTG
Organism: Rhynchonycteris naso; assembly: GCA_037038555.1. Lineage (NCBI taxonomy): Eukaryota > Metazoa > Chordata > Mammalia > Chiroptera > Emballonuridae > Rhynchonycteris > Rhynchonycteris naso. Next base: position 81,637,730 of record CM073000.1, read on the forward strand.
TAAACATCTGTTGCTCTTAAAATATCACCACGAGGGCTGACTGTCCCCAGAGAGTGTCACAGATGAGGGGATGCTGGCAGGGTAGCTGCCTGGGGATTCAGTGTGGTGCAGGCTGAGTTCATACAGGGGCCATTGTAGAGGGAGCACATCTCCCATCTTAAGATGTGGAGGAGTACGGAGCTGGGGAAAGGATCAAGGAAGGGAAGTCAAGACTTCTAGGTGATCCCTGAAGGAAGGAGGGAGTGGGCTAGGTTCAAAGATGCTCACTGGCAGGGGAGGAAGCTGGTGAGTTTCCTGGGCCCAGCTCTGTGGAGTGCTCCCAGAGTGCTCGCTGAAAATGCTTAACTAGGGGCCTCCTGGTGGGTGGGTGCGTGGGATGAGGGTTTGGGCTCATCCCAAGACTGCCTGGGGAACATGAGCTCTTCTGTGAGAGGAGGCCATCTAGGGGAAAGAGGGAGGAGGAGACATAGATAGGAAGGGAACAGGGTATCAGCCCAGTTCCCTGCCTTGCCAGTCTGTCCAGAGTAGAGAAGAGGGGCTGGAGGGGAGAGGGCCAGCTGGGGGAAAGATTTTGCTATGCAGTCTCAAGTGTTTCCAAGCCCAGGAGGCAAAGTAATGGAAAAAGCTGGGGCTATAGAGTCAAAAGAGCCTGTACCTGTTTCTTGTCCTTCCTAGCTGAGTGGCCTAGTTGATGGGTCTCAGTTTCCTCAACTGTAAAATGGAGACAGTAATGCCTGCTTAATTGAATTGTGCAAAGGCTTGCCGCCGCCCGCCCCCCCATCCAATGTAGGGTTGCCTCCCAGAGCAAATGAGAGTGAAGGTAGTGACCATGACCTGGGTAGGAGGTCAAGGTTAGAAGGGCTGGACAGTCTTGCTGAAGCTCCCTTGCTGGCATTTTACCCCTCTTACCCCTGGGCTCATCTTGCTTCTACTTGCAAGACACAACCTGATGTACTTAGTTAGGGGGTTTTAGTCAGTGGGCAGTTTTTTGGCTCTAGCTGTCAACTGAAAGGGAGTGAGAAGTTTCTTTATTGAAAGGGTGATATGGAAACACTTCTTTCTGCCTCAAGCCAAAAAAGGGGAGATAAGTAGATGTTTGGGAGCCATAGCATTCCATAGGGAGCCTGGCTTCTTCTGGGGGTCTTGTCACAGGTAAGAGTTGATGGGATGGTCACCAAAGGCTCTCTGGAAAAGGCAGGAGGGAGCTGAATATGAGGAAGGCCACTGAAGGGAGAGCCCAGCATAGGGACAGCATGGGGTCACAATGAAGAAGAAAGCTGTGGCTAGAGAAGTGATAGACAGCTTGGAGTTAGTGTCAGGAACGAGGGAGTGCAGGAGGAAGCAGAGGGGCACAGAGGGACTTGAGATGGCTTGGGATGGAGGCTGTAGAAAGGAAGGCCCAGCCAGAGATGTGGTGGCTCATGTTGTAGAAATAACTCCAGCCAAATTGGGGCACCTGGATTCTTACAGTGTGACTACAAGAAAGACACTTGGGCTTCAGGGTCCTGTGTGTGTCTTTCTGATATTTGATGGCCTTGCCAACTTCCTAAAATAGCCATATTGAGCAGGGACACAGTGTAGGATAGTGTGATGGTTAGAGTGCTTTCTGACCCACTTCCTGGTCTTGAACAAGTCACCTGCCTCGGGTTTTTCACCTATAAAAGGGAATGAGGCCAGGTGGTTCAATGGATAGAACATTGTCCTGGTGTGCCGAGGTTGCAAGTTTGATCCCTGGTCAGGACACCTATGAGAAGCAACCAATGAATGCACAACTAAATGGTACAACTAAGTGGAACAACGAGTTGATGCTTCTCTTTCTCTCCCTTTGCCCTATCTCTCTCCCCGCGTCCTCTCTCTCTTTCTCTCAAATCAATGGAAAAATTAAAAAATAAAAGGGAACGACAATAGTATTAGCCAACAGTGGTTAATAGTATGCTGAATTGTACTGAAGATTAAATTAAATAATGTATATTTTAATACCACAGTGCCTGGCTATATTAAGTGCTTAATAAATACTAGCTATAATAGCCATTCTTTTAATTACCAATAACAAACAAATCTCTCAGAATATGGAACACACATCTTTGACCTGAGCCACATCTTTTCCTATGAGGGGATGAGTGGCAACTGGAGCTTATGCCTGAGACCCAGCCAGCTAAACTTTTATTAAGGAGCGAGAAATGAAGCCAAGGGGAGGAGGACTGTGAGGATATGGGCTGATGGTGGTTAGTGTACTGGCACATTAGGGCCCCCTGGGACTCTTGTAAAAACAACCCTGTTTGGGTCCCACCCCTTCCCAATGAAACTGAATCTCTGGCAAGTGTTGGTATTTAACTTTTCCTTTGAGGTATAATTTACATACAATAAAATGCACAAATCTTAAGTGCTCATTGTGGTTTGACAATCAAGACAGTGAACATTTTCATTACCTGCTGTCCCTTTGCAGTCAATTCTTCTCCCTTTCCACGTTCATTTTCTGACTTTTATCTCCCTCAATAGTTTGATCTGTTTTTAGACTTCATATAAATGGAATAACAATTTGAACTTTCTTGTTTGTCTGTCAGGCTGCTTTTGCTCAACCTAATGTGTCTGAAATTCTTTCATGTTTTTAGCCAATATCAGTACTGCTCCTGTTTTTCATTTATTGATTTGTTTGTTTCTTTATGTTTTGCTAGGTGATATTGATGGATATTAGGGTTGTTTAAAGCATTTTGGCTATTATGAATAAAAATGCTATGAACATTGATGTACAAGTCTTTATGTTTTCATTGTTTGGGGGCAAATAGCTAGGAGTAGAATTGGGTAAACTATCCAAAAGTGAAATTGCTGGGTCATAAGGTAGATAGATGTCTAACTTTATAACGAGAGCTTTGTCTCTTTTTTTTTTATTTTATTCATTTTAGAGAGGAGACACAGAGTGAGAGAGAGAAAGAGAGAATGGGGGGAGGAGCTAGAAGCATCAACTCCCATATGTGCCTTGACCAGACCAGTGCAGGGTTTTGAACTGGCGACCTCAGTGTTCCCAGGTCGACGCTTTATCCACTGCACCACCACAGGTCAGGCAGATGTCTAACTTTATAAGTTACTAGCAAACGGTCTTCCAATTCAGCTTTACCATTTTAGACTCCCACAAGCAGTAATTCCAATTGCTCCACATTCTCAACAACATTTGATGTTGTCAATCTTTTAGTTTTATTCTTTCTAATAAATGTTAAATGGTTCCTTGTTATGGTTTTAATTTGTATTTCCCTGAGGACTAATTATGTTGAGTAACCTTTTCATGTGGTCAGTGACTGTTTATATATTTTTGGGGGTTATTTTAAACACAATTTATTTTTTCATTTGTAAAAGGTCTTTATACTTCAGGAGTTCTTCCTTAAATATTTATTCCAAAATAATTTTACCTACCCCAAGATCATGAAGATACTGCCTAGGTTTTCCTCTAGAGTCTTTTTTTCTTAATGTTTGTTTTTTGTTTTTTTACAGGGACAGAGAGAGAGTCAGCGAGAGGGATAGATAGGGACAGACAGAGAGAAACAGAGAGAGGTGAGAAGCATCAATCATTAGTTTTTCGTTGCCTTTGCGACACCTTAGTTGTTTATTAATTGCTTTCTCATATGTGCCTTGACTGTGGGCCTTCAGCAGACCAAGCCACCCCTTGCTGGAGCCAGCGACCTTGGGTCCAGCTCAAGCCAGATGGGCCTGTGCTGGCAAGCTCGGGGTCTTGAACCTGGGTCTTCGGCATCCCAGTCCGACGCTCTATCCACTGCGCCATTGCCTGGTCAGGCCTTAATGTTTGTTTTATTGATTTTAGAGAGAGAGGAAAGGAGAGAGAGAGAGACGGGAACATCTGTCTGTTCCTATATGTGCCCTGACTAGGGATTTAACCCACAACCTCTGTACTTCTGAAGCACGATGCTCTAACCAACCAAGCCATCCGGCCAGGGCTAGAGTCTTTATGGTTCTGAATTTTATGTTTAGGTCTATGATCCATCTTGACTTAATTTTTGTGTATGAACTGTGGTAGAGGTTGAGTTTCACTTTTTTTTCCCCCAGTACAGTATACAAATTGTTCCACCACCACCTGTTTAAAAAAATTTTTTTCCCATTGAATTTAATTGGTGCACTGGAAAAAGTCATGTGTGTGTGTGTGTGTGTGTGTGTGTGTGTGTGTGAGAGAGAGAGAGAGAGAGAGAGAGAGAGAAAGAGAGAGTTTACTTCTGGACTTTATTCTGTTCCATTGATCTATTGTCCATTCTTACATAAATATTACACTGTTTTTGATTACTGTGGTTTTATAGTAAGTCTTAAAGTCAGAGTAAGTACTCTAATTTTGCTCTTCTTTTCTAAAATTGTTTTGGCTATTCTAAATTCTTTCCACTTTCATATAAATCTTAAGAGTCAGCCTGTCAGTTACTTTAAAAAATATCTGCTGAAGTTTTGATAAGGATTGTGTTGAATCTAAAGATCAATTTGGGAGACACCTTAACTCCATTGAGTTTCTGATTCATAAATAAATATAACTTCATTTATTTTGGTTTTTTATTTCACTCAGCAGGATTTTCAGTGTAGAGGCCTTGAACATCTTTCATTAGATCTATTTCTAGTATATAATGTTATTTATACTATTTAATATGGTGTTTTTATGATTTCGTTTCCCAATTTTTTGTTGCTAGTATGTAGAAATACAATTACTTTTTGTATATTGGCGTCGTATATTGCAACCTTGTTTATTAGTTCTGGGTGTGCGTGCATGTGCCTGCGTTTTGTTTTGGTAGGTCCTATCTTTAAGCCCCTGCTACGCTGGACTTTCATGATGGAGCTGGTAAAAGAACCAGTATTGAGAAGGAATGTGATGATTTATACTGGACAGTGTTTAATAGAGTTTGGCCCCACCCAACTCATTAAAATGGAATCCTGGTGGGGGGAAGTGGGTAGTGTGCAGCACTAGTATTTTTTGAAGTTTCAAGGTAGAAGCGCAGTTGAGAACCTCTGATTTAGAGGGTGCCGGGTGGCAGACAGACTCAAAGGCTATAGGGCCGATGACCTTGCGCGCCGTGGGTCCGTGAGAGTGAATGGGTCCAGGTCAAGGCCACCTCCTCTCCTGTCTTGGGAAAGGGAACAGAAGTTCCGGGTTCTCGTCTAGGCGAGGGCGAGTGGGAGGAGAGGCCTCACTGACAGGCGCCTCCTGCCTCTCCCTTTCAACAAACAGGCCGCAATAAATGCTGTCACCGCCGGGGCTCTGTCGCCTGCACTAACCCCCGCAGACACACCTGTCTAACCCCAGCACCCCTCCTGCCTCACCAGTTTCAGAGGGAAACTGAGGCCTACAGGGGCCGGGCATTCGCGCGAGGCCGCCCCTAGCCCGGCCCTCTCCCCATCGCCCCTTCCAGGTACACGCAAATTAAAGGGGAGCTGGAGGAGCTGGACCGCATCACAGAACAGACGCTCTTCGATCTGTACAAATACAACTCCTTCAACACCCTCGTGACTCGTCCCCGAGGCCGTCGCGAGCTCCGGGAGAGCCTGCCGCACCCCCTGCAGCGCCTGCGGGACCCGGGCTCGCCCCCAGCGGCCCGTAGAGTGCGCAGCGCGGCCTCCAGCTTGCGGGACAACAACCCCCAAGTGAACTGGAAGGACTGGAAGATCGGCTTCAAGCTGGTGAGGCCCCGCCCCCGCCCCCCCTCCCGGCGCAGCCCCGACCCTTCCGGTTCCTCCCACGCCCTGGACCCTGCTACTTTCCCCGACACCTCCTCCATTGCCTAGTGAAGATTAAGTAATTTTGAAAATAAAATGAAATAATGCGCCAGCTTGTAGGGTAGTCTCTCCTCTCTGGGGGCGTCTGTGGGAGCGTTTAAACAGCCGGAAGTCGAAGTTTGAAAATGCACCTTTCTAAATTGCAGTTCCCACTAGTGGGAGTCGTTTGGGAACCTCCAGTGTGATGGGGAACCGGAATTCTGCAGGCCTAAGACAGAGAATAAGGAGACTGTGAAAAGTGAGACATAGAAAAAAAAATTTTTTTCAATACTTTTTTTATTGATTTTACAGAGACAGGAGAGAAAGGGGGCATGGAATGGGAAGTATCAACTCATAGTTGCTTCATGTTAGTTGTTCATTGCTTGCTTATTGTATGTGCCTTGACCAGGGCAGCCCAGGGTTTCGAACCAGCAATCCTGGCATTCCAGTCCAAAGGTTTATCCACTGCGCCACCACAGGCCAGGCAGAAATTGTTTTAATTAAAAGAAAAAGAGATTAAGTGGAAATGGAGAAGAAGAAAGAGAAGCTTCCTTTAGTGAAAGTGGGCCATAGTACCAGGAGACCAGAGTTCTAGTCCTAGTGTTGTTGATGGGACAAACCTCTTGATCCCTCAGCCTTCCATCAATGAAATGGGGAGAATAAACCTTGCCCCACCCTCTAGCAGAGACTATATGTGACACTCCTGGTCTCTTTGGCCTCCCACTACCTTAATCTCATGCCCTCCTTGTCCACTCTGCTTGGGTCTTCTACTTCTCTCTGCCTTCTGTTCTTGTCAACGCTGGGCTCCCCACACTTGTCTATCAGTCCTTAAGACCACAGACCACCCATTCCTTGATCTTGGGCTCACCCTGCTGCCTGACCCCTGCTGTTGGCCCTCTAATGCTCTGGTCTCTGTTTCCAGTGCAACCAGAACAAATCGGACTGCTTCTACCAGACATACTCATCAGGGGTGGATGCAGTGAGGGAGTGGTACCGCTTCCACTACATCAACATTCTGTCACGGCTGCCTGACACCTTTACATCCCTGGAGGAGGACAAGCTGGGCAACTTCATCTTCAGCTGCCGCTTCAACCAGGCCTCCTGCAGCCAGGCGTGAGTCTGCCCTGCCTGGTTCTGTGCTCCCCACAGTGTCTCCTTTCCAGAGCCAGCCAGAGGCCTAGCACCCAGGAAATGCTTATTGACTAAATAAATGCCTGCACAGAGGAAAGGACACATTGACCTCAGGTTCAAACCTCTGCCCCACAGATCATTCTGCAGAACTTCTGGGTCTGAGTGTGGTAACCTCATCTAGCTGCCCTGGGAAGATTGGGGTTGAGGTCCAGCTTTGAGAAACCAAGGACTGGAAACATGGCCTCTTTCTCACTAGCATCAAACTCAAAAGCGCCTGGAAGGTTATCTGGTTCCATCTTCCACTTTCTCAGATGAGGCAGATAGTAACGTGATGGAAATAGCATGGATTGAGTGAAGGATTAAACCTGAGTATCTGCTCTGGCTCTGTTACTTCCTAACCAGGTGGCTCTGGACATTTCAAATCACTCTTCAGAGCCTGTTTCTTTGTAAAATGGGACAAAAATGCAATTTATTCAGTGTTCCTTCAACAAATACATATTTTGGACTGTCTAGGCCAAGGGTCCCCAAACTATTTACACAGGGGGCCAGTTCACTGTCCCTCAGATCATTGGAGGGCCGGACTATAAAAAAAACTATGAACAAATCCCTATGCACACTGCACATATCTTATTTTAAAGTAAAAAAACAAAATGGAAACAAATACAATATTTAAAATAAAGAACAAGTAAATTTAAATCAACAAACTGACCAGTATTTCAATGGGAACTATGGGTGAGGATGCATCCTGCGCTCCTCTCACTGACCACCAATGAAAGAGGTGCCCCTTCTGGAAGTGCAGCGGGGTGGATAAATGGCCTCAGCGGGCCGCGGGCTGTAGTTTGGGGACCCCTGTTCTAGGCTATGTGCCAGTCACTGGTCTAGGCATTTGGGATACATCCAAAGAGAAAATATGTATAATCTTTGTCTTTCTGGAACCTTTATTTCAATGATGAAGATGGTGATAATATTTATCTCCAAGTGCATGATATGACAAACTCAAGGACACTTTGTAAACTGCAGTGAATGGTGGGTCTTATTACTCTGTACTCAAGCAAGTGCAGTGACTTGCCCCAGGCCACCAGGCTAGCTCTAGCTTAAGAATTCTTCTCACTGGACATTCTTTTCATTACAATGTCCTTGCAAAAAGGTCATGGCAGCTGCCAGCTCTCTGAGGGCTGGGAGAGGCTAGGAGTAAGGGAGGTTTCCTTCTGTGGCCTCTGGCCCAACTTACCGACCATCCCCTTACCGATTCTGCTCCTTGGTTTTCAGGTGCCATCTTCTTGCCTCTGCTTGGCTGAGGAAGGGTGTGGAGGCAGCCTCTCTACTCTACAGGGAGCCCTTCCTTCCCATGTCACTGCTGAATGACAGTGGGACCAGATATCATCTGCTTTTGCCTCTGCCCCTCACCTGGCACTCACACTGCCCAGGAAATGATTTTTTTCCTGTCTCTAGTCTTTGTGTTTGAGGACAGGAGCTACTAGCTGGGAGGTGAAATAGTAGCAGCACCCAAGCCTGATTTGTCAGCTCACACCACTGCCAAATTTGTCACCTTCCCTCTGATCCTTTCATTCTGCCTGCCCTCCCACATCCCTATCAGTGGAAAGTCCATAGTTCATCTCAGTCTTGATGCTTAGGTCACTTCCTTAGCTCAGAGCCTCATTATTTCTCACCTGGCTTATTATTAGCCCTCCCCCCTATTTGTCTTTCTGCCTCTAAGTCCTTTCTTCATTCTGGAACCACAGGAAGCTTCACTGTTCTTACTTCAGTTCACTGTACTTATCTGCTCCAGTTAGTCCTGTTTAATATCCTTCAACATCTCTCATGGCCTTCAGAATCAAGTGGAAGCTCTTATCATGTCTTCCATATCACCCAGCTCTTCTCCCCAATGTCCAGCATCCTTTTCCCTGATCTCTGTAATCTTTCCTTTAATAACACATTTATTGAGATACAATTCACATACTATAAAACTCATCCTTTAAATATATACCATTGAGTGTTTTTTTGTATATTCACAGAATTGTGCAATTATTACTGCTAATTTTAAAACATTTTTCTCACCCCAAAAAGAAACCCTGTACCCATTAGCAGTCACTCCCTGTTTCCTCTACTCCTCCAAGTCCTGGGAAACACTAATCCACTTTCTGTCTCTGTAGATTTTCCTATTGTGGACATTTCATATAAATGTATCATGTAGTCCGTATTCTTTTATATCTTTCAGTTAGCATAATGTCTTCAAGGTTCATCCATGTTGTAGAAGTATCAGTACTTCATTCCTTTCTATGGCTGAATAGTCCATTGTATGGATATACCACACTTTGTTTATCTATTTCTTAGTTGATGGACTTTAGGTTTCCTTCCACTTTTTAGCTATTATACATAATGCGTCCTTGAATATTCTGTACAAGTGTTTGTATGATATGTTTTCATTTCTCTTGGGTATATACCTAGGAGTGGAATTGCTGGGTCATAAGACAACTCTATGTTTAACATTTTGAAGAATAGGCAGACTGTTTTCCAAGGGGTTGTGTTGTTTTCTCTCTCCACGAGCATTGTATGAGGATTCTTAATTCTTCACGTTCTCCATATGTTATTGTCTGTTGTTTTCACTTTAACCATCTTAATGAGTTCCAGTAATCTTTTTTTTTTTTTTTTTACAGGGACAGAGAGAAAGAGTCAGAGTCAGAGAGAGGGATAGATAGGATCAGACAGACAGGAACGGAGAGAGGTGAGAAGCATCCATCATTAGTTTTTTGTTGCTGTTGCGACACCTTAGTTGTTCATTGATTGTTTTCTCACATGTGCCTTGACCGTGGGCCTTCAGCAGACCGAGCAACCCCCTGCTGGAGCCAGGGGCCTTTGGTCCAAGCTGGCGAGCTTTTGCTCAAGCCAGATGGGCCCGCTCTCAAGCTGGCAAGCTCGGGGTCTCAAACCTGGGTCTTCCACATCCCAGTCCGACGCTCTATCCACTGCGCCACCGCCTGGTCAGGCATGAGTCCCAGTAATCTTAAGAATAAACTTATATAGCTCTTAGTGCTAAGCACTCTTCTAAGTGTAATTTAATCCTTACAGCACCCCTGTGAGGTAAGTAGCATTAGTCTCCCCATTTTACAGATAAGGAAATTGCAGTGCAGCAAGATAAAGTGACTTTGTTGGTCCCATAGCTAATACTTAGAGCTTAGTTAGAGCTTAGTTTCGGAATCTGTGTTTGTCACCATCATGTTTATACTGCTTCTCATATATTCTCATGATGTGCTTAGTGTGTATCTCTTTGTTTTTGCAAAATGTGTATGTAATACAGATGGTGTGTTATATACATTTCATCTCTTCTTCTTACTACTTTTTTGCTAAGCTGTCTCTTTAAGATCCCTCCATATTGGTCCACCTGCTCTGTTACCTGCTGCATGGAGCCCCTGGAGTGCATCCATCATGTGGACCTGTCCCCTCTCCCACTGAGCGGGGGGTGGGGGGGGGGCTCACAGGCCTTGCAGAACTGGCTTTTGCTCCCTCTCGCAGTTTCCTTGTCCATCCCTCCCTGACTCCAACCTTTGCTCTGGAAATGTTACCATTCTAGCACGTCCCAGAATATGCAACAGTAGTTCACACTGGTTCTGCCTTTGTTCTTCAAGGCTAATGAAATATTCCAGACCATCTAGTTCCAATCTCATTATTTTACAGCTGAGGAGAATAAGCTTAGAAAAAAATGACTTACTCAGAACCATGCAACAGAATGCTACTCATGTCTGCCCTAGGACCTTATCTTCCTCCTCTCAGGTCTGTGCTCACCACTGGTCTCAGTCTCTCCTTTAACCCTCTTCCCTTCCATTTCATTCATTTGTTTATTAATAGCTATTTACTAACTATCACCTATAAACCAAGAACTATGCAGTCAACCCAGAGATGGTACAGAGATGTATGGGATGTGGCTTCAGGCCCCAAGGAGATCACAATCCAACACAATCCAAATGGGGAACTAAGATACAGATATGTGAGAAGCTAGGGACGCTGCGAGTCTTTATAATGCAATACAGTGATACAAGAGAGGTCACAAGGCCAGTCCAGGTCAGGTGGCTGCTGGGAGGAACCTAGGGTGGAAGGTAGATGACCTGGGTTTGAGTCCTGGATTTGTCATCATTGTGCCCTAGCTTCCTCTTTTGTGATGTGGAGATGATGCCCTCGCAGGCTATTGGTTGGCCCATAGTAGATGATAAGGAAACAAAGGGCACTGGAAGTCCCTCTCTCCCTGATCCCTTACACCAGGGGTCCCCAAACCTTTTACACAGGGGCCAGTTCACTGTCCCTCAGACCGTTGGAGGGCCGGACTATAAAAAAAACTATGAACAAATCCCTATGCACACTGCACATATCTTATTTTAAAGTAAAAAAAACAAAATAGGAACAAATACAATATTTAAAATAAAGAACAAGTAAATTTAAATCAACAAACTGACCAGTATTTCAATGGGAACTATGGGTGAGGATGCATCCTGTGCTCCTCTCACTGACCACCAATGAAAGAGGTGCCCCTTCCAGAAGTGTGGCAGGGGCCTGATAAATGGCTTCAGGGGGCTGCATGTGGCCCGTGGGCCGTAGTTTGGGGACCCCTGCCTTACACTTTCTTTCTTCCATGAACCCCTACTCTCTCTCATTCCTGAATAGGAATTACTCTCACTTCCACCACCCAATATATGGAAACTGCTACACTTTCAATGGCGAGAACAACTCCAATCTCTGGATGTCTTCTATGCCTGGGGTCAACAATGGTGAGCAACTCCTTGTATTCTCAATCCCTACCTCTGCCTCAGCCCACCCACATTTACCCACCTTGAGCTCACATCCTAGAGATGCTGGCACCTCTGGGTCTCACCATAACATGCCTCTCTCAATCCTGGAAGAATATTCACTATTCTTTCTGCACAATGGGCATCACATTGTCCATTCCAGGTGTGATAGGAATCCTGTCCCAGTTTTTCCAACCTGCCCCCAGAATCCAGCTCAGGAGTTGCCACATCCATTTGTAGGTCTTCCTGCTTTGCTGTCCTTGGAGCACTAGGAGCTGGGCAGGGTGGGAGGGTGGATATGCATCTCCCAATGCTTTGCTAGGCACTTCCCCCAATGCTGCTCCCTCTACACACCACAGGTCTGTCCCTGACTCTGCGCACAGAGCAGAATGACTTCATCCCACTGCTGTCCACGGTGACCGGAGCCAGGGTAACAGTGCATGGGCAGGATGAGCCTGCCTTCATGGATGATGGTGGCTTTAACTTGCGGCCTGGTATGGAGACCTCCATCAGCATGAGGAAGGCAAGGATGCCACCTGGGAAGCCTAGGAGGAGAACCCTGGATTGGCAAAGGACAAGGGAGAGGGCATGGGAGGTGGATTTGACAGCCACAAGGCTGAGGAGGGGGTCATGGCGGCTGGGCCTCAAGCACGGGAGGACTACAGGAGCAGAAGTTAGGGGTAAAGGGGCTGCCAGAGTGGACATCAGGAAGAAGGAAGCAGGGGACTGGACCTTGGATGAGAGTGCTAAGGAGGGGTTCGGGACATGCTTAGGATTCCATGGGATGCTCTGGGCCCAGTGGCCTTGAAAGTAGCACTGCGATGGAGGTTGGGGTCACTGGGAGCATGTTTTGAAATGGGGAGGCAGACAGGAGAGGCTGGCAGGGTAGAAGATGCAACCTGAGACTGGGGAAAGACAGAGCATTCAGAAAGAGGCTCTTACCTCTGACTTCTTGGTGTGTGTATTCACAGGAAGCCCTGGACAGACTTGGGGGTGACTATGGCGACTGCACCAATAATGGCAGCGACGTCTTTGTCAAGAATCTTTACCATTCGAAGTACACGCAGCAGGTGAGGCCAGCCTATTTCTATGGCAATCATCTCTGCACTGTTGGTCATTCAAAATTGGAGTGTGCGTCTGTCAGTGAGGGAGCCAGTGGAAAGAGGGCTGGAGGTGCAGTGAAGAGAATTGCTTGTTCTTTTCTTCCCTGCCTCTTCTGGACTGTCTGTCAGAGAGAGCAGGCCTGAACCTCCTAACCCTTCGCACTACTCTCCTCCAGGTGTGCATTCACTCCTGCTTCCAGGAGAGCATGGTCAGGGAGTGTGGCTGTGCCTACATCTTCTATCCGAGGCCCCAGCACGTGGAGTACTGTGACTACAGGAAGCATGATTCCTGGGGTGAGAGTCCAGGAGGGAGCCCCTGGCCTGCCCCGCAGACCCAGGACTTTCCTGGGAGCCCCCTCCTCCCACATCTGTCCTCTGTCTGTGGAGCCGCTTCCGGCGCCTGCTGGCTCTGACCATTCTTCCTGTCTCTTGTTTTTCAGTCCTTAGACTGGCCTCTCTGTTTTCCACTCACTATCTCTGTTCCTACCTCACAGTTTTTCTCTTTCTGTTTTGGCTTCTGCGTGTTTATAAAGAAATGGCCCCATTTATAAATAACTTGCAGCATAAGGAAGGAAGAGCACGTGAGGAAACTCTCCCCAGTGGGTACTGGGCCTGCTGAGGTCCCCGTGCACACTGCCCATAGCTTCTCGGTCTCAGTCCTCAATGCCCTGCGCGAGGTCCAGGATAACTCCCTGCATGCAGGGCCAAAATACTAGAAGTTAAATGTATCCCTATCATTTCCTTACATCTTCCATTTTATGTATGTTTTATAGTGTACATAATGTATCAATTTAATAGCAGCAGGCATATACAATACTTTATAAACCAAATACATGTATTGGAGTTCCTTATTTAAGAAGTTTTTACCTAGAGAAGGGCACAATCAAAACAGTTTGGGGAGCCCGGATGCCACCTTCTTATTCTGGTCTTGGAGCAGACAAATCCCTTTTTCCTTCCACTACAGCTGATTATCCAGCAAGGAAGCTGTGAACTAGGAGGCTAAGAGAGAAAATCCTAAACAAGACACTAGAAAAGAGAGGGTTGGCTTTCCTGGTGCCCTTAGCTGTCTCAGCTAAGTCTCCTTCTCCCCTTCTCCCCCTGGGATCAGCTCTTCCCCCAATAGGTGGGTGGCTGGCCATTGCTGGAGGACAAAAGCCTTCATACCTCTCAGGGGATGAGGCAGGGGGCACTGCAGACCCCAGAGTTTAGCATCCACCTCTGTCTCAGCTCTGTCTGTGTGATCTTTGCCTCCTTCCTTCCCTGGGTCTGTTCCACACAGCTCCCTCCCCTGCCTGTGCTTTGCAACTGTGGCCTCCCTTCCTCTTTCTGTGACCTTAGAACAGTGGTTCTTAACCTGGGTTCTATTGAACCCTAGGGGTTCGATGAGTTGGTCTCAGGGGTTCAGAGAAGCCTCTGCCGCGGAGGCCAGAATAAAGTAATACCGTCATTTGTTGTGAGTTAATGCACTTTGTTGGTTTTGTACTTTGAGCAAGGTGATGTTCATGCATGGCTCATTTTGTGCACCAGTAAAAAAACATATACCTATGTCTTGAATTTGGGAAAATAATCATATTTTATTTATCACTAAAGAAGGGTTTGGTGAATGTGCATATGAAACTGGTGAGTTCGGTATCTCAAAAATGGTTAAGAACCACTGCCTTAGAAGATTACAGACCTCAGAGCTGGAGGGAAATGCAGAGGCTATCTGGCCTCACCTTTTTTCGTAGGTAAGCAAGCTGACACCCAGAGGGGAGATGTCACGCCTCTGGACATCCCAGGAAGTCCAGATGTGACACCCTGCCCACTGTTCCCCTCTGCCCCCAAACAATGACTTCTAAGTGGTTGTGAGTTTAAAGAACTGTGAGAGTAAAATAACAACACTGATTGCTAAGAAGTTGTGAGGGTGAGAGAGAGGAACTAGGCTAAAAACTTAGTCATTTGCATTTCCTAAGGACCGCTGGCTCCCCAGAGAAAAGGGCCCAGCTGCTTTCCAGTCTTCCTAATGAAAGATCTCCAGGCCTGGTTGACTGAAGAATTTGGTTCAGAAATGAAGGAGGACTTCCGGACTGGGTGACTAAAAGTAGCAAGAATGACAAAATAAACTTACTTAGACCTTGGCACATGGGGGAGAAAGTGAATCTACAGACCCATTGTTCTTTTTCTTTTCTGTCTTTTAGTAACAGCTTTATTGAGATAATTCAACCCATTTAAAGTGTACAGTTCAATTTTAGTATAGTTTTAGTTTTTGTATAGTCATAGAGTTGTGCAACAATGGCCACAGACAATTTTAGGACATTAAACTTCAACACTTTATTATTTCAAAAAGAAACTTTGGCCTGACCAGGCGGTGGCGCAGTGGATAGAGCGTCGGACTGGGATGCGGAAGACCCAGGTTCGAGACCCCGAGGTCGCCAGCTTGAGCGCGGACCCATCTGGCTTGCGCAAAAAGCTCGCCAGCTTGGACCCAAGGTCTCTGGCTCCAGCAAGGGGTTGCTCAGTCTGCTGAAGGCCCACGGTCAAGGCACATGTGAGAAAGCAATCAATGAACAACTAAGGTGTCGTAATGGCAATGAAAAACTAATGATTGATGCTTCTCACCTCTCTCTGTTCCTATCTATCCCTCTCTCTGACTCTCTCTCTGTCCCTGTGTAAAAAAAAAAAAAAAGAAAAAGAAAAGAAACTTTGTACCCAGTAGCTCTCTTCAAGCTCCCTATTCTCTGTGCCCACAGACCCCGTTTCCCTCTTCCACCCCCCATCCTGTCCTGTGCCATCCCACCCACCCCCACCTTGGCAAGCACGACTCTACTTTCTCTCTCTAGAATTGCCTATTCCATACATTTCATATGAATGGAATCATCTAACATATGGTCCTTCGTCACTGGCATATCTTCAAGGCTCGTCCATCTTGTACTGTGTCAGAGCTTCATTTCTCTTTATGGCTGAATAACACTCCACCGTATGGATGGACCACATTTGTTTATTCATTCATTCATAAGTTGATGGACATTTGTGGGTTTTTTTTTTTTCACCTTTTGACTATTGTGGCTGTGAAAAAGCTCTGTACAAGTTTTTGTGTGAACACATCTTGAAGTCTCTTGGGCATATACTGTGGAGTGAAATTTCTGGGTCAGATCATAGCTCTATGTTTAAATTTTTAAAAAATTTTTATTTATTCATTTTAGAGAAGAGAGAGAGAGAGAAAGAAAGAAGGGGGGGGGAGGAGCAGGAAGCATCAACTCCCATATGTGCCAGCTTTATCCACTGCTCCACCACAGGTCAGGCCTCTATGTTTAAAATTTTGAGGAACTGCCAAACTGTTTTATTATTATTATTATTATTATTCATTTTTTAGAGAAGAGAGAGAGCTGAATAGAGAGAGGCAGAGGGGGGAGAGAGAGAGAGAGAGAAAGGGGGAAAGAGCAGGAAGCATCAACTTCCATATGTGCCTCGACCAGGCAAGACCAGGGTTTTGAACCAGTGACCTCAGTGTTTCCAGGTTGACACTTTATCCACTGCACCACCACAGGTCAGGCCCAATCTATTTTTCAAGTGGCTACATCATTCTTTGTGACACTTGCTATTGTCTTTTTTTTTTTCCTTTTCTTTTTTAATTGAATGTATTGGGGTGATATTGGTCTCTTTTTCAATTTTAGCCATCCTAGTGGGTGTGAAGTGATATCGCATTTGTGGTTTAATCTCCATCTTTCACACGTTGTTTTCATTTTTTTTTGACTTTTTAATTTTTGTCTAAATCCTATATATCTTTACATAGATGTAGCCTTCTCCCCCACCCCAGCCCCCACTGAGTTAACTTAATTCCTTAAACATTTTTTGGTGTGGTCACTCAGGAGACATCATTGTAATCTGTCCCCTCCTTAATACTCTTGTGAAGGGGGTTCCCAGGGGCCATGAGAGGCCTCTTGGGTGTGGGCTGGAGGAGGTTCAGGCACCCTAGGAAAACAGCCCTCTCTGCACCACAGGCTACTGCTACTATAAACTCCAGGGTGCGTTCTCCTCAGATCGCCTGGGCTGTTTCACCAAGTGCCGGAAGCCATGCAGGTGAGTGTCCTCTCCCCCTGGGTCGCAGGTGGGATTGCTGGCTGCTTGGCTGGGTAGAATACAGGTACTCAGCTAAGGCTTTGCGGGGTAGAGCCCAGCCCCATCCCTGAGTGCCCTTCTCCATCTCCAGTGTCACCAGCTACAAGCTCTCTGCAGGCTATTCACGGTGGCCCTCAGTGACATCCCAGGTAAAGTGGGGTAGGGGGAGGACAGGGAACATGGGGATATGTAGGTTTGACCCCACCCCCAATCTTATAAGCCAGAAGAGGAAGGGGTGAGCCCCTTGACACCCCAATTTTTTCCCAGGACTGGGTCTTCCAGATGCTATCTCTACAGAATAATTACACCATCAAAAACAAAAGGTCAGTTCTACCCTGGTCCCAGACCCAGGAAAGGAATCCTTGGGAGGGAAAACATCTGGAAAGAAGAATTGATGCAGCTGCCTAGAGGAGGGTGTGTGTGAGGCAGATTTAACGGTGGGCGCACTGGGCGCACCCTGGGCCCTGACTTCTGAAGGGCCCCGCAAAACCCCAACTTTACACTTTTTTCTAATGTAAGGGACCCAATATTTTCTTCTGCGCCCGGGACCTCAACCAACTTTAATCTGCCTCTGGTGACGGTCCTCAAAATTAATCCTCTGCCGTTCTTCACTTCTCCCCCACCCCACAGAAATGGAGTTGCCAAACTCAACATCTTCTTCAAGGAGCTGAACTATAAAACCAATTCCGAGTCTCCCTCTGTCACGGTGCGTCCTACCTCACTGAGCCTGTGGTTTTCTGGGGGCTAAGTGGGCAGCTGTCAAGGAAAACAAGGGGCTGTTTCTGTTGGACAGTGTCTGGGCCTTGAAGGGAGGGGATTGAGAAAAGGGGTGAGGGTGAAGGTGAGGTTGAGGGGATTGGAAGAAGGGGAGCTTGGCTGGGGAATGAAATCTTGCAGTAGCAGGAAGGAAGGATGTGCCAGGTGGGTATGGTTTGGGCACAAGGGGCCCAGGGAGTGGCTGAGGACCTCAGGTAAGGAGGGAATGGACCCCTCTCCTGGATCCCACACAGGGCCCTCTGCCCCAGTGATCAGTGTGCCTTTCTCCCTCACAGATGGTCACCCTCCTGTCCAACCTGGGCAGCCAGTGGAGCCTGTGGTTCGGCTCCTCAGTGCTGTCTGTGGTGGAGATGGCTGAGCTCATCTTTGACCTCATGGTCATTACATTCCTCATGCTGCTCCGGAGGTTCAGAAGCCGATACTGGTCTCCAGGCCGAGGGGGCAGGGGTTCCCAGGAGGTGGCCTCCACTCCAGTGTCTTCCCTCCCTTTCCGTTTTTGTGCCCAGCCCCCCTCCCCCACCTCATCCTTGCCAAGCCCTGATACTTCCCCAACCTTGACTGCCCCTCCACCGGCCTATGCCACCCTGGGCCCCTACCCAGCTTCATCCAGCTTGGCAGGGGCCAGCTCCGCTGCCTTCACTCAGGAGGAGACCTAAGAGGGAGCCTCCAAGGGAAGGAGAGTGTCAGCCCTAACAGCAGACAGCTTCCCTGGTGGGTGGGGACCATTAGGGAAGGTTTGGGGCTTGCTCTCAGAGCTGCCCCAACTGTGTTTGGTGTGGGGGAAGGAAACAGGAGGCTACAGAAATTGCCCAGAGAACAGGGGCCAAGGAGGCTGCCCAGAATTGCCCTGGCTCCTGCCTGGTACCCCCTGGTCCTGCCTCTAGAACACTCTGGTTTCCCCACCCAAGTGCAAATAAATCTCCTTTTCCTTTGGATCAGACAAATCAAACCAGGAAACCTGCCAAGGAACTTTCTTAAACAACTGATGACCAGAACAAAACACAAACAAGGGCACAGAAAGGCATGCCCACATTTCCTACCCAAAGATGACTAAAGCCAGCTCCAGACTGGCCTGGCTACACTGCTTTCCAGTGTCACAGACGTTTGCTCCTCTTCTTGAACTTGGGTGGGAAACCCCACTCAAAAGCCCCCTTAGTTAGTTTTTGGGCCATTCCCTATCCCTGACTCCCCAGAGCAGGGGCTGGAGCAGACCCATGTAGTAAAGGCTTGGCCCCTCCCAGTCAGCCTCAGGACTCTTTCGGTCCCATCTCCCCCCTCACAGAGCCATGTCCTAGCACCTCTGCCCTGTGTCCTTCAAACCCCTGCACATTGGCTCAAACTCTTTCCTAAGTCTGGAAGCTTTCCCCGTCATCAGCGGGAGAACTATGCATCCCTTAGCACCCTACTCAGACACCACTAGTTCTATGAAGGCTTCTGCCCCATCTGATCTTTCCCAGAATCAATCACTCCCCTCTCCCCTGGACTCCCATAACACACCATAACATCTGTTGGAATGCTGATTTTGCATTTTAATTTCTTGTTCATTTGTGTCTGCCTCTCCAACTAGACTGTGAGCTCCTTGTGGTCTGAAATTGTTGTTCATTTATATAACCTCAGGGTCTAGCTCAGTGTCCCACCTGGAGCAACTTGGCAGGTAATCAGTAGGTATTTGCTGCAAAAGAATGTCTGGAGAGTGCCCTGGCCAGATAGCTCAGAGGTTGCTGATTTGATCCCTGGTCAGGACACATACAGGAACAGATCAGTGTTCCTGTTTCTCTCTCCCTTTATCTCTCTAAAATCAGTAAAATAAACAACATTTAAATTAAAAAAAAGAATGTCTGGAGAGCTGGATGGGGAGCCCTAAAGGTGGGTAGGGAGTAGATATGAGTCCCTGGGTCTTGGCTCAAGCTCCCAGGAAGTCCTGGGATGGGGGTGGGAGAGATAGACTCCTATACCCCGTGGCTCACTATGGAAATGACCGATTTTGAGGGGCATTAGGAGAAACAATCTGTCCTACTAGTTCCTCCATGGACATTGCTGTGCACCTGCAATGTGTCCATCACCAGGTTAGGCTGGGAGGGTGCAGATATGGGTAGTCCCCCAAGGAGACCTACTAGGCAACACTTAGGATAACTCGCTCCCCATCCATTGCCTGAAGTAACTTTCCCTTCCCAACTTTAATTACCATCATCAATGATCCTCTACTCTTTTCGTTGAGCACCCACGATTCACCACCCAGCTGCAACATAACATCCTTATCTGCCCACCTGTCCGTCAACTGCCTGATAGTAGTAGAGGAGGATAAGACTTAGGACACATTCTTCTGAACCCTCAGAGCTTTGTATATTCTCATTCTTTCATCATCATAGAAAGAGCAGCAGTAGGAATCCTCCCCACTTCTAATAGGAGACATCGAGGGATGTCGGAGTGGAACCCAGGTTTTCAGACCCCTGGTTCCTCCCCCACTTCAGCATCAGAACTGGAACCTAGAAGTTACCCTTCCTCGTCTCTTTGGGGACATTGCCCTTGCTGCCCTGGTCTTAGACTCTCAATTACCATCTCCCTGTTCTAAGAAGCCAAGTGAACTTGGGAAAAGAGGAAGAGATGATGAAGGGTGTGGAGAGGTGGAAAAGGTTGTGATGTTGTGCTTTTTGACTTCCCTTTTCTAGACAGAAGCTGATGGGGGGGAAATGGTGGTGTTACAACAGTTGCTTCCGTCACAGCACTCAGGTTCAATCTGCCCTGTGTACTCTCTGTTGCAGCCGTGGGGAGCCACACACAGCCTTGCCCCACCTGTTCCCAGCTCCCTGTGCTCTGTCTGGAGTGGGCAGGACCTGCTGGACAAAGCTGGATCTGTTATAGATGACAGCAATCAGTTCCCCACCCCCACCCCGAGAGTTCTCTCAGCCTGCTGCATTTCCACCCTGTGGTGTTTCCTTCTGTCCATCTCTGTGCTACCCCTTAGTCTTAGGATTAGGAGCTAGAATCAGAGTGTTAGAGAAGAAATGGTTAAGTTGCCTCTTTTCCTTATTGAGGTTAGCAGGTTACTTGCCAAAGTTCATGATTCTTACAGAACCAGCCTGGAACCTGACTATCCTTCTATGATCCATGGAGTCAGAACAGGAGGGGCTGCAATCCACATCACCCTCACTTGGAGTCCATGCTGTACTGCTGTGGGGCTTGTGTGTGTGTGTGTGTGTGTGTGTGTGTGTGTAAGAGAGAGAGAGAGAGAGGTGAATGGGGGGAGGGGGCCCCTGCTATGTGAAGCTCTTTTTCTCCATAGACTTTAACAGCCGATCCTGTCATTGGAGAGGGGCAAAGTAGCCGATCCCCTACTTTGGCCCGCTCCTATTTCTCCATCTGTCCCAGACTCTCCCTCGTCATTATTTCTTCTTCCCCTGGGAGAAATTTCTCCATGAAACTACTTAGCTTTTCATATTCCTAGACCTACCTACCTCTCACCATCATTTTAAAAACAATTTTTCCTGGGCAGATAGCTTGATTGCTTAGAGTGCAGTCCCAATACACAAAGGTTGCCGGTTGCCGGTTCGATCCCCAGTCAGGGCACATACAGAGGCAGATCGATGTTTTTGTCTCCCTCCCTTCCGTTTTCTCTAAAATCAATTTTAAAAAATTTCATTGAATAATTTAGTATCACATTTCTCAAAACTTTAAATTTATTGAGTAAGTAGGCATTTATCCTGAACAATGAAAAAGATTCTCTTTTTGTATCAAGCTATGTATATTGGCTTAAACGGTTGGCACAGAAATATTAAAAATTTCTTGTAACATTAAAAATGGGATGTTGCAGTTATTAATTATTAATACAAACTATTAATATTGTTACCACTTCTTGAACACTTAATATATGGCGAACACTTGCTAAACACTTTACATGCATTTAGTCATCAATATAGATGATGTGAGAGGTACTGGCATGTTTTCCCATTTTGTAGATGAGGAGCCTATGGCCCTCCTTGCTTCTTCATGTTGGACACTGGGCATTCTGACTCTTATACTTTATTCCAATGACTCTGCTTCTCCAGGAGCTCTGCTCTGGCTCCGCCGTACAGTACTTGGAGGCTTCTTGTGTGAGGCTCCCTGGTAGAGGTGAGCTCCTCTGTGAGTCAAGCTTCAACTCTCCAGTTCTTCAGAAGCTGGAGGCTGGGGTGGAGTGAAGTCAGCCTAAGGTGGGGACAGCCAAGCTCCATGCTCATCTCCAGATGCTCTGCCCTTAGGATCAGAGCAGGGAGGCCAGGAAGAGCCAGGCAGGGTGGACTCTTGAGGAAAGGGGGTCAGTTGCTGGATCAAAGGAGAAGGAAGCAGTCACAAAGCCCTTGGATCTCACTCCAATCTGGTCTTCCTGCATTTCCAGCAACCTTAGCTGGAGGACCCTGGACCTGAGCTGGGTATAGGGAAGGTCATTATGTCCAAAGGACACGAGTGAACATTGTACTCTTGTTGGGTGATTCATCTGTAAGATGTCCTGCATGAATGGGGCTGCATAAAACACCTAGAGTGGGTCTGGGGTCTGACTAGGGAGTGGGGTCTGAATCAAAGGGACAGATAGAAAAGTGGCAATGTGCATATCACAGCAAAATGGGCCGCTGGACTGAAGTCGGGACTCAGGTTTCTGCGGGCTATGCAGGAAAAACACTCTGTGTGTCTCTGACCCTCAGATTTTTCATCTATAAAACAAGAGGGGTGCAGTAGATTATCTCTAAATTCAGTTTGGATTGAAATAGAGACTATTTTGGAAAAGGGTGCTGGAAGTGTTCTAGTAATATCTGATTGACAGATCTGTAATTCCCAAAACATTTTCACAGATATGATCTCATTAATTAAGGTGACCAGTCATCCTCCTTTAGGGAGGACAGTCCTTTTTATGTAAGTTCCGTCCTTCCTTGAAAACTGTCCTCCTACATGTCCTCCTTTTTGATATTGGAAGACTAATCTGTAAATGTTCGAATCGATGCAGAGTCGATCCATTGTGTGTGAGATGATGTATTTGTATCTAAATGAGTACTTTTTTCTTACTATTATTAAAAATTAATAGGCATGTAAGTATAATTACAATATAAAATATTATAAATGTTTTTATTATGCATTTATCATATTATAGTGTATTGTTGCAATGAATAAAATGTTTCTTTTATTTATGATATTGTTTTCTTCAATTTATTTTTGTCCTTTTCATTGTAAAAAAGTTGGTCACCTTACATTAATCCTCATGAGGTCGCTCTCCCATGTTGGTGGGTTAGCCATTGTTCCTCTCATTCCATAATGAGGAGCTGAGATCCAGTAGAGGCCCTGCCGGGGGTCCTACCATTGTTTAGTACCAGGATCAGCAGCTACAAAACCTAGTCAAGCCTGGACTGGATAGGACCAGACTAGGGGGAGGGTATAACGGCCCCACACTAAGGCAGAATACTAGGGTTAGGATTTACTCTGAGGTTTGTGTTGGAGGGGTAAATCCCAAGAAAGTGGGAGATTAGGGTGTCAGTGGAGAACTCTGGGAAAAGGGCAGAGTTAGTACACTGAATACTTGTCATGCACCAGACACTTATCTGTCCTGTTTCAATAAATCCTTATGATAATCACATGAGATAGGTTCTCACCATTTTGCAAGATGGAAAACAGGCTAAGAGAGTTTAGGTTGTTTGTTTAAGACCAACCAGCTAAAAAGTAGAGGACTCTGAACCGGAACCCAGTGAATTTAACACCAAAGGCCTGAGTCTTTCTACTGCTGTTCATTTGGGAAAAGCCAGGTGATGGGGGTGAGGAGGGAGAGGACTTGTTGCATGTTGATGTTTGGTTGAGAGTGGTCCAATTAGGGGATTCAGGGCTCAGCCGCCTCTCACCGCGCTGATAAAGAGTTAAGAAACCTTTACCCCCTCCTCCCGCCTCTCCCCGCCTCCTCCTACCTCCTCCCCCAAGCTCTTCCTGTCTCGCTGTTGCAACACCCTTCAGCCTCTCTCCCTTCTTCGCCCGCTGCCTATGTGCTTTTATTTTCTCAGAGTTCTCCGGACTTAGGCTTCGGTTCTGGCCTTCAGGGTTGGAGACCCCTGGGACCAGGGAGTGATCTTCATTCCAGTCTCAACCCTTTAACTTCCCGACCCAAGGTCTGGGCTCCACTTGGACCTCCCCACTGGCTCATCCCCGAGTTGCTGCCACTCTGATGCTGCCTCCACCACTGCTGCCACTGCCTGAGCCCTGATGGGGGAGTGAGAGGCCACAGCTGGCCGGACATGGGCCTCCCCACCGTGCCTGGCCTGCTGCTGCCACTGGTGAGACCAGGGACAAAGGGCAGAGTGGGCTGATGGGCGTGGGGTGCCGTTGCGGCCCGGAATGGGCCCTGGCCAGGAGAGGGCCGGCCTGGCCTCAAACTCTGCCAGAAGCCCTGCTTTTCCTAGTCATTTGCTTGCCTGCAATCAAGGGCAAGGGCGGGCGGGGGGGGGGGGGGGGGGGGTTTGAAAGGTGGGGAGTAAATGAGAGCTCTGGCCCCATTACAGCCAAGGAGGTTTGCTGGGGCCTGGGGGTGTCAGAAAATGTAGGGCTGGTGGTGGCAATGGTAGGCAAAGGAAAGGAGTGGGAGGAGGATCAGTCCTCTCAGTTCCAGACCATTCAGAATTCTGTTCCTCAGGCCAGCCGGCTGGCCAGGAGTTCATTGGGTTGTGGAGAGGAGATGCCGCCAGTGGGCCGTGGCTGAGTAAACTGTTGGAGGGCAGGAGCTAGATGATAGTGAAATGGGAAAACTGAGTCTGGGAGAGATGGTGGGTTGTGGGGTAAGTTCAGGGTGCCATGTGGTGGGAACTGTTTGGGAGTGGAGTGCAAAGAGGGATGGGGCAGGGCAGCCTAGTGAGGAGATCGCCAGTGCTTTCCTTAGGCCCGGGCCACCTACTTGGGGCATTCTTTTTTTTTTTTGAGATGGCATATTTGTATTTGTAAGTCTATTGTTAATGGGGGTATTTTTCAACATCTGCCTCTGTGCCTCAGTTTCTAGGCAGGTGGCCTTTGCTGGACTGACCTAGGTGGCTAACACTACCTCCACCTAGACACAGGCCCTCTGCCTGCCTCCCACAGCCCTAGACAACAATTCCTTGGTTTCTTCTTCTATAGTCAGTTTGGGGAAGTTGGAAGAAAGTTGTTTTCGTCACTGGAAAATGTCCCTTTCTGTTTGCCTCAGCCTTATGTTGAGGTATCTATCCATGATCACTCTCTGTGTCCTGGAGTCACCTTGTGCTGTTGCCCTGAGCCCCTTTTCCCCCAACTGGGTGAATTCCCCGGCCTGTGTTGGCCATTTTCTTCTTCTGAGTCCCTGGTCCACCCTCCTCTTCCTGAGGGTGTTACATTTTCATTCCTTCTTTGCTGTCAGTCTGTCAGTCTCCCAGAATTCTCCTCAGACTCCTCAGAGTTCCCTTTTTTGAAACCCTTTCTCTACTTTTCCTTCCTTTCTCTCTCTTCTCCACATTTCTAGACCTTAGTTCCCCATATCACCTCTCTCTGTCCTGGTCTCACTAATCTTCTGGTTCTCCCACCTCCTGTCTCCACAACCCATCTCTTCCCTTCCGTCAAGGCTGTCCTCCCAGGCCGCAACCCATCCAGCTGCCTTGCTGTCTAACTTCTCTCTTTGGGCGTACATACCTGGATTCAGTTCTGGCTCCCTTATATATTGGTTGCCTGAACTTGAGCAGGTTATGCAACCCCTTCATGCCATAGTTTCTTTATCTCTAAAACGAGCATAGTAGTCACTACCTCGTAATGTTGTTCTGAAGATTAAGTAGATTGATATACATTAAGTATTCCAGTTTTTGAGTGCCTTCTTTGTGCCAAACACTTTTAGGTGCTGGGATTACAGCAGTATATACAAAATCCCTGCCCTCAGAGTCTTCGTTCTGGTAGAGGAACAGCATATAGCAAATAGAAAGTACTCAATAAATGTTAGCATTTGTTTGTTTTTTTTTTTTTAATTTTTATTTTAGAGAGGAGACACACACACACACACACACACAGAGAGAGAGAGAGAGAGAGAGAGAGAGAGAGAGAGAGAGAGAGAAACGGGGGAGGAGCTGGAAGCATCAACTCCCATATGTGCCTTGACCAGACCAGTGCAGGGTTTTGAACTGGCGACCTCAGTGTTCCCAGGTCGACGCTTTATCCACTGCACCACCACAGGTCAGGCCAGCATTTGTTTTTTTTAAATTAAAAAATATTTTAAATTTAATTTTAGAGAGAGAGGGAGAAATATTGATCTGTTCCTGTATGTGCCCTGACCAGGATCAAACTGACAACCTTTGCATATCAGGATGACGCTCTAACCAACCGAGCTATCTGGTCAGGGCTAAATGTTGGTTTTTATATTGTTAGTGTTAGTAGTATTAGTAATAATTACTTGGAGGCTACTGTGTTTGAAAAATGGGGTACAGTAGCCCAAACAGATGAAGGAAGGTAGCTGGGGGCTGGGGTTGATCCAGCTCAGGTGTGGGTATGACAGTTAAGGTACACAAGCTCAGCCTGGAGCTAGAGGAGAAACAGAAAGTGTGCAAGGTCTGAGTAAGGCTGTCCATGAGCTTTCCAATTGCTCACCATTCAATGGGCAGTTCAGAGCACACGGTGTGTATTGTGCATGTGTGGTAGGTGGTGGGAAAGAATACAGGAGACTAAGCAAACAGGACTTTGCTACTCTCAAAGAGCTTATAGTCTAGGAGCCAAGACAGCTTACAGCAAAAACTGACTCCAGAACAGTCTGGAGGAAAATCTTCACAAAGCACTGTGATGTGGTATCCTAGAATAATGATGAGAAGCAGAGCTGGGGAGGGGAAGGAGCTTCGTTCAGCTGCCTTTTCTCGCTTAGCAGATCTCAGCTCATGTGTCCATGCTCCTGGAGCACACCTTGCACAGATCACAGAGCCTGCAGTGGACTGTCGGACCCAAGGAGAACTCATGAAAGCATGAGGGGGTGCATTTCTTTTCTCTTTTTCTTTTTTCTTTTCTTCCCTCCCTCCCTCCCTCCCTCCCTCCTTCCCTCCTTCCTTTCTTTCTTCCTTCCTTCCTTCCTGAGAGAAAGGGAGATGAGAAGCACCAACTTCGAGTTGCTTCACTTGAACTGTTCATTGATTGCTTCTCATACATGCCTTAACTGGGGAGCTCAAGCCAAGCCAGTGACCTCTTGCTCAAGCCAGAGACCTTGGGCTCATGTCGATGATCCCAAAGCCCACAACCCCACACTCAAGCTGGTGAGCCTGTGTTCAGGCTGGATGAACCCATGCTTAAGCCAGCAACCTTGAGGTTTTGAGCTTGAGACCTCAGCATCCCAGGTCACTGCTCTATCTACTGTGCCACCACTGGTCATGCGTGAGTGGTGTATTTCACCTCTGACTCCCTGGCAACCGGCAGGGACCTGATGCATAGATTGATTGCTCCTTAACTATTAGTTGAATGAATAAAGGAACAAAATATTGGTCAGATGGGATGAAGGAAGGAAAGCCACATAGAAAAACAGATTTAAAGCTGAGATCTTTTCTCTTTTTTTAAATTGTATTGATTTTTCTTGTATCTACCATGACTGGGGTTTGAACCTGCAACCTTGGCATATCAGGAAGACCCTCTAGCCAACTATGCTATCAGACCAAGGCTGGAACTGAGATTTGAAATCACTGACTGGCAATGTGGCTAGAAAGAAGGAAGACTGGCTGAGGAAAATTAGAGGAAGGGAGAGAAGGGTTTTTGGGTTAGGGGTGGTGGCAACAGGAAGCTGAAAACCTTGGCTGGAGGGAAAGGACCATACTGGGAAACAAGAAATGAGAATGAGAAAATTGGAGGGGGTATGGGAGGAGATGAAGAGAGAATCTTGAACTGTGGTCCAGGTACAATAATTCACTCATTCATTCATTCATTCAGAAAGGGTTCTCTGAGGGCCCACTGCACCCAGTACTGTGTACAGACTAGCAGTGAGGTACCACTGCAAGGACATATTCAAGATAACAGTGACCTGTGGAAATCTTCCTGGAGAGGAAGGTTCCTTTCACACTGAGTACAAGTTGAAGCATGAATGTAGATGAGAAAGTCTGTGGGATGGGTTGGAACAGGAAAGGGGCTGGACAGTTTGCTGGAAGATGGTTGCAATAATCCAGGTGTGAGGTAGTCATGGATGTAGAGGCCTGGGAGATTACAGAAGAGGTACTGGCAAGAAGTATGACAGACTGGATGGCAGCAGGGGTTAAGGAGGGCCCTGAGCAGAGACAGGTGGCAGAGGTCTCAGGATTAGTGCTGAGAAGTTGGTGATGTGACATTTCTCCAGGCCTGGACATTGATGAATTTAATTTTGGGTCATGTTAAGGGTCCGGGGAATAGCCAAGTAAAATACATGTCTTAACAGGCCAGAGTAGAGGTTCTCAAACTCTTATTGGCCTTTGTACCCTTCGTAGGTGCTGCTTTTACTCACTGGTGACTATCAAAGGGAGAGGAAAGGAACACATCACAATCTCCAGTGAGGGTGTGCATGTGTGTGGGGTGGAGCGGGGTACTTTGAGAACTCTCCCCTGGATATAAATATGTTCCTACAGGGTGTGGGGTGTGGTGGGATGAGCACTGACTCCCTGCTTGCCTCTTCAGAAACCACTAGCTTCATCTGCAGTGGAAGACAGATCAGTCATTAGGTCAACCATGGTTATTTTGCTTCCCCAGTTCTGGATGCGAGGAAGATAGGATATTATCTCTGCCCAAGATAGTCTTTCTGATCTCTTGGAAAGCGTTTGTGGTCTGTTGGGGAGATCATATCTACTCATCCACAATAATTATATTATGATAAGAGCCAAGAATACATATAGTTAATTGACATTATTAAAATTCAC
Organism: Rhynchonycteris naso; assembly: GCA_037038555.1. Lineage (NCBI taxonomy): Eukaryota > Metazoa > Chordata > Mammalia > Chiroptera > Emballonuridae > Rhynchonycteris > Rhynchonycteris naso. Next base: position 81,666,206 of record CM073000.1, read on the forward strand.
AGGGGGATGGCTGAGCATCTAATGAGCTTAGGTAGAAGAAGCTTCATTAATGGAAGGCCTCAGGGTAGGGAGGTGGGATTGGAACTGGGCCTTTGGAGAAGTTATCATGAGGTCCCCAAAGATTTTGACATTAAATGAACAAACACATTTTAATTTAACAGACATTCCTTTTGTGTGTGTGTGTGTGTGTGTGTGTGTGTGTGACAGAGAGACAGAGAGAGAGACAGAGAGAGGGACAGATAGGGACAGACAGACAGGAAGGGAGAGAAATGAGAAACATCAATTCTTTGTTGCGGCACCTTAGTTGTTCTCTCATATGTGCCCTGACTGGGGGCTACAGCAGACTGAGTGACCCCTTGCTTAAGCCAGCGACATTGGGCCCAAGCTGGTGAGCCTTGCTCAAACCAGGTGAGCCTGTACTCAAGCTGGTGACCTCGGGGTATTGAACATGGTCTTCCATGTCCCAGTCCTATGCTCTATCCACTGTGCCACCACCTGGTCAGGCCAGACATTTTTTTTAAGTGAGGAGGGGAGACAGAAATTCCTGTATGTGCCCTGACCAGGGTCCACCCAGCAACCCCTGTCTGGGGCTGATGCTCAATCAACCAAGCTATCCTCAGCACCCAGGACCAATGCTCTGACCAATCTGCGAGAGGGGAAGAGAGACAGAAGGGGGAAAGAAGCAGATGGTCACTTCTCTTGTGTGTCCTGACAGGGAATCAAACCTGTATGTCCGTACGCTGGGTTGATGCTACATCCACTGAGCTAACCGGCCAGGGCCTAACGAACAAATTCTTATGGGGAAAGACTTTGTGCCATACAGGGGAAAGGAACAGCTAAGTCTAGTGAGGTGACTGGGTCGGAGTAGACCACAGGGTCGCTTTCCACCCCACACTTGCAGCCCCAGCACAGGAAGTCACACTTTAAAGCCTCCCCAGGCGGAAGTTGTGGAGGAGTTGGAGGGGTGCAGGGCTACCCCCTCCACTGTCTCTCCACAGGCACCCCCAGCTTCCTGCCCTTCCCTTGCTCCAGGTACCAGGCACTCAGGCTGGAGTCTGGATGCTCTGAGCTTACTGTTTTTGCTGTTTTGCTGCAAGATGCAGCTGCTAAGGATGGTACTCACTGGAGCCAACCAAAGCTAACAAATGGTGCCCCTGCTGGGAGCCGTGGTGGATGGACCTGAGCCATAGTGCTGATTGTCTCACATACCTTCTTGTTTGCTCCCTCACTCCTGGAAGTGGGTGTTCAGGGCTCTGGAGCTTTTCCTGTGCAACCAGTGAGTTTGGGGAGGGACTGAGGTGATAGAACTAGCCTTATTTCCTGAAGATGGTCTGGGATCCCAGAGAGAGTTCCAGACTCAACCTAACTGGCCAGAATCAGCCAGGGTGTGGGAATTCAGTGAACCCTAGTGGGAGGAGGGAAGCCTTGGCTGGCTTCCTTCTGGAGCTGCTGAGTGTTGGGGCTGGGGGAGAACCTGGGGAAGGGGTTTATCTGTAGGGGACTGGTTGAACAAGGAGGAGGAGCCCTGATTATGGGGCCTAGTTTAAAGGAAGGATGCTGAGGGACAGGAAGGAATTGAGTGGCCCTCAGGGAGGGGCGGGTAGTGACTTGATGGGAGGAAGCCAGGGGTTGCTGGAGACTTCCCTTTGGAATAGAATTGGAGAGGGAGCCATTTCCCGAATTTTTGGGGCCCAGTGGGACAGGGGTCCATTGCCTGGCTTTTTTGGGAAGGAGGGGAGGGAAGGGGGCTTTATGTAGAGATTGGAGGGAGAGACTAGCCCATGGGATGAAGGGATCAGATGGGACAAACTGCTGGCTGGTGTCTTAGTCTTTATGCTGAATCATGACCCCTGAGGAGCTGGGGAAGCTGCTGGTTCCCTCTTCCCTCCCCCAGATCCTCTCCCTCCCTCTGGCCTGAGTCACTGGGCGGAGCTTCTGGGAAAAGATTTCTCTTTCCCGGATCTGCCTTAACCCTCAAAGTGCTGTAGAGGGAGGGGACAGGTTGCCTGAGAAAACCTCCCTCACGCCGGCCCTCCTAGGAACTTTATTCCTCACTGGCTAGAGATCCCTGAGAAGCTTCCCTTTAACGCTGTCCCAGAACTAGAGCCCCCAGTGCTTCCTGACTCTGTCTCTGCCTGTTGGCTTTAGTCCCAGCGTCCCTGGATGGAATGCCAAGTGCCCATGACCTTGGATGCTGTGAGCCCTTCTTCGGGGAAAGCTCTTCTTTCAAGATCAGGAAGTTCTTCCTATTAACCACTGTACACTCTTCCTGTTGCCCTGGAAGCCCCTGTCCTGTTCTTAGGGGAGATGGCACGGTGCCGGAGTGGGCCAGGAAAGTCTGCTGTCCTTTGAGTAGGGGGCTGCTGGGGTTTGCTGCTGTGTTTCTGAGTGTACCCTACTTCTGGGTTGCTGCAGCTTCTCCCAATGGGTGACTCAGTCTGTGAGCTGCCTACCTGCCTATTATGATGCAGAATGCAGGCTGCTGGGCCCTCCTATTCTGGGCTGAGATTTCTGTGATCTGATTGGCCTGGCACTCCCCATTTTTTAACATACTTTGAAAATATCCTCTTATCATTCATTACATAAAGTGGCTCTTACAGCAGAGAAAAAAAAATTGAGGACTAGGGAAAGCCCACAAGAGGTTGAATAAAGAGCAAAGTCTGGTTTGGAGCTCAGTGCTCACCCCCGGCTTTATTATCCATGCACTAAGCCAGAAATGGGCAAGTGATTCAGCTTCTGTGGGCTTGGCCTGAGGCTGTAAAACATGCTTTCCAGAATGCCTCTTTGGGGCAAGAACCTCAGGACTCCCAGGCACACCCTTAGCTCTTGACTTGATGGTCACTTGAACTGGATCACCAGCTTCTGGCCAGCTCTAGTTGCATGTCACCTACATGGCTTTGATGACTACTGCCCACATCAAAACTTTATCACCCACCTACCGCATCCCCGACCACCAACTTTCCCTTTTACTCCTCTTCCCATTTGTCCTGGCCAACCTGGAGTATTTGCGCAGATTTAGTGGTGAAAGGGGATACAGCATGGGGGATGAGGGTGGGGTCCTGAGTGAGATTTTGATACAAATGATAAAGAAACTCTTTCTTTTTGCTTCTGTGCACTGCTCAGGAACGGTGCCCACAGGAACATCATTTACTTCCACTCCAATCTGATGTGTGTGTGTGTGTGTGTGTGTGTGTGTGTCAGAGAGAGAGAGAGAGATAGGGACAGACAGGAAGGGAGAGAGATGAGAGCATCAATTCTTCATTGCAGCACCTAATTGCTCATCGATTGCTCTCTCATATGTGCCTTGACCGGGGTGGGGGTGGGGTGGGGTGGGGAGGGCTACAGCAGAGTGAGTAACCCCTTACTCAAGCCAACAACCTTGGATTCAAGCCAGGGACCTTTGGGCTCAAGCAAGTGACCATGGGGTCATGTCTATGATTCCACACTCAAGCTGGATGAACCTGCGCTCAAGCTGGCAACCTCAGGGTTTTGAACCTGGGTTCTCTGCATCCCAGTCCAATACTCTATCCACTGTGATAGTCCTTGGTCAGACCAATCTGATTTTTTTTTTTTTTTTACAGGGACAGAGAGATAGTCAGAGATAGGGATAGATAGGCAGGAACAGAGAGAGATGAGAAGCGTCAATCATTATTTTTCGTTGCCATTGTGACACCATAGTTGTTCATTGATTGCTCTCTCACATGTGCCTTGACCATGGGCCTTCAGCAGACCGAGCAACCCCTTGCTGGAGCCAGCAACCTTGGGTCCAAGCTGGCGAGCTTTTGCTCAAGCCAGATGGGCAAGCACTCAAGCTGGCGAGCTCGGGGTCTTGAACCTGGGTCTTCCGCATCCCAGTCCGACACTCTATCCACTGAGCCACCGCCTGGTCAGGCAGACCAATCTGATTTTATAAAGAAACTTTTTACTGGTATAACATAACATAGGGAAGTGAGCAGATCCCAGATGTGTACCTCTGTGAACGTTCACTTTGTGGGAATGTAGTGCTCAGACGGAGAAACACCACCTCAATGTTTGGAACTGCTTGTTGGGAAGGTAGAGGCAGAATTGAGGTACTGACCAATAAAAACAAACAAACAAAAAACATGCATTTGAGTATCTTCTCTGTGCCCAACACCACTAGCTGCTATGGGGAAATAAGGATAAAATTCAGCTGGGCCTCCCAAGTTTGAGTTGAAGAGTACACAGGACAACTAGAGAACAATTAAGCACTAGATTGCATGGTGTCAACTGTCCAAGCTTAAATCCTGATGGGACCTCCTTTACTATTCTTCCCCAGGTGCTCCTGGCTCTGTTGATGGAGATCTACCCATCAAGGGTTACTGGGCTGGCCCTTCACTTCCAGGACCGGGAGAAGAGAGAGAGCCTGTGTCCTCAGGGAAAATACATCCACCCTCATAATAATTCTACTTGCTGTACGAAGTGCCATAAAGGTAGGAGAATGTGGTAGTGAATCTCCTGAGTTCTGGGCCCTGCTATTTTTGTCCCCCCCCCCCGATGTCCTAGAACTTGGGGTCTCTATCCCCAAGTCTCTTGACTTACTTGCTTCTCTTGGGCTGGGATTTTTTTCCTCCTTTTCTCTCCTAAAGACTTTGGTAAGGTGGCCCCAGCTGGTCTCTCTAGCCTGGGGCTCCTTCCTGTAGCTCTTGGCTGTAGCCTAACCCAGATCTACCCCCATCACAGGCACCTACCTATATGAGCACTGTCTTGGCCCAGGGCTGGACACAAACTGCAAAGAGTGTGAAAATGGCACCTATACTGCCTCTGAGAACCACGTCACACAATGCTTCAGCTGCTCCAAATGCCGAAAAGGTGAGCCTCAAAAGAGGGCAAGGGTTCTAAATAGGATGGGCCAGGTGAGCACTGAGAGGGGTGTGCGTGCCTGTGCACCTGGGAGGGTGTGCACATCTGTGCTGCTGGGTTTGTGCAGGACTGCGTGTGCACATGCGATAGAGAGCATGGCTGTGAGCATGTGCTACAGAGAGAGGCTCATACCCCATCTCTTCCCCTCACCAGAGATGGACCAGGTGGAGATTTCTTCTTGCACAGTGGACCGGGACACTGTGTGTGGCTGCAAGAAGAACCAGTACCGGAAGTACTACGGGAGCAACAATCTTTTCCAGTGCCTGAACTGCAGCCTCTGCCTCAATGGCGAGGTGCAGATCCCCTGTGAGCATGGCCCTCCAGATCCCAGTCCCGTCCTCACTGTGGGGGTGGACTCTGTTCCAGAGGGAGGGTCTCCATCTTTCTGCACCCCTGCCCTGAGAAGCAGCGCTTTCTCTCCTCTCCACTCCCACAGTCTGTGGGAACATCTCCACTCTGCCCATCTATTGCAGCCCCTCCTGGCTCTCCCTCCGCGCGGTCCTCCTTTAGCTGTGCTGCCCTTCTCCCCACAGGCAGTGAGAAACAGAACACCGTGTGCACCTGCCATGCAAATTTCTTTCTAAAAGACGACAAGTGTGTGCCTTGTGCTAAGTGAGTATCTGCCAGCTGCTGGGCACTGGGCCAGATAAGGTCAGGGAGAATGGGTGGGATAGGGTGGCTGTGGTGAGAGCCACCAGCAAAACAAGGGAGATACCTCAGGGAGCAGTGGCTCCTGCTGGCTGTTGGAGTGGGAGACACTTCATATCAGGACACCAGATAGTACTTCTCCTATACCAGGAACTAGTAATTCTTCTAATTTAGACATTCAGATTCTTCCTTCTTTTTGACTTTGAGGTTCTTGGGTGACAGCGTCTACTATTGACTCTAGGACACACACTTTCACCTCTCTGAAATCAGACTGAATCTTACAACAATCAGTGATGTATCGTAGTTTAATTGGCAGCTCTTTGTGAATGCATGTGTTATGCAAATAATGGGGCCTCTTATTATTGATGGCATCTTAGGGTTGATGCAATATGGTATTTCTTCCCCAGGTCTTTGACAAGACCTCTTCACTCCTGGCTCCACAGAGGCTGTTCTTGAATACTTGCTTGCAAAGAAGAAATTCTGAGGACACTCTAAAGTTGAACTGACATGGGTTTAAATCTCAGCCTAGCCACTTATTGGCTGTGCAACTTTGAGCAAGTGACTTAATGTCTCTGAACCTTAGTTTTCTTACCTGTAAAGTAAGCATAATGACATCCACTTGGTGAAATTGTAAGAACCAAAAAAATAACTATAAAGTGTCTGACAAGAAACTGTTTTCTTTTTTCCACTATGTTTTCTGTCTCTTCTCCTTGAAAGAGCTATTACACTCACCCTATGTGGTTCTTGTCACTCCACGCTGCCTGCTGACAGCTCCCAACATGGGAAGATGTGCTTATTCTAGAGCAGTGGTTTTCAACCTTTTTACACTTGCGGACCAGTGAAATAGGTTATTATTTTGGGGACTGCTAAGGCAGAAATCATCCTGAGCATAAGTGAATTCAACTTATGCTTATAGATCATTAGGTCTATAATCTTCGTACAATATCAGGGTGGTTAACTCTTTCACATACCGGCACCAGACTGGAGGTTGAAAAACACTGTTCTAGAGTGCTTTCTGGTATCCCTCAGTAACATGTATTTAAAATTTTTCACATGCATGTTTGACCCCTTTCTCAAAGTCAGGTATTGTCAATAGCAGTGCCACCTTGAGAAAAAGCTCTTTAACCTCTCTTTGCCACAGGATTCTCATCAGCAGAGCAGTGATAAAATAACACAATGACAGCTACCATTTGTTAAGCACTTGCTGTTTGTCAGGCAGAATTCTCTTATTCAATCCTCAATTCCAACAGGTGGGTTGGACCCCTGTTTTCCTGATGAGGAAACTGAGGCATACATTCATACAGGGTATACAGGTTAAATGACTTGCTTGGAATCACACAGCTAGCCAATGACTTGGCTGGAATTTAAGCCCTGAACTTGACTGCTTTCTTTTTTTTTACCCTGACTACTTTTAACTTTCCCAACACAGCCTCTTCAAGATCAATTCCAGTTATAAATTAAATGATTCTTTGATTAATTTATTTCATTCCTTTGCATCAATTTCTAAGATAGTTTTAATTTTCATTATATACCAAGAGATAGCTAAAATATTTGTAAAGCAAAGAACTTCCAACAATGTGTCTTCCCCCTCTTTTTTTTTTTTAAGTGAGAGTTGGGGAGATAGTGAGGTAGACTCTTGCATGTGCCAGGAACAGGACAGGGATCCATCTGGCAACCCCCATCTGGGGCCCATGCTCAAATCAATCAAGCTATTTTTAGCACCTGAGGGGTTCAGACCATGGGAGCTTTCCTCAGTGCCCTGGCAAATGCTCAAAGCAGTTGAACCAATGAGTCAATTGAGCCACTGGCTATGGGAGGAGAAGAGAGAGAGAAGGGGGACAAGGAGGGGGAGAAAAGCAGATGGTCGCTTCTCCTGTGTGCCCTGACCGAGAATTGAACCTGGGACGTCCATACGCCAGACCAATGCTCTATTCCACTGAGCAAACCAGCCAGGACCCCTTCTTTTTCTTTAACCTGTGTTTTTCTTTTGGTAGGGCCCTTACTCACCTGTGCTATCTCTTTTTTTTTAGCTGTGGCAAAAACATGGAGTGCACGAAGTTGTGCCTACCCCCACTTGACAATGTTACAAGCCCTCACGACTCAGGTGAGCAGAAATAATGTGGTGCCCATGCTCACCTGCCCTCTCCTAATATTGACCCTGCACCGAGCCATCCAGCCCTGATACCTCCTGCAGCCCTCTCCTTTGATCACAATCTGCTTTGTCATTAGGTACCACAGTGCTGTTGCCCCTGGTGATCATTTTTGGCCTCTGTCTTTTATCTATCCTCTTCATGGTTTTACTATTCCGCTTCAAACGGTGGAAGCCCAAGCTCTTATCCATTGGTGAGTAGGGCCTCTGAGAGGGAAAAGGATGCCAGTGATGATGTGGGAGGGAACTGGGTGGTAAGATGCACCATCATGGAGGGAAATGAGCATTCCCTTAGCTTGCTGCAGAAGACTCCCTTGGCAGGAGATGACCCTGGATTGTGGTCACACTGCATCAGTAGTTTTCTCGTCCCTGGGACCACATGGACCCTGAAGCATGTCACCACAAGTTCCCCAGGGTCGACCTAGTATGGGCACCAGGGTTGAGAGAGGAAGTGAAATTTGTAACATTTTTTTTTTTTCAGTTTGTCGGAAATCGACACCTGAAAAGGAGGTAAGATGAAACCAGAGGCCTACCCCCACTCATCCCTGACTGTCCATTTTAATCTTGTAAGAACCAAATCAGGGTATTGTCACCCTTAACCGTTGGGATGCCCTCCCTCTCTCTAGTCCTACCCCATTCAGAATAAAGAGGGCTCGGCTGTTCTTCTCCCTCCCCTACTAATGCTGTACCTCCTCTCTTTCAGGGGGACCAGGTTTCAGCACCAGGCTTCAGCCCCATTACAGGCTTCAGTCCCATCCCCAACTCCACCTCAAGCCCCACCTTCAGCCCTGGTGACTGGTCCAACTTCAGAACTGCACCACCCCCCAGAAAGATGACCCCCTCCCACCAGGGGGCTGGCCCACTCCTCACAGCAGCTCCGGAGTCCACGCCCATCCCCACTGTTCTTTCGAAGTGGGAGGGCAGTGCCTACACACAGTACCCAGGCCCAGATGGTGAGCACCCGGCCAGGGGTGCAGGCTGGGGTGTTGGTGTGGGTGTGTTGGTGGGGGGCTCCTAGAGGGCGCATGTGTGAGCAGGGAGCCGGCCAGGGCGGGCCTGGGAGTCACAGCTCCAGGCTCACCTGCGGCTTCCCTGGGCAGACCCGGCAATGCTGTATGCTGTGGTGAACAGCGTGCCCCCGTCGCGCTGGAAGGAGTTCGTGCGGAGGCTGGGGCTGAGCGAGCATGAGATTGAGCGGCTGGAGCTGCAGAACGGACGCTGCCTGCGCGAGGCGCACTACAGCATGCTGGCGGCCTGGCGGCAGCGCACACCCCGGCGAGAGGCCACGCTGGAGCTGCTGGGCCAGGTGCTCCGCAACATGGACTTGGTTGGCTGCCTGGAGGACATCGAGAACGCTCTGAGTGGCCCTTCCTCCCTATCAGAGCCACCCTACATTCCCAGATGAGGCCACGCCCGCTGGGAGGGGCCTGCCCTGAGGACAGCTGCTTCCTGCCCAGGCCCCCCTCCCCCCGCCCCCACCAAGGACTTTGCAAGAGCCCCCTGGACCCCCTTTTTTCTGGAGAGGAAGGGTTTTGGACGGACAAGCATGAGCTGGCAGCCACTTACTTGGTGCTACTCCCTCAGTGTACATAGCTTTTCTCAGCTGTCTGAGCACTGCGGAGGGTCAGCTGTGTGTGTGTGTGTGTGTGTGTGTGTGTGTGTGTGTGTGTGTGTGTGAGAGAGAGAGAGAGAAAGAGAGAGAAAGAAAGAGAGAGTATAGAGAGATAGATGTGTGTGTGGTTGTGAGAGAGGCAGAGTGTGCCAGGAGCCCAGCAGGTGGTTGTGGGGTTAAGGGGCGCCATGCCTCATTGCCTATTTCCAGCCTGGAGGACCTAGCAAGGCCCTTTAGGGCCCCTGGTTGGTTTCTGAGCCTTTTTAACAGTAGATAAGCAATCTTTGTATCAATCATGTTATACTACTAGAAACTGGGCACCCCTGTGTTCCCTGCTCATTCAAGCAGAGTAAGCTGACTGTCCCAAGGTAGGGGCAAGAACAGAATCATGGGGCCTTCAGCTGGAGCTGTCAACTTGTGTAAATACACTAAAACTGGAGACTCAAAGTTCTGCTGCTGGGCAGAGTGGTTTTTCTGAGTGGGGGTGGGTGGGGTGGTAGCCCGAGTCAGAGGCCTGGATCCTGAGGGGTGGGATGGTGAGAAGTCCTGGGCTCAGGCCAGGAACCCACCACCATCATGCCAGCTGCTGGAGGAGCAGTCGGTGGTCTCTGCTACTCTCCCCTCTCGGGTTCTTCCCACCTTCATCCGGCGCGGACGGGGCAACCGTGTTTATGCACAACTTTATGTGGGGCTCAGGTGTCTACAGTACACAAATGTGCCGCTCTTGGTCCCCAGAGTTCTTAGAGCAGGAAGCACAGGGAGTCCTGGGCCAGGCTTCTTCATGGGGAGTGTGGGCCTTGATTTGGAGGCCAGGGGTGGGGGTGTTGACCAGCACTCTTTGGGAGAAACTTTCTCAGGGAGCGATGCCAAAGTTCCTGAGGGTTCCTCATACCTCTCTGAAAAGAAAGGAGGTGTTAAGTAAAGGCAGACATGGGGCAAAGAGTGAGGCTAGGGGCCCTTCCGTGCCATGGCCCCTGCTCTGGTGTGGCCCTCCTCTACTGACCCCCTCCCCACCAATCTCCCACTCTGACACCCCCTCCTACTCCATACTGGCCTTCCCCTCTGCTCCCTTCCAGGCCACCTTCCATTCAGCACTTACGATGTGGACAGGGGGGTGTCCAGTTGTATGATGTGGGGCCCACGCATCCTCTGCAACTGGACCCGAGTCAGCTTCCGAGGCCTGCTGTTCCCAGACTCGGGGATGCCCTCAATCCTTTGGCTGGCCAGGTCCTCCCGGATCTCTCTGAGCATGTCCTCAGCCTTGGGGTGGGGTGAGGGGGTACGGTGGGGTCCCTCTTCTTCCTCATCCTCTGAGGATGCCCAGGAGCTTTCCCCAGCAGAGTCAGCATGGGTCAGGGAGTGTGGGAGCTGCCCTCGTAGTCGGGCCCTATGCAAGGTTTCTACAACCATATTCCCTCCCACCGAGGTTCTGTCTTCTTCCTCAGACCAGAGTGGTGGTTCTCCCCTGGGAAGACTGCCTCCTCTTCGGATAGTTTCTCCTGGCAGTTCAGGGGTGCTTCGGCGTTGGGGAGCTTGGGGGTCAGGAGGCTGGGGGCGCAAAGTAACATCCCGGAGGTCCAGGGCAGAGGCAGTGAACCCTGGAGGCCGCCTAAAGGCCCATGGGCGTAGACGATTCAGTGAGAAATGGGACCCCTTGGGGGAGACAGGGATCAGAGTACTGTAGCCCAAGTCTGAGATGTCATCTGGTACTGAGGGAGTGTCTTCATCTGTGTCTTCTGTCACCACCAGATGGGGGATGACAGTGGAGAACTCAGGAGTCCTATAAATTAATGAAAGGTCAGAGTCAGATGCTAAGAGGTCAAGTTCAAGTCCAGGAACTATCCCTGATCACTCTGTTCAGAGTGGCTCCTCCAAACTTAATTTGGTATCCCCTTTACACTGCACTGACTGTTATTATCATCTCTCTGGTTAGGCAGTAAGCTCCTCTAAGATGGTTTAGCCACGGCACTTAGTATAGGTGCTTGCATCAAGTAAGCACTCAGGTATTTTCTGTGGAGTTCCTGAGATCCCTTGAGATTACCCACAGTGATGGATTTCCCCCCTTAACCATGCTGCTGAACAGCTGCGTTAATTCAGGATGAACCTCTCAGCTCAGGATTTGGGCTAAGCTGATGTCTGCAGCTTCCACATTCTGCAAATCCCTACCGGCCTTCACTTTCCATCCCTAGCCTCGGGAGCCTGCTTCTCTCAGGGAGTTTAAGTCTCTTGTGTCTTTTTTTCAGTCTGTGCCAATCCCAGGCTGTCTAGCCTCCTAGGTTGTTCCAGGAGGCCCTTTGCACAGCTGGTGTCAAGCTGTTCTTCAACATGTAGCCTGGGTTCCTTAATCTATTCCTAATTCCCCCAAGTGCAGTCATACCATCTTCTAGGGGTTGGCATATCATTTTGGGGGGTTCCTCTTCTCTCCCTCCCTGTCTGCAGTCCCCTTACTGAAAAAGAGCTAGTCCCTGTGGCTCTTACCTCCCCTCCACGCTGCTTTGAGAGCCCTCTGGGGACGGCGTGGAGGGCCTGGTGCCCAGAGACTCCTGGTCCCGGTCCCTATAGAGGGCCAGGAGCTCCCTCTTCTGTTGGACATACTCCTCTTCCTTCAGCTTTTGCAGGGTGACCTAGGGTGGGGATACTTTCATTAAGATCCTCGATTATTGAGCACTTGCTGCATGCCACGCCCCAGGCTAAGTGCTTTACATACATTATCTCATTTAATCTTCACAACTTGATGAGGCAGATATCATTTTTTATTCCTACTTTGCTACTGAGAACTGGAGGCTGAGGTTAGTAACTACCAAGGTCATGCTGTAAGAAAGTGGGACAGAACCAGGATTTGGACTCTCGAGCTGGTCCTGGGGGTGGGTATGCTGAGTAGGAGACCCTTTTTCTTCCTGCTTCTCATGCCCTCTTGGCAAGCCCTCTCTCTGCTCTGCTCCCTCTTTGAGGAAGCCCTCCTTGATTGGTAGCTATTGGTATAAGTCCTGGGTCCTCATGTTACTCTTCCTCCTGCCACCAGGGTGAGTAGGGGCAGGCTTAGTTTTGCGCTGAGGACTATGCTGTCCTTCAGAGATGAAAGCAAGACTGTCAGAGGTTTGGAGAGAGGATACATTGTATTTTCTGTCTTCTTCCTTCAACATTCTCATTCAGGTGTCATCAGGATAAAATAGTGACATTCGAGGAGTGGTTTACAGAGCAGCTCTACATGTACACAGTCATTTGAAACACACCATCCCCTGCAGGATGGGAAGCATGGATATTAGCCCATTTTACAAGGGAGAAAACAAGACTTTGAGATCTAAAGGGACTTGCCCAAGGTCACACAGGTAGACAGAAACAGAACTGGGACTGGGCCTTTCCCTGGAGTCCTAGAGCAGTTAACTGCACTGTTTTCAAGGGCAGCCTGAAAGGGGAGAGTTATCAGAGGTCAACACTTGCTGGGGGAGGTGAGGGAAGGCAGCAGAAGCGAGGAGAGGCAAAAGGCGAGGCTTGGCAACAGAGTGGTGACTGCCACAGGCGGCGCTGATGTCAGTGTGCACTGGGTAGCATCTGCATTGCTAAAATATTGAAGTACTACCATGCTGGTAAGCCAAGGGCTGCTGTCTAAGCCTCCCACCTCCCTTCCCCAGGACTATCCTGCCCCCAAGATCCAGCAGCTGGCATAGACAGGGACCTTTAAGACCCTTTTCCCAATGCTCCACTCTTAGACTTGATGTCCATACCACACTGGTGGTTAAGTGTTTTAAACCAGCAACCCTGAGGCACCTGGACCTTTCTATAACTTCTCTAGAAACACAGTGGGTAGCTGGGTCAGCACAAGAGGCATGCTGGAGAAATGGTGGACGGGGTAGGAATTGCCATCAGTGACATGGGCTTCTATTTCCAGTTCTCCTTGCCTGGCTCTGCAGTCACTCAGTCTCCTGAGTGAGGGAGCACTGCAAGGATTCTTAGCTGTCTCACAAGACTTGGTCTGTCAGCCAGAGCAACGGATGATGGACGGTGCCTGGCGGCAGGAGATCAGTACACCAGGCCAGAGCCTGAGACCTCTCCCTGTCTCCACACTGCATCTCTCGGCTGTGTAGTGGATGAGAAGGGCCATTCTTGGGGCCTGGGAAGAGGCTGGGGCAGCCTGCTTGTCCTGCTGAGATGCTGGGCCCTTTTGCCCCATATGATCCAAGTTCAATTTTGTGTTTGGGGTGTTCAGGATAGGGATGGTGTGTAGAAGCAAAGAACTGGAAAGGGGGGTGGGGTGTTTGTAAGGAATAGCCAGTACCAGCATCTTCACTAAACTTGTCCCTGGCCCTGCCCCAGGAAGAAGCAGGGAGGCAGGAACTTCAGGCACCAGGGTCCCCAGAACATCAAAGCCTCTTCAGCAACCCAGGGAGGTTTAAATAAGAGGTGAGACATGCTGGGGGACAGATGGGAAAGGAAAACTGGTGCCTGAGCCAGAATGTGACACCCCCACAAATCTGGGAAAGGAAAGGAGGGCTCCTTCAGGGCGACTCTTCTTCCTTTGCCTGGGTGGGGACCTGAAGCCTTAAGAGGAAATGCCTCCTCTCCCACTGCCTCTGAGGCGGCTCCCAGATTCACCAGCTCTCCTTCCAAAGTTCCCCAGATGCTGAGGCATTTCCCCAGTCAGCACTGAGCCCCCGGTCTCATGATGGCAATAACAAGCATTTATGGAGTGCTCATTAAGTGCTGGGCCTTGGGCCAAACAGTTTACAAACATCTTTCTCTCATCTATCTTGCATGGCAGTTCCCATTATCACTGCAATTCCCAGACTGGAACTGGGCTCAGAGCAATGAAGTAACTCCTACAAAAACACAGAGATAACTAGAGCTAGGCTCTGGGCCCTCGAAGCCTGGCTCCTCCCTTCCTTCAACGCCTCTGACAACTTTTTCTGTTCCTGTCACTAGTGAAAAGGTCTTTCCCTCTTGTCATCCCCTAAATATGGGCATTTCCCAAGATTCAGTCTCTCTTCCCTTGAGGAAGCTTCTTTTCCATAAAAGCTTAAGGCAGCGTGGGTAGATCCACCAGGAATAAACCTCCATTTCCATTTGGTAAGGGGGAGAAATATTCATCTGACCCTTGGGGGTTGCTGTCTCAGTGGCCAAGTAGTTATTCTTCTGTCCTCTGCAGTTTACAATAATGATAGAGTGTGACTCTCTAAGAAGCTGATGTTAGGTAATAGCAGGACAAACTAATTTCAGAGCTTCAGTTCTTTGTTTTGCAAAGGAAGGCCCAGAGCTTTAGGCATCAGAACTGACCTCCTTTTCTCTATTAGCCAGGAAGGAGATTACTGCAGGCTAAATTATTTTGCATAATAAAATACCAGCAATTTTTAGAGGTCTCCTGGGAGCTCTAAAAGGAGAAAGGGGGCCCTAGCTAGATAGTTCAGTTGATTAGAGCATCGTCCAGAAGCTCCCAGGCTGCTGGTTTGATTTTTGGTCAGGGTACATACAGGAATGGAATGATGTTCCTGTCTCTCTCTTGCTTTCCCCCTATCTCTAAAATCAATAAAATAAACATTAAAAAAAAACTTTAAAAGGAGAAGGGGAGGCCCTGGCTCATTGGCTCAGCGGTAGAGTGTCGGTCCGGCATGCGGGAAGTCCCATGTTTGATTCCCAGCCAGGGCACACAGGAGAAGCATCCATCTGCTTCTCCAGCCTTCCCCCTCTCCTTTCTCTCTGTCTCTCTCTTCCCCTCCCACAGCCAAGGCTCCACTGGAGCAAAGTTGGCCTGGGTGATGAGGATGATTCCATGGCCTCCACCTCAGGCACTAGAATGATTCCCCTCACCCTCTTACTTTGTAAAAATACAAAGAAAATAAAAAAGAGGCCTGACCTGTGGTGGCGCAGTGGATAAAGTGACAACCTGGGAACACTGAGGTTGCCAGTTCAAAACCCTGCACTGGTCTGGTCAAGGCACATATGGGAGTTGATGCTTCCAGCTCCTCCCCCTTTCTTTTTTTCTCTCTCTCTCTTACTCTCTGTCTCTTCTCTAAAATGAATAAAATAAAAAGAAATTTAGCCTGACATGTGGTGGCGCAGTGGATAAAGCGTCAACCTGGGAGCACTGAGGTCGCCAGTTCAAAAAAACCCTGCACTGGTCTGGTCAAGGCACATATGGGAATTGATGCTTCCAGCTCCTCCCCCCTTTCTCTCTCTCTCTCTCTCTCTCTCTCTCTCTCTCTCTCTCACTCTGTGTCTCCTCTCTAAAATGAATAAATAAAAATAAATAAATAAAAAAGTTTAAAAAAAAAAGAAATTTATAAAAAAAAAAAAAAGAGAGAAGGGGAGATATTGTCATGGGAATGAGAACCAAAGGAAAAGGAGAACCTTCTGATGGTGGGAGTGGTCAAGGAAAGAGACTGCCTGCCACTAAGGGCCCCCACCTGCTGTCCTGGAGAGGTGGGAGGGGGGCTTGTTTTGCCCTCTGTGCCACTCCTACCCAGCCTCAGCTAACCACTGCAGGGTGTCAGTTGTCAGCCAGTCCAGCCATGTAGACACTGTGGGTGCTGGGGAAAGTGGTAGAGACAGAAGTCCCTGTCACATAGAGAGAGGGGACTATGAGGGGGCCTGAAGCAGGGTAGATGGAGACTACTCTCACCGCACAAACCACTCCCAACCCCCCCCCCCCCCCACCTTACTTCTGCCTTCCCAGGAACTGTCACCATCCTGTTTAGGTATTTAAGGAAGTGGAGCCATGCAGGGCCAGAGGACACAATATCCTGAGGTTCAACCTTTCATTCTAATTCATTCTTTTTTTTTTTAATGCCAAAAACATCATATTTATTCTTTACTCTCCTAATTTAGCATTTTTAATACCCTATTTAGAAAGAGACAAAGCTCTAGCTTTCCTTTTCTCAAATACGCTCTCTACATTATGATACGATATCGTAGATAGGACTGTGGAAAGAATGCTTACAATTATTTAAAGAACATACTCTTCAGACATTCTCAAAAGTTTCAGAAGCCTTAACTACCTAATGTGCTAATGACAAATCTTTATTATCTAGTCCGATGAAGAACACTGTTGGGAAGATAAAATATATTATGCTTACTTTGTTAAAGATGGCGCTGCCCACATGGAAGTTCGTTGATATTAATGTGTGTTCTGGAACAGGCTGTGGGCAGGCCGGGTCGTTATAGCCTAAGGCTTAGTTTAAGAGTAAGCTCTTCCCCACACCCTTGACTGATTGGATGATGTAGGGTGGTGCACTCTCCTGAGAAATCCCATTATACAGAGACTTCCTTGTTTGTATAATTGGATTAAAGGTTTTGAGTCTATACTATAAAGTGGGAGAGACCAGTAGCTTGATCTCTCTCTCTCTCGGTTCCTGGGTTCCTGAGGTTAGTATTAGAAGAGAGGAGAGCAGAGTAAGGCCACATGGAAGAGTGGAAGCAGTCAAGATGGCTGAATGCTGAGGGAGAAGCCAGTTCGTTAAAAGTTTGTGCAGGAGGAGATGGGAAACAGAGGTGAATAAGTCTGGTGAGCTGAAAAGCTTTGATGCTAGGTGTTGGGCAGATAAAATATATTATGCTCACTTTGTTAAAGATGGCGCTGCCCACATGGAAGTTTGTTGATATTAATGTGTGTTCTGGAACAGGCTGTGGGCAGGCCGGGTCATTATGGCCTAAGGCTTAGTTTAAGAGTAAATTCTTCTCCACACCCTTGACTGATTGGATGATGTAGGGTGGTGCACTCTCCTGAGGAATCCCATTGTGCCTCAAATGGATGACTTTGTATCAGAGAAGTTCCTTGTTTGTATAATTGGATTAGAGGTTTTGATTCTATGGTATAAAGTGGGAGAGACCAGTAGCTTGAGCTCTCTCTTGGTTCTTGGTTCCTGAGGTATTAGAGAGGAGAGCAGATTAAGGCCATGTGGAGGAGAAGTAGCCAAGATGGCAGAGTGCTGAGGAAGAAGCCAGTTTGTTAAGAGTTTGTGCAGGAGGAGATGGGAAACAGAGGTGAATTAGTCTGGTGAGCTAGAAACCTTTGATTCTAGGAAACTCGGATAAGTCAGTAGCTTTGTGAGCACTGAATGTGTGGGTTTTGGAGCCCAGTGTTTGTTTTTGCTTGCCCGCTGGGTGCAAGCTAGAATTAAAGCTGATGGCTCACCAGTTCTTGGCTCCAGTGTTTCATTGCCATCTGTCCGAATCCAATGCGAACCTGCATGGGTCAGGCGGCTGTGATCTTGCCGCGACTACTGGCTTTACATTTGGCGTAGTCAGCAGGATTTGATACAGATCAGCATGGAGCCACCACCGCCTTTGAGTGGTGGGGTAGAGGAGTGGTTGCTGTTTTGGTTTCCCATAACTGTTTTTGGGGGGACTGTAGGCTGGCTGACTTTTACAGCCATGTGTGAGGAAACCAAGAGCTCTATGAAAGAGGCTGCCCAGGACCTGCAAACCGAGCAGCGGAAGGAGCTGGAGGAAACGTGGGAGAAAGAGATGCCAACCCTGGAGCTGGAGAAAGCGCTGGAGGAGGAGACCGACCAGGTTTGCGAGATTCACCTGGAAATGGAGCAGACGCTGGAGAAGGAACCACAAGTTCGTGAGTTGGAGATTGCTCTGGATGTTGTAGAGAGCCAGCAGCGGCATGAGGCTGGGCCTGAGGCCGGTGCCGGAGCTGCAGCTGGGGCTGAAGCTGCAAGACCCATGGAGCAGAAGGCAGTGGTGGCCCGGGGCTCAAGGCCAGTAGCAGGAGCTGATGTTTTCATTTCCTCTTTGGAGGATGAGGAGAATCAGACTGGAGTTGCAATTCACAGTCTCCAGAAGGTGAGAGCCCAGCAGCAAGGAGTAGCTATGCTCCTGGTAGGTCTGCGATTTGGGGACATAGGGGTGGATGCCATCATGCTCCCCAGAGCAGAGATGGAAATGCTGACTGCCATGGCCACGTGCTCCTTTTTGGGACAGTGTACGAGCTGCCAGGATGGCAGAGATGAGGGGGGAGGCTAACACTCCATGTGTGTGGACTGATTTCCTGGACTACGACCCGAGTGAGCACTGGCTCATTTGTTGAATGGACTTACAGTTTTTGGACAATGTGAAATACCCTGATGGGGGTGGGGGTGGCTTTGTTGGAGGCCATCCCCCTGCCCCGGGAAGCCTTTCAAATGGCAAGAGAGAAGGCTGAGGACATTTTGTACTTTTGGCAAAAGTGCTTAGAGACTGGTGAAATGTGTGTACCTTTGTAATTTTTGAAATTGTATGATTTGTCATGTTGTAATTTGTGTAATGTGCCTAATTTCCTTGTATAGGGATGACAGTGGTGTAGATTGTGGGTAGTAAAGTGAGCATAAGGGTGGATTGTTGGGCAGATAAAATATATTATGCTCACTTTGTTAAAGATGGCGCTGCCCACATGGAAGTTTGTTGATATTGATGTGTGTTCTGGAACAGGATGTGGGCAGGCCGGGTCATTATGGCCTAAGGCTTAGTTTAACACTTGGATTGCGGGAAACGAGTTAAGTCGGCTCGCGTGAATTGCGCGTACTCCGCGGGAGCCGTCTTAACTCGGTTCATATAGATTTGCGGTGGAGTGCGGGAAACGTGTAAACTCGGGCCGATTGTAACTGCGTATTACCAAATATTTGTTTGTTTGCCGTTCACAAAGATACCTACCTGCGAAAATTTCATTTCAATCGAACCCATAATTCAAAAGATATAGGCATTTTAAACTAACTCTGATTTTGCCCGGGAAACCTAAATAATTGCCCGCGCCATCTTATATTTTGGCGGGAAATTCACCCGACACCGTAGTGTTAAGAGTAAGTTCTTCTCCACACCCTTGACTGATTGGATGATGTAGGGTGGTGCACTCTCCTGAGGAATCCCATTGTGCCTCAGATGGGTGACTTTGTATCAGAGAAGTTCCTTGTTTGTATAATTGGATTAGAGGTTTTGATTCTATGGTATAAAGTGGGAGAGACCAGTAGCTTGAGCTCTCTCTTGGTTCTTGGTTCCTGAGGTATTAGAGAGGAGAGCAGATTAAGGCCATGTGGAGGAGAAGTAGCCAAGATGGCAGAGTGCTGAGGAAGAAGCCAGTTTGTTAAGAGTTTGTGCAGGAGGAGATGGGAAACAGAGGTGAATTAGTCTGGTGAGCTAGAAACCTTTGATTCTAGGAAACTCGGATAAGTCAGTAGCTTTGTGAGCACTGAATGTGTGGGTTTTGGAGCCCAGTGTTTGTTTTTGCTTGCCCGCCGGGTGCAAGCTAGAATTAAAGCTGATGGCTCACCAGTTTTTGGCTCCTGTGTTTCATTACCAACTGTTCAAATCCATTGCGAACCTGCACGGGTCAGGCAGCTTTGATGGTGGCCGCGACTATTGGCTTTACAAACACTAATTTGATTGAAACGCTTTAAAAATAATGAAGTTGCATTCTTCAGAAATAGTCTACAATAAGATAATCTTGCCTTGTTCAAAATGCCTCTTCTGTTATTAAAATTGAGGTATAATTGACATATAACATTATATAAGTTTCAGGTATACAAGGTAATTGTTGGGCAGATAAAATATATTATGCTCACTTCGTTAAAGATGGCGCTGCCCACATGGAAGTTCGTTGATATTAATGTGTGTTCGGGGACAGGCTGTGGGCAGGCTGGGTCGTTATAGCCTAAGGCTTAGTTTTAAGAGTAAGCTTTTCCCCACACCCTTGACTGATTGGACGATGTAGGGTGGTGCACTCTCCTGAGGAATCACATTATGCCTCAGATGGGTGACTTTGTATCAGAGACTTTCTTGCTTGTATATTGGATTAAGGGTTTGGATTTCTACATTATAAAGTGGGACAGACCAGGAGCTTGTGTTTTTGGTTCCTGAAGTATCAGAGAGGAGAGCAGATGAAGGCCACGTGGAGGCCAGGAGAAGCAGCCAAGATGGCAGAATGCTGAGGCAGAAGCCAGTTTGTTAAGAGTTTGTGCTGGAGGAGATGGGGAACAGAGGTGAATAAGTGTAGTGAGCTAGAAACCTTTGATTCTAGGAAACTCGGATAAGTCAGTAGCTTTGTGAGCACTGAATGTGTGGGTTTGGGAGCCCAGTGTGTGTTTTTGCTTGCCTGCCGGGTGCAAGCTAGAATTAAAGCTGATGGCTCACCAGTTTTTGGCTCCGTTGTTTCATTACCGACTGTTCGAATCTAATGTGAACTTGCATGGGCCAGGTGGCTGTGATCCTGACCCTCGCTACTGGCTTTACAGTAATGATTCAATATATGTATATATTACGAAATGATAACCATTATAGGTCTAGTTAACATCCATCACCATACAGTGTTACAAAAAATTTTCTTGTGATAAGAACTTTTAAGATATACTCTCTTAGCAACCCTCATAGTTCAGCCTCCTTTCTCACCTGACCTCCAGGTCTGTGTTTCTATACCTCCACCAGCCCCCAAGCTATCTCTGCTTGGCTGTCTCCCACTGATGCATTTACAATGTGCTTCTGTTTAAGACTGAATATTGCTACCCTAGGAAACAACAGCTCCCAGGAAACAACTAAACAGATTCCTTTCTATTGATTTCATTTCTGTCACCAGCACCATTGCCAAAGCAGAAACCTCAGGAAGCAAATCATCCTTTGTCTTTGTGGAAGCATCCCAGAGCTTTTACCTAGAGCTGACACCATGCTGTGTGCTTAATCAGAATGATCTTTGACTCTTCTCTGTGAAGCAAGGGCTGTTATTATTTATATCCATTTGCAGGTGAAGGAATAGAAGCTCAGGGAGGGCACATAACCAACCAAAGTCACCTGGCAGGTGAACTGGTAATGAGTCTAGATTCATATACATTTAGTATAGGTTTTTAACCAGTTTTCCTATGGCTCACCTGTCTTTTCTTTTCTTCCTCTCCTCTCCTCTCCTCTCCTCTCCTCTCCTCTCCTCTCCTCTCCTCTCCTCTCCTCTCCTCTTCTCTCCTCTCCTCCTTCCTTCCTTCCTTCCCTTTTGCCTTTTGGAACGTGTCTCTAAGGCCATGGCACTAAACCTCAATGTTTCACACCCAAACTAGTAGAGTAAATCTGCCACCAACCTCTCCCTCCCCCAGACCACCTATCACTGCCACCTTGCAATTCAGGACAAAACACATTGATTTCATCATGGCATTTCCCATTTCCTTTTTCTCAAGAATCTATGGTGGTTCTCTCTCGTCAACCCAGCTCTGTTTAGTCCCATCCAGTCTACACTCTTTTGTAGCTCTTGGGGTCCTATAAAGCCTGGCCTCTCAACCACCAACTCACATAAACCCTTTGCTCCAGACTCAGGCAGACAAGGTCACTGTTCCAAAGCAAATCCAGCCCAAGCACTCCCTTCATCTGCTCACAGTCTTCCCTGTCCTTAAACATCCAACTCCCCATACTTCTTTGGTTATTCTGCTCCTGCAATGGGTTGAACAGTGGCCCCAGAAAAAAATGTCTAGGTCCTAAGCCCCAGGACCTGTGAATGTGACTTTATTCCAGGGGTCCCCAAACTTTTTACACAGGGAGCCAGTTCACTGTCCCTCAGACCATTGGAGGGCCAGACTATAAAAAAAAACTATGAACAAATCCCTATGCACACTGCACATATCTTATTTTAAAGTAAAAAACAAAAAAACAAAAAACGGGAACAAATACAATATTTAAAATAAAGAACAAGTAAATTTAAATCAACAAACTGACCAGTATTTCAATGGGAACTATGGGTGCGGATGCATCCTGTGCTCCTCTCACTGACCACCAATAAAAGAGGTGCCCCTTCCGGAAGTGTGGCGGGGCTGGATAAACGGCCTCAGGGGGCCGCATGCGGCCTGCCTTATTCTGAAAGAGGGTTCAAAGATCCTAAGTCAAGAATCTCAAGATGAGAGGGAAGCAAGATGGCGACGGAGTAGGCGGACGTACCAACTTCCAACTCACAGAACCAAAGTGGATTATAACTCAATTTTAAGAACCATCATCTGGATAAACCAACTTTGAACTAAACTAAGTGGACTCTTCAATCAAGGAACACAGAAGAAGCCACATTGAGAATGGTAGGAATAGCGAAAACGCGAAGAGGGCTGCCCAGCTCCCCAGAGCAAACGGCAGCCCGGAGAGACCCGCGTGGTAGGAGGAAAGTTTGGCGGAGAGGGAGGGACCTGAGTCCCAGGAACCAAGCCCCAGCCTGCAGTTCCAGAGCCTAGAAGAGGCGTTTGGACAGTTTTGAGCTGTGAAACAAGTGAGGGAGCTCCCAGGCCTACAGTGCGGAGTATTAGGTCCCTTCCTACTCTGCTGAGGGTTGCTGAAGGGTTTGGGGTGGCAGGACGCTGAAACGCGGTTCTGTCGGTGTGGGCAGAGGCCAAGCCGGTGTGAGCTCGGTCTAGCCCAGCAGGGTCAGAGGGGACGCGCGAAAGTGGTCCAGAAGCTGTGGGCCCGCCTGTAATGCCACCTACAGGGACAAAGCGGGAGGCCAGGAACGGGCAGAAATCGGCTCTGCGACCCTGCGCAAGCTGGCCCTGACCGCCGGGACCGGGCTAGGACCAGGGACGGGCGGGGGCTCGCGGCTGAGCTCACGCTACCAGCCCCGCCCGGCTGGAGAAACCGCGGTTTGCCATTATACGTGCGCGAGTGGGCTCCGAGCGCGGGAATGGGGTAGACCCCGAAACAAGTAGAAGCTTGCATCTGAGGCCACGCTACTATCCCCGCTCGGCCGGAGTAAACCGTGGATTGCCATCCTATGTGCACGAGCGGGCTCCAAACGCGGGGGCGGGGTAGAGTCTGGGACGAGCGGAAGTACACAGCTGAGCAGAAGCCAGCAAACATGCCCGGCCCAATAAACCTGGGTTTGCGACCCTGCTCAGAAGGGCCCTGGCCTCGAGGGCGGGGCTAAAGCTCCAGACGGGCAAAGGCTCACAGCTGAGAGCACGTCAAAAGCCCCGCCCAACCCGCGAAACTGTGGTGAGCAGGCTCTGACTGCGGGTTCTGGGTGGAAGTATGAAAACAGGCTGGGTCCGCAGCTGAGCAAAGGTACTCACCTCTACCCTTGGTGCTAAGGCTGTGGCTTGAGTGACAGCCCCTCCCACGGAGGAGAGGCAGAAATCACAGCAAAAGCCACAGTGGGCCGGCGCTAGCAACGCCCATACCCAACCATCCTAGGCAGCGGCAGAGGGGGTGGGGGGCCTGCAGACAGACCACACCTAGAGAACACAAAGGCAACACCTACTGCACTCCAGTGGCCACAACTTGCTTATACACAGACAAAATGGTTAGGCAGAGGAATGCAAACCAAATGAATCAAGAGAAATCCCCAGAGAAGGACCTGAATGAACCAGATATAACCAAATTACCAGAAGCAGAATTTAGAATAATGATAATTAGGATGTTCAAAGAAATTAGAGCAACAATGGATAGTCATTATGAACACCTAAATAAAGAGATAACAAGTATAAAAAACGAAATTGAAATAATAAGAATCAGACAGAAATGACAAATACAGTATCAGAACTGAAGACCACAATGGAAGGAATTAAAAGCAGGATGAATCACGATGAGGATCGAATAAGCGAGTTAGAGGACACAATAAACAAAGGCACAGTAGCAGAGAAGAAAAAGAAAAAGAGACTCAAAAAATGTGAGGAAACTCTAAGGGAGCTCTGTGACAACAAGAAGAGAAACAACATTCGCATCATAGGGGTGCCTGAAGAAGAGGAGAGAGGACAGGGAATGGAAACTTTGTTCAATCAAATCATAGCAGAAAACTTTCCTAAATTAAGGCTGGGAAACACTCCACACATTCAAGAAGCACACAGAACTCCATTAAAGAGAAACCCAAAAAGATCTACACCAAGACATATCATAGTTAAAATACCAAAGCTAATGGATAAAGAAAAAATTTTAAAAGCTGCTAGGGAAAAAAAGGCTATCACCTACAAAGGAGCCCCCATAAGGATGACATTGGACTTCTCAACAGAAACACTTGAGGCCAGAAGGGAATGGCAAGAAATAATCAAAGTAATGCAGAACAAGAACCTACAACCAAGACTACTTTATCCAGCAAGGCTAACATTTAAAATTGAAGGAGAAATAAAGAGCTTCCCAGAAAAAGAAAGCCTCAAGGAATTCATTAAAACCAAACCAATTCTGCAAGAGATACTAAGGGGCCTGTTGTGAACAGTTTAAAGGGAGGAAAGAATATAGCAAAAGAAGAATACAGCTTTAAAGAATAAAATGGCAATAAACAACTACATATCAATAATAACCTTAAATGTAAATGGATTAAATGATCCAATCAAAAGACATAGGATAGCTGCCTGGATAAAGATACAGGACCCACACATATGCTGTCTACAAGAGACACACCTTAAAAAAAAAGATGCACATAGACTGAAGGTAAAAGGATGGAAAAAAATATTTCATGCAAATGAAAATGAAAAAAGAGCAGGGGTAGCAATACTTATATCTGACAAATTGGACTTTAAAACAAAGGCTGTAGTAAGAGATAAAGAAGGACACTACATAATGATAAAGGGAACAATTCAACAGGAAGATATAACTATTATAAATATCTATGCACCAAATATAGGAGCCCCGACATACATAAAGCAGACTTTGATGGATATAAAGGGCGAGATTAACAGCAATACTATCATAGTAGGGGATTTCAATACCCCTCTAACAACACTGGATAGATCCTCAAGAAAGAAAATTAATAAAGAAACAGCAGACTTAAAGGAGACACTAGATCAACTTGATTTAATAGATATCTTCAGAACTTTTCACCCTAAAGCAGTAGAATATACATTCTTCTCAAGTGCTCATTGTACGTTTTCTAGGATAGACCACATGTAAGGACACAAAAATGATTTCAATAAATTTAAGAAGATTGAAATTATATCAAGCATTTTCTCTGATCACAATGCCATGAAACTAGAAATTAACCACAAAAGAAAAACTGAAAAATACTCAAACACTTGGAAACTAAATAGCATGATATTAAATAATGAATGGATTAACAATGAGATCAAAGAAGAAATAAAAAAGTTTCTAGAAACAAATGATAATGAGCATACATCAACTCAAAATTTATGGGGCACAGCAAAAGCAGTTCTGAGAGGGAAGATCATTGCACTACAGGCATATCATAAGAAGGTAGAAAAAGCTCAAATAAGCAACCTGACTCTGCATCTAAAAGAACTAGAAAAACAACAACAAATAAAACCCAAGACAAGTAGAAGGAAGGAAATAATAAAGATCAGAGCAGAAATAAATGACATAGAGGTTAAGGAAACAATACAGAGGATCAATGAAATCAGAAGCTGGTTCTTTGAAAAGGTAAACAAGATTGATGAACCTTTAACTAGACTCACCAAGAAAAAAAGAGAGAGGACTCAAATAAATAAAATTAGAAAGGACAGTGGAGAAATAACAACTGACACAACAGAAATACAAAGCATTGTAAGAAAAT